>JARQOD010000003.1:229919617-230159584 GCA_033576555.1 Oophaga sylvatica | reverse complement strand
CAGTAGGGGCTGCCTGTCCAAGCCATGTTTGAAGGGTGTGTGGCAAATTTATCAAGAATTTATCAGTCACTATACGATCCAGCATAGCGCGGAGTGACAACACCTCCGGCTGCAACCACTTTTCTATCAGGTGTATCAAGTCATAATACTGTGACCGAGCTGGCTCGGAAGGGGAAAAGTTCCACTGGTGTACCCGCTGTGCCCGGACCAAAACATTTACCCCAAGACGTGCAAGTATCTCACCCTTGACGCTCTCATAGTCCTCCTGTTGCTCGGGGGGTAGGTCCCTAGAGGCTTTTGCGGGTCCTGAATTAAAAAAACGGACCCACGATCTCGGCCCACTGGTACCGGGGCAGTCTCTCCCTTTTAGCCACGCCTTCCAACATCTCCAGGTACACCTCGACGTCATCTGATTGCTCCATCTTTCGGATCGCTGTACGCACCGCTTTCCGGCCATTCTGCCATCCCCGGGCAGCTCCTGCTGTCTGCGGCGCTGTGATGTGCTGAATCACTAGACTATTGGTTTCCTGTTGCTGTTGATTAAATATCTGCTGCTGCTCCATAGCCTGCTGCTGTATAGCCTGCTGCTGCTCCATAGCCTGCTGCTGCTCCATAGCCTGCTTCTGTATAGCCTGCTGCTGCTCCATAGCCTGCTGCTGTATAGCCTGCTGCTGCTCCATAGCCTGCTGCTGCATAGCCTGCTGTTGCTGCCGCATGGCCTCCTCCAGCATTTTTACTGTGTTCTCCATCTTGGGACAGTTATCCACCGGGTTTTGCGTCACTTTCTTTACCTAGGACATTTACTGTCATGCAGGAAAAAACAGCCTGACCTCACTGCGTTGCCCGCATTGAAGCCACCAATTGTAGGGATCCGCTCTGGTAGGCAGGGCTGGGCCGCAGTAATGAGGCAAAACACCGCCTTTTACTTCAAATTTCAGTGGTTTTAATCATGAGTTCAACAAAAAGTCCAGATAACAAAATAAAAACAGAACATAAATCACCACAGTTTGGAGAACCACTGGTGCCAGACTCACCCTTGCTTGGGACGGGCTTAACTAAGCGGCTGCAGGTCAGCAGAGACCTCCAGGTCCCATTCCGGGTGGTCTGGTACTCGCTTCCTGGTGCACACTGGCACACAGTAACAAAACAATCTTCCAGGCTGACTACAGCCAAAATCCTTCCTTCCACACACCAACTACAACAGCTCCTTGTTTTATAGGCCTACTCCACACCCTCAGGTGAGGTACACATCAGATGACCAGTGTTGTGAATGGGCTTGAGATGAGTTCTGAGCAGAGGCTCCCTCTGGTGGTTACAAGCGGTGCTGGTCTGTCCAGTGGAGGTTGTGAGGATTGGGAGTCAGGTGTTACTGACTGGTCTTATATAAGGGAGTCACCTTCCCATCAGGGTTGCCGGTGATCAATTGTTCTGGTCTCAATCCTTGATTCCTGTTTCCCTTGTAGCCTGCTGTGTTGTGTCTGCATCTCCTGCTATCAGATAAGACATTTTCTTCTTTTTGTTTTTGTGCTTGATTTTTGCATTTTGTCCTGCACTTCTGTGGGGGCCTTCAGGGTCCCCTTGGGGGCTTTTGCCCTCTCAGTTTAGTTCAGCTACTGATGTTTGTACTTTTGCTTTTTACAGTTTTTTCAGTGGCTGCTGTTTTGATTTTGTTACACCAGAGAACTAATTTAGGTGGTAGAGGTCGTGTGATCTCAGGTGTTTTTGAAATTAGTAGAGTTGGTGCTTTTCAGGGTTTTCTGGGATTGCAGTAAGTACCCTTCCTATCCTTTTCTATTTAGTTAGTTTGGGCCCCAGCGTTTGCTCATACTATTTTCTGTCTGTGTCAGTATTTCTTCTTGTCTAACCGCCATTACATGTTTGGGGGCTTTCTATTATCTTTGGGGTTCTGCTCCGGGGCAGATAGCTTTCCTATTTCTATCTTTAGGTGTAGTTAGTTTCTCAGGCTGTGACGAGGCGCCCAGGACCAACGTAGGAACGCTCCACGGCTGCCTCTAGTTGTGGTGGTTAGTCAGGGTACTGCAATCTCATAGATTCCAACTGCTCTGGTGTATTGCCTTTTTACCTGCACTCCTCAGTTACCGAAACATAACAGTATCACCGGCCCAAAATTTAATATTGTATGGTACTCACAGAAGGGAAAAATATTGTGAAAGAAAAAAACGGTTGTCAGAGTTGTCAGAGATATTTTTCTGTTTGTTGCATTTTTTTTTTTTCCCGCTGTATTTCTGGGTGCTGGGGAGGATCTTTTCTCTCAATGGAATTTGCACAGTTGTCTGGCCGTGTGGATCAGCTTGCCACTGAGGTTCAGAGTATTGCTGCATATCTTGCTAGGTTGCCTGTTGTGGAACCTAGGATCCCCATGCCAGATTTGTTTTTAGGGGATCGAGCTAAGTTTCAGAATTTCAAAAATAATTGTAAATTGTTTTTTGCCTTAAAATCTAAGTCCTCAGGGAACGCAGCGCAGCAGGTTCAAATTGTCATCTCTCTCCTGCGCGGCGATCCTCAGGATTGGGCTTTTTCCCTGACACCTGGGGATCCTGTTTTGAGTGATGTTGATGCATTTTTTCAGGCTTTGGGGTTATTGTACGATGAGCCTAATGTCACTGATCAAGCTGAAAAAGCCTTGTTGGCATTAAATCAGGGGCTTGATGACGCTGAGTTATACTGTCAGAGATTCCATAGGTGGGCAGTCCTGACCAAGTGGAATGACGACGCTTTGGCGGCCCTTTTCCGGAAGGGTCTGTCAGATAATGTAAAGGATGTTATGGTGGGATTCCCTGTCCCCTCTGGTCTCAATGATTCTATGTCATTAGCGATTCAAATTGACAGACGTTTGCGTGAGCGGAGAAGTATGCGTGGAATAGTGTTGCCTTGTGAACCTGCTTCTGAATCCATGCAGTGTGATAGAGTGGTGTCTGGGGCACAGCGTCATGAGTTTCGAAAGCGCAATGGGTTATGTTTCTACTGTGGTGATGCCTCTCATGCTATTTCAGTCTGCCCTAAGCGGGGAAGACGTTTTGCACGCTCAGTTGTCTTGGGTAGTGTTCAGACTAAGTTTTTATTAACTGTTACTCTGATATGCTCCCTGTCCTCATTTTCTGCTCAGGCTTTCGTTGATTCTGGAGCAGCTATTAACCTGATGGATTATGATTTTGCTAAACGTTGTGGGTTTCCCGTGATACCCTACAAAAGTCTATTCCCCTACTGGGGATCGATTCTACCCCTTTGGCTGAGAATAAACCTCAGTTCTCTACTCAGGTGATAATGAGGGTTGAACCTGATCACCAGGAGTGCTGCAAATTTTTGGTTCTGTATAATCTGCATGATATTGTCGTACTGGGTTTCCCTTTGTTACAGTCTCATAATCCTGTTTTGGATTGGAAATCTGTGTCTGTAACCAGTTGGGGCTGCCAATGTGTTAATACCAACACTCCTGTTTTTTCTGCCTCCCCCAGGCTCAGGATGTTCCTGACTTTTTGATTGATTTTTCTGATGTGTTTTGCGAAAGTAAATCTGCATCCTTGCCTCCCCATAGGAGCTATGACTGCGCTATTGAATTAGTGCCGGGTAGTAAATTCCCTAAAGGTTGCCTTTTTAACTTGTCTGTGCCTGAACATGACGCTATGCGGTCTGATATCAAGGAATCATTGGAGAAGGGTCATATCAGACCATCCTCTTCACCCTTGGGTGCCGGTTTTTTCTTTGTGGCCAAAAAGGATGGTTCATTAAGGCCGTTTATTGATTATCGTCTTTTGAACAATATTACTGTGAAATATCAATACCCAATACCCTTGATTTCTGACCTGTTTTCCAGGGTGAAAAACGCTACTTGGCTTACCAAGCTTGACCTCAGGGGGGCGTATAACCTTATTCGCATTAAGCACGGGGATGAATGGAAGACGGCATTCAATATCCCTGAAGGGCATTTTGAGTACCTAGTGATGCCCTTTGGGCTCACTAATGCTCCTTCTGTCTTCCAGTCCTTCATGAATGACATTTTCAGGGATTTTGTGGACAAATTTCTGATTGTTTATTTGGATATCTTGATTTTTTCTAATGACTGGGACTCTCATGTGAAACATGTTCGAACTGTATTCCAGATTTTGAGAGAGAATGCTCTGTATGTGAAGGGATCAAAGTGTCTTTTTGGCGTACAGAGGATCTCATTTCTGGGATTCATTTTGTCCCCATCTGTTATTGAAATGGACCGGTCAAGGTTCAGGCCATCTGTGATTGGGTCCAACCTACTTCATTAAAGGCTCTTCAAAGATTTTTGGGTTTTGCCAATTTTTATCGTAAATTTACTGGTAATTTCTCGGTTATTGTTAAACCATTAACTGATTTGACCAAAAAGGGTTCTGATGTGGTGAATTGGCCTCCTGAGGCAGTCTCTGCATTTCAGGAACTTAAGCAAAGATTCACTTCTGCTCCTGTTCTACGGCAGCCTGATGTTTCTCTGCCATTTCAGGTGGAGGTTGATGCCTCTGAAATTGGGGCAGGTGCCGTTTTGTCCCAAAAAGATCCAGAGACCTCTAAAAGTAACCCTTGTGCCTTTTTCTCTCGAAAATTTTCTCCTACTGAACGTAATTATGACGTGGGTAATCGGGAGTTATTGGCCATGAAGTTGGCTTTTGAAGAGTGGAGACATTGGCTGGAGGGAGCCAAACATCAGGTGGTGGTCCTTACGGACCATAAGAATCTGGTCTATCTGGAATCTGCCAAGCGACTTAATCCTAGACAGGCCAGGTGGGCCTTGTTTTTCACACGTTTTAATTTTGTGGTTTCCTTTCTTCCTGGCACTAAGAATGTTAAGGCGGATGCCCTCTCGAGGAGTTTCCTTGCGGACTCTCCTGAGTTATCTGATCCTTCTGTTATTTTGAAAGAGGGTGTAGTTCTTTCCGCCATCTCGCCCAATTTGAGACTTGCTCTGGAGGGGTGTCAGGAGGATAGGCCCGAGCGCTGCCCTGTTGGAAAATTGTTTGTCCCGGACAAGTGGAAAAAGAGTGTGATGTCTGAGATTCATTGTTCCGCATTGGCTGGGCATCCCGGAATTTTTGGTACCAGAGACTTGGTTAGTCGGTCCTTTTGGTGGCCTACCTTGTCTCGTGATGTCAGGGAATTTGTGCAGTCCTGCGGGACTTGCTCTCGCTCCAAGCCTTGCTCTCGCTCTAGTGGTTTGTTGATGCCATTGCCTGTGCCCAAGAGACCATGGACCCATATCTCTATGGATTTCATTTCCGACCTTCCTGTTTCTCAGAGAATGACCGCCATCTGGGTAATTTGTGATAGGTTTTCCAAAATGATACATCTTGTGCCATTACCTAAGTTGCCTTCCTCCTCTGAATTGGTGCCGTTGTTCCTTCAGCACGTGGTTCGTTTACACGGCATTCCTGAGAACATTGTGTCTGACAGAGGAGTCCAGTTTGTTTCCAGATTTTGGAGGACTTTTTGTTCTAAACTGGGTGTTCAATTGTCTTTCTCCTCGGCATTTCATCCTCAGACCAATGGTCAAACTGAGAGAACAAACCAGACATTGGAGACTTATCTAAGATGCTTTGTGTCTGCTGATCAGGATGACTGGGTCTCTTTTTTGCCTTTGGCTGAGTTTGCTCTTAATAATAGGGCTAGCTCTGCCACTTTGATGTCTCCGTTTTTCTGTAATTCTGGGTTTCACCCTCGATTCTCTTCAGGACAGACGGAGGCTTCTGTCTGTCCAGGTGTTGACTCTGTTGTGGAGCGTATGCAACAGATTTAGGACCAGGTAGTGGAGAGGTTGTCCCTCTCTCAGGAGAAGGCCCAGCGGTTTGCTAACCGGCATAGGACTGATGGTCCTTGGTTTAAAGTAGGGGACTTGGTCTGGTTGTCCTCAAAAAATATTCCTATGAGAGTAGCATTCCTAAATTTAAGCCTAGGTTCATTGGACCTTATAAGATCATGGAGATTATTTATCATTTAACATTTAAGATCCATAACGTGTTCCACAAGTCCTTGTTGAAGAGGTTTGTTGAGCCAGTGGTTCCTGCTGCTGTGCCTCCTGACCCTGTTTTGGTTGAGGGCAATCTGGAGTATGTGGTTGAGAAAATATTAGATTCTCGTTTTTCTAGACGGAAACTCCAGTATTTGGTTAAGTGGAGAGGTTATGGTCAGGAAGACAATTCTTGGGTGTTTGCTTCGGACATCCATGCTAGGAGGCTTATCCGTGCGTATCATAGAACTCATCCTGACCGACCTGGTTGCTCAAGTGAGGGTTCGGTGACCCCTCCTCAAGGGGGGGGTACTGTTGCGAATGGGCTTGAGATGAGTTCTGAGCAGAGGCTCCCTCTGGTGGTTACAAGCGGTGCTGGTCTGTCCAGTGGAGATTGTGAGGATTGGGAGTCAGGTGTTACTGACTGGTCTTATATAAGGGAGTCACCTTCCCATCAGGGTTGCCGGTGATCAATTGTTCTGGTCTCAATCCTTGATTCCTGTTTCCCTTGTAGCCTGCTGTGTTGTGTCTGCATCTCCTGCTATCAGATAAGACATTTTCTTCTTTTTGTTTTTGTGCTTGATTTTTGCATTTTGTCCTGCACTTCTGTGGGGGCCTTCAGGGTCCCTCTGGGGGCTTTTGCCCTCTCAGTTTAGTTCAGCTACTGATGTTTGTACTTTTGCTTTTTACAGTTTTTTCAGTGGCTGCTGTTTTGATTTTGTTACACCAGAGAACTAATTTAGGTGGTAGAGGTCGTGTGATCTCAGGTGTTTTTGAAATTAGTAGAGTTGGTGCTTTTCAGGGTTTTCTGGGATTGCAGTAAGTACCCTTCCTATCCTTTTCTATTTAGTTAGTTTGGGCCCCAGCGTTTGCTCATACTATTTTCTGTCTGTGTCAGTATTTCTTCTTGTCTAACTGCCATTACATGTTTGGGAGCTTTCTATTATCTTTGGGGTTCTGCTCCGGGGCAGATAGCTTTCCTATTTCTATCTTTAGGTGTAGTTAGTTTCTCAGGCTGTGACGAGGCGTCTAGGACCAACGTAGGAACGCTTCACGGCTGCCTCTAGTTGTGGTGGTTAGTCAGGGTACTGCAATCTCATAGATTCCAACTGCTCTGGTGTATTGCCTTTTTTACCTGCACTCCTCAGTTACCGAAACATAACAGACCAGATCACGTGACTATGACCTTATCACAGGTCCTTGTGATCATGGAAAATCCGGAGGAAACTTCAGTCTGCTAGAAGAAATATATCTCACATCCAGCAAGATCCCCTTTGGTGTACCACAGCGGCAAGAAGTCTCCTGTTCCCTACACATGCACAGAAAAACCCATGTCGAACATGCTCCAAATAGGGAAGAGCCGACACCCTGATTGTTATGCTTAAAACAGGAAAGATGTAAGTTTTCAAGGGCTAAAATGAAAAATTTTTATAAGAAATATGGACAAATATTAATTTGTCATCACAGCGCATATCTGCACATGGCTAGTAGAAATGGTAACAAAAAATAAAACATAGTGTTTACTTTTTTAAATTAATGCATAAAAATACATTTCATAATTATCAATTAATGCTTCTTAAGGAACGTTATCTGTACCTGTAAGATAATGCAGTCAATGGATGTACGAATCATAAACATCATCATTATCATTATCATCCTCACGAGTTTTATTAATGACAGACATAATAAAATACACAGAGTGAGGACAACTGTAACTTCACACACCATATATGAAATGGCCATCATGTAAACCTGGTAATAATGCGCAATAATAAATAATTACACCAAGAAAGTTCATCATGCATACAAACAATAGGTAGTTAGACCTGCAAGTGCTGTTGAAACAACCACAACAGATTTAAATTAATAATGCTATATAGCTATCTCAGTGCATAGTTAGTTACTCATGGACAATGTCGATCTAATACTGTAACTCAATAAAGGCTGCGTCACCCATCATGCTTGTTTGTCTTGTAGATTGTTGAAGAGGGTTTTTTTTTTTTTTAAAGTTCTTTTTTATTTAGATTTTCAAAAAAAAAAAGGTGCTATGTACGGCTTCCACCGGCGGAGGTACCTGAGAATCTTTGTGCGCTTCTCCGGCGCACGCAAGCCTTTGACATTCCAGGAGATGATCTTCATGTTGAATGGGCGGCAGAAAAATTAAGAGTGTGCTGGAGGAGATGGTGTACCCTCTTATGGCCGTCGTTGGCACCAACCTGCGAGGAAAGGAGGAAGCAGCACCACAATATCAAATACCTAATCAAGATATATTGACAATTCCAGGATTAATTATTGGAGAGAGGTCCCTTGCTACCCTTTTCTAGTAACTCTTGTTTACCAATAAACCGCTGTAAGCGGTCGTAGTCTCTCCACCACTACCTGTGTTTATGTGACTTCCTTTTTTCTAACCTGTGAGGAAATTACCCCCATCCTCCCAGGCTATTCAGTGTACCCCCCCATGTGTCCAAAGCATGAAACCCCAATAGCCTGCTTCACTTATTGTCCCTCCATATGTAATGTTTAACTCATTTGTCCCACGTTTATCAAGACCCCCACTCTCATGAGAGATCTTCAACATCTAATATCAATTAACTAATTTAACCATCTAAAATTGCAGCAAAACTATCATGCTTTAGCATAGGTATGAAGGAACTCCAATAGAAACGGCTCAAACAGCAAATATATCTCATATGTCATTTAACGTGGAGAGAATCTCTTTCATCTTTCCTGATCTCCTTCATGAACTGCCATCTTGTCGTCGTCTGCGTGGGGAGAACCTGGAACTGCGTCGCTGTACTTCCTTATCACTTTGTTGATTTCGTTCCAAGGCTGCTTCGGCTTGTTCTGGTGTGTCATTAATTACATATGTCCCGTCAGATCTTTGGAACCGCTAACGCGCTGGGAACAGTAGTTGAAAGCGAACATCTCGCTCAAACAACGTTGTGCAAATTAAAGTGAACGCCCTCCTCTTCTTGGACACCGATACTGAGAAGTCATCAAAGAGCAGAATCTCATAGCCATGGAGTAGCACTGGGCGCCACGCTTCTCTGAATGGCCGTAACAATGAAACTTTGTCGTTATAATGTAACAGCTTAATTATTACTTGCCGTGGTCTGTACATCGTTGGTTTCGATACCTCCCCTCGCCTGTTGTTGTTTTGCGGCGGTCCCACACGATGTGCACGTTACACACGACAGTAGTAGTTAAGTCACAATATTTTCGTTAGATCATTCTCACAGATGGATTGTAAGTCTGCTGATTTAAACGATTCAGGCAGTCCGACGAGACGTAAATTGCTTTGTCTCGAGCGATTTTCCAAGTCCTCTGTTTTGTCTATCAAATTTTGTAACTTCTGCTGAAGGTTCTGTTCTCTGTCTTGGCCAAGTTGCTTCTCCGGTTGTAGCAGCGCCACATCCTGTTGCAGCTTGGTAATTGCAATGGTATTCAGGTGTACAGACTTTTGTATGGAAGACAATGACGATTGCAATGCCGACTCCAGCAGCTTCTGAATGTCTGGTAAGAGAAGGGCTTTGACCTCTCTTCAGCTATTTTCTGCTAATCAAATTCCTGAGGAACTCTCAGGTCACATGGTGCTTCTGAAAATAGCTCTTGCTGCATGTCTATGGCAGCGCTCAGCATCGCGCCTCTTTCCTCTTTGTCTCCTCCATGCGCCATCTTGTCCTTCTGCTTCAGTTGGATAGGTAAACCGTTCGGGGTCTGTTGTGAACTCCCTAGCAAGTAGCGCTCCATAAATTATGTCCCCACGAATGTAAAAGGTGTCAGTGTTCCCGGGGGTGGTTTTACTGCTCTCCTATGGGCCCGATATGCTTGGATACCTGGGAGGAATTCAGGAGCATCTCCAAACTCCCTCCTCACATGTCAGCGCAGGAAACAGAAGAGGGAACGTGCTTCTTTTTTTGCTCATAGGTGGAGTTTTATACAGTAAATGATTACTGCTGTCGTATTTTTGGCGTCCCTAGGGCAGAATAAGGCTGCGTAACGTCACATTTTAGAGAGAGTCATATAATAGACACACGCTACCCTACCCGTGACACAAGCAAGGTAGTGTTGCCGGATAAAGCCTTGCGCAACCAGACATGCCCCTGGAAAATGACTGCTGCTGCAGGCTAAACTCAACACGGACAAATACTGTTGTAATTTAAAACTTTTGTGACAGCAAGAACGCAAGGATGAAAAATTCATACTTTTACAGATTACAAGTACAGGAATCTCTGTCCAAAATAAGAATATGATGAAGAAGATGAAGATGAAGTAGAATATGAAGAAGAATAATAGTTTAATAAGAACAATATGAGTAATGTTAACAAAAAGATGAATAGCAAGAAGTTTAAGAAGAAGATAAAGAAGGTGAAGATGAAGAATAATTTGATGAAAAAGATGATGCTGCTGAAGATTATGAAGGAGAAAGTGTGTCAAAAGTTAAAAAGGTGAAGAGCATGGAAGTCGTGAAATATACATATTTGCCAAAATAGAAAAAACGTTAACAACATTGTCAATTTCTTCGTCAATCCGAACATCTTTAAAAAAAAAATATTAATGCTATTCCATTTGATTGGGTTAAACATCTATGCCTTTAATGTCTCCTCAACCTCCCCCAATACATTCTACATTACTCTTTGTTGTTTTCCTTCATGTACAATTAA
The DNA here is from genome assembly GCA_033576555.1 of Oophaga sylvatica. NCBI lineage: Eukaryota > Metazoa > Chordata > Amphibia > Anura > Dendrobatidae > Oophaga > Oophaga sylvatica. The sequence goes on along the minus strand of JARQOD010000003.1, from coordinate 230,148,934 downwards.
CCAACAAGGCAAGAATGGGCTTTTTTTAATTCCGATATTTTGTTCCCATAGACTTACATTGGATTTCCGGTATCGGTATCGGGTATCGCCGATATTTTTGGGGTATCGGTGATACCATTCCGATTCCGATACTTTTGGATATCGGAAAGTATCGCTCAACTCTAAAGAGTACACAAAATCAGATGCAAAATAAAAATTACTAAGAAATATCTTATTTTTAAGAAAACTCTACATATTTCTACGAAATATTGACAAACTTTGCATAATTCATTCATAAAATTAGCAAAATAAACAATTGTCATGAAAACCCCCCAGAAAGTACGAACTTTCAAAAGTGAGAACCTTCAGGCGCAATGAGCCTGATAGGCCATGGAGGTCACACTTGCTCTCTGCAAGGATGGAGGTAAAACTGATTGGGTGTTTCAAGCAGCACTTAAAGATATGAAGGTACTTGGAGGGTCGGGATCTCCTTCCACCTTGTAAAGGAGTGGGAAACAAAAATATGTGAGTTGTACCTGTCAGGTCAACTGCACCTGATGCAGGGTTAAATGTCAATCAATGTCAAGTACATTTAAAGAGAATCTTTCAGCAAGATTTTCAACCCTCCCCTCAAACTATTAATAAGTACATGTAGCTCTTTCAAAGAAAAGTCCAGCAATAACTCTTCTTAGGTACTCCAAGAGTGTTTCCCCAATATAAGACAGCAAGCCAGTAATTGTACATGCTCTCCTGCCTGGTTTGTGACCCGGAACAACTCCATACTTGTAAGAATGAATGGCTGCTGCTCTGATTACTGACCCACATGCCGGTGGGAAGAAACATATTCAAACCAAACAGGGAAAAAGAGTGATGATTCCCCGATGCTTTCACAGGAAAGAGTAAACCCGACTTCGAAATGCGTTGTATGAAAAAAGATCCAGAGAACATACACCCATGTCTTCACTCTGTGGCAGCGCTCGATAATCACCGCTCTTTTTTTCTGTTTGGTTTGAATACGTAACAAAAAATGTAACATTGACAAAGTATATGCCTGGAAAACAAAATAGGGCAACAGCAGTATTATTGTGTCCTGTACTTTTGGCAAATTAGACTAGAAAAAACCGGTATGCAAAAATTTGAATTTGCAGATTTTTTGGAAATGTGCTTTTTTATTCTTTTTAAAACTGTCCTGAGTACGCTGATACCCAATATGTGGGGATAAACCACTGTTTTGGTGCATGGCAGAGCTTGGAAGAGAAGGAGCACCATTTCACTTTTTCAATGCAGAGTTGGTTGGAATTGAGATCAGACGCCATGTCACGTTTTGAGAGCCCCTGATGTGCCAAAACAGTGGAAACCCTCCAATTCTAGCTCCAACCCTAACCCCAACACACCCCTAACCCTAATCCCAACCCCAACCGTAGCCATGACCATAGCCCTAACCCTAATCCCAACCCTAACTCTAGCCCTAACTCTAACTCTAACCCTAACCATAATGGGAAAATAGAAAAGAATTCATTTTTTATAATTTTATTATTTTTCTCTTACTAAGGGGGCGATAAAGGGGGGTTTGATTTACTATTTATAGCGGGTTTTTATGTTTGGCAGCTGTCACATGCTAAAAGACATTTTTTATAACAAAAAAATAGTTTTTGCATCACCACATTTTGAGAGCTATAATTTTTCCATATTTTGGCCCACAGAGTCATGTGAGGTCTTATTTTTTGCGGGACGAATTGAAGTTTTTATTGGTAGCATTTTATTATGATTTTTGGGAGGCAGAATGAACAAAACCAGCAATTCATGAATTTCTTTTGGGGGGCCTTTATACCGTTCCACGTGTGGTAAAATTGATAAAGCAGTATTATTCTTCGGGTCAGTACAATTACAGCGATACCTCATTTATATATTTTTTTATGTTTTGGCGCTTTTATACAATAAAAGCAATTTTATATAAAAAATAATTATTTTTGCATTGCTTTATTCTGTGAGCTCTAACTTTTTTATTTTTTCGCTGATGATGATATATTGTGGCTCGATTTTTGTGGGACAAGATGACATTTTCAGCGGTACCATGTTTATTGATATCTGTCTTTTTGATCGCGTTATTCCACTTTTTATTCGGCGGTATGATGATAAAGCATTGTTTTTTTGCCTTGTTTTTTTTAAGGGGTTCACTAAAGAAATGAATTTATTGGAAAAAAAAATTTTTCTTTATTTAGGATTTTTTTTTTAATTTTTAATTATTTTTACACATGTTAATTTTTTTATACTTTTTTACTTTGTCCCAGGGTGGAACATCACTATATAGTGTCAGATCACTGATCTGACAGTTTGCAGAGCACTGTGTCAGATCAGCGATCTGACAGGCAGTGCAGGATGCTTGCAGGTGCCTGCTCTCAGCAGACACTGAGAATCCACCTCTCTGCAAGACCAGGAAGGACCCCACGGCCATCCTGGATCCAGGGGCCTGCAGGGAGTAGGCCCTCTGAACAGCGCAATCACATTGCGTTGTTCTGAGGGTTTCAGGGAAGAACGCATGGAGCCCGCTTCTTGCTCGATGCTTCCCTATGCTGCCGGAACACTGCGATCATGTTTGATCGCAGTGTGCCGGGGCTAAAGTGCTGGGAGCGGTCCGTGACCGCCCCTGGCACATAGTGGCAGGTGTCAGCTGTGATATTCAGCTGACACCCGGTCGCGATCAGCTGCACTCCCCCTGTGAGCGCAGCTGATAGCGTATGACGTACTATCCCATCCACGGTCATATGGGCCCGGGTCACCTGGACAGGATAGTACGTCAGATGTCAGAAAGGGGTTAAAGCACAGTAGTGGGGGTCTAGAAAAATGGATTGTAATCGGGCATCTTTTATCGTAAAGGTTGTAATTTCCGTGCAGCTCCCCTTAGCACCTCCAGATTTGAATTGTAGGTGACTACTAGAGGCATCTGGTTATTTTCTTCTTTAGATATGTTATGTAGCAGGTGATTCCTTGATATTCTGGTGGCTCTTGTAATCTAGTTTTGAATTGTTCTTGATTGGTAGCCCTGATTCAAAAAGGTCTTTCTGAGGTGACCAAGGTGTTCATCTCTATCCATGGGGTTGAAAGTAGTGGCGTGTGCACAACTATTTAGGCTGCCAGAGTAGGTTCCCACACCATACACATATATATCAAAGAACTCGGCACTCCATGGGGTTGAAACATATATGATTTTATCTGATGGCTTGGCTGTAGACAATAGAGTTTTTATGTGTATTGAATGGAAACTGTCCCATTTAAGGTATGTTGAACGGTCGATTGGCTTCTGCTACAGGGATGTCTCTATTTCATTGTGCTCTTGCTTAATGATGGTGTCCAAAAAGTTAATTTCAGTGCTGGAGTAGTTGAGTGTCAAGTTGATGGTGGGATGAAATTGATTAAACTGTTCATGGAACGTCTTTAGCTCTGGCTCAGACTCCGTCCAGATGATTAAAATATCATCAATGTAGCGAAAGTAGGCCAGAGGCCTGATGGGACATGAGGACAAGAAATCAATTTTAAGCTTGGCCATGAAAAGATTTGCATACTGTGGAGCCATTATACTTCCTATTGCTGTGTCAGTCTCCTGTAGGTATATCCTGTTGTGAAATTCAAAGTAATTGTGGGTGAGTATTAATTTTATAAGTTTCAACACAAAATCAGCATCTGTCCCTGTGTTTTCCATGAAAAATTTGCAAGCATTTAATCCATCCTGATGTGGGACATTAGAGTACAAAGATTCCACATCCATGGTGGCCAGGATGGTTCCTTCTGGTAGAGGACCTATTGCTGCTAGTTTACTCAATAGGTCAGTTGTGGCCTGAATATAGCTTGGTATATCCTTTACTAGTGGTTTAAGTATACCTTCTACCCATCCAGATACCCGCTCAGTAAGGGTGCCCACACATAATAATTGGTCTTCCTGGATTTCCAGAATTGTGGAATTTGGGAAGCATGTAGAATGTCCCTATTCTTGGATTCTCTGGTATCAGGTCATCAACTCTTATGGATTCATCAGGCAGGCAAGATATCAACTTGCTTAGTTCCTTGTAATAGTCCTGTGTAGGATCCGACTCCAATTTTTTGTAGTAGCGTGTGTCCATAAATTGTCTGTTTGCGTCCTTCATATAGTCTGATGTGTTCATCATGACTATTGCACCTCCCTTGTCAGCAGATTTAATAATGATTTCTTTGTTGCTTTTCAAAGACGGTATGGCCTTTCTCTCCTGAGCACTGATGTTGGATTCTTGTTACGTCACTTATCTTATCTCTTGCATTATTTCTCTGCTGTGTTGTGTATAAATATGTGATTCTTCAGATTTTGCATTATTCTATTCCTGATGAAGAGACCTAAGTAGTCTCTAAAGTTTGCAATTTGTTACCATCTTTTCAGTTAGCCATTAAAAGGTATCAAGACTATCAACCACTGAGGACTCTCAATTCTAAATATTTTTTCTATGTATTATTAATTTGGCTAGCTTGCATAATGAAATTATAAATGCTACCTTTTTCTGCAAATTGTGAATCAAATGTAATGGCACTACTAATTATCACTCCATTCACAGGGGCTACCGGAGGACTCATCTGTTTCACTGCAGGCTAGTCCAAGCCTGTCTGGCAGTATGTTTGAGGTCATTGACCTGCTGGAAGTTGAACCTACCACCCAGTCTCAATTGTTTTACAGCTTCTAGCAGGTTTTCCTCCAGGATTGCCCTGTTTTTAGCTTCTGCCATCTTCTCATCAACTCTGACCAGCTTCCTTTTACCTGCTAAAGAAAGTATCCCCACAACATAATGCTTCCACTGCCATGTTTGCTGCAAATCAAATTCTTCATGAAGATTCATGGATGCTAGGAAATTTGAATTTCGAAAGATCCGCTCATTTCTAGAGTATGTGCCGAGACAGATGTCTACAAGAGCGCTAAATTCTTTCTTTTTTCTTTCAGTTTTTTTGGAGGTTGTACACAATGCAAAATAAAAGAGAATATATAGTTTTAGTTTGGTAAGGCAATGACAAGTATTTAACTTTATTTTGTCTAAGAAATGTAAAATCAAAACATACAGATGATACACAGTCTTCAGAAGTTTTAAACATTTTGAAGTCTATTTAGATTCCAACAAAATGTATGATTCTAAATAATGTATTTTTTCATACTAGAAAAAACAGTCACGAAGAGTATATTATACTTTAAAAGCAGGTAATACAAATTTTTAAAAAGGTACTTTTACTATTTGCCACATAGAAAATAGATGTTTCAAAGAACCAAAATAAAGTGTCCATTTTAAGATACAAGAAAAGTAATGACCTCTGAGAATAGAGCCAGTGTCAAAGTAACAATGCAATTTATTTTTGTTTCCCAGCTTGACACAAAATATGTTATATCATCTTGAATCTGCAAATACCTTATTTAAGAAGACTCAAACACTAAAGTTATAAAGTTAGAGATAAGCAGATCTTTTGAAATTCAAATTTGCCAAATTTTCCAAAAAATACCAATACTATAAAGCCTCTAATTAACCAGAAAATATTTGTATAACACATGGAAAACTCATATGACTGTACTAAAACCCTGTTGAGCCCTTTAACAGCCTTAATAATGTCCAAGTGAACTTTCAGGCTAGGGGAAAACAGATTGTAACTAACAGCTGATTTAACAGGACACTGCATTAACAGGATTAACAAGATTTTTAGGCTACCTAAATTGTAAAAATGGTCCAAAATGATCCCGTAGATGTGCAACCTATTACAGCTGTAATACTGGCTTATTACTACAAGGAAGTATTAAAAAAAAATTGTTTTTGTTTACAACTCACAGTTGCATTGCATTTATGTAGCGCCAACATCTCTGCCTTCTGCCTTTCTCCCCTGGTAGACATGCCAACTCACTCACCCCCACTGCTCCGTCCCGCACTTCCTGCTCCAGCTGCTAATGCCCTGGTTGCATACACAGTGCACAGATCCTCAGGCACTGTGCATAGGGCATGTGCACACTTGGTCCTGTTCTCTTAAAGGGACAGCATGCACCATCCAAAAGTGTTCTCAGCCAATGGCTGGGAGACACTCATAGTATAAGCTACCTCCACCTGATGAGAGTTGCCTGTACAGTGTTGAAAGTTTGTTCATAACAATCTTACTTGTCCTCAAGTCTCAGTGCATACATTCCTGTATACCTGCCTGTCTATTACGCGCTCCCGCCTGCCTATCACCTGCACCAGTCAGCCTGTCTTTAAGCCGTGCCAGCCTATCAGCCATGCCAAAAAGCCTGTCTATCAGCCATGCATGCCTGCCTGTCTATTAGCCATGCTCATCTGCCTGTCTATCAACTGTGTCCACCTGTGCTTGCCAAGTCTACAATCCCTGGCGGTTCCAGCCTCCTGTTCCTTTGGAGTCATCTGCCATCTACCTGAGTTCAGTCCTGGTGTAGCACCTGGTCCTGCCTCCATAGTTTAGGATCACAGTATCGTCAGTCGTAGTGTATCCGAGGTCAGACTTGGTGAGGTACGCAGTCACACCCCTCCAGGCTTTTCTAAGATCACGGCACAGCGGTTATACTACCTAGTCCATTCAATTTACATTTCTAGAAGACTGCACAGCCTCACCTGATGTAATTAACCCACTCTTTGGCTGCTGCAATCTTCAGCAGTGTGAGATAGAAAATATTCTTTTATTGTGGTTCTCATGAATCAAGTCACAAATTATTTAAATTTGTGGAGATTTCCGAATTTCAGGATAAATGATTTAAAGTTGCTCATCTCTACACAAAACGTTGAAATATCTATGAAAGAATTCAGTAAGAATGAGACAAAGGGCCTGATCCTCTCACAAACTCAAACCAGATCTCATACTTTGTACTGATGAGAGGCAGTATCCCAAAACACAATGTTTGCAAATTGAGATTTTGGTTATGGCTTTTATCCTAAGTCAAGTGGCAAAGCTTGTTAGAGGGTCGATATTGACTTTTAGGATTGTTACTTCCAATGGGTGGCACTGAGCTTTAGTCCTCTTCCCCTCTGAAGAGAAAATTAGCATATTTCCCAGAGGAGCATTGCAAGGTTTAAAAATCTCCTCTACTTGGCATGTCAGACTTGACATGTCAGCATACGCAAGGAGAAACGTTGCCCCTTGGACAATGTGACTGATTCATCAAAGTTTCCATGCCAGAATTCTGGAGTAAAACCTTTGAAAAGTCGCAAAATTTAGGCTCAAACCAGAGTTGCATAAAATTTTGCAACTTTTTGGACTTTTCATGCAAGGTTCTCTCACTTCCGTCAAAATGGAAGGAGCTGGGGCATGGTGAGGGCGTGACACCATAGCTTGTCAAATTCATAACAAGCTGTGGTGTTCTCTGGAACAAGATTTCTGGAGTAGTGCCTAGAGGTTCCAGACACTCATCAGGGGGCTCCAGATTCATGAAGGGGCATGCACCTCATGATTAAGGACCATTTGACTCTAGTATGCCCTCTCATCTAACTGATCAAATTGGGCTCAGTGAATTCCAATGCCAACTCAAGAAAATAACAAAATCTGTAAAAACAATATTATTAGTGTGGTACAATTTCATTAACAATAAAAGTAAAAGCTAAATAAGCCATATATTGCACAAAAAGTGTGAATAATTTTATCTCAATAATATAATTTTAATAGCATGTTTAACTAAAGAAAACCCATAAGAATGTAAATTATTAATTATATTATCTTTCTTTAGATATGTAAAATATGTAACAATGGAACAAATTTGTGACGTTCCAGTGGTGTACAGTGGGTTCGGAAAGTATTCAGACCCCTTTAAATTTGTCACTTTGTTTCATTGCTGACATTTCGTAAATGCAAAAAAGTTCATTTTTTTCTTATTAATGTACACTCTGCACCCCATCTTGACTGATAAAAATCAAAATGTAGAAATTTTTGCAAATTTATTAAAAAAGAAAAACTGAAATAAAGACAGATTGATGGGGTACAGTGGACAGCATGACAGCATGACAAACAACCAGTGTTTGGGGGCCGAGTCCGAACAGCAACAGGAACTTCCTGGAGCCCCTCTCCATAATATCCCTCCCACACTGACCCTATCCATACTATCCCTCACACTGCCCTTCTCCATAATATTTCCCCACACTGCCCCTCTGAAAAATTTCCCTTTATAATGACCCTCTCCATTATATCCCCTGTTCTGCCCTATGCATAATATCCCTTCACACTGCCCCTCTCCAAAATATCCCCCACACTACCCTCCATAATATCCCCCCACACTGTCCCTCTTCATAATATTCACTCTTATAACTCCTCTCAATAATATTCCCCTACACTGTCAATCTCCATAATATCCCCTTGCCACATTGCTCCTCTACAAAATATCTGCTCAAAATGCCCCTTCCCATATCTCCCCCACACTGCCTTTCTGCATAAAATCCCACCACTCATTTGCCCTTCTCTATACTATGCTCCATTTCACAATCTGCCAGTTGCCCCATAATATCTCCCATTGCCCCATAATGTGCCGTCGTAGTAACACCAACTGTCCCCTCCCCCGGGCCCATCATCTAGAATGATAGCACATTTAATCTTCAATTCATCCATGAAGTGCTTACCAGTGCCTGCCATTTTCACTGCATGTTCACCCTAACCCTAATCCCAACCCTAACCCTAATCCTAACCCTAACCCAAACGGCGAAAATGGAAATAAAAAACATTTTTTAAATTTTATTATTTTTCCCTAACAAAGGGGGTGATAAAAGGGGGTTTGATTTACTATTCATAGCAGGCTTTTATAGCAGATTTTTATCTTTGGCAGCTGTCTCACGCTAAAAGACGCTTTTTATTGCAAAGAATAGTTTTTGCATCACCACATTTTGAGAACTATAATTATTCCATATTTTGGCCCACAGAGTCATGTCAGGTCTTATTTTTTGAGGGATGAGTTGACGTTTTTATTGGTACTATTTTTGGGCACATGACATTTTTTGATCGCTTTTTATTACAGTTTTTGGGAGGCAGAATAAACAAAAGTCAGTAATTCAAGAATTTATTTTGGGGGGGCATTTATACCGTTCCATGTGTGGTAAAATTGATAAAGTAGTTTTATTTGTCGGGTCAGTATAATTAGAGCGATACCTCATTTGTATCTTTTTTGTGTTTTGGCGCTTTTATACAATAAAACAATTTTATATAAAAATAATTATTTTTGCATCGCTTTATTCTGCGAGCTCTAACTTTTTTATTTTTTTGCTGATGATGCTCTATGGCTGCTTGTTTTTTGATGGACAAGATGACAATTTCAGCGGTACCATGTTTATTTATATCCGTGTTTTTAATCGCGTGTTATTCCACTTTTTGTTCAGCGGTATGATGATAAAGAATTTGTTTTTTTGCCTTGTTTTTGTTTTTAAGCGGTTCGCTAAGGGGTTAACTAGTTGTACAGTTTTATAGGAATGTGTAGTTACGGATGCGACGATACTAAATATGTGTACTTTTATTGTTTTTTATTTACATAATAATAATCTGTTTATTGTGGAAATATTTTTTATTTATTTATTTAGGGATTTTTAAAAAAATATTTTTACACGTTTTTTTTTTTTTTTACATTTTTACATTAACCCAGGGTGGGACATTACTATATAATGTCAGATCGCTGATCTGACAGTTTGCAGAGCACTCTGTCAGATCAGCGATCTGACAGGCAGTGCAAGAGGCTTGCCGGCACCTGTTCTCAGCAGGCACTGACAAGCCACCTCCCTGCAGGACCCTGAAGGACCCCGCGGCCATCTTGGATCCGTGGTCCTGCAGTGAGGAGGCCCTTGGAACAACACGATCACATAGCGTTGCTCTGAGCATCTCAGGGAAGCATGCAGGGAGCCCCCTCCCTGCGCGATGCTTCCCTATGCTGCTGGAACACTGTGATCATGTTTGAAGGTTAAAGTGCTGGGAGCTGTGAAAATCAGCTGACACCCGGCCAAAATTAGTCACGCTCCCCCCTTGAGCGCTGCGGATCGACTATGGCGTACTCTCCCATCACTGGGACTTAAGGCCCAGGTCACATGGACGGGATAGTACGTAATATGGTAGAAAGGGGTTAAAAGTGATGAGCAAATCCAAATGGTAAAGTTCGGGGTCCATTCCGAGCACCTAGTCCTCCAGGAGCAGTCTGTATTATTGTTTGGGTTCCGCAGCTGGAACAAAGTTTTTGAAAGGATGTTGGGTTTCCTCTATTTTTAATAACAAGCACGGGTAAATAAATAATTAAAAAAATGGCCTGTGGTTCCCCCCCATTTTTGATTAACATCTAAGCTAAAGCAGACAGCTCTGGGCTAGTATTCTCAGGCCGGTTAAAGCCATGGATTTTTGCCCTCCCCAGCCAAAAAATAGCAGCCCTCAGCCACCCCAGAAAACACACTTCCATTAGATGCACCATTTGTCCCGCTCTTCCCGCCTGTCCTGGTTCTTTGGCAAGTGAAGCAATATTTTGGAGTTGATTTGGAGTTTTATTTGTAATGTCAGCTGACATCAAACTCAGGGGTTAGTAATGGACCCAGTAAGTAAAAATGAACAATAACCTCAGCAGAAAAAGTCCTTTAATTGAGCAAGACACTCTGATAATTACCCTCTTGTTCACATTTATTAACATAGAAATAAAAAATCAAGGTAATCCTCACCTCTCCTCAGTTAAATAATAATGATGATATTCCACATATGGTTGCTATGCTGAGAAGTGACATCAGTAATGTGACCGCTTAGTCTGGCAACCAGATTGTACTGAGCTTAGCGTGAGAAACGATGCTGCGTGTGACTGGAGTCAACCTTAATGATGTCACTTCAGGTCACACGCATCTGCATTTTCACACTCAGCTCAGTGAGTTCTGGCCTCTGCCCAACCCTATTCATTATTAAGGAACTTGCTATGTTTTGTATCTCACTAATAAACATACTATTAAAAAATTATAAACTGTAGAAATTAAACGATGAGGAATCCTATTCATATTACTGCCAAATTATTGTCTATGGAGTTCAAAATACAGATTGTCTATTAGTGGACAGCATAGGCAATTTAAAGGTGGAATGAGAGCAGAATTCTTCTTGCATTTACACACATGTGAAATAATACTTTTTTTAGTATTGACGAATCTAGTATTGCTGAGAAAATTAAAGGGAACCTGTCAACAAGATTGTACTGAGTAACCTACAGACAGTGTCAGGTGGCCCAATTAAACTGATTAAAATGATACCTTTGTTGATGAAATCTGTCTTGTTGTTGTTGTTTAATCTTTATTTTCAGTTTTCAGATATTGAGATTCTTGTACTCTGGGGTAGGCCTGTGGGGGGGTTCTGTGGGCGGGGCTTTATGTGGTGCTGTGCTTACATATTCATCCTTCTGGCCATGCGCAGTGCGCGCTGGCCGGGTACTTACATCAGGCGATGATGTAAGTTCCCCGCCAGCGCACACGGCGCATGCCTGAAATATTTAGGCAGAGTGCAGGCGCCGGGCATGTAACTGGAACACAGGAGGTGGCGCACAGACGAAAGAGGGAGATGATTGACACCTCTGAGGCTGTTGACACAGGGGCAGAAGACATAACTCCAGGACACAATAGAGGTATGGCGGACAAATTATAAAACTGTCTATTTCAGCGTTCCTAGTGATCAGAAACCTAATAGACACCTTCACAGAATGCAGCCTTAGTGCTGCTAAAGGTGGCTCTTTTACTTAAAGGCCCTGGGGGGGGTGACAGGTTCCCTTTAAAGAAGCACTTCCATCAAATTTTTTATTCGGTTAATATATTTCAGTCATGATATTATATAGCACTGTGTACTTACAATTGCTTATTTTGACTTTCTACCCAGTTAATTATTATTTTTCTCTTTGTTATGCATTTAAAGGAGTAATACAGGATTAGTATAAAATAGCATTGCTACTTTCTTCCAGGTTATAGGATGTATGTATCTGATATTATACTTATTTGCACTGCAGTGAATGGAGTCATTGTGAAAGACCAGGCAACCTGTGAATAAATCTGAAATGCCACTGTCTTAGCTTATTTCAAATCACGTAGAACCATTACATGAGTAATACAATTGGCTATTATTCAATATCATATATGTATTATTCTGGGGATCTTTAAAGCTATGAAAATTAAGTATATATACCTTTATATATGTACCTTCAGATGTTTTCTGCAGGTAAAAAAACAGGATTTGACATTTACAAAAGTCCATGCAACAGTGAAGGCTATCAGTTAATTCACAACCTGACTGACATCCAGCCCATTCTTCCATTCAGCTAACAGTTTTGTGTTTTTCTTGCGTCCAAAAAATTTCAGACTCTTCTTTGAAAAAGGAATGGTGAGTAATATTAAAGAAACAAAAACATAAAGAAGTGTAATTCTGAAACCAAAATGGCCTGTTACTCATGATAACCAGATTGCTAATAAAAAAGGTAAAAAAGTGATGCATTAATCAGTTTTTAAATCTCCACAAACGCAGAATTTTGCCGGTTTCTTTGGAAGCAATGTGAGGCATAATTATAGATCTTGCATGCAACAGAGAACAAATGAGTGTATAGAAAAAGACTTGACGCACACAACAGAGTGCTAAGAGGAGTCGTGAACAAATATTTTATTCTTTTTCAATCTTTTTCTCCATGACAGGAGATTACTTTCCCTGAGAACACAAGATTTGTAAACAATTCACGCAGTGCTTTGTGTGGTTACTCACAGAGCAATTACTAATTTCGGAAGGAGACCCTGGTTTAGTCCTCAGATCATTCATATACCGTGAGGAGAAAAAGAGAAGGTACTAGCATATAACATATCTTCTCTTGATTGGGCTATAACGTCTCAATTAGCTCTTAATGGAGTCGAAAATGATGCTTACACAAGCACTGCTTACACAGTTTTATACTTGGTCTTGAGAATGGCAAATATTTACAAGATTATAGGTGTTAACGGTCTGTCAGTATATGTTTAAACATTCAAGTATACAATCAAGGCCTTGACTAGCGAGACCACCCTGGTATGCAGACCACCCTTTGGTGGCCTCATAATGCTCCACACAGGCTCCATTAATAATCTCCTAGTCTGTATAATTTGATAGCCCCTTTAATATAGATGGTGGCAACTTAATGAGAAATTTGCCGTTCGTTTTTAGAGGACCTTACATCCAGGCAGACTAGTGTAAACTGTTTTAGCAATAGAACAATCAGTTATGATATAAACAGACTGTAAAACATTCTTTTTTTACTTACTTTACATCAACCCTGTGCGAGGTTTTGTATTACATTTATTATGCCTGTAACTAAACAAACACAATGAGACTCAATTGGTATATTGAAAAATGACCTGCCTCTCTTGCGCCTTCGCGAAAGAGCATACCAGTAAAAAAAAAAAAAAAAAGAAAAACAAGAATAAAAATTAAAAAGGAAAGAATTCTTACGTTGTTTCTGAAAGTTATTTTTCTGGCATGTCACACAACATTTTAAAGTATTTAAAGGGAACTGGTCATGTTGCTGTTTACCTGCAGATATAGGGTTAATTTGCATATTAATAGCATTCTGAAGCCATGCGGCAGCCCCACTGAAAGCCTGGCTGCTGAGAGGAAATAACTTTATTCTTCCCATCAGCCTCTGGCTTTCAGTCACAGAGGCGCGATCAGTGTGGTTCAGCAAGTCCGTTTTACTGCACATAAAATATCATAAAAACAAGATATTTTCACCATTTCAGAACACATAGCATTTTTTCTGTTTTTAATAGATTATGTTGTAAAGTGAATGATGTCATTTAAAACTGCAACTCATCCCACAAAAAAACATATGTTGACAAAAAAATAAAGTTATAGCTCCTGGAAGAAGGGTAAGAAAATTCAAAATCTCAAAAGCAAAAATTGTCTCAGAAATTTATTTAATCAACTTAGAGAAATATCGTATCTCAAAACTACACCCTCCTCACCCTTATTACTTTGACTGAATATAGCCTGGTTTAAAGAGCCACTATGCTGTGCTTTATCTGCACACCACACCTTTAAAGGGGCTGTTCGGTCTAAGAAAAAAGTCTACTTTTGCTCCATATAACTGCAAGCTGCCAAATTATGCTGTTGTGCGATGTGAATAATCTCGGTTCCACTGTTTCTCTTCTGTGTGTCACTTACTGATTTGCATACTTAGTCGTCACATGCCAACTTGACGCCTGTGTTTTTTTAAAAGGGGCATGCTCATGCCATTAATTTAATTAAGTTAGACAGTTTGAAATAGGTATGTTTGCAACTAATAACTTTTTCATTTTGCAGTCATTCTTCTGCTATGAAAGCTTTTATCTTTTATCGATACAGCTGGCTATCATAGAGCATGCCCAATAGTGCACTGAGAGTTTGCAGTAGTTACAGTATATTTCAGGAGTGTTGATTACTTCTCATATCACAATAAACTCCCTCCAGCCAATTGATTTCTATACAGCAATAAGCCTCTCATCCTCTCCCCCTCAGCTCCTGACAAGCTGCTGTTGTGAATCTTGCAAAATCACTAGCCCCCATTAGCAGCTTTCAGACCAGGTCTCCTAATCACATCCTTCACTGAGCCATGTGCCTGTTCAAATGTCCTGATATTTCTATGTGTAAACACTCTGATAATCAGGGGTGGACCTATCATTGATGCAATCTGTGCACTATAAAGGAAGTAAGAGGGACCACTTCCACCTCCAATGCAGGTAGAATTGTGCATTATGATGGCCATTTATTATACATGCAAAGGACCTTCCATTGGTCTATGTACACCAATGGTGATAACTAGAGATGAGCGACTTTGCCTCCGGGAGGGTTGAGTCGGGTTTCGGACCACCCGAATTTCACAAAAGTCGAGTCGAACGAGATCGGCCGAATAACAAGCACCAAAAGTCGGAGTTTCGAGAAAAAACTAAACCTGACCCCAATGCAAGTCAATGGGGAAGAAAAGTCGCCAGTGAGTGGAGGACAGTAAACACACCTGCAGGGCTCATTTCAATGCCAAAGACATCAATTCTTATTACTTAAGCTTGGCAACCTTAATTAACTTTATAATAATAGTAACGCATTGAAAACTGGGGGTTATTTGCCTAAAGTTGAGGGGGGGGCAGGGCTGGCTCCAGGTTTTCGTGGGCCCCACGCGAAAGAGTCTCAGTGGGCCCCTTCAACACATACCACAATTCATGATGCTCCGATACGGCAGAGAAATATTGTATAGTACAATGCTAAATACTTCTTACATTACATGAGTGATATCTATTGTAAATTCTACAATAGCTCAAAAACCGGACTGTATAGTCCTCCATTCAGTATTACGGGCACCACATAGTGTGCCATACAGAATAATGAGCTCCATATATTGGTCTATACAGAATAATGAGCCCCATATATTGCTCCATACAGAATGGGCTCCTTATAATGCTCCATACAGAATAGGCCCCATATGTGCTCCATATGATGCTCCAATATAAAGGGTCATATATGATGCCCCATAAATAATGAACCTCATATGATGTTCTAGTATATGATGGGCCCCATATATGATGCTCCAGTGTATGATGAGCCCCATATAATGCTCCAAATATAATGGTCCCCATATATAATTCTCCATGTATAATGGGCTCCATGTGATGCTCCAGTACATAATGGGCCCCATATATGATATTCCAGTGTATAATGGGCCCCCTATATGATGCTCCAGTGTACGATGGGCCCCATTTATAATGTTCCACTTTGTGATGGGCCCCATATATAATGGTCCAGTGTATAACGGGCCCTATCTATGATGCTTAAGTGTATGATGGGCCCCATATATAATTCTCCAGTGTATAATGCTCCCCATATATTGCTCCAAACATTAGAAAAAATAAAATACCTCTCACCGGTGGGCACTTCTCTACTCTGGACTACTCAGCGTCGCCATCTTCCAGTTCTCTTCACTGTGACTGTCCAGGCAGAGGGAGCACAGACGTGACGTCATCGCGCTCTCTGACCTGAATGTCACTGTCAGGAAACGAGGAAGACGTCACAGCGGTGGAGCAGGGAGAGGTAAGTATTGCAAGTGCTGGGGCCCTGAGCAAGCAGGAGGGGCACACATGTGGGCGCAAGCACTGGCACAGGGCCCCGCATAGTACGCCGGTGTCTCTGACGGCGAGTGGGCCCCCACCTGCTCAGGGCCCCCTCACTTGCCCGGGTGCGCCAGGTGCTGACGCCAGCCCTGAGAGGGTACAGCCCAGTTAGGGAGGTGGAAAAACTGGCATATGTTGAGGAGTAGGCTGGACGTTCAGCAGCTGCAAATGGAGGAATTGGAGAAGTCTGAGGAAGAGGAGGACAAAGCGAGCCATTTTGCAGGCAACCTATGTGTCATCAGGGGAAGGTGGTACATAATTCTTTGAAAGCCAGGCATGGTTAATTTTAATGAAGGTGAGATCACCAACATTTTAGGTCGACAGCTGGGTCCTTCTTTCTGTCAGGATTGATCCAGCAGCACTGAAGACTCTTTGTGATAGTACACTACCAGCAGGGCAAGCGAGCTCCTGTAAGGCATATTGTGCCAATTCAGGCCAGGTGTCCAGTTTACAGGCCCAGTAGTTAAAGGGGAATAAACTGTGAGGGAGAACATCGATAGGGGAGGAGAGCTAATTTTGAACCATAGTTGACAACTGCTGTCTCCTGTCTGTTGCAATCGATTCAGTATTACCAGTCGTATGAGCGTTACTCGTGAAATCAGACCACAACATGGTCATGAAACCCCTGTCTCCAACGCCACTTTGGCTGTGTGCACCACGAACACCTCTTCCATTTGGCTCAGTACGGCTCGTGGTAGAACCTGCACCGCTGCTGTGTGCTGGGAATGCCTCTAACAAACGGTTTACCAGAGTTGCTTGTTTGTTCGCCATTATTAGCTCTAGGTTCTCCTGTGGCATGATGTTCTGTAATTTGCCTTTATAGCGTGGATCGAGGATGCTAGCCAACCAGTAGTCGTCATCCTTGATAATTTTGGCAATGCGGGGATCCTTTGTAGGATCCGCAAGACAAAATCACACATGTGGGCCAATGTTCCAGGTGTCAATGATGCACTGCCAGTGGTGGGTAGTGGTGGAGGAGCACTTTCAGCTAAATCCACATCCCTCCAGTCACGCACAAACCCTGTACCTGATCTTGGCAAGCCAACATTTTCTCTTTCCCCCTGAGAAGCATCCTCCTCCCCAAAATAATCATCCCCTCATCCTCCTCCTCCTCTTCCTCTCTCCCTCCACCTGGTCCATTCCCTGAGCAGACAATGGATGACTGTCATCAAGGTTTCCCTCCTCCTCTTCTTCCTCCTCCGCTGCAGACGCCTGATCCTTAAGTTTGCATGAGCAGATGCATAAGTGGGATTCTCATGCTTATGATGGCGTCGTCTGCGCTTACCAGCCATGTGAATTCCTCAAAACACTGAAGGACTTTACAGAGGTCTTTCAGCTTTGACAACTGCACACCCAACAACTCGATGTCTGCCCTCAAACTGCCAGCCTCTGCATACGACTGGAGTCTACGGGCGAGTGATGGATGTGCAAGCACAGTCTTCGCACCTTATGGAGCAGGGCTGGTAACTCTGGATAATTATTTATGAAGCACTGCACCACCAGGTTCAAGGTGTGAGCCAGGGAAGGTATGTGTCTGAGTTTTGCCAGGGCTATGGCCGCCACAAAATTATGACCGTTATCACTGACTACCTTGCCTGGCTCAAGATGTAGACCGCCCAGCCATGACTCAGTTTCTCGCTGCAAGTAGTCGGCCAGTACCTACGCGGTGTGTCTGTTGTCGCCCATAGACATGATCTTTAATACAGCCTGCTGAAGCTTACCACTAGCTGTTCGATAGTGGGACATCTCGTGTGAAACACTGGCAGCTGCAGATGGAGGGCTCGTGTGACTGCGCTCTGTCGACGAGTTTTCGATTCTGGAAGAGGATGAGGAACAGGCCCATGCATCTGTTGTGAGGTGCACCTTTCCACTCAATGATTGTTTGAGTGCATGGACAATGCGGTCTTTCACATGCAGGTGGAGGGCAGGGATGGCTTTCCTAGAAAAGGAGTGCCCGACTGGGTAGGTCATAGCGCGGGACAGCGTAGGCCATGAGCTCTCGGAGCACTACGCTTTCAAGCAAACGGAAAGGCATCATCTCTAATGAGATCAGTTTGGCACTCCTTTCGCCAAAGTCAGGTTTCTCCGAGCGAAACCCAACCATAGCATTAAGTCGGCCATGCGGTCGTCGACCCGAGCGCCAAAGTCGGTATTCCCATAAAGCTTGCAGGAGCCTTTTTTAAGCCAATGAGCAAGGACGTACACTGTGGGCAACGAGATGACATGTGCAGCGTCCACCACCATCTTAGAGAAGGGCATTGCAGTGATTGGCTTGCTTTGGGGGCGTCAAAATGTCTAAAATAGCTCTGACCGCCGACCTCCATTTTACTTCTGCCGATCTGAACAGTAATGAGAGGTTGCTGACACTGTTTATCAGTAGGGAGAGAGTTAGGCTGAAAAGAGAAGTTCTTATGTGCTTGTGCTGATAGCAATTGTGCTGTACAGTTAGTGTGCAGTGACAGGGGAGGATTTTCTTGTGTGCAGCAGCACTGGTTAATAGGCTGCCTGCTAGCTGAATTGCTGTGTGTATACTGCTTTTTACACAGCACTAATACTTTTATTCTTTTTTTCTGCACAGTTACTGAGCGTTCATTTTTTCCCACACCGTATAGAGCTGTACGCTCCTCACACACTACCATGTACCGGCTGGTATCACGGACAAATACAGTCATGGCCAAAAGTTTTGGGAATGACACAAATATTAGATTTTCACATGATCTGCTGCCCTCTGGTTTTTATGTGTGTTTGACAGATGTTTTTATCACAGACAGAAATATAATAATTGCAAACATATGAGTAACAAAAGCTTATATTGACAGTTAGAATTAGTTAATGCAGCAAGTCAATATTTGCAGTGTTGACCCTTCTTCTTCAGGACCTCTGCAATTCTCCCTGGCATGCTCTCAATCAACTTCGGACCAAATCCTGACTGATAGCAGTCCATTCTTGCACAATCAATGCTTTCATTTTGTCAGAATTTTCAGGTTTTTGTTTGTCCACCCGTCTCTTGATGATTGACCACAAGTTCTCAATGGGATTAAGATCAGGGGAGTTTCCAGGCCATGGACCCAAAATCTCTATGTTTTGTTCCTGAGCCATTTAGTTATCACCTTTGCTTTATGGCAAGGTGCTCCATCATGCTGGAAAAGGCATTGTTGATCGCCAAACTGCTCTTGGAGGGTTGGGAGAAGTTGCTCTTGGAGGACATTCTGGTACCATTCTTTATTCATGGCTGTGTTTTTTGGCAAGACTGTGAGAGAGCCGATTCCCTTGGCTGAGAAGCAACCCCACACATGAATGGTTTCAGGATGCTTAACAGTTGGCATGAGACAAGACTGGTGGTAGCGCTCACCTTGTCTTCTCCGAATGAGGCGTTTTCCTGATGTCCCAAAAAATCAAAAAGGGGATTCATCAGAGAAAATAACTTTACCCCAGTCCTCAGCAGTCCACTGCCTGTACCTTTTGCAGAATATCAGTCTGTCCATGATGTTTTTTCTGGAGAGAAGTGGCTTCTTTGCTGCCCTCCTTGAGACCAGGCCTTGCTCCAAGAGTCTCCGCCTCACAGTGCGCTCACACCTGCCTGCTGCCATTCCATGAGCAAGCTCTGCACTGCTGGTAGCCCGATCCCGCAGCTGAAACACTTTTAAGAGACGGTCTTGGCGCTTGCTGGTCTTTCTTGGGCGCCCTGAAGCCTTTTTGGCAACAATGGAACCTCTCTCCTTAAAGTTCTTGATGATGCGATAGATTGTTGACTGAGGTGCAATCTTTCTAGCTGCGATACTCTTCCCTGTTAGGCCATTTTTGTGCATTGCAATGATGACTGCACGTGTTTCTTTAGAGATAACCATGGTTAACAGAAGAGAAACAATGATGCCAAGCATCAGCCTCCTTTTAAAGTGTCCAGTGGTGTCATTCTCACTTAATCATGACAGATTGATCTCCAGCCATGTCCTCATCAACACCCACACCTGTGTTAATGGAGCAATCACTGAAAAGAGGTTAACTGGTCCTTTTAAGGCTGGGCTGCAATGATGTTGAAATGTGTTTTGGGGGATAAAGTTCATTTTCTAGCCAAATATTGACTTTGCAAGTAATTGCTGTTAAGCTGATCACTCTTTATAACATTCTGGAGTATATGCAAATTGCCATTAGAAAAAGTGAAGCAGTAGACTTTGTAAAAATTAATATTTGTGTCATTCTCAAAACTTTTGGCCATGACTGTAGAAATAGGGTAAGACACAGCAAAAAAAAGTGTAATGTTGGCCTGATATGCCACAATTTTTAACACACAGAGAACTAGGAGTCTGACACAGATACCACACTGGTAAATATGTGGGCTGGATTTCTTTTTTTTTACCCAAAAAAACTGTATACAAATAGGGTAAGACACAGCAAAAATAGGAAATTTAGGCCTGAAATGACATAATTTTTAGCACACATATAGATCAGGCATCAGACAAAGAGGGCCCACTTTAAAATATCTGCCCTGTTTTTTTTTTGCCCAGCAAAATTGCGGCAATAAGTAGGCTATGAGTGACACAACAAAAAAAATTCTATGGAGGCCTGAAAAGGCAAAATTTTTAGCTCGTGTGGCGTACAAAACCCAGTTTAATATATCTGCCCTGTAGCTAAATTTCTACAATACCACAAAAATGAGAGCTTTTTAGGTGCACTCAGATGTCAGGCCTGGGACAGGCAAACCCCTTTAAAATAGCTGTATTTTCACACTGTAATATGAAAAGGATCTGCCTGTATTCTACAGTGTCAACAAGCAATTGGACAAAGAAAAAGGGCTTCTGGATTGCTTTGGAAAAAAATAGTCAGGATTAAGATGCCAAAAAAATTGGCTGCCCACTGAGACCTAGGGCTGTGTAGATACGGTCAATATAGCTTTATAGGCAGCAGCAGACAGTAATGGAATGGACCCTCTTGATGTATGCCACATAGAATGCCTGTCTGTTACT
Organism: Oophaga sylvatica; assembly: GCA_033576555.1. NCBI lineage: Eukaryota > Metazoa > Chordata > Amphibia > Anura > Dendrobatidae > Oophaga > Oophaga sylvatica. Next base: position 230,127,867 of record JARQOD010000003.1, on the reverse strand, counting down.
GAGATCTATATACCCACATACAGCGCGTGCAGGGCTTGTACAGATATGTATATACGCGCATACACTCACTTCCTACCTAGCACTGTATATACACCATAATTAGTCCTTAGAAGGACTGTTGATTAAGCTGGATTTATGTCTTCTATGATATTACAACTACACTACCTTCTAAACACTCAAATCTGACCCTATCTAGGCAGCAGCTCGCCCTACACTCGCTAATTCCGGAGCAGACAGAGCAGAGCATGGCGCCGCCTGGTCTCTTATACACCTGATGACGCTGTGCGGCCAGCCAATCACTGTAATATCACAACAAAATTGGCTGCAGCATTACATTGTGTGGCAGACAATCCCTGCATGTTGATTCGTGTTCTAAAGAGTACGCGAGTACAGTGATGCTCGGGCGAGTAATGAGCATTACCGAGCACATTTGTGCATCACTACTCACCACTAGAGTTGAGCGAAACAGGTCGCTCAGATTCATAAGTCGCCGACTTTTGCCAAAGTCGGGTTTCGCCGAGCAAAACTTGACCATAGCGTGATGTCAGCCATGCGGTCGTCGACCCGAGCTCCAAAATCAGTTTTCCCATAATGTTTGCAGATGCCTTTTTTCAGCCAATGAGCAAGGACGTTCACTGTAGGCAATGAGATGACAAGGGCAGCGTTCACCACCATCTTAGAGAAGGGCATTGCAGTGATTGGCTTGCTTTGGGGGGGCGTCATAGTGTCTATAAAAGCCCTGACAGTCGACCGCCATTTTACTTTATTTCAATTAGACAACTCTCAATTATTAATCCTATTGTATGAAATAAAAATAAAACACACACACTTTAATTAAAAATCATTTTAATAAAATAATCACACAGTTTTTGACCATCTTTTATTTTACAGGTAATCCATGCGAAGCCCTTATTCTCCTGTAATAAAAATAAAATAATAAAGCAACATTATTCTTACCTATCCGATGCTCTTCAGGTCCCACGCTGTAATCCTTCACAAAGGGTTAACTGGCTTACAGCAAGCTGCGCAGCTAATGCTAATAATTATCTGCCCCCACTCGCTGGCTTTGTCTGTCTGGTTGAGAAAATAGCGCGGGAGCCCACACATTTTTTTTTCAACGAATTTACACCTTTAATTAACCCCTACACGGATGAAATTTTGCACACATACACTCATGTAATTGTTAGTGATAACCATATATCAAACTACATGAAATTACATGGTTAACTGTATGTAAACCATGTGTCATTTCATGTCGGGTTCTTCTGTAATTTCACAAAAGCCGGCAAATGAATTAGTGGCTGTTATACCAAGTAAAAGCGTAGGAACTATAAATATATATATATACAGTATATATGTGTCACAATGACATGTATATATATATATATATTTATATATGCATATATATCTAGTGTTTACAAGGAAAGTGTTTATTTTAATTCCGATATTTCTGTCCCAATGACTTGCATTGGTTTCCGGTATCAGAATCGGCGATATCCGATACTTTTTGGCTATCGGTCCGATCCAATCCGATCCAATATTTCCAGATGTCGGAAAGTATCGCTCAACACTAAAGAGGAGGTGATGGATAACCCAGTTGTTGACCCGGATTGGCATCCATTGAGGTAATAGGGTGCCGCTGGCAATAACTCAGAAGAGGAGAAGGATCCGCAGCAGGCATCGACATCGCAGCTGCGGTTATCTGGCAGGCCCGCAGCAGTACAAAAATGTGTTAAAAAAGCAAAAAGAGTTGCAGGACAGCTTGGCCAGACAGTCAAATTAGCACAGCGTGCAAGCCCTGAAAATTTATCCCATAGTAGGAAGAGTGCAGTGTGGCACTTTTTTGACCAAAATCATATTGATGAGGCAAAGGATATCTGTAAGAAGTGCGGAAGGACCTTTAGCCGAGTGAAAAATCTCCGAAATTTGAATACCAGTTGCATGCTAAGACATTTAAACACCATGCACTTGCAAGCGTGGACGGACTACAAAACCTCAGGTACCACATGTGCACCTGCTCCGACTGAAGGTAGCCAGCAACGCTACATCGCTTCCCCCACTGTAAGCCCACCGGTTAGAACACCACCAGCAAGAAATGTTGAGGTGTCGTTACAAGGCCAAAGCAGTCAGAGAATCACAATGTTTTTGCAACGAAAGACTGATCTAGGCCATAACTACCACCACCATCACCAACCCCCTCTCTGTCCGCCATGTCCACCGCTAGGTCCCCCATAGGCAGCTCTCAAGTCCAGCTCACCCTAGCAGGTACTCTGAGTAGGACAAGAAAGTACTCATCCTCTCATCCGTATACACTGGCTTTGAACAGCTACATTGCCAAACTGATCTCATTAGAGATGATGCCCTTCTGTTTGGTTGAAAGCACAGCATTCCGTGAGCTCATGGCCTATGCTGTCCCACGCTATGACCTATGCAGTCGTCACTCTTCTTTTCTAGAAAAGCTATCACTGCCCTCCACCTGCATGTGAAAGACCGCATTGTCCATGCACTCAAACAATCATTGAGCGGAAAGGTGCACCTCACAACAGATGCATGGGCCAGTAGGCATGGCCAGGGCCGTTACGTGTCCATCAATGTGCACTGGGTTAATGGAGTGGTTGCAGGGTCCACAGGGGACAGCGGCGGTTGGACAGTGCTGCCTAGCCCAAGGTATAGGCAACAGTTGGCTGTAGGCGTTCGACCCTCCTCCTCCTCCTCAAGAAGCGAATGCTCGTCAACAGAATGTAGTCGCATGAGCACTCCATCCGCAGCTGCCAGTGTTGCACACAAGGTGTCCCACTATCGAACAGCTAGTGGTAAGCATCAGCAGGCTGTTTTAAAGATGATGTCTTTGGGCGACAACAGACACACCGCAGAGGTACTGGCCGACTACTTGCAGCGAGTCATGGCTGGGCAGTCTACATCTTGAGCCAGGCATGGTAGTCAGTGATAACGGCCATAATTTTGTGGCGGCCATAGCCCTGGCAAAACTCAGACACATACCTTGCCTGGCTCACACCTTGAACCTGGTGGTGCAGTGCTTCTTAAATAATTATCCGGAGTTAACAGCCATGCTCCATAAGGTGCGAAGACTGTGCTCGCACATCCGTCGCTTGCCCGTAAACTCCAGTCGTATGCAGAGGCTGCAGCGATCGCTCCAACTCCCCAATCATAGACGTTGCAACAAGGAGGAACTCCACCATGCACATGGTTGAGAGGCTGTGCGAACAGAGGCAGCCTGTAATGCATTTGTGGGAGGATACACGGGCAGGCAGTTTGAGGGCAGACATGGAGTTGTCGGGTGCGCAATGGTCAAAGCTGAAAGACCTCTGTAAAGTCCTTCAGTGTTTTGAGGAATGCACACGGCAGGTAAGCGCAGACGATGCCATCATAAGCATGAGCATCCCACTTATGCGTCTGCTCATGCAAACTTTGACGCACATTAAGGATCAGGCGTCTGCAGCGGAGGAGAAAGAGGAGGAGGAGGTGAAGGGAAGCCTTGATGACAGTCAGCCATTGTCTGCTCAGGGAACTTTCCAGGACGAGATGAAGGAAGAAGAGGAAGAGGAGGAGAATGAGGAGGATGATTATTTTGAGGGGGAGGATGCTTCTCAGGGGAAATAGAAAATGTTGGCTTGCCAAGGTCAGGTACAGGGTTTGTGCATGATTGGAGGGATGTGGATTTGGCAGAAAGTGCTCCTCCACCCACCACTGGCAGTGCATCATTGACACTTGGAACATTGGCCTACATGTGTAATTATGTCTGCGGATCCTAAAAAGGGACCCCGCATTGCCAAAATTATGAAGGATGACGACTACTGGTTGGCCAGCATCGACGATCCACGCTATAAAGGCAAATTAGAGAACATCATGCCACAGGAGAACCTAGAGGTGATATTGGCAAACAAACAAGCAACTCTGGTAAACCGTTTGTTAGAGGCATTCCCAGCACACAGCAGCGGTGCAGGTTCTACCACGAGCCGTACTGGGCCAAATGGAAGAGGTGTTCGTGGTGCACACAGCCGAAGTGGCATTGGAGACAGGGGTTTCATGACCATGTTGATGACTGATTTCTCGAGTAACGCTCACACGACTGGTAATACTTAATCGATTGCAACAGACAGGAGACAGCAGTTGTCAACTATGGTTCAAAATGAGCTCTCCTCCCCTATCGATGTTCTCCCTCACAGTTTATTCCCCTTTGACTACTGGGCCTATAAACTGGACACCTGGCCTGAATTGGCACAATATGCCTTACAGGAGCTCGCTTGTCCTGCTGGTAGTGTGCTATCAGAAAGAGTCTTCAGTGCAGCGGGATCAATCCTGTCAGAAAGAAGGACCCGGCTGTCGACCCAAAACGTTGGTGATCTCAACTTCATTAAAATGAACCATGCCTGGGTTTCAAAGGATTTTGTACCACCTTCCCCTGATGGCACATAGGTTGCCAGCAAAATGGCTCACTTTGTCCTTCTCTTCCTCAAACTTCTCCAATTCCTCCACTTGCAGCTGTTGAACCTCCAGCCTACACCTCAAAATATGCCAGTTTTTCCACCTCCCTAACTGGGCTGTACCCCCCCCAGGGCCGGCGTCAGCACCTGACACACCCGGGCAAGTGCCGGGGCCCTGAGCAGGTGGGGGGCCACCTCTCCGTCAGAGACAACGGAGTACTATGATGGGCCATGTGCCAGTACCAGCGCCCACTAGTGGGCCCCCCTGCTTGCTCAGGGCCCCAGAACTTGTAATACTTACCTCTCCCTCTTCCAACGCTGTGACGTCTTCTGCGTTTCCTGATAGTGACATTCAGGTCAGACAGCGCGATGACGTCTCGTCTGTGCGCCCTCTGACTGGACAGTCACAGTGCAGAGAGCTGGAAGATGGTGACGCTGAGGAGTCCAGAGTAGAGCAGTGCCCAGCGAGGAGAGGTATTTCATTTTTTTTAATGTTTGGAGCAATATATGGGGAGCATTATACACTGGAGCATTATAAATGGGGCCCATCATACACTGGAGCATCATATACGGGGCCCATTATACACTGGAGCATCATATGGGGCCCATTATATATGGAGCATTATATAGGCCCATCATACACTGGAGCATCATCCATGGGGCCCATCATATACTGGAGCATCATATGGGACCCATCATTTACATCATATGGGGTTCATTATTTATGGGCCATCACATGGAGCCAATTATATATGGAGCATTATATGGAGCACATTTGGGGCCTATTCTGTATGGAGCATTAGTTTGTAACTAATAAGGCATGTCAGACTAATTTAATTTCCTTCTATGACAGAATCACTGACTGGATGGATCAGGGAAATGCTGTAGATATTGTAAGCTTTTCAGGGATATAGCTCTGGGATCGCCGTCCGGGTAGACAGAGTGGCACGGAAACAGTTCATTCAGACAGCAGTTCTGGTGAAAACTGGCCGCAACCAGCTTTATTAAAGTCCACAGCAAACAGATATAAAACAAATCATAAACAGAAGACCTAGGCTTGTCTAGCCACTTACTACACTTAGATAGATTTCCCTATCTATCCGGGTCCCGACTCTACCAGCCGGGGCCAAAACAACACATATGTTCAGCATTACCAGCATGGAGGTTCACAGAGTCTCCTCCTTGTGTCTGAAGGCACCTTCAACGTCCAGACTTGAGAGAGCTCCCCTCCTATTCAGCTGCTATCCGCATGGATTCTCACAGAGACTACTCCTGTGTCCGGGGTACATCGAGCACCCAGACTGAGATAGCTCAAACTCCTGGAGACACCTTCTGTGCCTGGACTCCTTGTCCAGACGAAGCGAGCTCTCTGACTGTGTTCGCAGACACCTACTTCTGGTCTCCTAATTAACAGCTGAATGGTTTCAGGCCTGAGCTGCAAGTGTGCAATGAATGTAAGGTGTAGTGACCTTTCTCTACCACTAGGTTTACAAAGCCACACATTTCCCTTATACCATACAGCACAGTACCTAGGTGAAATGTACACCCCATTCGACACATATTCCTTCACTGTCTCACATATCCCCTCCCTCTTCTCCAGACCGGAGGGCTGGTCATCCAGACCGGAGGGCTGGTCAACAATCCAAAAGAGACAGTGAACTCTGGACCAGTCATGGCCTTCATCAGCTTCATCTTCACTACTGTCATCTGTATCTTCACCTGAGCCATAGCCAACATCAGCTTTCTCTTCATCTGAAGCATCCGCACTACCCTGTACCCTCCCAGGCCTATGCTCTCTGCGGGCTTTGGGTATCCTGCACGGTTTCATCTTGACCTTAGGGCCGGGCTCAGTTTCGATATAGTGCCTGGCCAGAGAAGTACGACCCGGCACATCAGAACACTTCTGCTGACTCTTCCTCAGAAACTCACGTACCTCCTGTCCTTGGTGCACTGACCATGTGTCACCAACTATCACAGGAGGTATAGGGGGTTTTTCACTTTTCTCTAGTTCCCCTTCATTTCGTGCTCTCTGGAGCAACTGCTGGAACCGCTCACATTCCCGCGAAAAGATGCCACATCCAGTTCACACTGCTGCAGCTGCTCGCGTAACGCAACATTCTCAGTCTTCATTTCTTTGGTGGAGACCTCATGGAGACGCATCTTCCCTGTAGCTGTTGGACGTCCTCGGCCCCTTCTTCAGGCTCTTCTGGTAGAACATGCTCAGAAGCCGTACAGTCAGTCTTACATTCTACCTCTTCAGTCACATCACTATGGTATCCAATATCTCCATTTATTCCAGCTTTCAAGTTCTCCTTGATAGCTGCATCTGTATACTCAGAACCCGCCGGATTCTTCTCTTCCACCACGGTCTGCATCCCATCTGAGCTCCCGTGTGTCTGCAGCGGCAACGGAGTGACACACCGCTTTTCCCATTTGTTGGGACGTGGCTCCGATGTAGACTCCATGAAAGTGCGCTTGAGCTCACCAATGCCAGCCTGCTGTCTCAAAATCCCATCTTGTGATTTATCCAGATCCTTGGTATCACTCGGGAACACTGCTGGGGCTCCGGGCGCCGAACTTCCAGCCTGAGCTTCACGAGTTGCAGCTACTGATCCGGACCGTAACCCGTCCACGCCGCTGTCTTCGGCAGAAACAGATTCCTGGACAGAGTCAGTCCCCATATTTCAGTCTTGTTCCTCACAGCTTCACTTGAGACCTCAGCTTCTGATGAGGCATCTGGCTTGGTGACCACCACTTCCATGGCTTTTTCCACCTCTGCAGCATTACCTTCAGAGTCCTGGGCATGATGCAGCTCCATACCATACATTGATAACTTCTCATCTTCGACAGCATCCACTTGTGCTGTGTTCCGTTTCAGAGTCCTGCCTTTAAAGCTCAGCTCTCCTCCTTTCACCTTAGTCTTCGCCAGGGAATTGGCCAACTGTAAAACATCTTCAGATGCCATCTTCTGTCCGGCTGTAAGGTCAGCATCAGCTTTCTTCTCAGGACTCTCAACCTCCTCTGCTACCATGTCTTCCTCATTTGCACTGGTTGCTTTATGGTCATCAGATGATTCACTATCACTACCACTATCCCTGTCTGACCCCTTTTTCTCAGCCACATCTGGCTCACTTTCAGGGTTATACACTTCATTTTCATTCACATCCTGCTCACTGTCAGGGCTATACAATTCATTCTCATTCACATCCTGCTCACTTTCAGGGTTATACACTTCATTTTCATTCACATCCTGCTCACTGTCAGGGTTATACAATTCATTCTCATTCACATCTTGATCTGGAACCTTAGTTAACATGTCATCCACAACATTAACTTCACCATCTGGTCCCTCAAGTATGTGACTATGTGACAACCCCAGCACTATACTTCTATATAGCTCAGGTACTAGGAGCTGGCTCACGACCTCTCCCTGGACTTCAGTGTCCTTATACAACAGGTGAGTGTTTATGGCAACATGAGGTAACCTCTCCTCAGAGCCAGGCTCTTGGGAAACCTCATTTAGAACATTTATATTTTCCTGGCCGTTTTAAGAGAGGGGTCTCGCCACTGCTCACTCTCAAAATTGTCACAGGATACAGGTAAGTCAGGGACACTCGGTTCCCGAGAACCACCATCCTGTCTCCCACCATCACCTGCAAAGGAATTTCATCACTATCACAGTCATCATTATTATCAATATCATTATCATGATTATGATCAGTATCATCATCACTATCATGATCATCATCATTATTAGCATTAGCATCAGCATCATTATCATGGTCATCATCATTATCATGATCATCATCATCATTATCATTATCATCATCATCATCATCATTATCGCATAAGTTTAACGGCCCACTAGCATTGTGTTCCGCCCCTCGGGACTGCGCACCCTCAATAGGAGCTTCATCACACTGTCCATCAGAAACATTTTTCCCCCAGAGATCCTTAGATCAGGGAAAGTCATTACCCAATATGACGGGGTGCACCAGGTTCTTCACTACCCCCACTTCATATGAAACCTCCCCGAGTTTGGGGACCAAGTCCACGGCAGTCTCTGGGTAGACTTTGGTGTCTCCATGGATGCACACCATACTCAGGTGCTTATCAGGGATGAAGTCCCTATCAATCAGGCTGTCACATACGGAAGTCACTGGACTCTCTGAGTCCAAGAGGGCCTGTGCTGGGCAGTCATTTACAACCACCGGGGACACCTGTGGTCCAGTCTCTTCGGCTGAGGTGGACACACACACAGGTTCTGCGCAGAGAGAGAGGGATCTGCCAACATCACAATACATAGGCTCCCCCTCTATTGGACAGTTGGCTGCAATTTCACGACATCTCCAACCCTGTCCATCACACTTTTCCACCCACATGTCCCCTCGGGCCTGAACCTGCTTATCAGCATACCCCATGTCCCCAACAGCTGGAACGCTCTTACCGCGAGAGTTCAGCGTCCGGGAACTCTGAAGTGACAACCTCTCAGACGGCTGGTCACAGAGACAGTCTTTGCTGGCGAAGGCCTTCTCCATCAGGCTGACCAGACGATTGGCGTCCTGGTGGTCCCTTGTCCGACCTCTGGCTGTACCTCAGGAGGACATGCTCGGATGTAGCGGTTCACTATCACCTTTCCAACTCCATAATCAGGTTTGCTGACTGCAGACTCCCAACTGCATCTCCAGTCATGAACTCCCCTGGCACGGGCTGTCACCGTAACACCCAGCCGGGTAAGAATCTCCGCTTTCAGCTTGGCATAGTCTTGGCTGTCCTGCTCGCTCAGGTCAGCATAGGCCCTTTGGGGCTCTCCAATCAGATAGGGTGCGACCATCATGGCCCATTCAGATAGGGGCAGATTCTCCTTCTCTGCCAATCTCTCAAACCTAGTGAGATATACCTCCACATCATCACGAGGTGTATCTTTTTCAGGGACCGTCTTACCGCCTTCTTTACAGCGGACAAGGCAGGTGCCTTCACAACATTACTCTGGGACGAGGTGCTGAGAGCTGCAATCTGCTCCAACAACCGGTTATTCTCCTGCTGCTGCTGCTGCTGGCACTGCAGTTGCATGCTCTGCTGGGCCTGTACCAGGTACTCAATGAGCTCCTCCATACTGCCGGACTTATCTGTCTCAACCACGGCAGTCTTATGTTGCACATTAACTTGCGCCATTTGTTCAAACAGCGCCTCCATGCTGTCATCCATGCTGTCAGACTTCTCTGTCTCAACAACGTCAGTCTTCACTCAAGACATACACACTCCACAGTCTTTTCCACAGAAAATTCAGCCTTGCTGTGCAGACACTTTTTTTTTTTTCTTCTCTGCAAACTCTATTAGGGCCACTGTCTCTTTAAGACTGCTCCAATAGACGTTTCTCTTTGCTGACACACTTTTTTTTTTTTCTCTGCTGCTGTTTCAACAGACTTCACCTTTTATTGCTGTCTCTCGCCACTGTGCTGCACTCACATTCCAGCACCAATTGTATCAGCCACTGTGCTGCCCCAGCATTCTCCGCCAATTGTAAGCTTTTCAGGGGATATAGCTCTGGGATCGCCGTCCGGGTAGACAGAGTGGCACGGAAACAGTTCATTCAGACAGCAGTTCTGGTGAAAACTGGCCGCAACCAGCTTTATTAAAGTCCACAGCAAACAGATATAAAACAAATCATAAACAGAAGACCTAGGCTTGTCTAGCCACTTACTACACTTAGATAGATTTCCCTATCTATCCGGGTCCCGACTCTACCAGCCGGGGCCAAAACAACACATATGTTCAGCATTACCAGCATGGAGGTTCACAGAGTCTCCTCCTTGTGTCTGAAGGCACCTTCAACGTCCAGACTTGAGAGAGCTCCCCTCCTATTCAGCTGCTATCCGCATGGATTCTCACAGAGACTACTCCTGTGTCCGGGGTACATCGAGCACCCAGACTGAGATAGCTCAAACTCCTGGAGACACCTTCTGTGCCTGGACTCCTTGTCCAGACGAAGCGAGCTCTCTGACTGTGTTCGCAGACACCTACTTCTGGTCTCCTAATTAACAGCTGAATGGTTTCAGGCCTGAGCTGCAAGTGTGTAATGAATGTAAGGTGTAGTGACCTTTCTCTACCACTAGGTTTACAAAGCCACACATTTCCCTTATACCATACAGCACAGTACCTAGGTGAAATGTACACACCATTCGACACATATTCCTTCACTGTCTCACAATATATTATATCTTGACTTCAGCAAAGCATTTGACAAAGTATCTCACACAATCCTTATTGAAAAAATGACTAAGTATGGAATGGACAAGGCAACTGTTAGGTGGATTCATAACTGGCTTAGTGATAGGACCCAAAGAGTGGTAGTAAATGGCTGCACATCCAGCTGGAAGAATGTATCAAGTGGGGTACCATAGGGCTCTGTCTTGGGCCCTGTTTTGTTCAACATCTTTATCAATGATTTAGATGAAGTAATTGTGGGTAAACTGATTAAATTTGCTGATGACACAAAGCTAGGAGGGATAGCTAATGCTAGAGAAGAGAGAGAGAGGATTCAAAAAGACATAAATAAACTGGAGCAGTGGGCAGCAACTAACAGAATGTTTTTTAACAGGGAAAAATGCAAAGTACTACATCTTGGAAATAAAAATGAAAAAAGCGTATATAGAATGGGAGGAATAGGGCTAAGCAACAGCACAAGTGAAAAAGACTTGAGTATACTAATAGATCACAGACTGAACATGAGTCAACAGTGTGATGCAGCAGCAAAAAAAGTCAAATACAATTCTGGGATATATTAACAGAAGCATACACTCTAGATCACGTGAAGTCATTATTGCCCTCTACTCCTCTTTGGTCAGACCTCATCTGGAATACTGTGTCCAGTTTTGGGCACCACATTTTAAAAAAGACATCAACAAACTGAGCAAGTTCAGAGAAGAGCAACCAGAATGGTGTCCGGTCTGCAAACCATGTCCTATGAGGAACGGTTACAGGATTTGGGAATGTTTAGCTTGCAAAAAAGAAGACTGAGAGGAGACTTAATAGCTGTCTACAAATATCTCAAGGGCTGTCACATTGTAGAAGGATTAACTTTATTCTCATTTGCACAAGGAAAGACTAGAAGCAATGGGATGAAACTGAATGGGAGGAGACACAGATAAGATATTAGAAAAAACTTTTTGACAGTTAGAGTGATCAATGAGTGGAACAGGCTGCCACGAGAGGTGGTGAGTACTCCTTCAATGGAAGTCTTCAAACAGAGGCTGGACACACATCTGTCTGGGATGATTTAGTGAATCCTGCTTTGAGCAGGGGGTTGGACCAGATGACCCAGGAGGTCCCTTCCAACTCTACCATTCTATGATTCTATTATTATATGGAGCCCATTCTGTATAGTGCACTATATGGTGCCCATAATACTGTATGGAGGACTATGCTGTCCAGTTTTTGAGCTATTGTAGAATTTACAATAGATATCACTCATGTAATGTAAGAAGTGAAGTATTTGTCATTGTACTATACCTATATTTCTCTGCCGTATCGGAGCATGATGAATTGTGGTATGTGTTAAAGGGGCCCACTGACACTCTTTCGCCCGGGTGCACATGAAAACCTGGAGCCAGCCCTGCCCCCCCCAACTTTAGCCAAATAACCCAGTTTTCAATGCATAACTATTATTATAAAGTAAATTAATTAAGGTTGACAAGCTTAAGTAATAAGAATTGATGTCATTGGCATTGAAATGGGCACTGTAGGTGTGTTTACTGTCCTCCACTTACTACCGACTTTTCTTCCCCATTGACTTGCATTGGGTTTCGTGTTTCAGTCGGACCTTCGACTTTTTCCGTTAGTCGGCCGATTTCGTTCGACTCGACTTTTGTGAAAGTCTGGTGGTCCGAAACCCGACTCAACTCTCCTGGAGGCAAAGTCGCTCATCTCTACTCACCACCCTCTTTGATGATACATTTTTAATATTACGCTTAGATAGCGTTCCCTTTTTTCAACACAGGATTTTTTATTATCACTCGAAATACAATGGAATTGTGAAAATATGTGCATTTAGCAGTCTCCAGTAATAGAGTAAAGGCAGAATTTTGTTACGAGACCATAGACTATGAGGTGGACTTTAAATCTACAATTCTACAAAATTCTACATTGTACAAGCATGGTTAACAATATACATGTCTCCTCCTGAGTATTATAGGAATCAGAACAATCTCCTGCAGCAGTTTACCCCCAAAAGTTAGTGAGACACAAGTGCAGAGATTACCCTTTCACTGCCAGAATCTGTACTCCAAATGAGTGAATTATGATATCAAATCAGACAAATAGGCAGGCAAACAGACTAAGGAAAAGGAAAAATTGGTAGCCAATTACATGCATTTTTTTACAGGAATGAAGACAAAGCCCCTATTAATCCCTTCATGACCTTTGACATATCCATACATCCAGTTTAGCTGGTACTTACCCACCTTGTACGTATGGATATGTCCTAACCTCTGACAGCTGACACCTGGCACTCAGTGCCAGGAGTGGTGCCCATATTGCTTCCGGCTCTTCAACCCTTGAAATGAAACGATCAATATCGATCGCAGCATTTTGCAGGCGTACAGATGGAGGGAGCACCTTTTCCTCTCTGATTGGTACCCCCGCAACACCATTGCGAGGGGCCGATCGTTACAATGGTGACCTGATGTTGTCATGACAACATCTGGGTCAACAGAGCTAGCAAACTTGCTACAACATGCTCAGAGCATGCTGTAGCAAGTTAGTCTGTCATTCCAGCGCTGACAGTTTGTAAAGCATAGCAAAGCTAGATAAAATATAGATAAATGCTGTACTCATACGTAAATATTTTTATGAAAAAAGTACATATATTTGGCATCGCCAAGTCCAGAACGATCTGACCTATAAAACTGTCCCATTATTTCACTACTTAAGTGAACACCGTAAAAAAATAAATGAAAATGATGCAAAAACCTAAGCTTTACCATCCTGCTGAACAAAAAGTGGAATAAAATGCGATCCAAAAGACTAATGCAAATAATATGATCTCTCTGAAAAAGTCATCTTGTACCGAAAAAAAAGACACCTTATAGCTCTATCAGTGGAAAAATAAAGTTTTAGCTTTCAGAATACAGCGAAACAAAAATAAAAAAATTATCTATGAAAAAGTTTTTATGTCATAAAAGCATCAAAATATTAAAAAATGATATATGTGGTACTGCTGTAATCATACTGACTTGAAGAAAAAACCTGCCTGATCAATTTTACCACAAGCGAAATGATACAAAAAAATTTGTGAATTGTTTTTTGCTCATTCTTCCTCCCAAAAATCAGAATAGAAAGCGATTAGAAAATGTCATGTGTTAGGGCTGGCGGATCGCACTTTATTAATGACTTTATTTAGTGTGATCGCAACCCGGGGTCCACAGTGCAGAGATGAAAACCTGCTGCTAGCGAATAATGGCGGAGCAGAGTGGTGAGCTATAACCTAGAACACGAAGGGTTAAACGTCACCCCGTGTGGAGTGAGCACGAGTCACCCTACTCTGATAGCTTCTATGAGAGGTGAGGACCAGGCAAGGAGTACCAACTCAGCAAACAGCAGAGTGGCAAAAAAAATAACTAACTACGTTAGCACCATGGCGTGGTGCAAAAATATGAGCTACAAGCTCAGCTGACCGCAGAGCGGTAACAAAAGATGTGTTCCAAAGCACGTGGTTTGACTATGCCCTGTAAACAGCCCATGCTAAGCAGCACACGTGGCCGAGACAGGTGCTAGGTAAAGCCGAGGAAAAGCCTGCCTCTCTAAGGAAAACTGGACATTCACAAACACCGACAGAGTGGCAGAGTCTCGGCCCAAACACACGTGCACCCACAGAGTGGTAGCGTATCCACTAACACACATGCAAACACAAATGATCTTAGCGCGCCAACGGGTGCCCCAAAGATCCTTTTATAGACTGCGCCTAAGTCAGAGAGGAGCTTGCTTGCTGACCAATCCGGAGCCAGCACAGGACCTGAACAGCTGACGGTCGACCACCAATGAGAGGTCACCTCACGAGAATGCTCAGTAGAGTGAATCCAGGACTTAGTCTCAGGAAAGGTCGCTCGCCGCTGTCTATTGCTAGCTACCATAGCTGAACCTGGAGAGGCAGCGGTAACAATACGCACAGCCCAAGTCTGAGCAAGATGCCGAGACTGACGTCTCTGCTGAGCAGCATCTGCTGCTGTTGGAACTGAATGGGAGACAGCAGGAGAAGACAAGGCTTGGGATCTCCCCTGTGCAGGGAGAGAATCCCAACACCTAACATCATGCGTCTGAAAATAGTACCAAAAAAACATAAATTCATCCCGCAAAAATTAAGCCATCATATGACTCTGTTGAATGAAATATGGAAAAATTATAGCTCTCGACCTGAAGTGTAAAGCCATTTAGTCACTTACATTGGATGAGATTACATATAAATCATGCCAATCGGAGATTTAGAAGGAAAATCCAATGTAAGTACTCAGCATAGAGCACAGGATAAATATGATCCCAAACGTTATGTAAAATATTTCTAACAAAAGCTTCAAATCAATCCACAAAAGAAAGCAAGACCTCACTCAGATTCATCATCTGCCAATGGAAATATACAGAGCTTCCACGTTACTGGTAGCACAAAAGCTCTAGAAAAAACTAAATGGCTCCTCGCTCTACAGAACAAATTCAGCAAATTCAGGGCCCTTAAATCCAAATGCCCCTCTCCCTTCTGAGCCCCAGTTTGCCAAAACCACAATTAGTATCCATATGTTTGGCATTTCTGTAGCAATGAAAGCCCACCTAATTAATAGGTGTGTCTCCAGAAGCATGTGATGTCCACAATGTACAGGCACTATAACATACTGGTCACTGCAATGTACTGGTCACTGCAATGTACTGGACACTTAAACATTACTTTGAAATTTTCACTCAGCAGTATTCACTGCTGCTTGTGTTATGGGTCTGCGGAACACACCAAATATATAATGTAGAAAGGTGCATTCGCAGCCCGGGGTACACCGTGCAAGCAGAGCCTGCTGCTAGTAAAAATGGCGCGAGAAGCAAACTCTGTTATCCCGCAGAGTCGCCAACATAAACGCCGTAATGTGCTGTGGCAATGAGTGCGAACTCTGTTACTCCACAGAGCCGCTAGAAGGAGAGCCGCAGCGCTATATGGCGATGTGTGCGCACTCACTAGACACAACTGAGTGGCAAAGAAAACACGCTAGGGCGCTGACTAGCGTTGAAAGCGAACCCTGTTACGTCACAGGGCCGCTGAGAAAAAGCACTGTGTCCTGTAAGGCTCTCAGATACACAGTTAAGTTCTAAGCGTACATAAAGCGTGATCATGTGCTAATGTCCTCGCGGGAGTCACCCGCAATCTATGGCGTCTAAACGCCAGACCCTGAATACGGCAATCAAAACTCCTCACCGGTTATGCCGGTAATCTAGGGCATCTAGGACACCGACCCTGACCAGCTACCATACCAAACTCCTCACCGATTAAGTCGGTATTCTAGTGGCTTATTTCAGCCGGTTCCCTATCCACACATACACATGACCACACTGGCGCATAGCATACAATGGTTGATATTAGCGCATGGCGGCCCAGCCATGCTACCCTTTTATAGCAACAGCTACAGGACCTTCCAGGAACAAGGACCAATGAGAAACTGTTACAAACACATGTAGCTACATGACCTTCCTGGCGGACCAATATGAGTCGCTGCAGCACCGGAACATGTGACCCCTGATCTCCAATGAGAGATCTCACTCTGGGCATGATCAGAAAGGAAAACGCAGGACTTCATCCCAAAGACGTCCGCTCCAGCACTGGCCACAATAGCAGATCCAGGAAAGGCAGCAGCAAGTCACTGCACAGTAGTGGAGTGGGCAAGACGCTTGGACCGACGTCTCTGCTGAGCAGGCTCCACTGCGGCCGGAGATGAATGGGAGACCGCAGCGGGACGGGTTCGAGACTCCCCTTGTGCAGCAGCGGGAAATCGAACCCTAACATTACCCCCTCTCCTAGGGCCCCCCTTATTTGGGCCTCGCTGCGCTCAAAGGCAGCGATGAGCTGTGGAGCGTGAACATGCTCGGCAGGCTCCCAGGATCTATCCTCAGGCCCATAACCCCTCCAATCCACCAAATAAAATTTTTTGCCTCGTACCACCTTGCACCCAACAATGGCGTTCACCTCATGATCGTCGGTAGATGAACCCGACGTCCCGGCAGATGACTCGGAAAACCGGGAAATGACCACGGGTTTCAAGAGGGACACGTGAAAGGTGTCAGTGATACCAAGGCGAGGTGGAAGGGCTAGGCGGTAAACCACCGGGTTCACCTGCTCAAGTACTTTAAAGGGACCCAAAAAGAGAGGTGCCAACTTGGTGGACTCTACCCACAGCCTGATGTTTCAGGCAGAAAGCCACACTAGGTCACTCGGAGCAAATGTAGGAGTGGGGCGCCGATGGGCATCGGCCGAAGACCTCATCCTCTCTTTGGAGGCCTGAATGGCATCCTGAGTGCGGTCCCAAATGTCCCGTGCCTCCACAGCCCAGTCTGCCACCCTGGAATCGGCGGAAGACACGGGCATAGGCACTGGTACCCACGGATGCTGACCGTAGTTCAGGAGGAATGGGGTCTGTCCGGTGGAGTCAGCCACAGCATTATTTAGAGCAAACTCAGCCCACGGTAGCAAGGATGCCCAGTCATCCTGTCTGGCAGAGACAAAATGTCGCAAGTATGTGACCAAGGTCTGGTTGGCCCTCTCTACCAACCCATTCGTCTCGGGATGGTATGCAGAGGAGAGATTCAACTCAATGCTGAGTAGACGACACAGCTCTCTCCAGAACCGAGACGCAAACTGGGGACCTCGATCACTGACAATTTTGTCTGGCATACCGTGTAGGCGGAAAATATGCCTAATGAATAATGCTGCCAAGGCCCGTGCAGACGGTAACCGTGGTAACGGCACTAAGTGCACCATTTTGGAGAAGTGGTCGGTTATCACCCAGATGATGGTGCAGTCCTGAGACTTGGGTAAGTGTTATGATTTGGTAGCTGAGGAGAGCAGGCAAAAAGGAAATACACCAGAGCAGTTGGAAACTATGAGATTGCAGTACCCTGACTACCACCACAACTAGAGGCAGCCGTGGAGCGTTCCTACATTGGTCCTAGACGCCTCGTCACAGCCTGAGAAACTAACTACACCTACAGATAGAAAGAGGAAAGCTATCTGCCCCGGAGCAGATCCCCAAAGAACATAGAAAGCCCCCAAACATGTAATGGCGGATAGACAAGAAGAAATACTGACACAGACAGAAAATAGTATGAGCAAACGTTGGGGCCCAAACTTACTAAATAGAAAAGGATAGGAAGGGCACTTACTGCAATCCCAAAAAAAACCCTGAAAAGCACCAACTCTACTAATTTCAAAAACACCTGAGATCACACGACCTCAACCACCTAAATTAGTTCTCTGGTGTAACCAAAAACAAAACAGCAGCCACTGAGAAAACTGGAAAAAGCAAATGTACAAACATCAGTGGCTGAACTGAACTGAGAGGCAAAAGCCCCCAGAGGGGACCCTGAAGGCCCCCACAGAAGTGCAGGACAAAATGCAAAAATCAAGCACAAAAAAAAAAAGAAGAAATTGTCTTATCTGTTAGCAGGAGATTCAGACACAACACAGCAGGCTTCCAAGGAAACAGGAATCAAGGATTGAGACCAGAACAATTGATCACCGGCAACCCTGATGGGAAGGTGACTCCCTTATATAAGACCAGTCAGTAACACCTGATTCTCAATCCTCACAATCTTCACTGGACTGTCCAGTACCGTTTGTAACCACCAGAGGGAGCTTCTGCTCAGAACTCATTTCCAGCCTATTCACAACAGGTAAGCCCACCACAAAATCCATCCCGACCATCTCCCAAGGCCTGTCTGCCACCGGTAAAGGAAAAAGTAACCCAGCTGGCTGTTGTCGAGGGGACTTATTCTTGGCGCAGGAGACGCACGCCTGAACGTATTCCCTGACGTCACGGGCCATCTGCGGCCACCAGTATGTCCTCGCCAGCAACTCAGAAGTCCTTTTGGTCCCAAAATGTCCACCCACCCTGGACGAATGTGCCCAAGAGAATACTTCCGGTCGCAAATTGGTGGGCACAAAAGTCTTGCCCGAAGGCACAGACTCAAGCGAAACCGGAGCCACCGTTCTTAGGCTTTCTGTGGGGACAATCAGCCGAGGCTCCTCCTCCACCTCCTCAGAGGACACCACGGAGCGGGATAGAGCATCTGCGCGAATGTTCTTCTGACCGGAGAGGAAATGGAGGGTGAAATGGAACCGGGAGAAAAACAAGGACCATCTGGCCTGACGGGAATTTAGCCGCTGGGCTGTCTGCAAATACACCAAGTTCTTGTGGTCTGTGAACACTTGGAAGGGGAAGCGAGCCCCCTCCAGAAGATGTCGCCACTCGGAGAAGGCCAACTTCATAGCCAGTAACTCCCTGTCCCCGATGGAATAATTCCTCTCTGCTGGTGTAAAGGTTTTGGAAAAGAAGAAGCAGGGATGCTTCCGACCCTGGGCATCCTTTTGAAAAAGGACTGCTCCAGCACCAACAGAAGAGGCATCCACCTCTAAGATAAACGGTTTATCAACATCGGGGCAATGTAAGATGGGAGCACTGTGAAATGCGACTTGATGGAGGAGAACGCCTTGGTGACCTCCTCTGACCACAACTTGGGATTAGCTCCCTTCTTGGTGAGGGCTACCAAGGGAGCTACCAAAGTGGAGAAGTGGGGAATGAATTGGCGATAGTAGTTAATGAACCCCATAAAGCGCTGCACCGCCTTAAGGGAGTGGGGTTCTTGCCAATCCATCACAGCCTGTAGTTTGGTAGGATCCATAGCCAATCCCTGGGTGGAGATGATATAGCCCAGAAAAGGTAGAGACTCCTGCTCAAACATGCACTTCTCCAACTTCGCATATAGGGAATTTGCTCGCAAGAGGTCGAAGACCTTGCAGACATCTCTCCGGTGGGAGGCCATATCTGGAGAAAAGATGAGAATGTCATCCAGATAGACTACCACCGAGGTGGTCAACATATCCCGGAAGATGTCGTTCACAAAGTCTTGGAAGACAGCTGGAGCATTACAGAGCCCAAAGGGCATTACCAGATATTCATAATGCCCATCCCTGGTGTTAAATGCCGTCTTCCACTCGTCCCCCTCACGGATGCGAATCAGGTTATACGCACCCCGCAGGTCTAGCTTAGTAAATACCCTTGCTCCCCGAAGCCTGTCAAAAAGCTCAGAGATTAGCGGCAAAGGATACTTATTTTTCACGGTGATAGCGTTGAGACCCCTATAATCAATGCACGGACGTAGTTCTCCGTTCTTCTTCTGCCCAAAGAAGAACCCTGCTCCCGCTGGTGACACCGACTTCCTAATGAATCCCCTTGCCAAGTTCTCCTGAATATATTGGGACATGGCCTCTGTCTCAGGAAGAGAGAGGGGATAGACCCTTCCTCTAGGAGGCTCAGCTCCAGGCAAGAGGTCGATAGGACAGTCATAGGGGCGATGAGGCGGAAGAGTCTCCGCAGCCTTCTTTGAGAAAACGTCGGCATAAGACCAATAGACCTTGGGAAGAGGAGAGAGGTCTATGGGTATCTCAGTGGTGTTGACCTGCACGCTGTCCCTAATGCATCTGCCTTTACATAAATTACCCCAACCCAGAATTCTCCCTGAAGCCCACTCAATATGGGGAGAGTGGTGGCGGAGCCAGGGTAATCCCAACAAAAACCTCATCTATACCCTCAGGGAGGATAAAAAATGATATATTCTCCTGATGGGAAGAAGACATAGACAAGGTGAGTGGAACAGACTGATGGGTGATTTGTGAGGGCAGAATTGCTCCGTTCAACACCCGAACCGATACTGGTTCAGCCAGCAACACCAAACGCATGGTGTGGCGAGAAGCAAAGGAGGATGACATAAAATTTTCCTCTGCCCCAGAATCCACACACAGCTTGACGGGTAGGGTGGTAGAACCGTGGGTAATTATCCCCTTGAGGAGCACTTTAGGGGCAAAACTCATGGCGTCCAGTGACCCTGTTCCTACGGTTACTGGGCGCGACCGCTTATTCAGCCGCTGTGGACATCGGTTGGCAAAATGTCCCTGCTGCTGGCAAATATAACAAATCGGGGATGGACGAGTGACCCGAGATTTAGATCCTGCAGGAGCAACCTCCTGAAGGTCGGGCGCCTGAACAGGTGACTCCAGAGGGTTGGTGAAGGTAGGAGCCAACCGGACGCTCTGCCTACACTGGACACGTTCCAGCCTCCGCTCGTGGAAACAGAGGTCGACGCGGGTGGAAATAGCGATAAGCTTCTCCAGTGTGGCAGGAATCTCCCTGGTAGCCAAGGCGTCTTTCACATGACCCGCCAGTCCTCTCCAGAACACGGGAATGAGGACTTTATCTGGCCACTCTAATTCCGAGGCCAGAGTCCGAAATTGGACAGCAAAATGGCTGACCAAAGCCGAACCCTGGGTACTTGCCAGCAGTTTGAGCGCCGCATCGTGGGTGACCTGAGGTCCTAGAAAAACCTTTTTCAGAGCCTCCAGAAAACGAGAAGCGCTCTGCACCACACGGTCGTCGCGCTCCCACAGCGGCGTTGCCCACTCCAACGCTCTGCCCGACAGAAGAGCTATCACATAGCCCACTTGTGCCCGATCCGTGGGGAAACGTGCAGCCAGAAGCTCGAGGTGTATGGAGCACTGACTTACGAATCCCCGACATTGCTTGCTGTCACCAGCAAACTTGTCTGGAAGCGGGAGGTGGGACAATGTAGGGACAGAGGTGGCAGAGGACAAACTGGCTGCAGCTACACTAGCAGCCTGAACAGCGACTGCGGTAACATCCACAGCTGAGGTTGTGCGCTCAAGAGCCGCCAAGCTACCCTCCAGCTGCTGGATGTACAGCTGCAATCGCTGTTCATCCGCCATTTTACTAGCCAGACCCTGGCGCTAATATTATGTTATGGGTCTGCGGAACATACCAAATATATAATGTAGAAAGGTGCGTTCGCAGCCCGGGGTCCACCGTGCAAGCAGAGCCTGCTGCTAGTAAAAATGGCGCGAGAAGCAAACTCTGTTATCCCGCAGAGTCGCCAACATAAACGCCGTAATGCGCTGTGGCAATGAGTGCGAACTCTGTTACTCCACAGAGCCGCTAGAAGGAGAGCCGCAGCGCTATATGGCGATGTGTGCGCACTCACTAGACACAACTGAGTGGCAAAGAAAACATGCTAGGGCGCTGACTAGCGTTGAAAGCGAACTCTGTTACGTCACAGGGCCGCTGAGAAAAAGCACTGTGTCCTGTAAGGCTCTCAGGTACACAGTTAAGTGCTAAGCGTACATAAAGCGTGATCATGTGCTAATGTCCTCGCGGGAGTCACCCGCAATCTATGGTGTCTGAACGCCAGACCCTGAATACGGCAATCAAAACTCCTCACCGGTTATGCCGGTAATCTAGGGCATCTAGGACACCGACCCTGACCAGCTACCATACCAAACTCCTCACCGATTAAGTTGGTATTCTAGTGGCTTATTTCAGCCGGGTCCCTATCCACACATACACATGACCACACTGGCGCATAGCATACAATGGTTGATATTAGCGCATGGCGGCCCAGCCATGCTACCCTTTTATAGCAACAGCTACAGGACCTTCCAGGAACAAGGACCAATGAGAAACTGTTACAAACACATGTAGCTACATGACCTTCCTGGCGGACCAATATGAGTCGCTGCAGCACCGGAACATGTGACCCCTGATCTCCAATAGAGATCTCACTCTGGGCATGATCAGAAAGGAAAACGCAGGACTTCATCCCAAAGACGTCCGCTCCAGCACTGGCCACAATAGCAGATCCAGGAAAGGCAGCAGCAAGTCACTGCACAGTAGTGGAGTGGGCAAGACGCTTGGACCGACGTCTCTGCTGAGCAGGCTCCACTGCGGCCGGAGATGAATGGGAGACCGCAGCGGGACGGGTTCGAGACTCCCCTTGTGCAGCAGCGGGAAATCGAACCCTAACATTACCCCCTCTCCTAGGGCCCCCCTTATTTGGGCCTCGCTGCGCTCAAAGGCAGCGATGAGCTGTGGAGCGTGAACATGCTCGGCAGGCTCCCAGGATCTATCCTCAGGCCCATAACCCCTCCAATCCACCAAATAAAATTTTTTGCCTCGTACCACCTTGCACCCAACAATGGCGTTCACCTCATGATCGTCGGTAGATGAACCCGACGTCCCGGCAGATGACTCGGAAAACCGGGAAATGACCACGGGTTTCAAGAGGGACACGTGAAAGGTGTCAGTGATACCAAGGCGAGGTGGAAGGGCTAGGCGGTAAACCACCGGGTTCACCTGCTCAAGTACTTTAAAGGGACCCAAAAAGAGAGGTGCCAACTTGGTGGACTCTACCCACAGCCTGATGTTTCAGGCAGAAAGCCACACTAGGTCACTCGGAGCAAATGTAGGAGTGGGGCGCCGATGGGCATCGGCCGAAGACCTCATCCTCTCTTTGGAGGCCTGAATGGCATCCTGAGTGCGGTCCCAAATGTCCCGTGCCTCCACAGCCCAGTCTGCCACCCTGGAATCGGCGGAAGACACGGGCATAGGCACTGGTACCCACGGATGCTGACCGTAGTTCAGGAGGAATGGGGTCTGTCCGGTGGAGTCAGCCACAGCATTATTTAGAGCAAACTCAGCCCACGGTAGCAAGGATGCCCAGTCATCCTGTCTGGCAGAGACAAAATGTCGCAAGTATGTGACCAAGGTCTGGTTGGCCCTCTCTACCAACCCATTCGTCTCGGGATGGTATGCAGAGGAGAGATTCAACTCAATGCTGAGTAGACGACACAGCTCTCTCCAGAACCGAGACGCAAACTGGGGACCTCGATCACTGACAATTTTGTCTGGCATACCGTGTAGGCGGAAAATATGCCTAATGAATAATGCTGCCAAGGCCCGTGCAGACGGTAACCGTGGTAACGGCACTAAGTGCACCATTTTGGAGAAGTGGTCGGTTATCACCCAGATGATGGTGCAGTCCTGAGACTTGGGTAAGTGTTATGATTTGGTAGCTGAGGAGAGCAGGCAAAAAGGAAATACACCAGAGCAGTTGGAAACTATGAGATTGCAGTACCCTGACTAACCACCACAACTAGAGGCAGCCGTGGAGCGTTCCTACATTGGTCCTAGACGCCTCGTCACAGCCTGAGAAACTAACTACACCTACAGATAGAAAGAGGAAAGCTATCTGCCCCGGAGCAGATCCCCAAAGAACATAGAAAGCCCCCAAACATGTAATGGCGGATAGACAAGAAGAAATACTGACACAGACAGAAAATAGTATGAGCAAACGTTGGGGCCCAAACTTACTAAATAGAAAAGGATAGGAAGGGCACTTACTGCAATCCCAAAAAAAACCCTGAAAAGCACCAACTCTACTAATTTCAAAAACACCTGAGATCACACGACCTCAACCACCTAAATTAGTTCTCTGGTGTAACCAAAAACAAAACAGCAGCCACTGAGAAAACTGGAAAAAGCAAATGTACAAACATCAGTGGCTGAACTGAACTGAGAGGCAAAAGCCCCCAGAGGGGACCCTGAAGGCCCCACAGAAGTGCAGGACAAAAGCAAATCAAGCAAAAACAAAGAAATCACAACAAAATGCCAAAAATGAACAAAATGATCTTCTGTAGCAGAATACAGACAAAATACAGAGTACCAATTAACCAAAACCAAGGTATAGACCAGCATGGATCCGAACAAAAGCTCCTTAAACAAGACCGTCGAACACTTGTTAATCCTCACAATTCCTGGAAGTCCAGTACCGTAGTAACACAGAGGTAGATCTCTCAGACTAATTCCAGTATTCCAACAAATGGAGTCCACTCAGAACAGTAGGTCAATGACCTATTCCTCAGGAATATCTCCAGCATTGAGTCGAACAAACCAGAATTCTTACCAATCTCAATCTGGCCTCAATTTAGACAACGAAGAACAAGTTCAAAATCTCATGCCTAATCAAGGCCATGAACCTAGCAATTTAGGACGTGAACCTAGGATAATTCTGAGGACAACAGACAATCCATTCTAAACCAATGACCTAGCTTAAGCACTCATGGATTTCTTGAACAACCAGTCCCACTACCGGGCCAAGATCGTTAGCAACCTCCCTCTCCGAGAAGGGACAACCTCCACACGGTCCAATCTGTTGCAAATCCCCAGTCAACACCCAGACAGAAATGCCTCCGTCTGTCCAGAAGAAAATCGAGGGTGAAACCCAGAATTACAGAAAAATGGAGACATCAAAGTGGCAGAGCTAGCCCTATTATTAAGAGCAAACTCAGCCAAAGGCAAAAAAGAGACCCAGTCATCCTGATCAGCAGACACAAAGCATCTTAGATAAGTCTCCAATGTCTGGTTTGTTCTCTCAGTTTGACCATTGGTCTGAGGATGAAACGCCGAGGAGAAAGACAATTGAACACCAATTTTAGAACAAAAGGTCCTCCAAAATCTGGAAACAAACTGGACTCCTCTGTCAGACACAATGTTCTCAGGAATGCCGTGTAAACGAAGCACGTGCTGAAGGAACAAAGGCACCAATTCAGAGGAGGAAGGCAACTTAGGTAATGGCACAAGATGTATCATCTTGGAAAACCTATCGCAAATCACCCAGATGACGGTCATTCTCTGAGAAACAGGGAGGTCGGAAATGAAATCCATAGAGATATGGGTCCATGGTCTCTTGGGCACCGGTAATGGCATCAACAAACCACTAGAACGAATTACCCACGTCATAATTACGTTCAGTGGGAGAAAATTTTCGAGAGAAAAAGGCACAAGGGTTACTTTTAGAGGTCTCTGGATCTCTTTGCGACAAAACGGCACCTGCCCCAATTTCAGAGGCATCAACCTCCACCTGAAATGGTAGAGAAACATCAAGCTGCCGTAGAACAGGAGCAGAAGTGAATCTCTGCTTAAGTTCCTGAAATGCAGAGACTGCCTCAGGAGGCCAATTCACCACATCAGAACCCTTCTTGGTCAAATCAGTTAATGGTTTAACAATAACAGAGAAATTACCAATAAATTTACGGTAAAAATTGGCAAAACCCAAGAATCTTTGAAGAGCCTTTAAAGAAGTAGGTTGGACCCAATCACAGATAGCCTGAACTTTGACCGGGTCCATTTCAATAACAGATGGGGACAAAATGAAACCCAGAAATGAGATCCTCTGAACGCCAAAAAGACACTTTGATCCCTTCACATACAGAGCATTCTCTCTCAAAATCTGGAACACAGTCCGAACATGTTTTACATGAGAGTCCCAGTCATTGGAAAAAATCAAGATATCATCCAAATAAACAATCAGAAATTTATCCACAAAATCCCTGAAAATGTCATTCATGAAGGACTGGGAGACAGAAGGAGCATTAGTGAGCCCAAAGGGCATCACAAGGTACTCAAAATGCCCTTCAGGGGTATTAAATGCCGTCTTCCATTCATCCCCGTGCTTAATGCGAATAAGGTTATATGCCCCCTGAGGTCAAGCTTGGTAAACCAAGTAGCGTTTTTCACCCTGGAAAACAGATCAGAGATCAAGGGTAACGGATATTGATATTTCACAGTAATATTGTTCAAGAGACGATAATCAATACACGGCCTTAATGAACCATCCTTTTTGGCCACAAAGAAAAAACCGGCACCTAAGGGTGAAGAGGATGGTCTGATATGACCCTTCTCCAATGACTCCTTGATATAAGACCGCATAGCGTCATGTTCAGGTACAGACAAGTTAAAAAGGCGACCTTTAGGGAATTTACTACCAGGCACTAATTCAATAGCGCAGTCATAGCTCCTATGGGGAGGTAAGGATGCAGATTTACTTTCGCTAAACACATCAGAAAAATCAATCAAAAAGTCAGGAACATCCTGAGCCTGGGGGGAGGCAGAAAAAACAGGAGTGTTGGTATTAACACATTGACAGCCCCAACTGGTAACAGACACAGATTTCCAATCCAAAACAGGATTATGAGACTGTAACCAAGGGAAACCCCGTACGATAATGTCATGCAGATTATACAGAACCAAAAATTTGCAACTCTCCTGATGATCAGGTTCTACCCTCATTATCACCTGAGTAGAGAACTGAGGTTTATTCTCAGCCAAAGGGGTAGAATCGATCCCCAGTAGGGGAATAGACTTCCGTAGGGGTATCAAGGGAAACCCACAACGTTTAGCAAAATCAAAATCCATCAGGTTAATAGCTGCTCCAGAATCAACAAAAGCCTGAGCAGAAAATGAGGACAGAGAGCATATCAGGGTAACAGTTAACAAAAACTTAGTCTGAACACTACCCAAGACAACTGAGCGAGCAAAACGTCTTCCCCGCTTAGGGCAGACAGAAATAGCATGAGAGGCATCACCACAGTAGAAACATAACCCATTGCGCTTTCGAAATTCATGACGCTGTGCCCCAGAAACCACTCTATCACACTGCATGGATTCAGAAGCAGGTTCACAAGGCAACACCATTCCACGCATACCTTTCCGCTCACGCAAACGTCTGTCAATTTGAATCGCTAATGACATAGAATCATTGAGACCAGAGGGAACAGGGAATCCCACCATAACATCCTTTACATTATCTGACAGTCCCTTCCGAAAAAGAGCTGCCAAAGCGTCGTCATTCCATTTGGTCAGGACTGCCCACCTACGGAATCTCTGACAGTATAATTCAGCGTCCTCAAGCCCCTGACTTAATGCCAACAAAGTTTTTTCAGCTTGATCAGTGACATTAGGCTCATCGTACAATAACCCCAAAGCCTGAAAAAACGCATCAACATCACTCAAAACAGGATCCCAGGTGTCAGGGAAAAAGCCCAATCCTGAGGGTCGCCGTGCAGGAGAGAGATGACAATTTGAACCTGCTGCGCTGCGTTCCCTGAGGACTTAGATTTTAAGGCAAAAAACAATTTACAGTTATTTTTGAAATTCAGAAACTTAGCTCGATCCCCTAAAAACAAATCTGGCATGGGAATCCTAGGTTCCACAACAGGCAACCTAGCAAGATAGGTAGCAATACTCCGAACTTCAGTGGCAAGCTGATCCACACGGCCAGACAACTGTGCAAACTCCATTGAGAGAAAAAAAATCCTCCTCAGCACTCAGAGATACAGAGGGAAAAAAAAAAATGCAACAAACAGAAAAAAAAAAAATCTCTGACAACTCTGACAACTTTTTTCTTTCACAATATTTTTCCCTTCTGTGAGTACATATAATTTTCAGTTTTGGCCGGTGATACTGTTATGATTTGGTAGCTGAGGAGAGCAGGCAAAAAGGAAATACACCAGAGCAGTTGGAAACTATGAGATTGCAGTACCCTGACTGACCACCACAACTAGAGGCAGCCGTGGAGCGTTCCTACGTTGGTCCTAGACGCCTCGTCACAGCCTGAGAAACTAACTACACCTAAAGATAGAAAGAGGAAAGCTATCTGCCCCGGAGCAGATCCCCAAAGAACATAGAAAGCCCCAAACATGTAATGGCGGATAGACAAGAAGAAATACTGACACAGACAGAAAATAGTATGAGCAAACGTTGGGGCCCAAACTTACTAAATAGAAAAGGATAGGAAGGGCACTTACTGCAATCCCAAAAAAAACCCTGAAAAGCACCAACTCTACTAATTTCAAAAACACCTGAGATCACACGACCTCAACCACCTAAATTAGTTCTCTGGTGTAACCAAAAACAAAACAGCAGCCACTGAGAAAACTGGAAAAAGCAAATGTACAAACATCAGTGGCTGAACTGAACTGAGAGGCAAAAGCCCCCAGAGGGGACCCTGAAGGCCCCCACAGAAGTGCAGGACAAAATGCAAAAATCAAGCACAAAAAAAAAAAGAAGAAATTGTCTTATCTGTTAGCAGGAGATTCAGACACAACACAGCAGGCTTCCAAGGAAACAGGAATCAAGGATTGAGACCAGAACAATTGATCACCGGCAACCCTGATGGGAAGGTGACTCCCTTATATAAGACCAGTCAGTAACACCTGATTCTCAATCCTCACAATCTTCACTGGACTGTCCAGTACCGTTTGTAACCACCAGAGGGAGCTTCTGCTCAGAACTCATTTCCAGCCTATTCACAACAGGTAAGCCCACCACAAAATCCATCCCGACCATCTCCCAAGGCCTGTCTGCCACCGGTAAAGGAAAAAGTAACCCAGCTGGCTGTTGTCGAGGGGACTTATTCTTGGCGCAGGAGACGCACGCCTGAACGTATTCCCTGACGTCACGGGCCATCTGCGGCCACCAGTATGTCCTCGCCAGCAACTCAGAAGTCCTTTTGGTCCCAAAATGTCCACCCACCCTGGACGAATGTGCCCAAGAGAATACTTCCGGTCGCAAATTGGTGGGCACAAAAGTCTTGCCCGAAGGCACAGACTCAAGCGAAACCGGAGCCACCGTTCTTAGGCTTTCTGTGGGGACAATCAGCCGAGGCTCCTCCTCCACCTCCTCAGAGGACACCACGGAGCGGGATAGAGCATCTGCGCGAATGTTCTTCTGACCGGAGAGGAAATGGAGGGTGAAATGGAACCGGGAGAAAAACAAGGACCATCTGGCCTGACGGGAATTTAGCCGCTGGGCTGTCTGCAAATACACCAAGTTCTTGTGGTCTGTGAACACTTGGAAGGGGAAGCGAGCCCCCTCCAGAAGATGTCGCCACTCGGAGAAGGCCAACTTCATAGCCAGTAACTCCCTGTCCCCGATGGAATAATTCCTCTCTGCTGGTGTAAAGGTTTTGGAAAAGAAGAAGCAGGGATGCTTCCGACCCTGGGCATCCTTTTGAAAAAGGACTGCTCCAGCACCAACAGAAGAGGCATCCACCTCTAAGATAAACGGTTTATCAACATCGGGGCAATGTAAGATGGGAGCACTGGTGAAATGCGACTTGATGGAGGAGAACGCCTTGGTGACCTCCTCTGACCACAACTTGGGATTAGCTCCCTTCTTGGTGAGGGCTACCAAGGGAGCTACCAAAGTGGAGAAGTGGGGAATGAATTGGCGATAGTAGTTAATGAACCCCATAAAGCGCTGCACCGCCTTAAGGGATGGGGTTCTTGCCAATCCATCACAGCCTGTAGTTTGGTAGGATCCATAGCCAATCCCTGGGTGGAGATGATATAGCCCAGAAAAGGTAGAGACTCCTGCTCAAACATGCACTTCTCCAACTTCGCATATAGGGAATTTGCTCGCAAGAGGTCGAAGACCTTGCAGACATCTCTCCGGTGGGAGGCCATATCTGGAGAAAAGATGAGAATGTCATCCAGATAGACTACCACCGAGGTGGTCAACATATCCCGGAAGATGTCGTTCACAAAGTCTTGGAAGACAGCTGGAGCATTACAGAGCCCAAAGGGCATTACCAGATATTCATAATGCCCATCCCTGGTGTTAAATGCCGTCTTCCACTCGTCCCCCTCACGGATGCGAATCAGGTTATACGCACCCCGCAGGTCTAGCTTAGTAAATACCCTTGCTCCCCGAAGCCTGTCAAAAAGCTCAGAGATTAGCGGCAAAGGATACTTATTTTTCACGGTGATAGCGTTGAGACCCCTATAATCAATGCACGGACGTAGTTCTCCGTTCTTCTTCTGCCCAAAGAAGAACCCTGCTCCCGCTGGTGACACCGACTTCCTAATGAATCCCCTTGCCAAGTTCTCCTGAATATATTGGGACATGGCCTCTGTCTCAGGAAGAGAGAGGGGATAGACCCTTCCTCTAGGAGGCTCAGCTCCAGGCAAGAGGTCGATAGGACAGTCATAGGGGCGATGAGGCGGAAGAGTCTCCGCAGCCTTCTTTGAGAAAACGTCGGCATAAGACCAATAGACCTTGGGAAGAGGAGAGAGGTCTATGGGTATCTCAGTGGTGTTGACCTGCACGCTGTCCCTAATGCATCTGCCTTTACATAAATTACCCCAACCCAGAATTCTCCCTGAAGCCCACTCAATATGGGGAGAGTGGTGGCGGAGCCAGGGTAATCCCAACAAAACCTCATCTATACCCTCAGGGAGGATAAAAAATGATATATTCTCCTGATGGGAAGAAGACATAGACAAGGTGAGTGGAACAGACTGATGGGTGATTTGTGAGGGCAGAATTGCTCCGTTCAACACCCGAACCGATACTGGTTCAGCCAGCAACACCAAACGCATGGTGTGGCGAGAAGCAAAGGAGGATGACATAAAATTTTCCTCTGCCCCAGAATCCACACACAGCTTGACGGGTAGGGTGGTAGAACCGTGGGTAATTATCCCCTTGAGGAGCACTTTAGGGGCAAAACTCATGGCGTCCAGTGACCCTGTTCCTACGGTTACTGGGCGCGACCGCTTATTCAGCCGCTGTGGACATCGGTTGGCAAAATGTCCCTGCTGCTGGCAAATATAACAAATCGGGGATGGACGAGTGACCCGAGATTTAGATCCTGCAGGAGCAACCTCCTGAAGGTCGGGCGCCTGAACAGGTGACTCCAGAGGGTTGGTGAAGGTAGGAGCCAACCGGACGCTCTGCCTACACTGGACACGTTCCAGCCTCCGCTCGTGGAAACAGAGGTCGACGCGGGTGGAAATAGCGATAAGCTTCTCCAGTGTGGCAGGAATCTCCCTGGTAGCCAAGGCGTCTTTCACATGACCCGCCAGTCCTCTCCAGAACACGGGAATGAGGACTTTATCTGGCCACTCTAATTCCGAGGCCAGAGTCCGAAATTGGACAGCAAAATGGCTGACCAAAGCCGAACCCTGGGTACTTGCCAGCAGTTTGAGCGCCGCATCGTGGGTGACCTGAGGTCCTAGAAAAACCTTTTTCAGAGCCTCCAGAAAACGAGAAGCGCTCTGCACCACACGGTCGTCGCGCTCCCACAGCGGCGTTGCCCACTCCAACGCTCTGCCCGACAGAAGAGCTATCACATAGCCCACTTGTGCCCGATCCGTGGGGAAACGTGCAGCCAGAAGCTCGAGGTGTATGGAGCACTGACTTACGAATCCCCGACATTGCTTGCTGTCACCAGCAAACTTGTCTGGAAGCGGGAGGTGGGACAATGTAGGGACAGAGGTGGCAGAGGACAAACTGGCTGCAGCTACACTAGCAGCCTGAACAGCGACTGCGGTAACATCCACAGCTGAGGTTGTGCGCTCAAGAGCCGCCAAGCTACCCTCCAGCTGCTGGATGTACAGCTGCAATCGCTGTTCATCCGCCATTTTACTAGCCAGACCCTGGCGCTAATATTATGTTATGGGTCTGCGGAACATACCAAATATATAATGTAGAAAGGTGCGTTCGCAGCCCGGGGTCCACCGTGCAAGCAGAGCCTGCTGCTAGTAAAAATGGCGCGAGAAGCAAACTCTGTTATCCCGCAGAGTCGCCAACATAAACGCCGTAATGCGCTGTGGCAATGAGTGCGAACTCTGTTACTCCACAGAGCCGCTAGAAGGAGAGCCGCAGCGCTATATGGCGATGTGTGCGCACTCACTAGACACAACTGAGTGGCAAAGAAAACATGCTAGGGCGCTGACTAGCGTTGAAAGCGAACTCTGTTACGTCACAGGGCCGCTGAGAAAAAGCACTGTGTCCTGTAAGGCTCTCAGGTACACAGTTAAGTGCTAAGCGTACATAAAGCGTGATCATGTGCTAATGTCCTCGCGGGAGTCACCCGCAATCTATGGTGTCTGAACGCCAGACCCTGAATACGGCAATCAAAACTCCTCACCGGTTATGCCGGTAATCTAGGGCATCTAGGACACCGACCCTGACCAGCTACCATACCAAACTCCTCACCGATTAAGTTGGTATTCTAGTGGCTTATTTCAGCCGGGTCCCTATCCACACATACACATGACCACACTGGCGCATAGCATACAATGGTTGATATTAGCGCATGGCGGCCCAGCCATGCTACCCTTTTATAGCAACAGCTACAGGACCTTCCAGGAACAAGGACCAATGAGAAACTGTTACAAACACATGTAGCTACATGACCTTCCTGGCGGACCAATAGGAGCCGCTGCAGCACCTGAACATGTGACCCCTGATCTCCAATGAGAGATCTCACTCTGGGCATGCTCAGAAGGGAAAACGCAGGACTTCGTCCCAAAGACGTCCGCTCCAGCACTGGCCACAATAGCAGATCCAGGAAAGGCAGCAGCAAGTCACTGCACAGTAGTGGAGTGGGCAAGACGCTTGGACCGACGTCTCTGCTGAGCAGGCTCCACTGCGGCCGGAGATGAATGAGATACCGCAGCGGGACAGGTTCGAGACTCCCTTGTGCAGCAGCGGGAAATCTAACCTAACAGCTTGTTTCTGGAAAACACCCATGGAGTCAAAACCTTCATTACACCTCTAAATAAAATCCCAAAGAAATATAATTTCCAAAATTTGGTCACTTGAGGGGAAAGTCTGTTCTTCTAGCAGTTGCTCTGTATTTGGAGACAGCAAACTATTTTAGGAAAATCTGCACATCAGGAGGCAAATAGGGCTCGCTCCCTCCCTATTCTCTCTGTGTGGTTAAGCAGGACGGTACAGCCACATATGGGGTATTTCCACTTTCAAGAGAAATTGTGGGACAAATTTTGGTGCCATTGTAAGGAGGTGTCGGGGACCCTCAATTGCCTTCTCTCTCCTATATACTGGGCACGTGTCTCACATGCAGCACCCTGATGGTTCACTAGTAGTGAATCACTACCATTTTATACTGTTATGTCATGTATTAATGTTCTCATAATGTGTAATGTGGTGAATATGTTCTTTTAATGTTATAACGTTGTAATGTGACTGCATTTGTACATATTTAGCTTATTGACACAATGAGTTAACTGTTGGGAGGAGTTACAAAAGGTGGATTGTGCAACAGGCTAACAGGAAAAGGATTTCCTGTTCTTACAGCAGAGCCCGGACAGGCTTGCCCAAGGCAAGATGCTCTCCACAGCCAGGAACAAAGGCCACCCTGGTCAAGTGGATAAAAACTGCCGCAGACTGTCGGTCAGTGTGGACAGGCACTGATACTGTGGGAACGACTCCAGAAGAAATGGGGGCTCCCAAACCTGGGTGGGAGCCATTGGTGTTGTTTAGTCTGCTGAAGTTGCAGGGACAGAGCAGGAAGCATTTTGTTGTTTGCAGTAAAGTTTTCCCATTGGAACAGAACTGTGGCTTGTGGTGTTTCCTGAGTACTCATCTCCAGTGACTGAGGTGAACATGTGATGAAGGTAACTGACTGTACTGCTGGACTGGGACTTCCCTTGTCTTTCTATGTGCAAGGTGACGGGGTGCTGACTGACTGTGACCACGTGGACTTGCCCACGACTACCACCCCATGCCACCTTGTTACACCATTTTTACCTCTTTCCCAGTGTGAAAATTTAAAATCTGGAGTTAAAGCAACATTTTGGTCTGAAAAATTTAATTATTTTTTTCTTCACTTCCCAATAGTATAAAATTCTGTGACCCACCTGTGGTGTCAATATGATCACTGCACCCCTAGATGAATTAATTGAGAGGTGTAGTTTGTAAAATGAGGTCTCTTATTGGGAATTCTGCTATTCTGGCATCTTAAGGGCTCTGCAATGTGACATGGCACCCTCAAACCAGTCCAGCAAAATCTGAACTCCAATATGGCGCTTCTTCCCTTCTGAGTTTTGCACTGTGTCTCAAAAGTATTTTTTGACCACATATGGGGTATAGGTGTACTCAGGAGAAATTGAACAACACATTTTGGGTTCCATTTTCTACTGTTACCCTTGTAAAAATAAAAAAATTGAGGCTAAAATATATTTTTTTCATGACTCTATGTTAGAAACTTCTGTGAAGCACCTGGAGATTCAAGCCACTTCAAATGAGGAGTGGTTCATAAAAAAATGGTTTGGTACATTTTTTTAGACAAATGAAAAATTGCTGAGCAAATTTTAACCTTTATAACTTCCTAACAAGAAAAAATATTGTTTAAAAAATTATGCTGATATAAAGCAGACATGATGGAAAGGTTATATATTATATATTTTGTGTGATATAACTCTAATTTAAGATCATAAAAATAAAAAATGAAAAGTTTTCAAAATTTCTGTTTTTTTCACAAATTAACCAAGTCAGATGGAAGAAATTTTTCCACTATCAATATGTGTTAGGGGTCGAGTTCCCGCTTCTGCACAAGGGGAATCTCGAGCTATCCCAGCTGCGGTCTCCCATTCGTCTCCAGCCACAGTGGACTCTGCTCAGCTTAGACATCAGTCCCAGCATCTCACCCAGTCTAACAGTGTGCAGGGAATTACTGCTGCATCTCCAGGCTTTGCTATTGTGGCCAGTACTGGTTAGCGGCGAGCAGACGTCTTTAGGACAAAGTCCTTGTTTTCCCCTTCTGAGCATGCCCAGGGTGAGATCTCTCATTGGAGATCAGGGGTCACATGCTCAGGTACTGCAGCAGCTCCTATTGGTCCGCCAGGGAGGTCCTGTGACTACTGGTGTTCTGGAACAGTTTCATTGGTCCTTGTTTCTGGCAGGTCCTGTAGCTGTTACTATAAAAGGGTGGCATGCCTGGGCCGCCATGCGCTAGTGTCAACCATTATATGCTTAGCGCCAGTGTGGTCATGCGTGTGTGTGGTTAGGGCCAGGCTGAAATAAGCCCCTAGAATACCGACTTAATCGGTGAGGAGTTTGGTATGCTAGCTGGTCAGGGTCGGTGTCCTAGATGCCCTAGATTACTGGCATAACCGGTGAGGAGTTTGATTGCCGTATTCAGGGCCTGGCGTTCAGACGCCATAGATTGCGGGTGACTCCCACGAGGACATTAGCGCATGATCACGTTCTATGTTCGCTTAGTAGTTAACTGTGTACCTGGGTGCCTGACAGGACACAGAAATTTGTCTCAGCGGCTCTGTGACGTAACAGGGTTCGCTTTCAACGCTAGACAGCGCCCTAGCGTGTTTATTTTGCGACTCAGTTATGTTCAGTGAGTTCGCACACATCGCCATATAGCGCTGCGGCATTCCTAGCGGCTCTGTGGATTAACAGAGTTTGCACATATTGTCACAGCGCGTTACGGCGTTTATTTTGGCGACTCTGCGGGATAACAGAGTTTGCTTCTTGTGCCATTTTACTAGCAGCATGCTCCGCCTGCACGGTAGACCCCGGGCTGCGAACGCACCTCTCCACATCATATATTTGGTGCGTTCCGCAGACCCTAACAATACGTCACGAAAAAAAAATTTCAGAATCAGTGGAATCAGTTGAAGTGCTCTAGAGTTATTACCTCATAAAGTGAAACTGGTCAGAATTGTAAAATTTATCCTGGTCATGAAGGTTCATACAGGATTTGAGTGTAAAGGGGTTAAAGTGTTTTGCAAAGTTTCATAACTTTCCATCCTGGACAAAATTATAAAAATAAATAATTAATGAAAGTTCAGTTCCTCCTATGGTTAAAAATGTTAGTCAACTGGATACCCAGGCTGTTTATATATCATGGGGAACAAAATGCAGTAGTAGTAAAATCTGGCACTCACACAGATGTGTTGCAAAACAAGTTGAATTTATTTACAGTGGACCAGTCCATAGATCAACAGCTAGTAGACAATGTTTCGGTCCGCATGGATCTTCATCAGATAAATGTTGTGTAGTTAAAGTGGAATGAGAGTAGTCAAATGCTTAATAGGATAGACACTTACACGGACTGACAATGAGGTATGGTGGCTAAAAGCCACAGTCAGGAAGTGCTTCCTACTACTACTATGGATTGGAGCTCTACTTAGGCTCCTCATCCATTCACTCTATAATTCTTTTATGCTTTTTCTCATGGAAACAAAATGGTCAGGGATGATGAAATTCAGCAAACAAGCCTATTCCTCCACATCTGCTGTCATGACAAGAGATGAATGAACTTGTTCGACAACATTCACCAATCTCTAATTCAACACGAACATAGCACATTTGGATTTGTGTTCGCGTTCACGAGCATTTTTATTCAAAGTCGACAAAATTCTGTCACAGATCAGTAAATGATTGCGTTTCCGCTAATACTTTTGTTTTGACTTTGTCTAGGATAGTGGTGCTGTATCATGAGAGGGGAGACATTTTTTATGAGGAGGGAGGGGGGGTGTCTAGGTTAGAGGAGCAGTGGAGTGTAATTTTTTTTTCTGTAATAACTTAGTAACATAGTAACATAGTTATTAAGGTTGAAGGAAAACTTTAAGTCCATCTAGTTCAACCCATATCCTATCCTAACCTGCCCTAACATGTTGATCCAGAGGAAGGCAAAAAAAAACCCAAGTGGCAAACTTAACATGTGTACATTCAGGTAGGCAATCAGGGTGCAGAGACCATCCGCAATGTCATGACACAAGGTCTTCTGTGATTGGCTGCCTAAGTCACATGTCCCTGTCCATATAAAAAGCGGACGTCTTGTATTGCTGGCACCATTTTATCAGTGTAACAGTGCAAGAGTAGACGCTCCTGCTGCTGCAAGTGAACATGTCATTTAGTTAGATAGGATTCTGTCCAGTGTGAAAGCAATCTTCCAGCATCTAACTAGATAGTGCTAAAACTGTGTTGCAGTCAGGAGGCCCCATTTGCTAATCCAAATCATTTGAGATAAAACTGTGTTGCAGTATGAAATCAGGAGGTCCCATTTGCTCTTAAAAATTGTTAGGCCTAATATAGGGGTTCAGCCAGGAGGCCCTATTTGCTAATCCAAATTGTTTGGGATAAAATTGTGTTGCAATGAGGAATCAGGAGGCCACTTTTGTTCCTCAAAATCATTAGTCTTAACATAGAGATTCAACCAGGAGGATCTATTTGTTATAAAAAATCGTTTGGGCTAAAACTGTGTTGCAGTGAGGAATCAGCAGGCCCCATCTGCTCCTCAAAATCATTAGTCTTAATATAGTGATTCAACCAGGAGACTCTATTTGTTAATCCAAATCGTTTGGGATAAAACTGTGTTGTAGTGAGGAAGCCAGAGGCCCCACTTGCTCCTCAAAATCAGAAGTCCTAATATAGGGGTTGAGCCAGGAGGCCCCATTTGCTAATCTAATTTGTTTGTGCTAAAACTGTGTTGCAGTGAGAAATCAGGAGGCTCCTTTGCTTCTCAAAATCGTTAGTCCTAATATAGGGGTACAGCCAGGAGGCCCTATTTGCGAATACAAACTATCTGGGAGAAATCTGTGTTGCAGTGAGGAATCAGAATGCCACATTTGCTCCTCAAAATCATTAGCTCTGATATAGTGATTCATACTCAAGTGCATCCAACATGAACATTCCACATACAACTAATAATAACGTCAATGATAGCATGCCATGATTTTCTGCAGCTGGTTCCCTAAAGGGCTTCTGCTGCATAGTCCTCAATTTTCATGAGCTATTACTATCTCCAACTCTCCACGGAATTGATTTTACATATGAAAAATGCTGTCAGTGTTGTCAGAATCTAGTCAATCAATGGCAGTGGTTGGACTAGACTGAGATTGAGAAGCATGAACCTGGAGACAGTGCCCCTTTAAGTATCAGATAATTTGAAAGAAAGTGACCCACATGTAACCCATTTTTACCACCCAGAATATTTTTGTCATCATAATTTTAGGTTTAATATTTACATTTTTTATCAGATCTACTGTATATACTCATGTATAAGCTGACCCGTGTATAAGCCGACCCCCCTAATTTTGCCACAAAAAGCTGGGAAAACTTATTGACTCGCGTATAAGCCTAGGGTGGAAAATGCAGCAGCTACTGGTAAATTACAAAAATAAAAATGGATACCAATATAAGTAAAATTAATTGAGACATCAGAAGGTTAAATGTTTTTGAATATCCATACTGAATCAGGAACCCCATATAATGCTCCATACAGTTAATGATGGGCCCCATAAGATGCTCCATACAAAATACTCCCCTGATAAAGTTCCATAAAGGTCAAGAATGGCCCCATTAGATACTCCATAGATTGTGCCCCCATATGGTGCTCCATAGATTATGCCCCCATAAGATGCTCCATAGATTATGCCCCCATAAAATGCTCCATAGATTATGCCCACCATAAGATGCTCCACAGATTATGCCCCATATGCTCCACAAATTATGCCCCATATGCTCCATATATTATGCCGCATATGCTACATAGATTTTGCCCCATATGCTCCATAGATTATGCCCCATATGCACCACAGATTATGCCCCATATGTTCCATATATTATGCCCCATATGCTCCATAGATTTTGCCCCATATGCTCCACAGATCATGCCCCATATGCTCCACAGATTATGCCCCATATGCTCCACAGTATGGGCCCTATATGCTGCGGCTGCTGCTGCAAAAGAAAAAAAAATGACATACTCACCTCTCGTTGCTGGGGGCCAGGTGCTGGTGTCCTGAGCAGGCGGAGTTACCGGCGCGCTATGGGGGACAGGTGCCGGTGTCACTGCTTGCTCAGGGCCCTGGCACCTGAGATATTCACCTGTCCCCGGTCCACCGATGCGTGCCACTGTCTTCCGGGTCCTCCGGCAGTGAGTGCTCAGGCAGGTGACGTAGTTAGTGCGCACCGCGCCCTCTGCCTGAACATCACAGCAAGAGGATGAGGCTGTCAGAGCAACGCTCAGCGGTGGAACGGGGACAGGTGAATATCGCATATACTCACCCCCCCGCCGGCGCATCACTGAAGCCCCTGCTCTTCTCCCGCGGTCTCCGGCAGCTTTTCCTTCCTACAGCAGTCACGTGGTACCGCTCATTAAAGTAATTACTATGTGCATATTCATGACTTTAATGAGCGGTATCATGTGACCGCAGCAGGAAGGAGCCTGAGATAGTGTGAGAAGCAGAGGGCTGCAGAGACGCGCCAGCGGGGACTAAGTATGACCAGACACCCCCAATCCCGCTCCCCTGCAGACCCCATGGTATATGACTCGCGTATAAGCCGAGAGGGGGATTTTCAGCCTTAAAAAATGGGCTGAAAATCTCGGCTTATACGCGAGTATTTACGGTATTTCTTTTTCATGCCATGCTAAATCATAAACAAATATGATTAGTGAACTAAATACTTTAGAAGATGAAAATTATTTCTGCAGAGAAATCTGAGACAAATATGATTCTAATACATAAATCTACTTCACATTCTAACACTTCGGAGAGCTAACATAATTAGAGCAAAAGAGATATGAATGTTTCAAGAGCCCTAATTTGTACTACTGGAAAACCGGAAAGTAGAATATTAAGTTTGTCTTGTACAGCTCTTCCAAGAGAGTTCGATGAACACTTCAGATAGAGCTAATTTCCCTTTGGTTCTAGGAAAAGTACGGGGAACAGCTAATGAGGTCTTTGTCCTAAGATTCTTAATGTTGCTAAACATTGCTAAAATAAATATAAACAGAAATCTATTTTTATGGTAGTACTTATCAAGATGTGTGCTTGCTATGCTTTCAAGTTTCTCTTTGATTTGATTTGGTAAACATTCTAGTACTTTCTTCCATGTTTTTATTTTATAATATACCATTGAGCCACATTATTATTAAAAAAGCCCTTCCATTAAGTTTTTTTTTTACTATATCTGTGTATATGGTGCAGTGAGTGTGATTATATTAATATACTCAACTTCTGATGTCTTCTTGAGTATCCAGCATTGTTCTAGCTCCTCTTCTGAACGATATCACTACTTTTCAGACTCTCCAAGTCACACTGATCTCTGAGTGACCCAGAAGAGGCTCTTACAATGTTTGGCATGTCAGAACAATGCTCAAAACGAGGCTCCACAGACTTCCATTGTAAAAAAGACTTCTAGCTCACACAGAGTGAGCCAAATAGTATGAAGAGAGGTGACGTCACTAAAAAGAGGAGCAGAATAGCGCTGAATACAGGAGACGACTGCGGTAAGTGAGTAGATTAACATTCACCCAATACACATTCAGTGCCTTGTGAAAGTATTCGGCCCCCTGGAACTTTTCAACCTTTTCCCACATATCATGCTTCAAACATAAAAATACCAAATGTTAATTTTTGGTGAAGAATCAACAACAAGTGGGACACAATTGTAAAGTTAAATGAAGTTTATTGGTTATTTTAAATTTTGTGGAAATACAAAAATTGAAAAGTGGGGCGTGCAAAATTATTTGGCCCCTTTAACTTAATACTTTGTTGCGCCACCTTTTGCTGCAATTACAGCTGCCAGTCGCTTGGGTTATGTCTCTATCAGTTTTGTACATCGAGAGACTGAAATTCTTGCCAATTCTTCCTTGGCAAACAGCTCGAGCTCAGTGAGGTTGGATAAAGATCGTTTGTGAACAGCAATTTTCAGCTCTTTCCACAAATTCTCGATTGGATTCAGGTCTGAACTTTGACTTGGCCATTCTAACACCTGGATACGTTTATTTGTTAACCATTCCTTTGTAGATTTTGCTTTATATTTGGGATCATTGTCTTGTTGGAAGACAAATCTCCGTCCCATTCTCAGGTCATTTGCAGACTCCAATAGGTTTTCTTCAAGAATGGTCCTGTATTTGGCTCCATCCATCTTCCCATCAAATTGAACCAGCTTCCCTGTCCCTGCTGAAGAAAAGCAGGCCCAAGCCATGATGCTGCCACCACAATGTTTGGCAGTGGGGATGGTGTGTTCAGGGTGATGAGCTGTGTTGCCTTTACGCCAAACATATCGTTTGGCATTGTTGCCAAAATTTCGATTTTGGTTTCATCTGACAAGAGCACCTTCTTCCACATGTTTGGTGTGTCTCCCAGGTGGCTTGTGGCAAACTTCAAATGACACTTTTTATGGCTATCTTTGAGAAATGGCTTTCTTCTTGCCACTCTACCATAAAGGCCAGATTTGTGCACTGTACGACTGATTGTTGTCCTATGGACAGACTGTCCCACCTCAGCTGTAGATCTCTGCAGTTCATCCAGAGTGATCATGGGCCTCTTGGTTGCATCTCTGATCAGTCTTCTCCTTGTTTGAGATGAAAGTTTAGAGGGACGGACTGGTCTTGGTAGATTTGCAGTGTTATGATACTCCTTCCATTTCAATATGATCGCTTGTACAGTGCTCCATGGGATGTTTAAAGTTTTGGAAATCATTTTGTATCCAAATCTGACTTTAAACTTCTCCACAACAGTATCATGAACCTGCCTATTGTGTTCCTTGATCTTCATGATGCTCTCTGTGCTTCAAACAGAACCCTGAGACTATCACAGAGCAGGTGCATTTTTACGGAGACTTGATTACACACAGGTGGATTATATTTATTATCATTAGTCATTTAGGACAACATTGGATCATTCACAGATCCACAATTAACTTCTGGAGTGAGTTTGCTGCACTGAAAGTAAAGGGGCCGAATAATATTGCACGCCCCACTTTTAAGTTTTGTATTTCCACAAAAATTTAAAATAACCAATAAATTTCGTACAACTTCACAATTGTGTCCCATTTGTTGTTGATTCTTCACCAAAAATTAA
Source organism: Oophaga sylvatica (assembly GCA_033576555.1). NCBI lineage: Eukaryota > Metazoa > Chordata > Amphibia > Anura > Dendrobatidae > Oophaga > Oophaga sylvatica. The sequence goes on along the minus strand of JARQOD010000003.1, from coordinate 230,085,855 downwards.
CATTTGGTATCTTTATGTTTGAAGCATGATATGTGGGAAAAGGATGAAAAGTTCCAGGGGCCGAATACTTTCGCAAGGCACTGTATGCACACAGTTAGTAAAAAAAAAAGCATTCATGTGAGTGATTCTTTTTAAAAAAAGCTACCTAATATAGCATGGACCTGCATTGTACTGCCAAAACAAAACTGACAATGAAGATGTTCAGCATTAACTTTTTCTGCAATATGGTCTGCACCAGACAGGCTAGACTTTGTTCCCCATTTAAATCAATAAGCCTTGCATGCCCAACTCATTTTTGGAACTGGCTGTGGGGACAAATCAAACGCAATGGGGTTTTATCCAAATAACAGCGTATATGGTAAAGTGGTAATGCTCAACTGGCATGGTTGTGTGAGACACAACACTAGTGATGTTTCAAAGTAAAGGTTTCCAGCTGCAGAAGCGCCACAGGTGGGCAGAACCACTGTAGTATTATAGTAGGAGATGTGTGATATTCTGGCTGCTGGTTGTATCTCCACAAGAAATGTTGGTGTTCTCCTGAAGAAGTCTGAGTACTTTGAAACGTATTGAGAATTAACCACACTGCTACCATTGTTGGCATATATTGGAATATTTTTTTGTGGATACACAACCAGCAGCAAAGGGTTACCCACATCTCCTACTACTCAATCCTCACTTTTGTTAGATACCAACCCCTGCAAACCATCTCAATGATCGTACTGAAGATACTCTATCATCTAGCCATCCCAACTTGTCTCTTGTCAGACTTGTTCAAGTCCTTAATTTTCCCTCTTTCATGACATCAGTTTCAAGATATAACTGTTTACTTTTTGACATAGACATCCAGCCCCCTGACAGGGGGCATTATTTTTAGATGCTCAATATTTTCCCCTTTACCTGTCAGCAGTTTTAAATATATTTTTTTGCCATTTCTACTAAATTCTAGATTCTACCCATAACATATTCCATATTTCAGGAATATAAAAAATATTTATTTCTTGGCTAATTTAAATAGTAAAATATTTTTTATCTTGTTTTGTGCAGTGGGATAGCGTCTATTTTTGCAGATTAGTCCAAACAATATGCTGATGACATCCTAGCATACAGAGTCAGGTCTATTTACAATCCACATTATTTTCCATAGTTTCTGTAGACTGTTTGGTAAAATAATTTCAAGCTGGCACCATTCACCGCAGATTGATTATGTGGCCCCTGACTTTGTTGTTTTGAAGTCTAGAATCCCAGTCTGCAGTGTATATGTGTATGTACACGGAGGGAAATAATAGGACGCCTTTCAAACAATATTCTGATATGCTCTTAACTTCTTGTCCTGCATAATGGTTTTATTAAAATGATGTTGTATTCTTTTATTTTCCTTGAAAACTTAGTTCTATGGTGATAATCAGGATCATATGGGGAAAACGTCACGTACAAAGTCAAAGAACGGAAACTTTGATAGACGACAGATGAAGTGGCAATACATTTGTTGCCATGGTAAAAAAGAATGAACAGAAAATCCACAATGTTCTCATTGAGATCATTTACTTTTCTAATTTAGGATGAAGCTAAGACCAAAGTGGTAACAAAAAGCTTCTAAGATCCAATGCAAAATCTATAACAGACTCCGCAATGATGACACATTATTTATAGTTTTGGTCTCATTATACAGAGAGAGGATCTCTAAGCCTCTTTAAAGGTGGTTATCTGGGAATAGAAAATCGTCCGACTATCGGGAAAAGTCGAAGGTCCGACTGAAACAGGAAATCCAATGCAAATCAATGGGAAGCAAAGTCGGCAGGGAGTGGAGGACAGTAAACACACCTACAGTGCCCATTTCAATGCCAACGACATTAATTCTTATTACTTAAGCTTGTGAACCTTAATTTACTTTATAATAATAGTAACGCATTGAAAACTAGGGGTTATTTGGCTAAAGTTGTGGGGGGGGCAGGGCTGGCTCCCGGTTTTCATGGGCCCCGGGCCAAAGAGTCTCAGTGGGCCCCTTTAACACATACCACAATTCATGATGCTCCAATACGGCAGAGAAATATAGGTATAGTACAATGACAAATACTTCCCTTCTTACATTACATGAGTGATATCTTTTGTAAATTCTGCAATAGCTCAAAAACCGGACAGTACATTCCTCCATACAGTATTATGGCCACCACATAGTGCGCCATACAGAATAATGAGCCCCATATATTGCTCCACACAGAATAATTGGTCCCATATAATGATCCATACAGTATATGATGAGCTCCACATAATGCTACAGTATATGATGGTCCCCTTGTAATGTGCCATACAGTATAGGACGGTCCCCATAGAGTATAATGAGCCCCACATATTGCTCCATACAGTATAATGAGTCACATATAAAGCTCCATACAGTATATGATGGGCCCAATATATTGCTCCATACAGAATGGGCTCCATATAATGCTCCATACAGAATAGGCCCCATATGTACTCCATATGATGCTCCATACCCTTTATGATGCCCCATAAATAATGAACCCCATATGATGCTCCAGTATATAATGGGCCCCATGGATGGTGCTTTTTTATTTAAATCATGATCATCCCTAACAAAACTTTATTGTTTAAAATTACCAGTCAACTGGTTCACACCACCAAAAACAAGAAACCAAAAAACGTGTTCAAACAATATACAAACCAGTGTAATGAAAAATAATAAAAAGGGGAGGTCCTAGAAGCCCTGTTATCGGCTATTCTGATACCTTCCTGGTCGCGGAGGTTGGCACCCTAGGGGGGAACGCTGTGGCGCCCCCGCTCAACGTTGGCTGACCCTAGGAGCCCTGATGCACACTACAGCCACTAAAGGGGTCCAACCCGATGACTAAAGGAACCCCTATGACTATACATAGATCAATCCTATGTCTAAAGAAGAACCCTATACCCCAAACTTATATAAAATCAACTGAACACACAGGCAGATAAATGGCAAATTGGAGGACTTAGTTTAAACCATCAAATGCCTAAAGACTGAAGGCTCATTTAAATAGTGATAGCATAACAGGCCATTGTGTGCTTATTAACTTGATTGATTAGTGGATCAGCATAACTGGCCAATATGTTCATCTGAACTTTAAAGCACATTGTACATATCAAAAGCCACAACTTGTTTATGATTGCACAAACATTATAGATTGATCAAAGTCTGGAAACAAACACAAATTGATTGCTAATAATATTAGTGATCTAAGCCATATATGATAAAGACTAGGCAGATATAGATGTGTGACATTTCTGTGACATAAATGACCATTGTGTCTGAACTTAAAGCACATTGCATATATCACAAGCCAAAACTTGTTTATAATTACTCAAAAATTATTATTAAAGATTGATCACAGTCTAGAAATAAAACGCAAATTAATTGCTTATAATATAGTGATCTAAGCCACATATGATAAAGACCAGGCACATATAGATGTGTGACATTATTAGATATATGACATTATTAGATGTCTAAGGGTTCAGTTGCCCCACACTCCAGCAACTAACTCCCATATAGCAAAGATATATATACATCTATCCACATGTAATCAATTGGGAATGGTCCAGATATGACATGCATCTATCCAATGTAATCAATTGGGAATGATCCAGATATGAAATGCTATCACTGCAATAAGTAAACTGGTACTCATCTCCTCCATGCCATCTGCCGCTACTGAATACCGCCTCAACGCATTTCACCCCTGTAGGCTCATCAGGAGGCCAGATAAATGAGGGGACTATTGCCCCAGTATGGTGTGATCAAAAAATAAGTAAACCGATACCTCACTCACCCTGCTTATATACCACTCGTTCTTAATTATCATGCTAACGTCAGGAAAAAACACCTGCTGGGCACATATTGGCTGGAACGCACGACCGCTTAGAAAACGCCCACCTACCTCCACGTGGAGCAGTGGACCATCGCATTATAGTTGAACAATTCTCAGATATCCAGCTTCCGGATGGAGGAACGCAAGCCACTCCAAAGACCGCCCACCTCTTCATTTGCTCCCTAGAGAGCCAAAGACGTCAGCGCAGTCTGTTTGCGCATGTCCATGACATCAGCGCTGTCTAACTGCGCAAGCCACTGATGTAACTCACTGATGGGGGAAAAAAAAAAAGGGGAAACATCGTAGTGCCTACAGCGCTTGCTCAAAGCGTCATTGTTCCTAGGTAACCGTTACCAAGTATACATGAACTTTTTCTAATAAAGCCTGATTTTTTATGCAAACTCTATTTCAAGTGCAATGACCATAACACGTTAAGGAAGGAATTAATTAGTTTCAAAACAAAACCTTAATTTAAAAGGTATAGCTAAACAGGGGGTCACAGATGAGAAATATATGATTAACATGACAATTCACGAATGCTCCATCAATAAGGAGTCCAAAGCAAAAATATGGTAAGACCAATCTTTTTATTGAATTATAAAGGTCCCTATTAATTGAATTCAAGGAAAATGGATAGCACAGTCTTAAAGAAAACATGCAAAGGACAATTGCTCATTTATACCCCTGGGCTCTAGACTATCCATTCTAAAAATCCACTCACATTCTCTCTTAAGGATTGTCTTGTCTATATTACCACCTCTTGGGTTAATTTTAACCACTTCAATAATCATAAATTTAATTTCCTCCAAATTTCCTTGATGATATATATGTATATGTTTAGCTAATGGGGTGTCCCTATTGTTTCTAATGTCTCCCATGTGCTCACCAACCCTTCGTCTGAATTCCCTCTTGGTTTTTCCAATGTAATCCATGGGCATGAACAAGTAGTCATATAGACCACACCTGTCGTCTTGCAGTTTGAAAAATCTCTCTGGTAGAAAACTTTTGTTCGTCGCTGAGCTCGTGAATGACTTACCTTTTTTCATCCACCTGCACATTGTACAGTTTCCACATTTGTGGAAACCACAGGGTCTCCTATCTAGCCAAGTCCCCACATTAGGGGGTCTTTTATACAAACTATGTACCAACATGTCTTTTATTGATTTACCTTTCCTGAAGGTGATATTTGGACGTGTTCCCACTACATCCTTAAGATCAGGATCTAGGCCTAAGATGTCCCAATGTCTATTAAAAATCTGTCTAACCGCCTGATGTTTGCGGTCATATGTGCCTATGATCCTGATTTCTTCAGGTGAAACCTTTTTATCTTGTTTTTGTAATAGTCTGTGTCTATTCTCATCTTTAGCCCATTTAAAGGCTGTATTGATCACATGTGCAGGATAATTTTTTTCCTTAAATCTATTTGCCATATCACCCGCCTGACTGAGAAACAATTTGTTGTTAGAACAGTTTCTTCTAAGTCTAAGGAACTGGCCCTTAGGGATACCTCTCTTAAGGACAGTGGGATGATGACTTTCCCAATGTAGGAGACTGTTGGTACTTGTTGGCTTACGATAAATGTTTGTCAAAATCTCCCCATGCATTTCTCTACTAATTTTGACATCCAGGAATGCCAATTCATTTTTATGAATTCCTGAAGTGAATCCAAGACCTAGATTATTCTGATTTAGTTCTCTTATGAAGTCATCGAATTGTTCTTTAGTACCTGTCCACAACACAAGTACATCATCAATAAACCTGTACCAAATTGTTATGTGGTTTTGCCACCATTTGTTATCACCCCCAAACACCACAGTCTCCTCCCACCAGCCCAGGAACAGATTGGCATACGATGGGGCGCAGGGACTCCCCATCGCAGTGCCCCTGAGCTGGTGGTAATATTTTCCATCAAAGAAAAAGGTATTGTGGGTGAGTACATAATTCAAAAGTGAAGCTACAAAGTCATTGTGTTCCCTACACATGACCGATCTTTGTTGAAGGAAATACATGACACCCTCAATTCCTGCTGTGTGCGGTATACTGCTATACAGGGCTTCCACATCAATGGATGCCAAGCATGTGTTTTCATCAAGATGCAATCCTTCCAAATTCAGCAATAAATCAGAGGTATCCCTCAGATATGAAGGTAGGGATAATACAAATGGACGAAGAATTTGATCTATATAGAGACCACAATTTTGTGTCAAAGAGTCAACTCCTGAAACAATGGGGCGTCCCTTAAGGGGATTGTACCCCTTATGAACTTTTGGTAACGTGTAAAAAGTAGCTACCAGTGGGAACTTCGGTAAAAGGAAATCATATTCACTCTTAGATACAAGTCTTGTGGAGAGGGCCTCATCAAGAAGCTCTTTAAGTTTCTCCTTGTGTATTACAATAGGATTTGAATTTAGGACCTTATATGTTCCTTTATCTTGGAGGATACTTTTACACATTTTACAGTAATCCTGATGATCCATGATTACAATATTTCCCCCTTTATCAGAGGCCTTTATCACCAGGTTGCTCTCCTTTTTGAGTCCCTCAAGGGCCCTTCGTTCTTCCACCGTCAAATTATCCTCAAAGTCTCCTCCAAACCTTTTAAGCTTTTTGAGGTCCCTCTCCACCAGCTGCAAAAATATATCAATGTTGCTCCCACTGGTTTGCGGCTGCATTTTTTCACTTTTATTTTTTAAAGATGTAAAGAGGCCCCTCCCCTCTTCAAGAGCGACACTGTTTTCACGCAGAAGACCCAAAAGTGCCTCATAACCTTCCACATCCTCTCTAGTAAGACCCTGTCTGAAGCATTCTTCGCGACTATTGTTTATGAAAAATTTTTTCCATTTAAGTTTCCTGCAGAAAAGATTAAGATCTTTGACCCACTCAAAACAATTGAAATCATTAACTGGCACAAAATTGAGTCCCCTCAATAACACATTATATTCATCTCTTGTGAGCACGTGCGAGGACAAGTTGATAATCTGTCCTCTCCTTAATTGAATTGGGTTCTTAGATGATGCCCAGTCCTCGCACTTTGCTCCAAAAAAGATGTAGAGGAAGAGGAGGAGGATCCCAGCATAGTTGAACCTGGCATGTTGCTTTGGATTGGAACAGGTAGGGGTGGGGGCACACTTCCTCCCAGTCCACCCCTGTAACCTCTTCCTCTCCTCCTCCCTGATCTCCCCCTGTTGTATTGCCATCGTTGTTTTGGTATGGCCCCACTAGAAACGTGTAAACCCCTCCCTGAATTGTCTGCTCTTTCAGTGTCTGAGGTGTCCAAATCTGATGATGATACTTCTGATGGTTTATCTTTTTGAAAATTAAAAATTTGATTTTCACTAAAGTTTTGTTAGGGATGATCATGATTTAAATATATTAAGACCCTAGTCTGTATCTAGGCCCCATGAATGGTGCTCAAGTGTACGATGGGCCTATAAATAGCTCCATATATAATGGGCCCAATATGATGTTCCAGTGTATAATGTGCCACGTATGTGATGCTCCAGTGTATGATGGGCCCCATTTATAATGCTCCAGTGTATGATTGGTCCCATGGATGATGCTCCAGTGTATGATGGGCCTATATAATGCTCCATATATAATGGGCCCCATTTATAATGCTCCAGTGTATAATTGGCCCCGTATATGATGCTCCAGTGTATGATGGACCACATTTATAATGCTCCATTGTATGATGGGCCTCATGGATGATGCTCCAGTGTATGATTGACCTATATAATGCTCCATATATAATGGGCCCAATATGATGCTCCAGTGTATAATGGGCCCCATATATGATGCTCCAGTGTATGATGGGCCCCAATTATAATGCTCCAGTGTTTGATGGGCCCCATGGATGATGTTCCAGCATATGATGGGCCTATATAATGCTCCATATATATTGGGCCCCAAATTTAATGTTCCAGTGCCTAATGGGCCCTATTTATGATGCTCAAGTGTATGATGGGCCCCATATATAATTCTCCAGTGTATAATGCTCCCCATATATTGCTCCAAACATTAAAAAAAATGAAATAACTCTCCTCGCTGGGCACTGCTCTACTCTGGACTCCTCAGCGTCGCCATCTTCCAGCTCTCTGCACTTGGACTGTTCAGGCAGAAGGCTCACAGACGTGACATCATCGCGCTGTCTGACCTGAATGTCACTGTCAGGAAACGCGGAAGACGTCACAGTGGTGGAGCAGGAAGAAGTAAGTATTGCAAGTATGAGCAAGCAGGGGGGGCCCACTCGTGGGCGGACGCACTGGCACAGGGCCCATCATAGTACGCCGGTGTCTCTGACGGCAAGTGAGCCCCCCACTGTCAGAGACACTGGAGTACTATGTGGGGCCCTGTGCCATTGCCGTCGCCCACAAGTGGGCCCCCCACCTGCTCAGGGCACAGGCACTTGCCTGGGTGTGCCAGGTGCTGATGCCAGCCCTGGGGGGGTACAGCCAAGTTAGGGAGGTGGAAAAACTGCCATATATTGAGGTGTAGGCTGGACGTTCAGCAGCTGCAAATAGAGGAATTGGAGAAGTCAGAGGAAGAGGAGGACAAAGCGAGCCATTTTGCTGGCAACCTATGCGTCATCAGGGGAAGGTGATACAAAATCCTTTGAAACCCAGGCATGGTTCATTTTAATGAAGGTGAGATCACCAACGTTTTGGGTCGACAGCTGGGTCCTTCTTTCTGTCAGGATTGATCCAGCAGCACTGAAGACTCTTTCTGATAGCACACTCCCAGCAGGGCAAGCGAGCTCCTGTAAGGCATATTATGCCATTTCAGGCCAGGTGTACAGTTTACAGGCCCAGTAGTCAAAGGGGATTGAACTGTGAGCTAGAACATTGATAGGGGAGGAGAGGTAATTTTGAACCATAGTTGACAACTGACAACTGCTGTCTCCTGTCTGTTGCAATCGATTCAGTATTAACAGTCGTGTGAGTGGTACTTGAGTAATCAGTCCACAACATGGTCATGAAACCCCTGTCTCCAACACCACTTCGGCTGTGTGCACCACGAACACCTCTTCCATTTGGCCCAGTAAGGCTCATGGTAGAACCTGCACCGCTGCTGCGTGCTGGCAATGCCTCTAACAAACGTTTAACCAGAGTTGCTTGTTTGTTCGCCAATATTAGTTGAAGGTTCTCCTGTGGCATGATATTCTGTAATTTGCCTTTATAGCGTTGATCGAGGATGCTGGCCAACCAGTAGTAATGATCCTTCATAATTTTGGAAATGCAGGAGTCCCTTTTTAGGATCCGCAAGACATAATCACACATGTGGGCCAATGTTCCAGGTGTCAATGATGCACTGCCAGTGGTGGGTGGAGGAGCACTTTCTGCCAAATCCACATCCCTCCAGTCTCACACATACCCTGTACCTGACCTTGGCAAGCCAACATTTTCTCTTGCCCCCTGAGAAGCATCCTCCTCCCCAAAATTATCATCCCCCTCCTCATCTTCCTCTTCTTCCTCCACCTCGTCCAGGACAGTTCCCTGAGCAGACAATGGCTGACTGTCATCAAGGTTTCCCTCCTCCTCCTCCTCCTCTTCTTCCTCCGCTGCAGACGCCTGATCCTTAATGTGGATCAAAGTTTGCATGAGCAGTCGCATAAGTGGGATGCTCATGCTTGTGATGGCGTCATCTGCACTTACCAGCCATGTGCATTCCTCAAAACACTGAAGGACTTTACAGAGGTCTTCCAGCTTTGACCACTGCACACCCGACAACTCCATGTCTGCCCTCAAACTGCCTGCCCGTGTATCATCCCACAAATGCATTACAGCCTGCCTCTGTTCGCACAGCCTCTCAACCATGTGCATGGTGGAGTTCCACGTTGTTGTAACGTTTATGATTAGGCGGTGCTTGGGGAGGTGGAGCGATTGCTACAGCCTCTGCATAAGACTGGAGTCTTCGGGCGAGTGACGGATGTGCGAGCACAGTCTTCGCACCTTATGGAGCATGGCTGTTAACTCCGGATAATTATTTAGAAAGCACTGCACCACCAGGTTCAAGTTGTGAGCCAGGCAAGGTATGTGTCTGAGTTTTGCCAGGGCTATGGCCGCCACAAAATTACGGCCGTTATCACTGACTACCTTGCCTAGCTCAAATGTAGACTGCCCAGCCATGACTCAGTCTCTCGCTGCAAGTAGTCGGCCAGTACCTCCGCGGTGTGTCTGTTGTCGCCCAAAGACATCATCTTTAAAACAGTCTCCTGACGCTTACCACTAGCTGTTCTATAGTAGGACACCTCGTGTGCAACACTGTCAGCTGCAGATGGAGTGCTCATGCTACTGCACTCTGTCAACGAGCTTTCGCTTCTGGAGGAGGAGGAGGAGGTTCGAACGCCTACAGCCAACTGTTGTCTTTACTGTGGGCTAGGCAGCACTATCCCACCGCCGCTGTCCCCTGTGGTCCCTGCATCCACCACATTAACCCAGTGCGCAGTGATGGACACGTAACGGCCCTGGCCATGCCTACTGGCTCATGCATCTGTTGTGAGGTGCACCTTTCCACTCACTGATTGTTTGAATGCATGAACAATGCGGTCTTTCACATGCAGGTGGAGGGCAAGGATGGCTTTTCTAGAAAAGGTGTGCCGACTGGGTAGGTCATAGCATGGGACAGCATAGGCCATGAGCTCTCAGAACGCTGCGATTTCAATCAAACGGAAGGGCATCATCTCTAAAGAGATCAGTTTGGCAATGTAGGTGTTCAAAGCCAGTGTACGTGGATGAGATGATGAGTACTTTCTTGTCCTACTCATAGTGTCTGCTAGGGTGAGCTGGACTTGAGAGCTGCACTGTTCCTACTTTGGGATAAATTTTCAGGGCTGTGCAAATTTGACCGTTTGGCCAAGCTGTCCTGCAACTCTTTTTGTTTTTATAACACATTTTTGGACTGCTACGGGCCTGCCAGATAACCGCTGCTGCGATGTCGATACCTGCTGTGTATCCTTCTCCTCTTATGACCTATTGCCAGCGGCACCCTCTTCCCCCAATGGATACCAATCCGGGTCAACAACTGGATCATCCATCACCTCCTCTTCAATTTTATCTGCACCTTCGTCTGTGTCACCGTGTAAGGTGGTATAGTATGCAGGAAGTTGCACCTGAATTTCATCAGGGTCAGATTCTGGTTCACTAGACTGCGAGGGAAATGTAGTGCTCTGGGTGAATGTACCAGCTGAATCATATAGCTGTGGCTGTGCATCAGTGCACTCCATGTCAGATTCATCTTGGACTGGGGAATTCAGGATTTGACTTGATAACCTAGGCATGGTATGTGAAAGAGCTCCATGGAGAAATCTGAAGTGTGGCCTGCCACTGTTAAGGGCCTGTGGAACGCACCTAATAGATATTAAGGAGAGGTGCGTTCGCAGCCCGGGGTCCACCGTGCAGGCAGAGCCTGCTGCTAGTAAGATGGCGTAAATAGGCAGTATAAGCAAACTCTGTTATCCCGCAGAGTCGCAGATGTAAACGCCATAGCACTATATGGTGGAATAAGCGGTCTCTGTTAACTCACAGAGCCGCTGTAACAAAGACAGTGTCCTGTTAGACTCACAGGGAACACAGATGACTGCTAAGCGGATTGCAGTCTGTGGTCATGCAATCAGAACCCAAGCAGTAATCTCCTCACCGAAGTAGCCGGTATTCTAATGGTGATTTCAGCCGAGCCCTGAACACGTGCATACAATCTCCTCACCGGAGGTGCCAGTATTCTAGGGGCTTATTTCAGCCAGACCTAACCAGATGCATACATGACCACACTGGCGCAAGCACGTAACAGATTTGATACTAGTGCACGGCCGTGCGGTACGGACAGCCTTTTATAGCAGCCACGAGAAAAAGACCTTCCAGGAAGGACCAATGGGAAGCTGTTTCAGAACATCAACAGCCACAGGACCTTCCTGAAGGACCAATAGGAGTGGCAGCTGTATCTGAGCATGTGACCCCTGATCTCCAATGGGAGATCTTGCTCTGGGCACGCTCAGATGAAGTAACAAAGGACTTAGTCCTAAAGACGTCTGCTCGCCGCTGACCAGTACTGGCTACAATAGCAGAACCTAAAGAGACAGCAGCAAGTCTCTGCACAGTATTAGACCGGGCGAGACGCTGGGACCGACGTCTTTGCTGTGCAGGCTCCACTGTGGCTGGAGATGGATGGGGGACCGCAGCGAGACTGGTTCGAGACTCCCCTTGTGCAGCATCGGGAACACGAACCCTAACATTACCCCCCCTCCTAGGGCCCCCCTTATTTGGGCCTCGCTGCGCTCAAAGACAGCGATGAGCTGCGGAGCGTGAACATGCTCGGCAAGCTCCCAGGACCTATCCTCAGGCCCATAACCCCTCCAATCCACCAAATAAAATTTTTTTCCTCGTACCACCTTGCACCCAACAATGGCATTCACCTCATGATCGTTGGTAGAAAAACCCGACGTCCCGGTAGATGACTCGGAAAACCGGGAAATGGCCACGGGTTTCAGGATGGACACGTGAAAGGAGTCGGTGATACCAAGGCGAGGCGGAAGAGCTAGGCGGTAAACCACCGGGTTCACCTGCTCAAGAACTTTAAAGGGACCCAAAAAGCGGGGTGCCAACTTGGTGGACTCCACACGTAGCCTGATGTTTCGGGCAGAGAGCCACACTAGGTCACCCGGAGCAAATGTAGGAGTGGGGCGCCGATGGGCATCGGCCGAAGACCTCATCCTCTCTTTGGAGGCCTGAATGGCATCCTGGGTGCGGTCCCAAATGTCCCGTGCCTCCACAGCCCAGTATTCCACCCTGGAATCGGCGGAAGATACGGGCATGGGCACTGGTACCCGCGGATGCTGACCGTAGTTCAGGAGGAATGGGGTCTGTCCGGTGGAGTCAGCCACGCATTATTTAGAGCGAACTCAGCCCACGGTAACAAGGATGCCCAGTCATCCTGCCTGGCAGAGACAAAATGTAGCAAGTATGTGACCAAGGTCTGGTTGGCCCTCGCTACCAACCCATTCGTCTTGGGATGGTATGCAGAGGAGAGATTCAACTCAATGCTGAGTAAATGACACAGTTCTCTGCAGAACCGAGACGCAAACAGGGGACCTCGATCACTGACAATTTTGTCTGGCATACCGTGTAGGCGGAAAATATGCCTAATGAATAATGCTGCCAAGGCCCGTGCAGACGGTAACCTTGGTAACGGCACCAAGTGCACCATTTTGGAGAAGTGGTCGGTGTTATGAATGTGCTAAAAATGGTTTCTGAGCAGAGGCTCCCTCTGGTGGTTACTGACAGTACTGAACCTTTCAGCGAGGAATGGCAATCTGGGATCACGGACTGGTCTGATATAAGGGAGGTTCCCTTCCATGATGGTTGCCGGTGATCAATTGTTCTTGTCTCAATTGTGGTTCCTGGTTCATTTGGAAGCTTGCTGAGCCTTGCCTGCATCTTCTGCTATCAGATAAGATATTTTCTGCTTTTATTTTGTGCTTGCTTTTTGCATTGTTCCCTGCACTTCTGTGGAGGTCAGCCAGGTCCCCTCCGGGGGGCTTGTGCTCCTCTCAGTTTATCTGGAGCCACTGTTGTTTGTTCATTTGCTTTTTCCTGTTATTTCAGTGGCTGCGGCTTAGTTTTGTTACACCAGAGAACTGATTTAGGTGGTAGATGTCGTGTGATCTCAGGTGTTTTTGCAATCAGTAGAGTTGGTATTTTTTAGGGGTTTTTTTGGATTGCAGTGAGTATCCTTTCCTGTACTTTTCTGTCTAGACAGATTGGGCCCCAGCATTTGCTCATTCTATTTTCTGTCTGTGTCTGTGCTTCTTCTTGTCTAACCGCCATTACATGTTTGGGGGCTTCCTATTTTCTTTGGGGATCTGCTCCGGGGCAGATAGCTTTCATCTTTCTGCCTTTAGGTGTAGTTATCTCTCAGGCTGTGACGAGGAGTCTAGGATCAACGTAGGAACGCTCCAAAGCTACCTCTAGTTGTGTGGTTAGTTCAGGTTACTGCAATCCAATAGGTTCCAGCCTCTCTGGTGTATTGCCGGTTTTGCTTACTCTCCTCAGCTACCAAAACATAACAGGTCGGTTATCACCCAGGTGATGGTGCAGCCCCGAGACTTGGGTAAGCCCACCACAAAATCCATCCCAACCATCTCCCAGGGCCTGTCTGCCACTGGTAAAGGGAAAAGTAACCCAGCTGGCCGTTGTCGAGGGGACTTATTCTTGGCTCAGGAGACGCACGCCTGAACGTATTCCCTGATGTCTTGGACCACATGTGGCCACCAGTTTGTCCTCGCCAGCAACTCAGATGTCCTCTTTGCCCAAAAATGTCCACCCACCCTGGATGAGTGTGCCCAAGAGAGTACCTCCGGTCGCAAATTGATAGGCACAGACTCAAGCGAAACCGGTGCCACAGTTCTTAGGCTCTCTGTGGGGACAATCAGCCGAGGCTCCTCCTTCACCTCCTCAGAGGACACTACGGAGCGAGACAGAGCATCGGCACGAATGTTCTTCTCCCCGGAGAGAAAATGGAGGGTGGAATGGAACCGGGAGAAGAACAGAGACCATCTGGCCTGACGGGAATTTAGCCGCTGGGCTGTCTGTAAATAGACCAAATTTTTGTGGTCAGTGAACACTTGAAAGGGAAAGCAAGCCCCCTCCAGGAGATGTCTCCACTCAGAAAAGGCCAACTTCATGGCTAGCAACTCCCTATCCCCAATGGCATAATTCCTCTCCACTGGTGTGAAGGTCTTGGAGAAGAAGAAGCAAGGATGTTTACGACCTTGAGCATCCTTTTGAAAAAGGACCTCTCCAGCACCAACGGACGAGGCATCTACCTCCAATATAAAAGGCTTATCAACCTCGGACGATGTAGGATAGGAGCGCTAGCAAAATGGGACTTGATTGAAGTAAAGGCCTTGGAGACCTCCTATGACCACAATTTGGGATTGGCTCCCTTCTTGGTGAGGGCTACCAAGGGAGCAACCAAAGTAGAGAAGTGGGGAATGAATTGGCGATAGTAATTAATGAACCCCATAAAGCGCTGCACCGCTTTAAGAGATTGGGGTTCTTGCCAATCCATTACAGCCTGTAGTTTGGCAGGATCCATAGCCAATCCCTAAGTGGAGATGATATAGCCCAGGAATGGCAGAGACTCCTGCTCAAACACACACTTCTCCAACTTCGCATATAAGGAATGTGCCCGCAAGAGATCGAAGACCCTGCAAACATCTCTCCGGTGGGTGTCCATATCTGGAGAAAAGATGAGAATGTCATCCAGATAGACTACCACAGAGGTGGCAAGCATGTCCCGGAAGATGTCATTTATGAAATCTTGGAAGACGGCTGGAGCATTACAGAGCCCGAAGGGCATCACAAGATATTCGTAATGTCCATCTCTGGTATTGAAAGCCATCTTCCATTCGTCCACCTCACGGATGCGGATCAGGTTATAGGCACCACGAAGATCCAGCTTAGTAAATACCTTTGCTCCCCGGAGCCTATCAAAGAGCTCAGATATTAGGGGCAAAGGATATTTGTTCTTAACGGTAATGCCGTTAAGACCCCTATAGTCTATACACGATCGTAATTCTCCATTCTTCTTCTGCATGAAGAAAAATCCTGCCCCTGCTGGTGACACTGACTTCCTAATAAACCCTCTTGCCAGATTTTCCTGGATGTATTGTGACATGGCCTCCGTTTCAGGAAGAGAGAGAGAATACACTCTTCCCCGAGGGGGCTCCATTCCAGGCAAGAGGTCTATAGGACAGTCATAGGGGCGATGAGGCGGAAGAATCTCCGCTGCCTTTTTGGAGAATATGTCCGCGTATGACCGATAAACCTTGGGGAGGAAGCAAGGTCTATGGGTATCTCCGTGGTGGAAACCTGAACGTCCTCTCTGAGACATCTGTCTCTGCAATGATCACTCCAACCCAGTATTCTCCCAGAGGACCACTCAATATGGGGAGAGTGGTGGCGAAGCCAGGGTAATCCCAACAAAACCTCATCTATTCCCTCAGGAAGAACAAAAAGAGATATATTCTCCTGATGAGAAGGGGACATAGACAGAGGTAGAGAGACAGTCTGGTGGGTGATTTGTGAGGGCAGGATTGCTCCATTCAATACTCTCACCGATATTGGCTCGGCGAGCGTCACCAGCGGTATGGAATGGCGAGAGGCAAAGGAGGAGGACATAAAATTCCCCTCTGCCCCAGAGTCCACACAAAGCTTGGCGGGAAGAGTGGATGAACCTAGAGAGATTAACCCTTTAAGGAGCACTTTCGGAGCAAAATCCCTCGCGTCTAATGATCCTGCACCCATGGTCACGGAACATGACCCTTTACTCATTCGCTGGGACATCGGTTGGCATAATGTCCTGGCTGCTGAAACACTCTACAGACCACGGATACTCGAGTGGTCCGAGACTTAGATCCCACTCGAGTAGTCTCCACGGTCTCTTGGGAGTCGGACACCCGAACGGGAAATTCAAGAGGTTTGGCAAAGGTGGATGCCACCTAAACCTCTGCCTACACTGGGTCCGCTCTAACCTCCGCTCGTGAAAACGGAGGTCGATGCGGGTAGATATAGAAATGAGTTTCTCCAGTGCGGCAGGAATCTCCCTGGTAGCCAAAGCGTCCTTTACATGGTCTGCCAGTCCTCTCCAGAACACTGGAATAAGAACTTTATCTGGCCACTCTAATTCAGAGGCCAAAGTCTGAAATTGGACTGAGAACTGGCTGACCATGGACAAGACCTGTGACATTGCCAGCAGTTGGAGTGCCGTATCGTGCATGACCTGAGGTCCTAAAAAGACCTTTTTCAGAGCCTCCAAAAAACGAGGAGCACTCCGCACCACATGATCGTCACGCTCCCACAGCGGCGTTGCCCACTCCAATGCTCTGCCCGACAGAAGAGACACAATAAAGCCACTTGTGCCTGTTCCATGGGGAAACGTGTTGCCAGAAGCTCAAGCTGTATAGAGCACTGACTCACGAATCCCCGACAATGTTTACTGTCACCCGTAAACTTGTCTGGAAGTGGGAGGTGGGATAATGTCGGAGCAGAGGTAGCGGTGGACAAACTGGCTGCAGCTGCGCTAGAAGCCTGAACAGCGACTGCGGTAACATCCACAGCTGAGGTTGTACGCTCAAGGACCACCAACCTACCCTCCAGCTGCTGGATGTACTGCTGTAGACGCTGGTCGTCCGCCATTTTACTAGCCAGACCCAGGCGCTAGTATACTGTTAGGGTCTGCGGAACGCACCAAATAAATATAAATAGTGGGTGCGTTCACAGCCTGGGGTCCACCGTGCAGGCAGAGCCTGCTGATAGTAGGATGGCGGTTAAGGCGATCTCTGTTACTTCACAGAGTCGCAAACATAGATGCTGTATAAGCGAACACTGTTACACCACAGAGTCGCTGCCGTAAAGCCGCCGAGATAGCGACTGTGTCCTGTTAACACCACAGGGCTACACAGATAACTGCTGTGCGGATAGCAGTCCGTGGTCATGCAGTCAGCAACACAAACAAACAACTCCTCACCGGCGAAGCCGGTATTCTAGGGGCTTATTTCAGCCAAGCCTTGAACACGTGCATACGAATCTCCTCACCGGAGGTGCCGGTATTCTAGGGGCTTATTTCAGCCGAGCCCATAACCACATGCGTGCATGATCACACTGGCGCAAAGCACATAATGCAATTGGTACTAGCGCTTGGCCGCAAGGCAATGCAACCCTTTTATAGTAACAACTACAGACCTGCCAGAAAAGGACCAATGAGAAACTGTTCCAAAACACATGTCGTTTCAGGACCTTCCTGGCGGACCAATTGGAGCTGCTGCAGTACCTGAGCATGTGACCCCTGACCTCCAATGAGAGATCTTACCCTGGGCATGCTCAGAAGGGGAAACGCAGGACTTAGTCCTAAAGACGTCTGCTCGCCGCTGACCAGTACTGGCTACAATAGCAGAACCTGGAGAGGCAGCAGCAAGTCTCTGCACAGTATTAGACCGGGCAAGATGCTGGGACCAATGTCTTTGCTGAGCAGGCTCTACTGCGGCCCGAGATGGATGGTAGACCGCAGCGGGACTGGTTCGAGACTCCCCTTGTGCAGCATCGGGAACTCGAACCCTAACACACGTGGCCCTCAGTCCCCACAAGCCTCCCTCTGGGCCTGTTGGATGTGACCCCCAGTCCCCACTAGCCTCCTTATGGGCATTGTTGAAGTGGCCCCCTGTACCCACTAGCCTTCTCTGCTGCCCTGTTGGACGGTCACGTGGCCCCCAGTCCTCAGTAGCCTCCCCCGGGGGCCTGTTGGACGGTCATGCAGCCCCCAGTTCCCACTAACCTCCCCCTGGACCCTGTTGGACGCGGCCCCCAGTCCCAACTATCCTCCCTTTGACCATGTTGGACATGGCCCCCAGTCCTCACTAGCCTCCTCCTGGGTCTGTTGGACGCAGCTCCACAGTCAACACAAGCATCCCCCTGGGCACAGTTACAAAGTGGCAAGAATGGAGACACAGGGGAAGAATGGAGACACAGGGGGAAGAATGGAGACAGGGGGAAAATGGAGACACGGGGAAGAATGGAGATAAAGGGGGATGAATGGAGATGCAGGGGAAGAATGGAGACGCAGGGGAAGAATGGTGACACAGGGGGAAGAATGAGACACGGGAAAGGCTGGAGACACAGGGGAATGCTGGAGATACAGGGGCAGGATGGAGATACAGAAGGCAGAATGTAGACAGATGGGGCAGGATCATGGGGCAATATGGAGACACATGGAGCAGGATCATGGGCAGTATGGAAAACACATGGTGCAGGATAATGGGCAGGATGGATACAAGGGAGGCAAATGGGGCAGGATCACGGGACAGATGGGGCAAGATCACAGAACAGAGGGGGCAGGATGGGACATCACATGGTGGCAGAATGGATACTCATGAGAGGAGGATGGGAGAACATATGGCTGGAGCCAGTAATGAGACAAACGGGCCAGGATGGGGGATATTATTACCATAGGGGCTAATTAAGGGATGATATTGCTGCAGTGATGTATTTGTTTAATTTTTCTAGATACTTTTTTAAATGGTTCTGTTACTTGTGCAGAGCGAACTGTCATTTTTTCTTCATCTGGTGTAGTTTAGAATTTAGGAAAAAATAGTAATGTGTTCTGCAAGGTGGTCTGTGCTGGATGAAGATTAAAAGCCAAGATGAAGAACTTCACCTAGAAACGTCACTGGTGAGTCAGTGTGTTACTGGTACACTGGCACTATACACTTTATACTAATACAGCACTTCTGTATACAATGTCACCAGTGATCACTGTGTTACGTTTACATTATACACTACATACAGAGTTCTTGTGTATAATGTCACCGTGTTCACTGTATTACCTGTACACAGACACTGCATACTAAGTACAGATCTCCTGTGTATAATGGCACTTATGGTGACATTAGTATTGTGTTTTTTTATTACTGATCACTGATCACTGATTGTAGTATTCAGTCACTATGTGGTGGTAATATGGTGTCCAGCCATGGTGTGGCGGTATTTGTTCCTTATATGTGCTATTATTTTGTCACTATGTGGTGGTAATATGTGGACTGATCATGGTGTAGTAGTATTTGCTCCTTGTATGTGGTATTATTGGTCATCATATGGTGGTAATATGTGGTCTGGACATGGTGTGGTGGTATTTGTTCCTTGTATGTGCTACTATTTGGTCACTATGTGGTGGTAATATTGTGTCTGGTCATAGGGCAGTGTATTTGTCCCCTGTATGTGATATTATTGGTCATTTTAAAAATTAAAAAATAAATATAAATTTACCTAAATTGTATGGGATATTTTTAACAAATGTTTTATAGGTTAGAGAAGAGTAGACTCGGCCAAAAGAGTCTACCTTGTCATGGTGGCTGTTGGAGGTCAAGTTCCCTCTTCTGCACAGGGGGAATCTCGAGCCATTCCCGCTGCGGTCCCCCATCCATCTCCGGCTGCAGTGGAGTTCCTCAGCAGACGTTGGTCCCAGCGTCTTGCACAGCCTAGTACTGTGCAGAGGGGTTGTATGGCCATGCGGCCATGCGCTAGTATCAATTGCATTATGTGCTTTGCGCCAGTGTGATCATGCACGCATATGGTTAGGGCTCGGCTGAAATAAGCCCCTAGATTACCGGCACCTCCGGTGAGGAGATTTGTGTGCACGTGGTTAGGGCTTGGCTAACCACAGACTGCTATCCGCACAGCAGTTATCTGTGTATCCCTGTGGAGTTAACAGGACACAGTACCTATCTCTTCGTCTCTACTCAGCGACTCTGTGGTGTAAGAGTTCGCTTATACCGCCATATAGTGCCACAGTATTTATATTTGCGACTCTGTGAAGTAACAGAGTTCGCCTACACCGCCATCTTACTAGCAGCAGACTCTGCCTGCACTGTGGACCCCGGGCTGCGAATGCACCCACTATTTATAATTATCTGGTGCGTTCCGCAGACCCTAACAGTATACTAGCGCCAGGGTCTGGCTAGTAAAATGGCGGATGACCAGGTCTGCAGCCGTATATCTAGCAGCTGGAGGGTAGGTTGGCGACTCTAGAGCGCACAACCTCAGCTGTGGATGTTACCGCAGTCGCTGTTCAGGTGCTAGTGTGGCTGCAGTCAGTTTGTCCTCTGCTATCCCTGCTCTGACTTTTTCCCACCTCCCACTTCCAGACAAGTTTTCTGGTGACAGTAAACAATGTTGGGGTTTCGTGAGTCAGTGCTCCATACATTTAGAGCTTCTGGCTGCACGTATTCCCACGGAGCGGGCGAAATGGATTTTATCATATCCCTTTTGTCAGGCAGGGCGTTGGAGTGGGCAATGCCGTTTGGGAGCGTGATGATCGTGTGGTGCAGAGTGCTCCTCTCTTCTTGGATACTCTGAGACAGGTCTTTTTAGGACCTCGTGTCACCCACGATACGGCTCTCCAACTGTTGGCAATCACCCAGGGTTCATCCATGGTCAGCCAGTTGCCATCCAATTTCGGACTCTGGCCTCTGAGCTGGAGTGGCCAGATAAAGTCCTTATACCAGTGTACTGGAGGGGACTGGCAGACCATGTGAAGGACGCCTTGTCCACCAGGGAGATTCCCGCCACACTGGAGGAGCTCATTACCATATCTACCAGCATCGACCTCCATTTTAACGAGCGGAGGTTGGAGCGGACCCAGTGTAGGCAGATGTTCCAGCTAGCGCCCACCTTCGCCCTCTTGAATCTTCCGTTCAGGCGCCCAAATCCCCTGAGGCCATGGAGGTTTCTCGAGCGAGACCTAAGTCTCGGGCCACTCGAGTACCATGTGATTTGTAATGTTTGCCAACAGTTAGGACATTATGCTAATAAATGTCCACAACGGTCGGGAAATGACCGCGTCTAGTAACCATTGGAGGGGGTTCACTAGACACAGCAGTACACGCCTCAAGTTGTCCTTTAAGGGGACAATCAATTTAGGCTCATCCACTATAACAGTTACGCTTTGTGTGGACTCTGGAGCCCGAAGGAAATTTTCATGTCCTCTACCTTCGCTCTCCGCCACTCTATACCTCTGGTGATGCTAGCCAAAACCCGTGACTGTTCGAGTAGTAAAATGGGTCGACACTGCCTTCACAAATCACACATCAGACCATCCCTTTCACGTTATCTATGTCCCCTTTCATCAGGAGATTATCTCACTTCTTGTTATTTCCGAGGGAATAGACGAGATATGCTGGGGATGCCCGGGCCCTCCGTTTCTATTCCCCACATATTGAGTGGATCTCTGGGAGGTTATTGGGTTGGAGTGAGTCATGAAAAGGCAGATGTATGAGGGAATGCATTCAGGTGTGTACCACAGAGATGCCCGCAGATCTTATTTCCCTTCCAAATATTATTGGGCCTATGCAGACGTGTTCTCCAAGAAGGCTGCGGGAGATCCTTCCGCCTCACTGTCCCTATGACTGTCCTATTGACCTCTTGCCCGGAGCAGAACCTCCTTGGGGAAGAGTATATCCCCTTTCTCTCCCGGAGATGGAGGCTATGTCTCAATACATTCAGGAAAATCTGGCAAGAGGATTCATTAGGAAGTCAGTATCACCTGCAGGGGCGGGGTTCTTCTTTGTTCAGAAGAAGAACGGAGAATTACGTCCATGCATCGATTACAGGGGTCTTAATGCCATTACCGTTAAGAATAAATACCCGTTGCCCCTGATTTCGGAGCTCTTTGATAGGCTACTGGAGCAAGGGTATTTACTAAATTAGATCTGTGGGGTGCTTATAACTTGATTCGCATCCGTGAGGGGGACGAATGGAAGAAGGCTTTCAATACCAAAGATGGGCACTATGAATATCTGGTGATGCCCTTCGGGCTCTGTAATTCCCCAGTCGTCTTCCAAGACTTTGTTAACATCTTCCAGGATATGCTTTCCACCTCAGTCACAGTCTATCTGGATGATATTTCTCAACTTCTCCCTAGATATTGACTCCCACCGGAAAGATGTCTGCAGAGTTTTCGATCTCTTATGGGCAAATTCTCTCTACGCTAAGTTGGAGAAATGTATGTTTGAGCAGGAGTCCTTACAATTCCTGGGCTATATCATCTCTGCCCAGGGACTGGCTATGGATCCTGCCAAAATACAGGTGGTGATGGACTGGCAAGAACCCCATTCTCTGAAAGCGGTTGCAGCGCTTTTATGGGGTTCATTAATTACTATCGTCAGTTTATTCACACTTTTCAAATTTGGTAGCTCCCTTGGTAGCCCTCACCAAGAAGGGAGCAAATCCCAAATTGTGGTCAGAAGAGGTCTCCAAAAGGCCTTTACTTCTATTAAGTCCATTTTGCTTGTGCTCCCATCCTACATCGCCCTGATGTTGATAAGCCCTTTATTTTGGAGGTGGATGCCTCGTCCGTTGGTGCTGGAGCAGTCCTCTTCCAGAAGGATGCTCAAGGTCGGAAGCATCCATGCTTCTTCTTTTCCAAGACCTTCACACCAGCGGAGAGGAAATATTCCATCAGGGACAGGGAGTTGCTAGCAATGAATTTGGCCTTCCCTGAGTGGAGACATCTGTTGGAGGGGGCCCGCTTTCCCTTCCAAGTTTACACTGATAACAAAACTCTGGTTTATTTACAAACTGCCCAGTGGCTAAAATCCCATCAGGCCAGATGGTCCTTATTTTTCTCCCGCTTTCACTTCACCCTCCAGTTTCTTTCGGGAGAGAAGAATTTCCGGGCTGACCGTCTCTCTCGCTCCGTCGTGTCTTCCGAGGAGGAGGAGGGTAAGCCGCAGCTTATTGTCCCCTCTGAGAGCCTGAGAACTGTAGCTCCGGTGTCGCTAGAGTCTGTGCCGCCCGGCAAGACTTTTGTACCATCTAATTTGCTACCGGAGGTTCTCTCTTGGGCCCATTCGTCCAGGGTGGGTGGACATTTTGGAAAAAAAAGGACATCCGAGCTTCTGGTGAGGACGTACTGGTGGCCGCATATGGTTCGGGACGTTGGAGACTATATTCGGGCATAGGTCTCCTGTGGCAAAAATAAGTCCCCTCGTCATCGGCCAGCTGGGTTACTTTATCCATTGCCGGTGGCAGCCAGGCCCTCGAAGATGGTCGGGATGGACTTTGTGGTAGGCCTACCTAAGTCTCGTGGTTGCACCATCATATGGGTTATCACCGACCACTTCTCTAAAATGGTGCACTTGGTACCGCTACCCCGGTTACCTTCTGCACAGGCATTGGCGGTACTGTTTATTAGACACATCTTCCGCTTACACAGTATGCCGGACAAAATCGTCAGTGACCGGGGTCCTCAGTTTGCGTCTCGGTTCTGGAGAGAGCTTTGTCGCCTTCTCAGTATAGAATTAAATCTCTTTTCTGCCTATCATCCCGAGACAAATGGGTTGGTAGAGAGGGCCAACCAAACATTGGTCACATATCTATGTCATTTTGTTTCAGGCCAGGCAGGATGACTGGGCATTCTTGCTACCGTGGGCTGAGTTTGCATTAAACAACGCCGTGGCTGATTCCACTGGACAAACTCCGTTCCTCCTTAATTACGGTCAGCATCCGCGGGTTCCTGTACCTATACCTGTGTCTTCCACCAACTCCAGGGTGGCAGACTGGGCTGTGGAGGCACGGGACATTTGGGACCGCACTCAGGATGCCATTCTGGCCTCCAAGGAGAGGATGAGGTCCACCACCAACGCACATCGGCGCCCCGCTCTGACTTTTGCCCCTGGCGACTTAGTGTGGCTCTCCTCCCGTAACATCAGGCTGCGAGTAGAGTCCACTAAGTTTGCACCTCGCTTCTTGGGTCCCTTCAAGGTCCTTGAACAGGTCAAACCTGTGGTCTACCGTCTAGCCCTTCCGCCATGCCTGGGTATCACCGATACATTCCATGTCTCCCTCCTGAAACCCGTACACTTGTCCCGGTTTCCCGAGTCATCTGCTGGGTTCGTCTACGGATGACTATGAGGTGAATGCTATTCTGGGGTGGAAGGTGGTACGTGGAAAAAAGTTTTATTTGGTGGATTGGAGGGGTTATGAGTCTGAGGATAGGTCATGGGAGCCTGCTGAGCGTATTCAGGCTCCGCAGCTCATTGCTGCCTTCAAGCGTAGCGAGGCCCAAGGAAGGGGGGCCCTAGGGTGGGTAATGTTAGAGGTCAAGTTCCCGCTTCTGCACAGGGGGAATCTCGAGCCATTCCCGCTGTGGTCCACCATCCGTCTCCGGCCGCAGTGGAGTCTCCTCAGCAGAGACGTTGGTCCCAGCGTCTTGCACAGCCTAGTACTGTGCAGAGGTTTACTGTTTCCTCTCCAGGTTCTGCTATTGTGGCCAATACTGGTCAGCGGCGAGCAGACGTCTTTAGGGCTAAGTCCTGCATTTCCCCTCCTGAGCATGCCCATGGTAAGATCTCTCATTGAGATCAGGGGTCACATGCTCAGGTACTTCATCAGCTCCTATTGGTCCGCCAGAAAGGTCCTGAAACTACATGTGTTCTGAACAGTTTCTTATTGGTCCTTTTCTGGCAGGCCCTGTAGTTGCTACTATAAAAGGGTTGTATGGCCATGTGGCCTTGCGCTAGTATCAATTGCATTATGTGCTTTGCGCCAGTGTGATCATGCACGCATGTGGTTGAGGCTCGGCTGAAATAAGCCCCTAGAATAGCGGCACCTCCGGTGAGGAGATTTGTGTGCACGTGGTTAGGGCTTGGCTGACATAAGCCCCTAGAATACCGGCTTCTCCGGTGATGAGATTGCTTGATTGCGTTGCTGACTGCATGACCACGGACTGCTATCCACACAGCAGTTATCTGTGTATCCCTGTGGAGTTAACAGGACACAGTACCTATCTCTGCGTCTCTACCTCAGCGACTCTGTGGTGTAACAGAGTTCGCTTATATCGCCATATAGTGCCACAGTATTTATACTTGCGACTCTGTGAAGTAACAGAGTTCGCCTATACCGCCATCTTACCAGCAGCAGGCTCTGCCTGCATGGTGGACCCCGGGCTGCGAACGCACCCACTATTTATAATTATCTGGTGCGTTCCGCAGACCCTAACAGTGGCAGCTTAAAAAATCTTTTGACTGTGGACAGTTTGAGGGGTGGAGGCGGGGCTGCGATGGAGCCTGGGCGGAGTCTCAAGGGGGCCCCGAAAATTTTGCCAGTATGGGCCCCGAAATTCGTAGTGGCAGCCCTGGGTATATGTTAGCAGCTTATACTTCCAGTGAAAGATTCTAGGTAATTCTAGCTTGAAAGATGCTGTTTTTGCTTTTCTTGGTAATTAAATTACGTAACTATTTATTTTGTAACTTAAAAAAATAGTAGGAAAAGAGAGGAGAATCATAGAAACTGATCGTAGAGATAATAAATCTAAATGAACATAAATCTAGAAAAAATTATACATGTATCTTCCCATTTGACTTCCTACCCAGCGGGGGGTGGGGGGGGCACCAAGCACATGATTCTTAACAGTAACAAATACTATACTGACAAGTTTAGGAGACAGTCTGGAAGACAAAAGGCTAACAATCATTTTATGTAGTTGAGGAGGTTAAAGAGAGGATTGGAGTGGTTTAAAATACCAATAAACCATTTATAAGTTATGTCCCATAGAGCTTTATGGACAATAATAAATCATATAAAGATGTCTCATGGAGATAATGCATTATTAAGCAGATGGTAATTTGTGAATGATATTGAAATGGGACAGATTTTCTCTGTTAACCAAATATCCCGTTTCACTCCGTTAAGCATACAAAACATACATAACAGTAAACAGGCTTAGGGAATTCAGAAGAGTAGCTTTGTGACCAAGAATACATGGTACAACTTACAGCTTTCACAAATAAATACTGTAGCTAACATTTTTTTCCCAAAAAAATTCATGCAAATCAATTTTTTTAAATTATGAACTTTAAGCAGCTAGAAAAACATTATTGTACAATTTCAGAGATTTAAATTCTTTAATGCCTTAACACATTATAACATATAATATGACTAGAAGTGATATCCTACTGACATTGCTATAAACAGCTAGAAAAGTCTCCAAAGTGCTGGATGTATTCCTAGGTAATTTTCCTCATTTATCCATACAACTATTAAAAGGCTTTTAACAGTTCTATTGATGAATAAAAAGATTACTGAAGAATACATCCAGTGCCTTGGAGACTTTTTTGGTGAATTTTTGTTGGCCATTTGGTGGAGAGATGTCCCAAGTCAGCCTAGAACTTTGGGAGTGGTGCGTAAAAATCTATTGCGACAAAATATTCTTTAGAAGCAGTACGATTCTTGTCTAAAATCTTTTTCTGGTATTCTCCATATTCAAACGAATAGAGTCCTTATCCAATTTGTTTTGTAACCTAGCAGTATTTAACCCTTAGCGACATCAAAGGATTGTGGCATATAAACATGTATTAAGCTTTTAGCCGTTCAACCTTACAACATCTTAACCTTTTTACCCACCAAGCCTGTTTTCACCATCATGACTAGAACAAATTTTATTCTGACTAGTGTCACTTTATGTGGAAATAACTCTAGAACACTTCAGTGGATCCTACTGATTCTGAGAAAGTTTTTTTGTGACATATTGTACATCATGATAGTGGCAAAATTTGTTTGATAGGACTTGTGTTTATTCGTGGAAAAAAATGTAAATTTTGCTAAAATGTTAAAAATTTTGCAATTTTCAAACTTTTAATCTTTATGCCCTTGAACCTGAGAATTATGTCTCACAAAATAGTTAATAAATAACATTTCCCACATGTCTACTTAACATCAGCACCATTCTAAAAACTGCACCCCAAAGGGTGCTCAAAACCACATGCAAGAAGTTTGTTAACCATTCAGGTGCTTCACAGGAATTTCCGCAATGTGGAAGGAAAAAATGAATATTTAAATTTTTTTCACAAACCTTTCACTTTAGACCCAAATTTCTTTATTTTCACAAGGATAAAAGAAGAAAATGAATGACAAAATTTGTTGTACAATTTCTCCTGAGCACATCAATACCCCATATGTTAGAGAAAAGTAATGTTTGGGCAGACAATAGGGCTCGAAAGGGAAGGAGCACCGTTTGACATTGGCTGAAATCGAGAGTGGATTCCATGTCGCATTTGGAGAGCCCTTGATGTACCTAAATAGTGGAAAACCCTCACAATTGACCCTATTTTGGATTCTAAACCCCTCACTTGACAGCTCGACAAACACCCAGTGTTTGAGTGGCCGAACCTGAACAGTTACACAGACTTCCCGGTGAAATTCGTGTTCGGTGTCCATGCCCAAACAGTAGGTGTTCGATGTGAATGCCAAACTTTACTGTTCAGATTCACCCATCTCTTGCAGGGAGCTGTTAAAGCCAGCCCTCATTACACAGTGAGCAGGCAGTTATCACTCCCCTGCACTTTGACTTTAGCTCTGCACACATTCATGCTGCAATGCTGTCAGTCAGAGTGCAGGGGGAGTTATAACAGTGCACTTTCTATGTGGTGAGCGGTAAGTGTAGACCCTGTGTCCGCTCCAATGGCTGGAAGTGGCAGCAACATGGAAAATATAACTTTATTTTCTCCCTATAGCTGATGTTTCAGTTAAACTGCCAGATAGCCTTTAATGTTTTCATGTTAACATTTAAATAATAATGACAATCCAACAATATTTAACAATTTTAGGAAGACAATTACAAAAGTTTGTGAGATTACATTCTGCACTTTTAAATAGAGATGAGCGGATTGGGCAAAATTCAAATTGGTCAGTTTGCACGGATTTTCCCCGGAAATTCATTTTGCAGAGAAGCTATTATCAAATGTAATATTTCTTACTATGTTCAGTGGACTTTCAAGACCCCTGAGCATAATAAACATAATATGTAAAAAATAATAAAAATTCTTTTACTCACTCTTACTGCTCACCTCTTTTGCACTTATGCTCCTTACTGTCACCTGTTCGGCACTCATTGCATCTTCTTATCCCTACCACGGGTGCTGAGATCCCTCAGATGAAACCACGAGGGTTCCACACAAGATTATCAAAAGTCATGTCATGATGTCACAAATTGCACCATGACCTTGTGTGTATGCTGACTGTCACATGTTCAATCTCAGTGAGAAAGGCCCGGGGATTTCAGAGCTTGTGGCAGGGATCACAAGATGCCACAAGGAACGGATGAGTGAAGGTGAGGCCTGGAGGGGCCAGAGAGGTGAGTGGTAAAGCGAGTATAAGGATTTTTTTTAACCTTTTGATGGTCCTTTCCAGATTAGAAAAATGTTGGTCAGTGGCTGCCATTTCGTTGAATCCATGCGGAAGCGAAATTAAAAAAAACTGTATTTTGATGAATGTGGATTTTTGAAAAATTTTAGTAGAATTCAATTCCATCCAAATTTTTTCACTCATCTCTACTCCCAAGTTTACTATCATATCTTCAGAATTCAAAGGACATGGTCACCATAATCAATTAACTCAATGTCACTACTAATGTCTATTTTGCTAGTATTGATGTTGAATCTCTGTATAGCAACATCAAACACATAATTGGATTGGAAGCCACATAGTATGATTTAAACACTAGAAGTCATCACTTTAAGACACATAATGATTTTCTGCTGACACTATTTTATTTTGTTTTGACACATTATTATTTTCTTTTTAATGGCAACCACTGTCACCGAATTTGAGGTACAGCAATAGGCACATCTTGTGCACCTAATTATGCTATTTTATTTTTATGATGATGGGAACATACACATGTTCTCAAAGAGGATTTACTTTTTCACACTAGTAACATTTTTTTGAAAGTGAGGTTTATTGAGGATATTTTGAATTTTATAATAGATATTAATCCTTATGACTGTGTAAATACTGTACCAAGACCTATAAGAAATATTCTTCTACCAACAGTTCATTGGAACAGTTAGCACCCAGAATCTCTCAGAAGGAGCAAACCAGAAGGGTAATGTTTGAGAGCCCACAGGTACTGTTCAGACAAGACTAGCTTCCAACTGGAATGTGATACTTTCTGTTAGTGACTCTAGACTCGAGGTTACCCAAAAAAAATATTTTTTGAGTGCTTTTGCAAAAGTGAATCTCAGACACACATTACTTAGAAATCATGTATATAGTGAAAAGAAGAAAAATCAATTGATAAGATGTATTACTTCTTTTGATGGCTATAACAATTATGGAAAAGTTATGGGGTGCCCCAGTACTCCGCCCACATCTTTCCCTGTTTTGAACACCTGACATGTGCCTCTAACAGCTGCGGGTGGAATCGCGATCCACCTGCTGCTGTTAACCCGTTGTCTGGCAGCGGCATTTAACTCGTGCTTCCAGTAAGTGCACCGGAAATCCCGCCCATCAGTGACCCCATCACGTGATCGCGGGTCACGGATGGGTTGGCATGACAACCAGAAGTGTCCTTCCGACATCTATGGTTGTCATAGCCAGATTGCTAAGAGCACCTCACGGTGGTCGGCGCTCATAGCAAGTAAGCATTTCTGCTACATACAGGCGATCTGATCATTGCCTGTATCCTGTATGTACCAGAACCGATAAGACAACTGCAGCTTCAAGTCTCCTATGGAGACTACTAAAGCATGCAAAAAGTTAAAAAAATGTTTTTAAAACTATATAAAAAATAAAAAATATATAAAAGTTCAAATCACCACCCTTTCATCCCATTCAAAATAAAACAATAAAAAAATTAAACATACACATATTTAGATTTGCTGAGTTCAAAACCGCCTGACCTATCAATATATAAAAAGAATTAACCTGATCGGTAAACGGTGAAGCGAAAAAAAATTATCAAAATGCTAGAAATACCTTTTTTGGTCTCTGCTACATTGCAATAAAATGCAATAACGGGTGATCAAAAGATCATATCTACACAAAATGATATTAATAAATATGTCAGCTCGTTGTGCAAACAATAAGCCCTCAACCAGCCCCAAATCATGAAAAATGGAGATGCTACATGTCTCCGAAAATGGTGCCATTTTTTTTTAACCAAAGTTTGGATTTTTTTTCACCACTTAAATAAAAAAGAACCTAGATATGTTTGGTGTCTATGAACTCATAATGACTCGAATGATCATAATGGCTTTACAGTTTTAGCATTTAGTGAGCGTGGTAAAAAAAATGAAAAACTACTGTGGAATTGCACTTTTTTTGCAATTTCACCACACTTGGAATTTTTTTCCAGTACACGATATGTTAAAACCAATGATGTTGTTCAAAAGTACAACTTGTCCCACAAAAAACAAGCCCTCACATGGCCATTTTGTCCCAAAAAGTAAAGTTAGGGCTCTGGGAAGAAGGGGAGGAAAAAATGAAAACGCAAAAATGAAAATACCTCCTGTCATGAAGGATTTAAGCATGCAAAAGTAGCAAAGCCTAAAAATTAAACAAATTAAATGTAATATCGCTGTAAACATACTGACCCAAAAAAATAAAGTAGTCTTATCCATTTTTTCAGATGGGTAATGGTTTTAAAAAATGCATTGTGTGCCTGCATGCTAGTTCATTCTTTGGAAAATACTATTGAATTCAAATGAGTGAGATCTGAAAATAATGAAGCATAAAATATAGTAGCGAGTGCACAATTTTTTTGAGGGGGAGAAAGCAAATGAATACTTTGTACAGAGAAAATAGGGTCTTAACAGGAATAGCTAAATTGACCAATATGAATTTTAAGTATTCAAATGTTCCCTGGCGGAGGCAATGCGAAAAATACAGGACAATAGAATAATATCTTATACGTGAAACTGGACAATACAACATAATTACTTTGAAGATTTAGCTTCTATCTAAAATAAAATCAAACTGATACATAAAAATTGAGCCTTGCAATCATCTCTTTGTTAGAATAGACATGGAGCAATCAGAGTGTACTGATCCTCATCAAAAATTAGAAGGCAAAAATTACAGGAACAGGATGTTAATATAAAGAATACCAAAAAGGATGTGAAGGCTTTGATCAATATGCTAGCAATATGACGTCTGCTGAAAAGTGGTTGTCATTGAGACTTACAGAACAATTTAATAGTATCTTAATTAGAAAACACTGAGGAAAGCAAATCAAGCCTCTTTGGATTAAAGGTAGATTAGGACCTGTCTAATGAAAATGGTATATAAATAATTGACTAATTAGTAAGGTCTTCTAATTTTGGTTAATTGAAGTTAAAACTGAATAATCCTGATTTTTACTGCCCTGGTCTGACATTCAGTCCAATGATCTGTGTCAGTCATAAGATTATTAAATGCCAGAGGTGCCCAGGATCATGGACCAAGGATGACCATCACAGTATTTAAGATCGGCTACAAATGACTACAGAAATGGATTGCAGACTAGGGAAGCAAAATTTTAATTGTCCGTCTCTCTTTAATGAACATTGAATTTAGTTTGGTATGAAAAATCACATCAAATGCTGCATATGGTTACATATAGACAATTACAGGGCAATATCACAATGAAGATTCCACTTTGCCATTGCAACAGATGCAGTATGTCATTAAAGAAATGCTAACCTAAATGGAGACAGAAGATTGCAACTATAAAGACTTTGTCATGAAAAATCCCACAATCAAAGATTCTTGGTTATAAATAAAAGTAAAGCTCTGTGTAAAGGTACTGCCACACTACACAATCCCGCTAGCGATCTCGTTAGCGTCGCATACTAATGAGATCGCTAGCGGGATTGTTTTTATATCGCTAGTAGCTACCTAACTTAGCGATGTCGTTAAGGACGCTATCGCGGTTAGCGATCTCCTTAACGACTTTAGCGGTACTTTTGTACTAATCGGTAAGGATCCCCCGCTTTGAGGTGGGCTCCGGCAGTGAGCACACCTCAAAGCCGCGACATGTCAGCTGTTATAAACAGCTGACATGTGCCCACAATAGGCGCAAGCGAAATCTCCATCCTCCCGCACCTATTAACTAGTTAAAACCCGCTGTCAAAGCTGACAGCGGGCATTTAACTAGAGCTTCCGGCCGCCGGTCCGGAAGTTAACGCATCACCGACCCCGTCATGTGATCGGGGGTCGGTGATGCATTGCCTTGACAACCAGAGGTCTCATAGAGACCTCTATGGTTGTTGCCGGCACAGTGCTGTGAGCGCCACCCGGTGGTCGGCGCTAAAAGCAATGCAGTAAATCTGCTACATATGGGCGATCTGCTCATCACCCATATGTAGCAGAGGCAATCGAGTTGTGCATGCTTCTAGCCTCCCATGGAGGCTGTTGAAGCATGCAAAAAATAAAAAAAAGTGTTTAAAAATTAAAAAAAAAACTAAAAGTTCAAATCACCCCCTTTCGCCCCAATCAAAATAAAACAATAAAATAAAAATTACACATACACATATTAGGTATCGCCGCGTTCAGAATTGCCCAATCTGTCAATAAAAAAAGTATTAACTAAATCGCTACATGGCATAGCGAGAAAAAAATTAAAAATGCCAGAATTACGTTTTTTTGGTCGCCGCGACATTGCATTAAAACGCAATAACGGGCGATCAAAAGAACATATTTGCCCAAACTTGGTATCATTTAAAACGTCAGCTCGGTGTGCAAAAAATAAGCCCTCACCTGACCCCAGATCATGAAATATGGAGACGCTACGGGTCTCGGAAAATGGCGCAATTTTTTTTTAAAGCAAACTTTGGAATTTTTTTTCACCACTTAGATAAAAGAGAACCTAGACATGTTTGGCGTCTATGAACTCATAATGACCTGGAGAATCATAATGGCGGGTCAGTCTTTGCATTAAGTGAACCTAGCAAAAAAGCCAAGCAAGAAACAAGTGTGGGATTGCACTTTTTTTGCAATTTCACTGCACTTGGAATTTTTTTCCTGTTTTCGAGTACACGACATGGTAAAACCAATGGTGTCGTTCAAAAGTACAACTCGTCCCGCAAAAAATAAGCCCTCACTTGGCCATATTGATGGAAAAATAAAAAAGTTATGGCTCTGGAAAGAAGGGGAGCGAAAAACGAAAATGAAAAATCAAAAAACGCTCCTGGAGTGAAGGGGTTAATGACCAAAAGCTGATAAATATTCTTTTTCTAATCTGTCATTATTTCAATTTTAACTTTTTTCCAGTCTTTTTTTTTGTACTTGATTATGGGGGTAGCCATCATGCCTAAACTGCATTTAACAGCATTCAGATATATTCAACAGCCACATGGACTATACGATTTTGAAGCTGGAAGTGTTCATTAATAATAATAATAATAATAATAATAATCTTTATTTATATAGCGCCAACATATTCCGCAGCGCTTTACAGTTTAGCAGTTTCAAAACACAAGTCATAAGTAGCAACGTTAACAATACAATAATTAGAGCAAAATAAGATGAGATGACCCTGCTCGTGAGAGCTTACAATCTACAATGAGGTGGTGGAGATACAAAGTACAGGTGTGTATATACAATGGTGTATTTACAATGATGGTCCAGCCATCTTGAGAGACGGAGTGAGGGAGGGATGGATGGAGATAGTGAATGAGCTACACACACACACTTACACATAGAATGACTTTGATTAGTGAACGTGATAGGCCGCTCTGAACAAATGCATTTTGAGGGAGCGCCTGAAACCATGCAAATTGTAAATAGTCCTAATTTCTAGGGGTAGAGCACTCCGGAGGATTTGCGCAGCGCGGGAGAAGTCTTGGAGTCGGGAGTGGGAGGTACGGGTTAGTGCAGAGGTTAGTCGAAAGTCATTTGCAGAGCGCAGCAGTTGGTTAGGCAGATGGATAGAGATGAGGGAGGAGATGTAGGGGGGTGCTGCACTGTGGAGAACTTTGTGGGTGAGAACAAGTACTTTAAATTGGATCCTATAATGAATGGGCAGCCAATGTAAGGACTGGCGAAGAGCGGACGAGTCCGAGTACCGATTAGCCAGATGGATAACCCTGGCTGCTGCATTCAGTATGGACTGG
Organism: Oophaga sylvatica; assembly: GCA_033576555.1. Lineage (NCBI taxonomy): Eukaryota > Metazoa > Chordata > Amphibia > Anura > Dendrobatidae > Oophaga > Oophaga sylvatica. The sequence goes on along the minus strand of JARQOD010000003.1, from coordinate 230,051,586 downwards.
AGAGGGAATAGTCGAGTAATGGGGAGGCCAAGTAATAGAGCATTGCAGTAGTCCAGGCGGGAGAGGATCAATGCTACAGTGAGGGTTTTTGTTGCTTCCATGGTGAAAAAAAGGCGGATTCTGGAGATGTTCATTTGGTGTAGGCGACAAGAGCAGGCAAGAGATTGTATGTGGGAGGTGAAGGAAAGATTGGTGTCAAACATAACACCCAGACAGCAAGCCTGCTGTCGGGGTGGTATTATGGTGCTGCCCACGGAGAGGGAAATGTCAAATTTAGGGAGGTTAATAGACGGCAGGAGCAGAAGAAGTTCAGTTTTGGAGAGGTTGAGCTTCAGATAGAGAGCGGACATGATGTTGGAGACTGCGGACAAACAGTCGGTGGCGTTCTGTAGTACAGCGGGGGTAAGGTCGAGGGATGATGTGTATAGTTGTGTATAACATGAGTAACCTGACGTTCAAAATTCTTGAAACGTATTTTATTTATGCATTCACTATTAGTCATACAGACAGTTAATTTCTGACGTTTCGGCCGTTATGGCCTTTATCAAAGAAATGTATCTGTTTGGCTTCACGTGTGCAGAGAAGTACTGTAATGATAGAGTAAGGCACGGGGACTCGCCGCCGTTTGTAGAGCAGGTCACTAATAGTGAATGCATAAATAAAATACATTTCAAGAATTTTGAACGTCAGGTTACTCATGTGATATGCTTCGTTTCCTGACGTCAGTGGCGATCCTTTCCCATATTTTTACACTATTGTGTATAGTTGTGTGTCATCAGCATAAAGATGGTACTGAAAGCCAAATCTGCTGATGGTCTGTCCAACTGGGGCCGTGTAGAGAGAGAAGAGAAGGGGCCAAGGACTGAGCCCTGAGGTACCCCAACAGTGAGAGAAAGAGGAGATGAAGTGGAGAGGGTGAACAAAACACTGAAGGAGCAGACAGAAAGATAGGAAGCGAACCAGGAGAGAGCTGTGTCTTTAATGCCTAGTGACTGGAGCCTAGAGAGTAGGAGATGGTGGTCAACAGTGTCGAAAGCTGCAGAAAGGTCGAGTAGAATGAGCAGAGAGTGGTCACCATTACATTTTGCTGTCAGAAGGTCATTGGTCACTTTGATGAGTGTAGTTTCAGTCAAATGTAGGGGGCAGAATCCAGACTGTGAAGGGTCTAGGAGGGAGTGAGTGGAGAGGTAACGGGTAAGGCGGGAGTAGACTAGGCGCTCCAAAAGTTTAAAGATGAAAGGGAGATTGGAGACTGGTCTGTAGTTGTTTGTGCAGGAAGGGTAGAGAGCGGGTTTCTTTAGTAATGAAGTAATGATGGAGTGTTTGAAGGAGGATGGGAAAATGCCAGAGGAGAGTCAGAGATTAAAGATTGTAGTTAGGTGAGTTGTGACAACTGAAGAGAGAGACTGGAGGAGATGTGAGGGGATGGGGTCGGTAGTGCATGTTGTCGGACGAGAGGAAGAGAGGAGTCTGAAGACTTCTTCTTCTGTGATGGGATCAAATGTGGAAAGTGAGCCATGGGAAATGCAGGGAGGGATGGGAGTCACAGCACTTGGTGGTTGAGAGCAGATTTCCTGATGGATAGTTTCTATTTTTTCTATAAAGTGGGAGGCCAGGTCATCAGCACAAATGTCTGTGACAGGGGCTTGTGCTTTTGGCCTGAGAAGGAAGTGAAAAGTGTCAAAAAGTTTCTTGTGGTTGTTGGCTAGTGAGGAGATTAGGGTGGTGAAGTAGGTCTGTTTGGCGAGGTGAAGGGCAGCGTTATAAATTCTTAACATTAAAGGGGTTTTCCTCACAAAGTGCATTTTAATGAATACATTTTGAAATAATAATACATTTGACAATTGGATGTGTTAAAAAATGTTCCTGTTTTGAGTGAATCTTTCCCATATTGTATTATGGAGGGATTGTAAAATTGTAAAGATCTTTTAAGACAAAGAAATAATAAAGATGACATGGAAAAAAAGCTCAAAGTATCCTTGAAAAATGTGTTTAACTTAAAATCTTGATTGATAGATAAGTTTCTGAAGATCATTTTTGCCATCTCTGAATGAAAACCATTATTATGCCACACAGCTATTTTGAGGTATTGTTTTTTAAGTGATGAGTTGTATTTTTTAGGCACATTTTTGGGGTGAAAAATATAGCAGCATATAGCATGTACATATATTTTTTTATGATGGTGAATGTATAAAATAAGCGATTTCCTCTTTTTAAAATATTTTTTATGTCACTCAAAATTTAAATTGGTAGAGGAAATAACCTGTGCTATACAATATAGTTAACATGGGTTAAATCAAAGTTAACAAACAATTCTCTATAATGCTCCTTCTTGACCTGCCCTCTGCCTTCAACACAGTTGAACACTTCTTTCTACTACAGATCCTCTGTTCCTTTGGCATCAAAGACTTGCCCTATCCTGGATCTCCTCATACCTTACCACCTGCCCTTAGCATCTCCTACTCCCACACTACTTCCTCATCCCATGGTCTCTCTGTTGGATTACCTCAAGGCCTGGGAGAACTCAAAGTCCTATGGCTTTCATTAGCATCTGTATGCTGATGAAAATTATATCTACCAATCTGGCCCAGATATCACCTCTCTGCCATCCAGAATCCTAGAGTGTCTATCCGCCATATGATCCTTCTTCTCCTCCCGCTTTCTCAAGCTCAATGTGGATAAATCTAAACTCGATATATTTTCCCCATCTCACGTATCTTCCCTACCTGATCTATCCATCATAATAATTGAGACACCTAAATATATATCCTAAATATAAGCCAAAGAGAATACCACAATACAGAGACACCTAAGAAACAGAGGCTACATTTAGAGGCGACTGGTGAAAAAAAAAATATATAGACTGATGAGAACAGCACAAATGAGGGAAAATGGTGCTGTTTTCCTTAGGTGTCTCATCACAATAAATGACATCACACACTCCCCTATACCAGAAATCCACTGCTTTAGAGTAACCCTTGACTCTGCCCTGTCCTTCAAGCCACAAATTCAATATTTTGCCACTTCCTGTCGCCTCCAGCTCAAAAATATTTCCAGAATCTATCTTTTCCTCAATCCTCAATCTACTAAGATGCTTGAGCATGCCCTCATCATCTTCCATCTCAAACTATTGCAGCATCCTTCTCTGTGGCCTATCTTCTAACACTCTTGCTCCTCTCCAGTCCATCCTTAACTCTGCTGCCACACTAATTCATCTCTCACCTCATTACTCCCCTGCTTCACCCCTTTGTAAATCCCTTCATGGCTCTCAATTCCCCAGAATATGCAGTTTGAACTACTAACACTGACCTACAGAGCCGTGCATAACCTTTCTCTTCTGTACAACTCCAAACTAATCTTCCGATATCTTCCCTCACGTAATATACGGTTCTCCCAAGACCTCCCTCTCTCCTCTACACTTATTCATTCCTCACCTAATCGCTTCCAAGACTTCTCTCGAATATCACCTATCGTCTGGAATTCTATGCCCCAACATGTCTGATTAGCCACCACATTTGGATCCTTCAGATAGAACCTGAAAACCCAACTCTTCAATAAACCTGCAATGAACACGCTGCCACCTCAACACTACCGGAGCCACTGAAACCCCCCAACTCTAATGTCTCCTTCCCCATCATTCTGTAGAATGTAAGCCTCAAAGGGCAGAGTCCTCTTCCCTCTGTACCAGTCTATTATTGTTAGTTTGTTTACTGTAAGTGATATCTGTATTCTGTATTTTGTATGCAACCCCTTCACATGTACAGCACCATGAAATCAATGGTGCTATATAAAAAATAATAATAATAATATAAATTAAAAATAAATCTTTTAGTTTTTTTATTTTTCTTAACCATAATGAACAATAGTTTTGAAGCATTTTTACATGACTAGAAATTACACAAGATAAAAAAAAAAGAGAACGAGAATATGGAAATTTAAACATATCTTCTTTTTGGGATCTGCACTGAATTAAATTACCATTAATCACCTGGAATTGCCTCTAAACCTGTCACTTCCATGTGTACACTGTAGAGCTCACAGGAACAGTGGCCTTTTTGCCTGTCACTTGAAAATATATTGTTCCTTGCCTGTCTAAGGTAGTCTCACATGTGTAATCCCTCTCTCTCTCTAAATGTATGCTTCTAATTACAATGGAATTAAGTAAAAATTGATGAAGGGACAGGGTGAGGACAGTTCTGGATCTTTGTTTTACAGAATTCATACATTTAATCAATTTGACGGTCTCTCGATATTTCCTGTATGAACTCGCTAAGTACATAATCCACAATGTACTCTCCTATTTGAACTTCCTTATGCAATGAAAAGCCATTATTTTCTTTGAAAGGCTGTTGCTTCATATTTTTCTTCTAATGTGCTGTCCTCACTTTGATATAGTAACTCACATGCAATAACATATTTTTGTGAATGGAAAATATTTGGCTGCAAAAAAGTTAACCCTTTTACTATTAACAGCAGGTAGAGCCATGTTCAATCATTGACATGTTACAGTTAAAACTTTTGAGGACATTGCCAGTTTCACCTTTCGGACCAAAATTATTTTTTAGCATTTTTACCAACTTGACATTCTGTTGATCATAACCTTTTGCTATTTTTTATGATTTAGAAAATGGTTCTAGAAGACAAGGTGTCCTTCAGTTCTACATAATTTTAGGATACCTAAGTCACCTTTCTGTTCAACTGGTCCTTGTGTGTATCTGAAAAATCAGATTGAGAGGCTCACTAGAGACATGGACTACTGTGACTGCAATCTCTATATATTATTGTGAAATATGTTTTTTTATAATACACAAGAAATAGGTTATATTTGTAAAGGCTTCTTAAATATCAGAGAGATTGTCATAAATCGCAACATATTCGCCACTAACAGGGCTTACAATCTAATTTAACAAACATAGAAAGTAAGCTCATTGATGTATGTGAATGTTTTTGAAGTATGGGGAGTAACCCATGCATTACATAGGGACCGCACAAAATCCATACAGATGTTATGGTTGGCCACATGTATTCTGTTATGCGCTCGGTTTAACAACTTTAATATATAATGGATTGCAACCGAACATGGGGTCCACGATGCAGTTTATAGTCGCCTCTGCCGAACACCCCTAGAGTATAAGGGTCAAACTGACAACAAAAATCTAACATTAGATCTCGCCTGCGTTACTTCACACCAGGGGAGATGTAGAATTGGCATTATCTCCGTTAACGTCACGGGAGATGTGCTATCAACTGGCGTAGATGTAGCCCTGTTAATGGCACAGAAGTCACTTGCCAGATATTAGGTTTGCACTATGTGCTGCACACCTTTACTGCAAATTTGTTTCATTATTCTAAGGCCTCTAAATTAAATATTATGCAATTTTGATAAAAAAAAATCTTATATTGTTTTTGTTTTGTCTACAATTCCTCAGCCGTACTATTTATTCCAATAGTACCATACTGCAACCGAGCCATAGGGGGCCATACTCTCTTTAAAATGTCCCCTTTTTCTTCCTAATGCATCAAATGGATTGTTGGAAAAAAATTGGAGGCTGGTCAAAAAGTGCATGGGTAGATGACAAATATTTTGTTCATAGTCTGGTACTATGGTAATGCCCAGAAGTCATAGGCACAAAATATTAAGCTTTTTTATTAATTAAGATCCATTATACAGTTGCTTCATGTGTCCATTTTGAAAGCATTAGAAAGATTTTTTAAAAATGGCTCTTTATGTTGAACATATTCTTTAAATGAATATAAAAAATATATACACTGGCGCAACTAGCAAAATTGGAGCATGAAAAACAGTGCATATAAGGCTGTGTAAATAAACAGAGAAATGCTGATGGACAATGATATGTCCCGAAACGGGACTATGAACCTGCCTAAATATGCTCTGGTAGGGGGCTGCTGGAGATCTGTCAACTACTGTGCAAATGCTGACAAGAAAGGTAAACTAAGTAAATATAAACAAATAGATTCCTGCGCCTCCCAAAACTGCTCAAAATGATAGTGACAACAAAACTCCAAGTACACCAAATAAGGATAAATAAACTACCTTGGGTACTGGTTCAGGAAAGTGACCATAAATAGTGTGTAACACAATGAAAAACTTACTTAAGTCCTTTAGATGGCGACACGTGTTGCAGGTATGAAAAAACCCGGCTCCTCATTGAGATGATGGAGGACGCAGGGCGCGTGTAAGTGAACACAGCTGACAGGCAGGCAATCAAGCAGGGGAGTGTCCTCCCTGGAGAGCAGGATGCCTGCCAGGCTGTCGTGCGTGACTGTGTCAGAGTAAAACGGAGTTCTGTGGCCTCAGGACGCCGTGAGGGAGAACGGGGTAAAGTGGAGGTGGAGATGGAAGGACGGGTGACGTCACCACAGGATAGGGGCCGAGGAGAGTCAATTCTATCCGACGCGTTTCAAAGGCACCCAGGCCTTCTTCATCAGGGATGGAGACTCGCTGGGCCGCCGATGTTAAATACCTATCAGTGTCCTCCACTCCTCCCCCAAAAGGAAAAAGTTGACACATGTCGCCATAAAGGATGAATATGATTATGTGTCCAGTCACCCAAAAGAAAACCATGGCTGTTATGTACCCGAATGATAAATTAAAATCAAAATGCTTTATTAATGAACAATTACAAAAGTATGTGTGTATCATACAGGTAATTAAAACTAAATTCATAATTGTGATCTAAGCATTTCTTGGAACATCATAACCAGTCCGTGAGGGGTGCGCGTTTTTGTGGAATCCAAATAGTCCGTAAGAACATCAGGGGCGGTGACTATCTTAAACGTATGTCACGAGTCGAGTCCCGTTGGATTTTTAGTTTGGACACTTTAGCCCCTAAAGGGTTAAATTATGAGATAGAGCTTTTTGCTTTTTCTAAAGCACCTGATCATCATTTTTATGATAACCATTACTAGCGGGTAGCTTATCACTGGCTAAGGCTATATGTAACCTATAGCCAGTATATATACATATATATGTTATATATTATATATATATATATATATATATATATATATGTATATATTTTAATAATCATTTTTTATTTTACTTTTTTGCATTTTTTTTGCATTTTTTATTTTTAGCCATATGTTTTATCTTATTAGTAGTCTTAGATCTTGAAATCCATTTGTAGCATAATTATTTCATTTTATTGAGGGGTTTATTGTGTACTATTTTCATTATATTATACTAGTCATTTTAGTACACATATTTACATTTATATTTTTTAATTGGAGTATTGCTAAATCACAATTATGAATTTAGTTTTAATTACCTGTATGATACACACATACTTTTGTAATTGTTCATTAATAAAGCATTTTGATTTTAATTTATCATTCGGGTACATAACAGCCATGGTTTTCTTTTGGGTGACTGGACACATAATCATATTCATCCTTTATGGCGACATGTGTCAACTTTTTCCTTTTGGGGGAGGAGTGGAGGACACTGATAGGTATTTAACATCGGCGGCCCAGCGAGTCTCCATCCCTGATGAAGAAGGCCTGGGTGCCTTTGAAACGCGTCGGATAGAATTGACTCTCCTCGGCCCCTATCCTGTGGTGACGTCACCCGTCCTTCCATCTCCACCTCCACTTTACCCCGTTCTCCCTCACGGCGTCCTGAGGCCACAGAACTCCGTTTTACTCTGACACAGTCACGCACGACAGCCTGGCAGGCATCCTGCTCTCCAGGGAGGACACTCCCCTGCTTGATTGCCTGCCTGTCAGCTGTGTTCACTTACACGCGCCCTGCGTCCTCCATCATCTCAATGAGGAGCTGGGTTTTTTCATACCTGCAACACGTGTCGCCATCTAAAGGACTTAAGTAAGTTTTTCATTGTGTTACACACTATTTATGGTCACTTTCCTGAACCAGTACCCAAGGTAGTTTATTTATCCTTATTTGGTGTACTTGGAGTTTTGTTGTCACTATCATTTTGAGCAGTTTTGGGAGGCGCAGAATCTATTTGTTTATATATTCTTTAAATGTTTTGTATATTTACATATATTAAGCATATTTCTTAGTTTCATAGCATATATCACACAGAAATGTAGATTGTAAGCTCTCACGAGCAGGGGCGGCTTATTTTGCTTTAATTATTGTATTAACGTTGTTACTTATGACTTGTGTTCTGAAACTGTTAAACTGTAAAGCGCTGCGGAATATGATGGCGCTATATAAATAAAGATTATTATTATTATTATTAGAAATAGTAAGTTTTCAATTGGAAAAGTTTTATTCTAAGCAAATAATTTCCAAAGACTGCAGCCTGGGAAACAAAATTCCAGGACATCTACTATCTACTATTCTTAGCTACTCATAGCTACCATTAAACCGCACATCTCTGTGCCCCGAAAGCAATATAGAAATCAAAATGTACATCAGAGTTGATAAGCTAGCCTAGCTGAACTCGGTGTCTAAAATTGATTTCCTTTCTCAGTAACAGAGTGACATTTGGGACTAAATGTAGAAGACTGAAATACAAATTCCTTTTTTGTTAGACGTGTCAATGCATTTATTCAGTTGGATCTATAAGCCTGATTATGAGACGTTAGAAAATCAGGTGTAAGTGAATGATACGTCAATTATGCTAAAATGGTCCTTCATCTCGATAGAATGTTTACAATAAGCCCTATTTCGTTCACATGTTACTTAGGGTGACAGAGTTTTCTCAAAATCATATATTATTCCCTATCGAGATAAGTGATATCGGAATCCCCACTGATTAGCCACTAGCCGCTGTGGTGGCAGCCAGGTATAAGTACTAAACAGAGCTGCATTGCTTCTATTTTCTTGAACAGGAGCTAATCTGCAGCAGGCTGCTACAAACTGGAGTTTACACCCAGACAATACCGCAGCTGCATGCAATTGATCATGGGGATGCCAGGTGTTTGAAACCCACTGACCTATTCCTCAGATAAATCATCAATATATTAACTTTTGCATGCAGGAAAGCAGTGGGAAATGTAAAGATTACTTAGAAGTTTATTATATTTCATACCTACCAGCCCATAATTTTAGTAAGTAAAGATTTGCAGTGCAAAAACTATTGGATGTAGTGCCATACAAAGAAAGAAGAGCCCTAAAACAAAGCTGAAGTGAAGCCAGAGCGTTTCAAGCCCCTGAAGAAGCATAGTGAAACATGCGTCAGGGTGAAGGGTCACGGTGCCTGGTATAAACACTGTAGCGGTGATTTCATTCCTAGAAAGCTTGCATATATATTATTGTCTACATTGGATGCATTAACGCTAGCAATCATAAGACTTAGCAAGCTTATACTATGGAAAGAGTGGTTTATTATAAAGTGGCATGAAAAAGATGACACCCCTGGTTAACCCCTTCACCCCCGAGGGTGGTTTGCACGTTAATGACTGGGCCAATTTTTACAATTCTGACCACTGTCTCTTTATGAGGTTTATAACTCTGGAACGCTTCAACGGATCTTGGCGATTCTGAGATTGTTTTCTCGTGACATATTGTACTTCACGTTAGTGGTAAAATATCTTCGATATAATTTGCGTTTATTTTTGAAAAAAATGCAAATATGGCAAAAATTTAGAAAATTTTGCAATTTTCATACTTTGAATTTTTATTCCCTTAAAACAGAGAAATACAGTACAGACCAAAAGTTTGGACACACCTTCTCATTCAACGATTTTTCTGTATTTTCATGACTGTGAAAATTGTAGAATCACACTGAAGGCAATTAACACATGTGGAATTATACATTACACTTTACAAAAAAGTGTGAAACAACTGAAAATTTGTCTTATTTTCTAGGTTCTTCAAAGTACCCACCTTTTGCTTTGATTACTGCTTTGCACACAGAAAAGGTGAACGGATGGACTCTACATGCCTGGTTCCCACCGTGAAGCATGGAGGAGGTGGTGTGATGGTGTGGGAGTGCTTTGCTGGTGACACTGTTGGGGATTTATTCAAAATTGAAGGCCTACTGAACCAGCATGACTACCACAGCATCTTGCAGCAGCATGCTATTCCATCCGATTTGCATTTAGTTGGACCATCATTTATTTTTCAACAGGGCAATGACCCCAAACACACCTCCAGGCTATGTAAAGGCTATTTGACCAAGAAGGAGAGTGTTGGGGTGCTATGCCAGATGACCTGGCCTCCACAGTCACCAGACCTAAACCCAATCGATGTGGTTTGGGGTGAGCTGGACCGCTCACCGCTTCAATTTTAAATAATCCCTAACAGAGTCACCAGCAAAGAACCAACCATCACACCACCTCCTCCATGCTTCACGGTGGGAACTAGCATGTAGAGTCCATCCGTTCACCTTTTCTGCGTGCAAAGCAGTAATCAAAGAAAAAGGTGGCTACTTTGAAGAACCTAGAATATAAGACATATTTTCAGTTGTTTCACACTTTTTGTAAAGTGTAATGTATAATTACACATGTGTTAATTCATAGTTTTGATGCCTTCAGTGTGATTCTACAATTTTCATAGTCATGAAAATACAGAAAATCGTTGAATGAGAAGGTGTGTCCAAACTTTTGGCTGTACTGTATTTCTCTGTTTTAAGGGAATAAAATTCAAAGTATAAAATTGCAAAAATTTTTCAAAATTTTTGCCATATTTGCATTTTTTTACAGAAGAATCTTTGAATGAGAGGTGTGTCCAAACTTTTGGTCTGTACTGTTATCACACAAAATAGTTAAGAAATACATTTTCCCACATGTCTACTTACATCACACAATTTTGGAACAAAATTTTTCTTTGTTAGGAAATTTAAGGGTTAAAAGTTGACCAGCGATTTCTCATTTTTACAACAAAATACAAAGCCATTTTTTTTAGGGACCACCTCACATTTGAAGTCACTTTGAGGTCTATATGGCAGAAAATACCCAAAAGTGACACCATTCTAAAAACTGCACCTAAAGGTGCTCAAAACCACATTCAAAGGTTATTAACCCTTCAGGTGCTTCACAGGAGCTGAAGCAACGTGGAAGGAAAAATTAATATTTAACTTTTTAGTCATAAAAATGATCTTTTACAAACTTTTTTATTTTCACAAGGGTAAAGGAGAAAATGGACAGAAAAAGTTGTTGAAACAATTCTTCTAAATACGACAATACCCCATATGTTGAGGAAATCCACTGTTTGGCAAACGGCAGACTCGTAAGGGAGGAGCGCCGTTGATTTTTTCAAACCAAAATTGGCTGGAATTGAGATTGGACCCATGTCGCGTTTGGACAGCCTCTGATGCCCCCTAAACAGTGGAAAGCCTCCACAAGTGACACCATGTCGTGTTTGGACAGCCTCTGATGCGCCTAAATAGTGGAAAGCCTCCACAAGTGACACCATTTTGGAAACTAGACCCCCAATGGAACTTAGCTAGATCTGTTTGAGCACTTGAACCCCCAATTTTTTCACAAAATTTTTTAATGCCTGAGTGTGAAAAAAAAAAAATTTCCACAAAAAAGATTTTTTAGTCCCAAATTTTTAATTTTTTCCAAGGAAATTTGACCCCAAAGGTTTTGTCCAATTTGTCCTGAGTACGCTGATACCCCATATTGGGGAGGAAACTGTTTGGGCGCACGGCAGGGCTTGGAAAGGAAGTAATAACGTTTTGGAATGCAGACGTTGATGGGGTCATGTTCCGTTTGCAGTGCCCCAGATGACTAAACAGTGGAAACCCCCCACAAGTAACCCCATAAGGAACTTAATTAGATCTGTGGTGAGCACTTTGAACCCCCAAGTGCTTCACACAAGTTTATAATGCCCAAGCATGAAAATAAAAAATCATATTTTTTCCACAAAAATATCTGTCACCATTTTTTTTTATTTTTCCCAAGGGTAAACAGGTGAAATTGGACCCACAAAAGTTGTTGTCCAATTTGTCCTGAGAACGCTGATACCCCATATATGGGGAGAACCACTGTTTGGGCCACGGCAGAGCTCTGAATGGAAGGAGCACCATTTGACTTTTTTCCAACCAAAATTGGCTGGAATTGAGATTGGATGCCATGTTGCATTTGGAGAGCCCCTAATGTGCCTAAACAGTGGAAACCCCCATAAGTGACCCCGTTTTGGAAACTAGACCCCCTAAGGAACTTATCTAGATCTGTGGTGAGCAATTTGAACCCCCAAGTGCTTCACACATGTTTATAACGTAGTGCCGTAAAATTAAAAAATCAATATTTTTTCCAAAAAAATGATCTTTTTCACCCAATTTTTATTTTCCCAAGGGTTACAAGACTCCAAAAGTTATTGTGCATTTGTCCTGAGTACGCTGATACCCTATATGTGGGGGTAACCTCTGTTTGGGGGCATGCAGAGCTTGGAAGGAAAGGAGCGCCGTTTGACTTTTTCAACGCAAATTGGCTGGAAGCCATGTCGTGTTTGGAGAGCTCCTGATGTGGCCTAAAGAGTGGAAACCCCCAACAAATGACACCATTTTGGAAACTAGACCTCTCAAGGAACTTATCTAGATGTGTGGTGAGAACTTTGAACCCCAGGTGTTTCACTAAAGTTTATAACGCCCGAGCAATGAAAATAAAAAAAATCATATTTTTTCCACAACATGATATTTTAGTCCCCAACTTTTTATTTTCCAAGGGTAACAGGAGAAACTGGACCCCAAAGTTGTTGTCCAATTTGTCCTGAGTACGCTGATGACCAATATTTTGGAGAAAACTACTGTATGTGCACACGTTGGGGCTCGGAAGGAATAGTGACGTTTTGGATTGCAGACTTGATGGAATGGTCTGGCGGGCGTCATGTCGCATTTTGGGAGAGCCCCTGATGTGCCTAAACAGTGGAAACCCCCCACAAGTGACCCCATTTTGGAAAATAGACCCCAAAGGAACTTATCTAGATGGTGGGGAGCACTTTGAACCCCGAAGTGCTTCACAGAAGTTTATGATGTACAGCCATAAAAATTTAAAAATCTTTTTTTTTTTAACAAAAATGATTTTTTTTGCCCCCAATATTTTATTTTCACAAGGGTAACAGGAGACTTTGGACTCCAATAGTTGTTGTCCAATTTGTTCTGAGTATGCAGATACCCAATATGTGGGAGAAAAACTACTGTATGGGCACACGTCGGGGCTCGGAAGGGATGTAGTGACGTTTTGGGATTGCAGACGTTGATTGGAGTGGTCTGCGAGCGTCAATGTCGAATTTAGAGTGCCCATGGGTAGGCCTAAACCCAGGGAAAACCCCCCACAAGTGACCCCATTTTGGAAAATAGACCGCACATGGAACTTATCTAGATGTGTGGTGAGCACTTTGAACCCACAAGTGCTTCACAGAAGTTCATAACGTACAGCCATGAAAACAAAAAAATCATTTTTTTTTTACAAAAATGATATTTTCGCCCCCAATTTTTTATTTTCCCGAGGGTAACAGAAGAAATTGGACCCCAAAAGTTATTGTGCAATTTCTCCTGAGGACGCTGATACCCCATATGTGGGGGTAAACTACTGTTTGGGCGCATGGCAGAGCTCAGAAGTGAAGGAGCACCGTTTGACTTTTTCAACACAGAATTTTCTGGAATTGAGATCAGACGCCATGTCACATTTGGAGAGCCCCTGATGTGCCTAAACAGCGGAAACCCCCCAATTCTAACTCCAACCCTAACCCCAACACACCCCTAACCCTAGTCCCAACCCTAACCATAACCCTAACCACAAACCTAACCCTAACACACCCTAACCCTAATCCCAACCCTAACCTTAACTTTAGGCACAACCCTAACCCTAACTTTAGGCACAACCCTATCCCTAATCCTAATGGGAAAATGGAAATAAATACATTTTTTTAATTTTATTTTTTTCCCTAACTAAGGGGGTGATAAAGGGGGTTTGATTTACTATTTATAGCGGGATTTTATGATTGGCAGCTGTCACGCTAAAACACGCTTTTTATTGCAAAAAAGTCATGTGAGGTCTTATTTTTTGCGGTACGAGTTCAAGTTTTATTGATACCATTTTTGAGCACGTGACATTTTTTGATCGCTTTTAATTTCGATTTTTGTGAGGTTAGAATGAACAAAAATCAGCAATTCATGAACTTCTTTTGGGGGGACGTTTATACCGTTCCACGTGTGGTAAAATTGATAAAGCAGTTTTAATCTTCGGGTCAGTACGATTACGGTGATACCTCATTTATACCATTTCTTTAGGTTTTGGCGCTTTTATACAATAAAAACAATTTTGTATAAAAAATAATTATTTTTGCATCGCTTTATTCTGCGAGCTATAACTTTTTTATTTTTTCGCTGATGATGCTGTGTTGTGGCTCGTTTTTTGCGGGACAAGATGACGTTTTCAGCGGTACCATGTTTACTTACATCGGTCTTTTTGATCGCGTGTTATTCCACTTTTTGTTCGGTGGTATGATAATGAAGCATTGATTTTTTTGCTTTGTTTTTTTTTTTAAGGGGTTCACTAAAGGGGTTAACTCATGGGACAGTTTTATAGAGGGGGTTGTTACGGACGCGGCGATACAAAATATGTGTACTTTTATTGTTTTGTTTTTTTTTATTTACAGGGGCAGCACGGTGGCTCAGTGGATAGCACTGCAGCCTTGCAGCACTGGAGTCCTGGGTTCGAATCCCACCTAGGACAACATCTGCAAGGAGTTTGTATGTTCTCCCCGTGTTTGCGTGGGTTTCCTCCGGGCACTCCGGTTTCCTCCCACACTCCAAAAACATACAGATAGGGAATCAAGATTGTGAGCTCCTTCGGGGACAGCGACAATAATGTGTGCAAACTGTAAAGCGCTGCGGAATATGTTAGCGCTATATAAAAATAAAGATTATTATTTATTATTATTATTTACAGGAAGAAATCAATTTATTGGGGAATATTTTTTTTTACTTTATTTTGAAAATTTTTTTTTACACATGTTATTTTGATTTTTTTAACTTTTTTACTTTGTCCCAGGGTGGGACATCACTGTATAACATCAGATCGCTGGTGTGACAGTGTGCACAGCACTCTGTCACATCAGCGATCGCTCTGGCACTGCTGCAGGCTTTTCAGTGCCTGCTCATAGCAGGCACTGAGGAAGCCGCCTCCCTGCAGAACCAGAAGGGGCGGTAATCACATTGGGTTGTTAAAATCACGTGAGACATATTGGATCTTTAAATTGGATACATTGGCCCCCAGAGGCCTTAACAGGGAAATTGACTGGACTTGTTAATGTTAATGATTATTACTTTATTCTTTCAGACTAGCTAAAAATATTTATTGACCGAAGGTGAATTGCATACCTAAACTCCTTGGTCTTATCTGTCTATTACATAATATTCATTACATAGTATTCATTGTATAATATTCGTATGATTATTTTTTATTTTTTATTTTTATTTCATGTGACATAACCTCTGGTGTCCTTCTTTTGACCAGTGCCTGCTGATTTATGTATATATATGACGTTATGTATCCGCCATTTTTTTTATTATGTTACTTCATTTCCTTTCTTCCATTATTCCCCATGTCAATATCGCCTTCAGTCAAACCAAGGGCTATTGTATGGCCATCATGCAACCTAATTTATTAGTTACTGATATTTCGCCCTCTGGCCCTTTATATACTGCAACTGATACACCCACTTACATAGGGCCGGTATCATGTGGTCTGTAGTACCTAGGACGCAGGCGCCCTACGTCATTCTATTATTGTCTGTCATCTTACCAAGCGCCTGCGCAGTACATGCACCAGGTGACGCAACATCACTTCCGGTTCTAAGCGCTCATTTCCGGCTAGGGCGCTATAAGGAAACGGGATCGCACTGCACAGCAGCGCATCCTGTCCAGGCAAAGCGCGGGAGCGCTGCCTTCCACAAGCGACTTTCCTACAGGTATTTACCAGAGCTCCCTAGCCTTAGCCCCACAAATATAATATATGGTATACTGAAAAAGGCCTGTTGTTCCCTATAGCACGGCTGATCAAAGAGTACCCTCTGCTTTATATTGAGGTCTTCTCATTCCTACCAGCAACTTAACTAAAGGTATCTCCTAACAGCTATGTGTTTATCCTCTAATATACAATATACCTATTATTTACAAGGGCTATCATTCATTTACAGCGCGACTGCTATTATTTAAACTATCCTCTCCACACTGAGATCTCTTGCAGTGGGCCATTACTTATACCAGTAATCCACATAAGGTATTCCCTCAACAACTAGGAATTTTTCCACACCTATGCTTTCAGTTATGTGTTTTTTACCATTATCATGTTTTTTATCACCCATATCCTCTCTTTATATAATAGGATATCAAATTGGTCCTTATTCCTCTATTTATTCTCTATATACACGGCACTGGATTTTCAATAAGGTAAAACCTATATATGCATATTACCTATATATATGCTCTCTGAATTATGAACTCGTTTGTTCTATCGACTTGTGCTCCTCCACAGCAATATATGCTGAGAAACATTATTCCAATGAATGCCCATATATTGTATTATTGATATGTATATACCTAATTTTCCTATGGGGACTCCTTTTGATTGTTTTTATTTTATTTTTCTTTTCCTATTAATGTAACCACTTATTGTATGATATTTACATTTACTTTTGTTTTCACAGCGTGATTTGACAAAGGCCCTGGATAGGGCCGAAACGTTATAAATCGCTTTATTTCTGTCTTTAAAACGCTGCCTGATTTGTTAATAAAAACGTGAATTTTCAGCATCTAAAAGTATTCTCTCAGTGTGCGGTGTCTGACCTTATATATTGTTAGGACCTTGGTCCATTACACCTGCACCTTAATTTTTGTATGGTTGTGTGCACACCTTTACTTACTCTCCCTGCAGAACCCGGCGGCCATCTTGGATCTGGGGTCCTGCAGGGAAGAGGCCTTCAGAACAGCACGATCACATTTCGCTGTTCTGAGAGTCTCAGGGGAACACGCAGGGAGCCCCCTCCCTGCGCGATGCTTCCCTGTGCCCTCGGTACACCGCGATCATGCTTGATCTCGGTGTGCCAGGGGTTAATGTGCCGGGAGCGGTCCGTGACCACTCCTGGCACATAGTGCCGGGTGTCAGCTGTGATAATCAGCTGACACCCGGCGGCGATCAGCTACGCTTCCCCCGGGAGCGCAGCTGATCGCCCTGGACATACTATCCCGTCCATGGACAGATTGGCATGGGTTTTATGGACGGGATAGTAGGTCCGATGGCAGAGAGGGGTTAAAATTACTGTTATTGTGAACAGTTAAGAAAGTTGAAGATGAAATTATCTCTAAAAGGCTTGAAGTTAAAGATGATACATTTTCTTTGTTATTTAGACAAAACATATATATTTCATTTTTTACATTTTAAAAATTAAAGAAAATTAGCAGATGGAACAGTTTGGACACCCTGCATGGTTAGTACCTGGAAGCACAACCACTTTTGAAAGTATTACAGCTTGCAAACGCTTTTTGTAGCCAGGTAAGAGTCTTTCAATTCTTGTTTGAGAGATTTTCATCCACTCTTCCTTGTAAAATCCTTCCAGTTCTGTGAGATTCCTGGGTCATGTTGCATGCACTGCTATTTTGAGGTCTAGCCACAGATTTTCAATAATTTTCAGATCATCTAATGAGCGCACATGCATTGCCGCACTCCTGCCACCACCGGCCTCCTGAAGCAGCGACCCTGCCTCCTGTAGCCCTGCTCCATTGCCGCCGAACCCTCTAGTTAGCTCACTTTGGATTTTAAGACGCACCCCCATTTTCCTCCCAAATTGGAGGAAAAAAATGGGTCTTATAATCAAAAATACTGTAATTTGAGGTTTTCAGGTGCACATATATTGGCCTCTGCCAGATGAGTAGCTGAAATAAACTTGTGCTTGTGCTTGAAATAAAATAATTGTGCTTTGTGCTTTAAATTCAATTCACACAAACTGTTTTCTATTGCCACTGAAAAATAAATGGTCTCATTGGCCATCATACTCGTTAGCTATATTCTTAGATATATGCTAGTCATGTGTCATGCAAATATTGGCTATACTGTCTTTTCCTACCATATCTTTGTGCTTTCTCAGAACTCTGCTCAACATGGATATTCTTTATTATTGATTTGTTTATCAGTATTTTTTGTGTTACATCCATCTTAGCACATTTTTCATACTCTTTATGATTCTTATTTTTGAATTAGAAGTCAGCATCTGTAATGTGACAACATTCTTTCATCATGTTTAATTGTATTTTTATATGATTTGTTAATTAATAAAGTTAATTCTTAAAATATAATTACTTTGCAAAGTTAAATTCATTAGGCATAATAAAATAATATTTTAATCATCACACTTTCACACTTTTTTCTCATTCCAACAAATCTTGCTTTTCATGCTGACTTTTAGCAAAGTATTGCATGAAAGAAAATTCATTCATTGCATTTATAGCATGATAAAAGCAGGCATATCCAGAGCCGTCAGCTGCAAATATGAGTAAAAGTAAATTAAAGTATAAAAAATAGTCACTTACAGTTATGGGGGTCTTCGTGAATGAATGCTGAAAAAAAGAATAAAAATCCTTGTCATTCTAATCCTTATTTTTACCCTGTGTAGTACATAATATATGATAACTGGTCAATATGGAAAATAGAGGATGAGATACATTAGACCATTTAGCATGAAAAATAAATACATTTATTACGGATAGACAGCAATGCTTGCATTCATTTCAGCAACAGCATGTCATGAGTGTTTACTAAATTTGCAAATTGGTTAACTTTCTCTCGAAAGCATTATGAGAATATTGTATATGTAATTCATGTGCTTTAATAAAAAATCAATGAATAAGCTTGTCCTCGGTCTTACAAAATTGTAATGGAAACAAAGTTTACAAAGCTGGATATTGCTGGTAAAGAGGCTTCCTACAGCCATAAAGAAACTTGTGCTCTTTCCTGTACACTCTTACAAACATAAACACATGAACACTTTGAGCGATTGCTGATTTCCAGAGATTGCAATGGGTTTTATCTTCTTTAAGACAGCAGGTCTAAAATGCAGAACCATTAGCAATATAATAGTTTGAAAAAGCTACATGAACAATGGTGCATGTTATGTTTCGGTAGCTGAGGAGGACAGGAACAACAGCAGGGCAGCCGAACACCTGAGATGTTGGTAACTAATGGGTTGCAGATTCCTAAACTAACAACACAACTAGAGGTAGCCGTGGAGCGTTCCTACGTTGATCCTAGATGCCTCGTCACGGCCTGAGAGATAACTACACCTAAAGGCAGAAAGATGAAAGCTATCTGCCCCGGAGCAGATCACCAAAGAAAATAGGAAGCCCCCAAAACATATAATGGCGGTTAGACAAGATGAAAATACAAACATAGGCAGAAAATAGACTGAGCAAATGCTGGGGCCACAAGCTGACTAAATAGGATAGGACAGGAGAGATTACTTTCTGCAACCCAGAAAACCCTACAAAAATCCAACAATTCTGAGTACAAAAATACTGAGATCACACGATCTCACCACCCACTAAATCAGATCTCAGGTGAACAAAAACCAAGCAGTAGCCGCTGAAAAAACAGGAAAAAGCAAATGAGCAAATAACAGTGGCTGCAGATAAACTGTGAGGAGCTCAGGCATCAGGAGGGGACCTGGCTGACCTCCACAAAAGTGCAGAAAACAATGCAAAAAGCAAGCACAAAAAGAAAAGCAAAAAATATCTTATCTGAAAGCAGGAGATGCAGGCAAGGCTCCAGCAAACTTCCAAATGAACCAGGAACCATAATTGAGACAAGAACAATTGATCACCAGCAACCATCATGGGAGGGAACCTCCCTTATATCAGACCAATCCATGATCCCAGATTGCCACTCCTCGCTGAAAGGTTCAGTACTGTCTGTAACCACCAGAGGGAGCCTCTGCTCAGAAACCATCTCTAGCACATTCATAACAGTACCCCCCCTTGAGGAGGGGTCACCGAACCCTCACTTGTGCAACCAGGCCGATCAGGATGAGCTCGGTGATAGGCACGGATCAGTCTCCTAGCATGGATGTCCGAAGCAAACACCCAAGAATTGTCCTCCTGACCATAACCTCTCCACTTAACCAAATACTGGAGTTTCTGTCTAGAAAAACGAGAATCCAATATTTTCTCAACCACATACTCCAGATTGCCCTCAACCAAAACAGGGTCAGGAGGCGCAGCGATAGGAACCACTGGCTCGACAAACCTCTTCAATAAGGACTTGTGGAACACGTTATGGATCTTAAATGTCCCTGGAAGAAGCAAATGGAAGGAAACAGGATTAAGAATCTCCATGATCTTATAAGGTCCAATGAACCTGGGCTTAAACTTTGGAGATGCAACCCTCATAGGGATATTTCTTGAGGACAACCAAACCAAGTCCCCCACTTTACACCGAGGACCATCAGTCCTATGCCGGTTTGCAAATCGTTGGGCCTTCTCCTGAGAGAGAGACAACCTCTTCACTACCTGGTCCCAAATCTGCTGCATTCGCTCCACAACAGAGTCAACACCCGGACAGACAGAAGCCTCCGCCTGTCCCGAAGAAAATCGAGGGTGAAACCCAAAATTGCAGAAAAATGGAGACATCAGGGTGGAAGAGCTAGCCCTATTATTAAGAGCAAACTCAGCCAAAGGCAAAAAGAGACCCAGTCATCTTGATCAGCAGACACAAAACATCTCAAATAAGTCTCCAAGGTCTGGTTTGTTCTCTCGGTTTGTCCATTGGTCTGAGGATGAAAAGCAAAGGAGAAAGATAATTGAACACCAAGTTTAGAACAAAATGTTCTCCAAAATCTGGAAACAAACTGGACTCCTGTCAGACACAATGTTCTCCGGAATGCCATGTAACCAAACCACGTGCTGAAGGAACAAAGGCACCAATTTGGAGGAGGAAGGTAACTTAGGTAATGGCACAAGATGTATCATCTTGGAAAACCTACCACAGATTACCCAGATAACGGTCATTCTCTGAGAAACAGGGAGGTCGGAAATAAAATCCATAGAGATAAGGGTCCATGGCCTCTTGGGCACAGGCAATGGCATTAACAAACCACTAGAGCGAGAGCAAGGCTTGGAGCGAGAGCAAGTCCCACAGGACTGCACAAATTCCCTGACGTCACGAGACAAAGTAGGCCACCAAAAGGACTGACTCACCAAGTCTCTGGTACCAAAAATCCCGGGATGACCAGCCAACGCGGAACAATGAATCTCAGACATCACACTCTTCTTCCACTGGTCTGGGACAAACAATTTCCCAATAGGGCAGCGCTCAGGTTTATCCTCCTGACACCCTTCCAAGGCCAGTCTCAAATTGGGCGAGATGGCGGAAAGAACTACACCCTCTTTCAAAATAACAGTAGGATCAGATAACTCAGGAGAGTCCGCAAAGAAACTCCTTGAGAGGGCATCCGCCTTAACATTCTTAGTGCCAGGAAGAAAAGAAACCACAAAATTAAAACGTGTGAAAAACAAGGCCCAACTGGCCTGTCTAGGATTAAGTCGTTTGGCTGATTCGAGATAAACCAGATTCATATGGTCTGTGAGGACCACCACCTGATGTTTGGCTCCTTCCAGCCAATGTCTCCACTCTTCAAAGGCCCACTTCATGGCCAATAACTCCCGATTACTAGTGTTGAGCATTCCGATACCGCAAGTATCGGGTATCGGCCGATATTCGCGTTATCGGAATTCCGATACTTAATTCCGATACTTTTTCAATATCGTATACCGGAATCGGAAGTTCCCATAATTCTTTGAGAGGCAATGTGATTTTAGTCAGCCAATGAGGAATCATACGAAGTGTGGGCACATCCTGTAATGCTGCGGTCATCTTAACTAATGGCATGGCTGTGATTGGCTGCTGAAATGATGTCAGAATGCACTATAAAAGGCGCCGCCGCCATTTTAGCGTCACTGTGCTGTGAATTCAGATAGGGACAGAACGCTACTCTGCTGACTCTGAGGGACAGTTAGAGATTGCGATTTAGTGTACTGTGCTGTAGGCAGGCTATCACCAACCGCTGTGTAAAGCTTCCTTTTGCCTGCAGTGTTGTTTTAACAGCTCTGCAAGGTGTGTGTGAGTGCAGGTGACGCTGCAGTTTGCTCTGCATCCAACGCTGTCTGTAGGCATCTGCACGTGTCACTCACAGACTCTTTTTTTTTTTCTTTAGTGTAATTCTAGCTGCTCCATTCAATAGAAATTATAGTGTGATGCGCTTCCATCCGTATACAATACATTGGTTGCAAACACTATAGAAGTAGACAAAGGAGTAGCCTTTCCCAGATTGTGGACAGTTGTGTTTCAGTGTTCACTTCAGTCTGTGTTTTTTTTTTTTTTGAGTGCACATCACGCTCCAGTTACTTGTTCAAGCACTGCTGCTTGTACTCTGCTGAGCGTGTCTCAGTGGCTCATCCTTTTCATTTATCTCCAATTGGTTCTGCTACATTCCATTTAAAATAAATCTAATCTATTAGTGTGACGCGCTTCCATCCGTATACAATACATTGGTTGCAAACACTATAGAAGTAGACAAAGGAGTAGCCTTTCCCAGATTGTGGACAGTTGTGTTTCAGTGTTCACTGCAGTCTGTGTTTTTTTTTTTTTGAGTGCACATCACGCTCCAGTTACTTGTTCAAGCACTGCTGCTTGTACTCTGCTGAGCGTGTCTCAGTGGCTCATCCTTTTCATTTATCTCCAATTGGTTCTGCTACATTCCATTTAAAATAAATCTAATCTATTAGTGTGACGCGCTTCCATCCGTATACAATACATTGGTTGCAAACACTATAGAAGTAGACAAAGGAGTAGCCTTTCCCAGATTGTGGACAGTTGTGTTTCAGTGTTCACTGCAGTCTGTGTTTTTTTTTTTTTGAGTGCACATCACGCTCCAGTTACTTGTTCAAGCACTGCTGCTTGTACTCTGCTGAGCGTGTCTCAGTGGCTCATCCTTTTCATTTATCTCCAATTGGTTCTGCTACATTCCATTTAAAATAAATCTAATCTATTAGTGTGACGCGCTTCCATCCGTATACAATACATTGGTTGCAAACACTATAGAAGTAGACAAAGGAGTAGCCTTTCACAGATTGTGAATAGTTGTGTTTCAGTGTTCACTGCAGTCTGTGAGGTATTTATTTATTTTTTTTTTTTAAATGCAGATCACGCTCCATTTATTTCTTCAACCACCGCTGCGTGTACTCTGCTGAGTGTCTGTCACTGGCTCATCCTTGTCATTTTTCTAAAATTGGTGCTGCTTTATTCTATTTAAAATAATTCAAATCTATTACAGTGACGTGCTTCCATCCGTATACAATACATTGGTTGCAAACAATATAGAAGTACACAAACGGGCCTTTCACAGCTACTGAACATGGGTTTTTAATTTTTAACTAAAATATGTATTTTTTCAAATGACACAAATATAAGTAATGTTGAAGAGGCATAGTCCTACATCCATTGTTTGCACAATATTACAGGTGTACATCATGTCCCTTAATCAACAATGTATTATTATATTTACTTGTATGCTTTTATTTAAAAGCCAAGAACACAGAAGGATAACCTTCGCACTGCAGCTGTTGTCAAAGTTCAACCCACATTATGCACTTCCAACATTGCAGCATTTGAGGCATGATGTGAGTTGGATTTGTCAAAGTTATGGAGGCCTAGTATGAGATTTGAACTTTAATTTGAACTTTAATTTGGAGTTAGCAGCATTAATTTTTGTCAGACACGCAGCAGGGGAACAGCAGGCGTTACTGAACCCCACTATCACTATAGCTTGTGTATTGGTCTGTGGACACGACACTTCTGAGCAGCAACTGGCAGTGTTGTAGCCCAGGGAGTATAGCTCAGGTGGTAGAAAGATGAACATAACAGGAGACATGGAAAACGTTGCCAACCAGTTAGTTAATCTGAAACCGGACAGGCAAATTCAGGCGAGATCCATGCCTAGTTCATTTTCAGAAAAGTAAGCCGTTCTACATTATCGGAGGATAGTCGCATGCAACGGTCTGTTAGTACACCACCTGCAGCAGTAAAGACGCGCTCCGATAATACACTGGCAGCAGGGCAAGGCAGCACCTCCAATGCATACTGGCTAAGCTCTGGCCATGTATCCAGCTTAGAGACACAAAACTTGAATGGGGAAGAGCCATCTGGGAGTACACTGAGAGGGCAAGACATGTAGTCTGTCACCATCTTACGGAAATGTTGCCTCCTGCTGACTGGAGCCGTCTCGGATGGTGTAGACATTGGTGGCGCTGCCACAAAACTTCGACACATTTGGAACATACTGTTCTTGCCCTGTGCAGAGGCGCTGCTTGTGCTCCCTCTTGTTGCAGAGCTGTCTCCACTGCCTCGACGCACAGAGCTGCTTTGTAAAGCAGTAGCAGCAGCGCTCTCGGCTGGAATGGAGAACATTATGGATTGCACCAGTGTGTCTTGGTACTTCCGCATTTTACGCTCCCGGTTCAACGGTGTGATGAGGCTTTGTAAGTTGTCCCGGTAGCGAGGGTCTAGGAGGGTGTACACCCAATAATCAGACGTGGTGTGAATGTGTTCGATGCGGCGGTCGTTTCTCAGCCACTGCAGCATGAAATCAACCATGTGCTGCAGACTCCCAACTGGCCAAGAAACGTTGTCCCCTGCAAGAGGCGTCATCTCTGCCTGCTGTGCATCACCCCACCCTTGGTCTACATACTGACTAGAGCATTGTCTACCTCCCTCTGGAGCGATGTCTTCCTCCTCCATTGACTCTCCTCATCCTCCTCACAAAGTCCTTCAAATACATATAAATTTACAAAATTTAAAACTCAAAATTTAAAAACTTTGTATCATAATTCTGTAACATCAGTTTATGGAAACACAATAGCATTACAAAAGGATAGACAAAAAATTTACATTATGTGCTTTGTAAATACATTAAAAGTTTGTAATGGTTATGAAAATATAGACAGTGACTCTGGAGGTTCAATTGTTGATACAGCATGGTACTTTGAAAGTCCTCCAGCCCTTTGTGAGGAACCACGTTGCGCTGACTGTCCAGAAGGTGATGGAATTTGTGACTCCTCATCCTCCACCTCTTCCAAAACCTCATGCCTTAGTGCTTGCAGTGTTTTTTGAAGCAGGCAGATAAGGGGGACAGTCAGGCTGACTAGTGCATCATCTGCACTCGCCATCCGCGTTGACTCATCAAACGCACGCAAAACGTGGCAGATATCCTTCATAGAGTTATTCGCCACTCATTACACTGGCAGTGGCTGCCCATTCATTATAGGATCCAATTCTAATTACTGGTTCTCACCAACAAAGCTCTCCACAGCGCAGCACCCCCTACATCTCCTCCCTTATTTATATTTATCGGCCTAACCGACTGCTGCACTCTGCAAACGACCTTCGACTAACCTCTGCACTAATCCGTACCTCCCACTCCCAACTCCAAGACTTCACCCGCGCTGCGCCAATCCTCTGGAATGCTCTACCCCAAGAAATTAGGACTATCCGCAATTTGGATGGTTTCAGGCGCTCCCTCAAAACACATTTGTTCACAGTGGCCTATCACATTCACTAATCAAAGTCATTCTATGTGTAATTCTGTGTGTGTAGCCCATTCACTATCTCCATGCATCCCTCACTCCCTTAAAATGGCTGGACCATCATTGTAAAAACACCATTGTATATAAACACCTGTACTTTGTATCTCCCCCACCTCATTGTAGATTGTAAGCTTTCACCAGCAGGGGCGGCTGATTTTGCTTTAATTATTGTATTGTTAACGTTGTTACTTATGACTTGTGTTTTGAAACTGTTAAACTGTAAAGCACTGCGGAATATTATGGCGCTATATAAATAAATAATATTATTATTCTTATTATAGAGGCCCACTCAGTAGTGGTGAAGTGTGAACGGCGCAAATTGCGAGTTGACTGCGCCTGATGCAGCTGATACTCCATTACTGTTGGCTGCTGCTCACACAACCGCTCCAACATATGTAACGAGGAATTCCACCTGGTGGGTACGTCACATATGATGCGATGTTCATGAAGGTGAAATCTGCGTTGCAGAGCTGCAATCAGCGATCTGGCCATGCTGGAACGTCGCAAGTGAGCGCACTCTAGGCGGACCTTGTGCAGCAGTGCATCAAGATCCGGATAGTCCCTCAAAAAACTCTGCACGACCAAGTTGAGCACATATGACAGACATGGTATGTGAGTGAGGTTGCCAAGGCCCAGAGCTGACACCAGATTTCGGCCATTGTCACACACTACCAAGCCTGCCTGTAGATTCTCTTCCAAAAACCACACGTCGCTCTCCTGCTTTATGGCATTACAGAGCTCCTGCGCTGTGTGGCTAAGATTCCCCATGGAAATTAATTTCAGGACGGCCTGTTGACATTTGGACACGGCTGTGCTCATATCGGTCGCAACAGGTAAACGTTCACGGGTCCATGTGGAGGTAGACCGTGACGGCTCCTGCAGCGATGATTCTGAGGAACTGGAGTAGGAGGAGGAATCAATGTGTACAGACTTGATTCCTGCAATCCTTGGAGTTGGCAGAACACGTACAGCGCCACTCGCAAGATCAGTACCCGGCTGCACAACATTGACCCAATGGGCAGTGAGGGAAAGGTATTGTCCCTGGCCATGGGTGTTAGAACCCTCTTGTTAGGTTTTGTTTCAGTTTGCTGGTCACATGACCTTTTTTTCCCTATTTAGTCTGGCTCCGCCCTTCTGGCTTTGCTTGACTTCATTGTATTATCTACTGTTAAGCTAGCCGGGTGCTTAGGTGCCTTAATCTGTCAGTTTTGCTTGATGTTAGGATCACAAAGTATTTATTTTTCTGTTTAATTATCCATGCTACAATTTATGTTAGGAGGTGTCCACCTTTTCTCCCAGTCCCTAGATCTTGTAGGGATTACTCCCTCGCAACTATAGGTCTTCGTTCACACTAGATGAGGACTTTAGCGGGTCTGGTCGCAGGATCAGGTTCCCCGTTACATCGTAGGGATTCAGCTTAGTTGTATTGTAGGGACAGAATTCCCTTCTTTCCTTACTGGTTGTAGCAGATCATAACAATGGGTACTGGTCCACGCATCGGTGGTCAGGTGGACCTTGCTACTGAGGGCTTTTAGTAGCGCATGTTTAATTTTTCCCTCAACATGCTTTTGCAGACCAGGGGCGGCTTGCCTGCTGAAATGAAATCGGCTTGGCACATTGTATTGTGGGACTGACAATGATATTCAGTTACGGAAACTGTCTGTCTCCACCAGCCTGAATCACAGCATTTCAAGGGACAGGAGTTTTGCAATGCCAGCATTCAGAGCCTGTGCTCGTGCATGGTTTGCGGAGTATGGCCGTCTTTTATCCCATGCCTGTGCTACCGATGGCTGTTTTGTGGCCTGGGAGTGTGAGGATGACAGGGAACTTGCTGCTGTGTGTGGAATAACAGTTTGTCTCTGGACAACAGTGGCCGAGGTTCTTCCATGGCGATCCTGTGAGGAAGCAGAACCAGCTGTGTGTGAGCTCGATGAAGAGGCTTCAACACAACCTGAAGATGTAGGTGCTGCTGTAGGTTGGCCTACATCTCCAGTGTGTCTTTGTAACTCAACTACGTGCTTTGTCCGCACATGTTTCCACATATTTGTGGTATTGAGGTGACTGACACTTTTAGCTATTTTTAATTTTTGATTACACAGCTTGCATTTCACATAGCAAATATCATGTGCAAGTGTGTGAAAAAAGGACCACGCAGTGCAAGTCCTGGGAGCGCACGTTTTGACTTTTGGAAGACAACTGCTCCGAACAGGTGCCAAACTGGAGGCTACAGGCAACCGAGTCTGCAGCCTAACTCTCCCTCCTGTTTGTACCGTTGGGGCAATGTCTTCCTCTATCTTCCTTCTATCACTAACCATTTCTCTAGGCCTCTCCCAGCTTTCAACCAAAGTACTGGTTCTCAGCCACAAAGCTATCCACAGTGCAGCACCCCTCCTACATCTCCTCCCTCATTTCTATCTATCGGCCTAACCGACTGCTGCGCTCTGCAAACGACTTTCGACTAACCTCTGCACTAATACGTACCTCCCACTCCCGACTCCAAGACTTCTCCTGCTCTACGCCAATCCTCTGGAATGCTGTACCCCAAGAAATTAGGACTATCCACAATTTGCATGGTTTCAGGCGCTCCCTCAAAACACATTTGTTCAGAGCGGCCTATCACATTCACTAATCAAAGTCATTCTATGTATTCTGTGTAAGTGTGTGTGTGTCTCTAGCCCATTCACTATCTCCATCCCTCAGTCCCTTAAGATGGCTGGAACATCATTGTAAATGCACCATTGTATATAAACACCTATACTTTGTATCTCCCCCATCTCATTGTACATTGTAAGCTGTCACGAGCAGGGGCGACTTATTTAGCTTAAATTATTGTATTGTTAACGTTGTTACTTATGACTTGTGTTCTGAAACTGCTAAACTGTAAAGCGCTGCGGAATATGATGGCGCTATATAAATAAATATTATTATTATTCCTCTGAGCTGCTCCCACCACTTCCTGTTCCTCATGCCATGTTGGGTCTTGGACCTCATCATCTCCACTACCCTCTTCCAACACCTGCTGTTGGGTGGTCTGGCCAGCACCATGCTCAACAGAAACTGGCACCTGGGGCTCATCATCATCAGATGCGTTCTGCGGTGTGCTGACCATCGGCACTGTCTCACCCGCCTCTTCAGATTCAGAGAGACACAGCTGTTGCGCATCACTGCATACTCCCTCTTCACATTACAGAATGCTGCTTGGCTGGGCCCCTGTTTGCAAGCCAATAGATTCTGAGAACAGAAGCAGACACTCAGCTGGCTCCTGTACAGAACTCTCTGACTGCCTGGGCAATTTGCCAGGCGGTGAAGAGACAGATGGTTGCCCAACAGTGCTGTGGTCCTGAGAGGAGGTGGAAGCAATTGAAGTCGATGCATTGGCTGACATCCAAACAACAACGGCTTCAATTTGTTCTTCCCGCAGCAGGGGGGTACTCCGAGCTCCTACAAAAGTGCGCATAAAGGAACGCTCACGGGGAAAACTGGTGGATGCTGTGTCACTGGGGGCCGCAGCAGCCACAGAATCCCCACGTCCTCTCCCTGAAGAAACTCCACGACCACGTGCCTTACTCCCTGCCTTCTTCATCTTGGTAGATTGATAAAGAAAGTCTGAAAAGTTATAAGGTCTAAGTGTGGTTATTCCGCAGAGACTGCAGTGAACACTGCACACAACTGTTCACTACCCAATGCGTCTCAGCAGGAAGGCAGTCTGTGCGTCAAAACAAAGGCACAAGCATACATCCATGTACCCTGTTTATAAAGCTATATAAAAAAAATTATGTAGTAGTGACGCACACTTTATTGAGGTACAGTATTACATCGCCATTCACCATCTGTGGCTATGCAGTCTCATCTATATATACCTTATCTATCTGTTGTCATGCTTCCAAGTCGACAGTCAGCCATAAATAGCAATTTTCACTATGCACTATGCACTTTTTAAAGGTTATGTTTGTTAATAAAAATGATTATTGCCACATATTATGAGTATTACATGATGGAAATTGTATAATTTTGTATAAAATATTTAGTGACATTATTCAGCAAATGGAACATTTTAGTAATATCACAGATAACTTGTAATGCTGATGATGTTTTTGAAGTCAGACATTCATTGTCTATACAATAAAAATGGTGTACATACTGTTACTTATCCATCATTAATGGATTCAGATATGTACTTGTATGCTTTTATGTACAACCGTATAGCAGATTCCTTAACTAATTTATTTTGTGGTTTGCATTGCTGTTCAACATGTTAATGTATGTGTTTATGTTTGTCAATTCTTTATTTATCTAGATATTATTTAAATGAAATCATCATCTTATGGTAGTAAAGGTTATCTTTCTCTTGTTTGAAGTATAGACATTTAAAATTGACAGGTAACAAGGAAATTACTTGATCTAGTATTTAAACATCCTCCTTGACCTGGGCTCCAACACCGCCAGTTGTTGCTCGGAAGTGCTGTTAGCACAGTCAACACTTGCTCCTGTGTTACTGGGGTTCAGTAACGTCAGCTGGTCCTCGGTTGTGCCATTGGCTCTTTTCCTTCTGCTGCCCCTCCGGGTTCCAGTACCGTCAGCTGGTTCTCCGCAGTGCCTTTGGCCTAGGTGCCTCCATGTCGGTATCCGAGTTCCAGCAACGTCTGCTGGTCCTTGGTAGTGCTTTGGAGCACAGGTACCTCCTGCTTAGTAACCGTGTCCCAGTAACGTCAGCTGGTCCTCGGTTGTGCCATTGGCTCTTTTCCTTCTGCTGCCCCTCCGGGTTCCAGTACCGTCAGCTGGTTCTCCACAGTGCCTTTGGCCTAGGTGCCTCCATCTCGGTATCCGAGTTCCAGCAACGTCTGCTGGTCCTTGGTAGTGCTTTGGAGCACAGGTACCTCCTGCTTAGTAACCGTGTCCCAGTAACATCAGCTGGTACAAGATTGTGCTACAATACAAATACGAAAAGAGACACAAGAACATAGCAGAAGATCTAAAAGCAAAGAACATGAAGTATAAGACCAAAATGAAGAGCAAATAAGCTCTAATTCTAACAGAAGAAGACAAAGCAGTGTATGGGGTGATCCGTTCCTCTCGTGTGCCCCTGGAAAAGCTGCTGCTGCAGCAAAGAACACGGACAATACTGTTGTAATTAAATCTTTTGTGACAATGCAAGAACGGAAGAGAAAAATTCATACTTTGAAGATTACAAGTAACGGGATTCTCATCAAATAAGAAAATGAAGAAGAAGATGTAAGCAGAATATGAATAAGATAATAGTTTTATTGGAAGAAATGACGTAATGTTAACAAAGAGATAGCAAGAAGTTTAAGTAAGAAGATAAAGAAGGGAAGATGAAGAATAATTTGATGAAAAAGATGATGCTGCAGAAAAATTATGAAGGAGAAAGTGGGAAATAGATAAAAAGGTGAAGATGAAGAATGGAATTGTTAAAAATAATGCAAGAAGTTTAAGAAGAAGATAAAGAAGGTGAAGATGAAGAATAATTTGATGAAAAAGATGATGCTGCAGAAGATTATGAAGGAGAAAGTGTGTGAAAAGTTAAAAAGGTGAAGATGAAGAGCATGGAAGTTGTGTAATATACATATTTGCCAAATAGAAAAAACGTTAACAACATTGTCAATTTCTTCGTCAATCCGAACATCTTTAAAAAAAAAAATTTATGCTATTCCATTTGATTGGGTTAAACATCTATGCCTTTAATGTCTCCTCAACCTTCCCCAATACATTCTACATTACTCTTTCTTGTTTTCCTTCATGTACAATTAACCAACAAGGCAAGAATGGGTTTTTTTTAATTTCGATATTTTGTTCCCATAGACTTACATGGGACTTCCGGTATCGATATCGGGTATCGCCGATATTTTAATGTTATCGGCGATACCATTCCGATTCCGATACTTTTGGATATCGGAAAGTATCGCTCAACTCTACCGATTACCCATGTCATAATTACGTTCAGTTGGAGAAAATTTTCGAGAGAAAAAGGCACAAGGGTTACTCTTAGAGGTCTCTGGATCTCTTTGGGACAAAACGGCACCTGCCCCATTTTCAGAGGCATCAACCTCCACCTGAAATGGTAGAGAAGCATCAGGCTGCCGTAGAACAGGAGCAGAAGTGAATCTCTGCTTAAGTTCCTGAAACGCAGAGACTGCCTCAGGAGGCCAATTCACCACATCAGAACCCTTTTTGGTTAAATCAGTCAATGGTTTAACAATAACAGAGAAATTACCAATAAATTTACGATAAAAATTGGCAAAACCCAAAAATCTCTGAAGAGCCTTTAATGAAGTGGTTGGACCCAATCACAGATGGCTTGAACCTTGACCGGGTCCATTTCAATAACAGACGGAGACAAAATGAATCCCAGAAATGAGACCTTCTGTATGCCAAAAAGACACTTTGATCCCTTCAAATACAGTGCATTCTCTCTCAAAATCTGAAACACAGTCCGAACATGTTTCACATGAGAGTCCCAAGTCATTGGAAAAAATCAAGATATCATCCAAATAAACAATCAGAAATTTATCCACAAAATCCCTGAAAATATCATTCATGAAGGATTGGAAGACGGAAGGAGCATTAGTGAGCCCAAAGGGCATCACTAGGTACTCAAAATGCCCCTCTGGGGTATTAAACGCCGTCTTCCATTCATCCCCGTGCTTAATGTGAATAAGGTTATACCCTGAGGTCAAGCTTGGTAAACCAACTAGCACTTTTCACCCTGGAAAACAGGTCAGAAATCAAGGGTAACGGATATTGATACTTCACAGTGATCTTATTAAAGAGACGATAATCAATACACGGCCTCAATGAACCATCCTTTTTGGCCACAAAGAAAAAACCGGCACCCAAGGGTGAAGAGGATGGTCTGATATGACCCTTTTCCAATGACTCCTTGATATAAGATCGCATAGCATCATGTTCAGGTACAGACAAGTTAAAAAGGCGACCTTTAAGAAATTTACCACCAGGCACTAATTCAATAGCGCAATCGTAGCTCCTGTGAGGGGCAAAGATGCAGATATACTTTCACTAAATACATCCGAAAAATCAGTCAAAAAGTCAGGAACATCCTGAGACTTGGGAGAGGCAGCAAAAACAGGAGTGTCGGCATTAACACATTGGCAGCCCCAACTGGTCACAGACACAGATTTCCAATCCAAAACAGGATTATGTGACTGTAACCAAGGGAAATCTAGTACAATAATGTCATGCAGATTATACAGCACCAGAAATTTGCAACTCTCCTGATGATCTGGTTCAACCCTCATTGTCAACTGAGTAGAAAACTGGGGTTTATTCTCAGCCAAAGGGGTAGAATCAATGCCCAGTAGGGGAATAGATGGCCGCAGGGGTATCATGGGAAACCCACAATGTTTGGCAAAGTCAAAATCCATCAAGTTAATAGCTGCTCCTGAATCAACAAAAGCCTGAGCAGAAAATGTGGACAGGGAGCAAATCAGGGTAACAGTCAACAGAAATTTAGTCTGAACACTACCCAAGACAACTGAGCGTGCAAAACATCTTCCCGTTTAGGGCAGATTGAAATAGCATGAGAGGCATCACCACAGTAGAAACATAACCCATTGCGCTTTTGAAACTCATGACGCTGTGCCCCAGAAGTCACTCTATCACACTGCATGGGGTCAGAAGCTGGCTCACAAGGCAACACAATCTCACGCATACCTCTGCGCGCACGCAAACGTCTGTCAATTTGAATAGCCAATGACATAGAATCATTTAGACCAGAGGGAGCAGGGAATCCCACCATAACATCCTTTACATTCTCTGACAGCCCCTTCCGAAAATGGGCTGCCAAAGCATCATCATTCCATTTGGTCAGGACTGCCCTCTTTCGGAATTTCTGACAGTACAACTCAGCGTCTTCAAGACCCTGATTTAATGCCAACAAGGCTTTTTCAGCTTGATCAGTGACATTAGGTTCATTCAAAACAGGATCCCCAGGTGTCAGGGAAAAAGCCCAATCCTGAGGATCCCCGCGCAGGAGAGAGATGACAATTTGAACCTGCTGTGCTGAGTTACCTGAGGACTTAGGCTTTAAGGCAAAAAACAACTTACAGTTATTTTTGAAATTCAGAAATTTAGCCAGATCCTTCAAAAACAAATCTGGCATGGGAATCCTAGGTTCCACAACCGGCAACCCAGCAAGATAGGTAGCAATACTCCGAACCTCAGTGGCAAGCTGATCCACACGGCCAGACAACTGTGCAAACTCCATTGAGAGAAAAAACAATCCTCCTCAGCACCCAGAGAAAAAGAGGGAAAAAAATGCAACAGACAGAAAAAAAAAAATCTCTGACAACTCTGACAACTTTTTTTTTTCCACACTATTTTTCCCTTCTGTGAGTACCATATAATTTTCAGTTATGGCTGGTGATACTGTTATGTTTCGGTAGCTGAGGAGGACAGGAACAACAGCAGGGCAGCCGAACGCCTGAGATGTTAGTAACTGATGGGTTGCAGATTCCTAAACTAACGACACAGCTAGAGGTAGCCGAGGAGCGTTCCTACGTTGATCCTAGACGCCTCGTCACAGCCTGAGAGATAACTACACCTAAAGGCAGAAAGTTGAAAGCTATCTGCCCCGGAGCAGATCCCCAAAGAAAATAGGAAGCCCCCAAACATATAGTGGCGGTTAGACAAGATGAAAATACAAACATAGGCAGAAAATTGACTGAGCAAATGTTGGGGCCACAAGCTGACTAAATAGGATAGGACAGGAGAGATTACTTTCTGCAACCCAGAAAACCCTACAAAAATCCAACAATTCTGAGTACAAAAATACTGAGATCACACGATCTCGCCACCCACTAAATCAGATCTCAGTGTGAACAAAAACCAAGCCGCAGCCGCTGAAAAAACAGGAAAAGCAAATGAGCAAATAACAGTGCCTGCACATAAACTGTGAGGAGCTCAGGCCCCAGGAGGGGACCTGGCTGACCTCCACAAAAGTGCAGAAAACATGCAAAAAGCAAGCACAAAAAGAAAAGCAAAAAATATCCTATCTGAAAGCAGGAGATGCAGGCAAGGCTCCAGTAAACTTCCAAATGAACCAGGAACCACAATTGAGACAAGAACAATTGATCACCGGCAACCATCACGGGAGGGAACCTCCCTTATATCAGACCAATTTGTGATCCCAGATTGCCACTCCTCGCTGAAAGGTTCAGTACTGTTTGTAACCACCAGAGGGAGCCTCTGCTCAGAAACCATCTCTAGCACATTCATAACAGGTGCAATTACAATAAATGGCCCATACGATGGTTATGATAAATAAATAAAGTAATTATTTTTTTTTTTATCATGTAATCCATTACGCCCAACTTTTATACAACATAAAGTCAAAAACAAGGAGGAAAAGTCAAAAGTGTCATAGTGGTTGTTAAGCCACAAAGTGAGAAGGACTAAGGTGGTAGAAGAGACAGCGAGGCCAGCAGCGCTAAGGTGGGTGGGACCGGCAGCAATGAAACAGGCAGGAAGAGGCAGTGGAGTGACCAGAGGGAGAAGGCGTGCAAATGTTCCCCAGTAAATGGCTGCACATCGAGTTGGAAGAATGTATCAAGTGGGGTACCACAGGGCTCTGTCTTGGGCCCTGTAATGTTCAACATCTTTATCAATGATTTAGATGAAGGAATTGAGTGTAAACTGATTAAATTTGGTGATGACACAAAGCTAGGAGGGATAGCTAATACTAGAGAAGAGAGAGAGAGGATTCAAAA
The DNA here is from genome assembly GCA_033576555.1 of Oophaga sylvatica. Taxonomy (NCBI): domain Eukaryota; kingdom Metazoa; phylum Chordata; class Amphibia; order Anura; family Dendrobatidae; genus Oophaga; species Oophaga sylvatica. The sequence continues at coordinate 230,016,275 of JARQOD010000003.1, read as the reverse complement.
AGATATAAATAAACTGGAGCAGTGGGCAGCAACTAACAGAATGGTTTTTAACAGGGAAAAATGCAAAGTACTTCATCTGGGAAATAAAAATGAAAAAAGCGTATACAGAATGGGAGGAATAAGGCTAAGCAACAGCACATGTGAAAAAGACTTGGGTATACTAATAGATCACAGACTGAACATGAGTCAACAGTGTGATGCAGCAGCAAAAAAGGCAAATACAATTCTGGGATGTATTAACAGAAGCATACAGTCTAGATCACGTGAAGTCATTATTGCCCTCTATTCCTCTTTGGTCAGACCTCATCTGGAATACTGTGTCCAGTTTTGGGCACCACATTTTAAAAAAGACATCAACAAACTGGAGCAAGTTCAGAGAAGAGCGACCAAAATGGTGTTCGGTCTGCAAACCATGTCCTATGAGGAACGGTTACAGGATTTGGGAATGTTTAGCTTGCAAAAAAGAAGACTGAGAGGTGACTTAATAGCTGTATACAAATATCTCAAGGGCTGTCACATTGTAGAAGGATTATCTTTATTCTCATTTGCACACGGAAAGACTAGAAGCAATGGGATGAAACTGAATGGGAGGAGACACAGATTAGATTTTAGAAAAAACTTTTTGACAGTTAGAGTGATCAATGAGTGGAACAGGCTGCCTCGAGAGGTGGTGAGTTCTCCTTCAATGGAAGTATTCAAACAGAGGCTGGACAGACATCTGTCTGGGATGATTTAGTGAATCCTGCTTTGAGCAGGGGGTTGGACCAGATGACCCAGGAGGTCCCTTCCAACTCTATTGAATAAGCAGAGGCTGATATGTCAATTCAGATAGTGTGGTTGTAGCAGATTGATAAAAATTAACTTTTATTCGTATAATTAAAAAACCCAAAGTACCAATAACGTGCCAAACGAAAAAAAAAAAAACCCAAGGGGTGTATGTGAGTGAGAAAAAGAACAAAAGAAAAAAGGTTAAAAATTGAACCACTGATTAAATAAAAAGCTGAATTAGATCTAAGCAATGAGATCGCTTACTGCCTTTATGCTCCTATTCACTTTCTTCAGATATAACCATCCTATTACTTATTGCAGAACATATTGGCTGCTTTATAGATGGAGCATATATGGTGGATTCAGCTTCAATGTGGCTGGGGGGAAGGTTATTTCTTCCTATGTCAATCTTATAATATATATACACACAAGTCCGATATGAAATAAACAGGAAACTTATATAGTGTAAAGATTGAAAACCCCCTTATACAATAACCTCATGCGCTGAGTATTTTGTATATGTGAGCATGGGTTCAAACATATATGTACATATTATCAGTGGTTCTAACATTTGCTCCTGTATGAATTGGAGTCATATATATGCGTGTCCTGTCATAAATGTACGCCTCCGATACAGATCATCATAAACCCAGCCTAGGAGCCCCAGAGTTATGTAACTCTGTATTCAAACGGTCTCACTGTGGGTATTTTTGATTCATATGATACTCATCTGCATCGTTGTATTGTAGGCATAGATGCTGATTCAGCCTGGGGAGACTTTCATTGGCCATTTAGGTCAGTCGGTCTCTACCCCTCTGGCTCTCCCAACGCGTTTCATCTATCAGGAATCATCAGGGGAGGTAAAGTGATCTGGGTTGTTTTTTCAACCTGACCTAAATGGCCAATGAAAGTCTCCCCCAGGCTGAATCAGCATCTATGCCTACAATACAACGATGCAGATGAGTATCATATGAATCAAAAATACCCACAGTGAGACTGTTTGAATACAGAGTTACATAACTCTGGGGCTCCTAGGCTGGGTTTATGATGATCTGTATCGGAGGCGTACATTTATGACAGGACACGCATATATATGACTCCAATTCATACAGGAGCAAATGTTAGAACCACTGATAATATGTACATATATGTTTGAACCCATGCTCACATATACAAAATACTCAGCGCATGAGGTTATTGTATAAGGGGGTTTTCAATCTTTACACTATATAAGTTTCCTGTTTATTTCATATCGGACTTGTGTGTATATATATTATAAGATTGACATAGGAAGAAATAACCTTCCCCCCAGCCACATTGAAGCTGAATCCACCATATATGCTCCATCTATAAAGCAGCCAATATGTTCTGCAATAAGTAATAGGATGGTTATATCTGAAGAAGTGAATAGGAGCATAAAGGCAGTAAGCGATCTCATTGCTTAGATCTAATTCAGCTTTTTATTTAATCAGTGGTTCAATTTTTAACCTTTTTTCTTTGTTCTTTTTCTCACTCACATACACCCTTGGGTTTTTTTTTTCGTTTGGCACGTTATTGGCACTTTGGGTTTTTTAATTATACGAATAAAAGTTAATTTTTATCAATCTGCTACAACCACCCTTCCAACTCTACCATTCTATGATTCTATGATTCTATGACTGACATTTGTGAATTTCTCAGTCAAAGAGTTAGGTGTTCCTTAGTCTAGGACATTTTTTAAAGAGAGTTTTGATCCAAAAAAAATGGAAATTTTCAACCTGTGCCATGTCAAGATTACAGGGGCCTGACCACTCTCAGCCTAACCACCAACAACATAATCAAGCACGTCATCTAAACATCTGACTACTTGGGCCGAATGTCTGGTCCACAATTGCTGCAGTTGGTGACACCACTTCCTCTTCCATCTGTGCTAGGTGTTTCCCAATCCACTGTACATGACACTGCCACAGATGCCTCTCGCTGTAGACAGGATTTCACGACTTATGACAGCAATCCCCTCATTACTCAGTCCCCAGGCACGACCCTTAACAACACAGGCACTGGAATGGTACACTTAACTACCAACATGTGGACAATGCTTGTAGCAAGGGATGCCACATATCCCTGAAGGCACACTGGGTGAACATGTGGAGGCTGAACCAAGTCCCACCCGCAGCACATGTGTACCGATGCTGAGGATTGCTGACCTCACTGTTAAGTTATTGAAAGTCATAGCAAACCAGTCAGATGAGTGACTCTGGCCACTGAATCTCCATGAGCATGTCGTGTGATAATGGTCGTATCCTGATAGTGGTTGTGAAGTTTGGCTAGCCTACACACGTACCAAGCTTGGCCATGTACTAAACCAGGTGATTCAGCGTTTTTAAAACCTACCCCGATTTGCCAGAGCTTCTGTTCAAGGTTCATTGCCCATATCTGCAAGTTGGCTAAGGCTACCGCCGCTCTAGTGGTACTGCAACAGCACATGCAAGAGCCAGCTCACTGAATGGTGTACAACATCACTACACTCTGGAACTCCACACTGCACATGCTGGCAAGACTTTGTAAGCAGAAAAGGTCAGTTGTCGAATACCAGCTCCAACATGCCCTTCAGTATTCTGGGCAGCCTTCACACATAACAACTGTAGAATGGGCATGGATGTTGGATATTTGTGCTGTTCTCCATGATTTTGAGGACTGCACAAAGATGTTGAGCAGCGATGATACCATGATCAGCCTACTGAATTGGTTGCTATTCGTGTTTAAACATGATGCCTTGAATGCGGATCAGGTGGAGATGGAGGAAAAAATAAGACAGGGAGATACTACCCAGACTCATTTCATCTGCTCAGTGTGGATTTTGTAACAATGAGGACGTGGAGGCTGAGGAGGAAGAGTAACAGGAGCTGGTTGCTAGCACAACCAGAATCTAGTACCCATACAAGCTTTGACTTGTCTCTCCTACGTGGATAGGATGAAGAGGGGAATGATGAAGAAGAGATGGAGGAAGGGTATTAGGGGTTGGAGTGTTGTCATCATTGTAAAGACAGTGTGAAGAATTGGCTGTAAAGACCTTGGCACATATGGTTGACTTTCCCGTGACCCTTGCATTCCTTAATCTTAGCAAAAAAAGAGGTCTAGTTGTTCCCTCCCCAAGACCCATGCTACAAAGAGAACCTTACATCTCTTCTTCTTGAGGCAGAGAGGTCTAATAAAATGGTGCAATAGCAGAAGGCCATTGTGGAAAATATGTTAAAAAAATTCCCATCATAAAATGCCAGCAGCAGGGGGCAAGCTTCCTTGTCCAACTAAGGATGAGAGATGAGGAAGACACACCAGGTATAGCAGAGGCAGGGGTACACTTTAAAAAGCATGGGCTAAAATCATGACACCTTCCCAGCGTCTATGCCCTAATGACCGTCAATTTTTGACAAGGAGGGAAAAGTTTTTAAAGATGATCAAGCAATACCTGGCCGACAAAAGCAGCATACTCCCTAGTTCCCCTGCCACCTTCAACTATAGCAACTCAAAGGTGAACATTAGTGATGAGCGAGCACTAAAATGCTCGGGTGCTCGTTGCTTGGGTCGAGCAAATTGGAATACTCGGGTACTCGACCCAGGTAATGAGCCCAATGTAAGTCTATGGAAAAATGGAGCATTTTTGCCATGATACCCCCGTGGGTCCTTTTAAAGTCTAAAAATGTCTAATACTGCTTGTGATTTAATGTTGTGTGATCTCAAAGCTTCATATGCTATCCTGCAGGGATGTTTCTTGTCAAGCACCATGAAAGTTCATGTCCTATAAAATTGTGAACACTTTCTTTGGCACATACAGGATTGATTTCCTTTATTTATGGAGTAGATATATACAGCTTATTTGCACTTCCCCCTAGGAAGTTTCCCCACCCCGTTTATTAAATGTATGTATTGATTTTAGACACATTTTTTGTTAAATAAAAATATTTAGCATTTTTATATTTCTTTTGCTGGCAGTATTATAATTTATCTGACAACAATTTAATAAATTTATGAATTTGAAGTGTCTAGCACACTTTACTTATCTAATGCTTTGACATTTGTAAATGAAATATATTAGTGGTAGTATATTATGCCACTCGCTACCCTGAGGCAATTCCGCTTGTGTCATGCCTCAGCTAAACTTATAACATGGGAGCTGTTTGCCATGTTATGTCGCCTTGGGCTACTTAAGGAGATCGGTACTGTTCAGGGGACTCCTTTTATGTCTAAGGTGACAAAGGAATTGTGCAAGCTTCTGCTAATAAAACAATTGCGCACGTCGGTGTACCACCCCCAGACCGACGGATTAGTTGAAAGGTTCAACAAAACCCTCAAATTCATGCTAAAAAAGGTGGTTTCCAAAGATGGAAGGAATTGGGACTTGCAACTGCCCTATTTAACGTTTGCCATTTGCGACGTACCACAGACTTCTACAGGATTTTCATCCTTTGAGCTATTGTATGGCAGGCATCCTAGAGGTCTGCTGGATGTAGCCAAAAAGACGTGGATGCAGGAACCTACGCCGCATAAGAGTATAATAAAGCACGTGGCCAGTATGAAAGGACCGGATTGCAGCAGTCATGCCTATAGTTAAAGAACATTTAGTGGATGCTCAGGCCGAGCGTTTAACAGAAAGACCACTGTACAGTCCTTTAAAGAAGATCTGATATTAGACTTAGTACCCACCTCCAAAAGTAAGCTTATTGCCAAGTGGCAAGGGCCATACAAAGTCCGGGAAATGGTTAGTGAGTAGTGTTGAGCGATACGATACTGCAAATATCGGGTATCGGCCGATATTAGCTGTATCGGGCTTTCGATACCGAGTACCGATATTTTCGTCATATCGGATACCGGAATCGGATTTGTCACTGTCACTGTGAGTGTCCGTCGGTCGGGTCTGTCAGGAGTCAGCGGCACTTACCTGGCAGAAGATCTCTGGCGGTCACGTCCTGGACTGCTTGATGGCCGCCATTATCTTCTCCCTGGCGGTCACATGCAGTTTTTCGCGATAACTGCAGTGACTGCAGGGTAATCCCGGCCGTAAACCAGTCCGATGACGTCACCGCCGGGGAAGCAGGTAATCAGCTGTGCTGCGCCGGGATGACAGGCTCTGCCTGTCATTCTGATGTAGCAGAGCTGGATCGTCATGGGACACTCGTTACTATGGACTGCATCGGACAGGTGGTATACTGCTGGTTTTTTTTTTCATTTTTTTACAGGAGATCGACGGCGTCGCAGGATGAGACTGTAATAAAAGTAATGAAAACTGTGTTGTGTTTTTTATTAAATTAAAAAAATTTTTTATGAACATTCACCCGTCCGGGTACATCAACAATTTAACTATTTACATACAGGGACCCTGTCCAGGTTATTTATAGTTCTTTGGCAGGGGTGTTCCAGGTACCACCTGGTACTCTTCTGATGCTTGCCAAACATCCGAGACACCAAGGACCACCAGGACCTGATGACGTCGTGTGGCCTGTACAGTCAAGTCGTGACCCGCTATCTGTGTCTGTGTGGCCACCTCTTTCATCTCCCTCCGGGTCTGGAGCCCTATGTCCCGGACTGAACGAACCCCAGGGGGCCTAACAGGCGCCGGGTACGGGCCAGCTATAGTTATCATGTCCATAGCTGGGGCTGCTGAGGAGACCACTGAGGGAGGCTGGGGAGATTTACGGCATGGGGTGGGCACTTGTGCAGAGGCCTGGATGTGGGAGGCTGAAGGCTCCGAGGGTCTCACAGGTTCCTGACACTCTGGGAGTAGGGGTCGCACCTGGTAACATTTAGGGCGTACCATCCATTGTAACCCCAGTGTCGGGTGTAAGTCTCCTGGCAACAGGTCCCTCCCCGGGTGTCCTTCTGGGAGGTGAGCCTCCACGTCCTGCCGGGTCACAAACACTTCTAAATAAAGTCCAGGCTCCTGGATGAAGCCCCAACCACCTTTCAATTTAAAGCTCCGTACTGCACCCTTACGCCGCGGCTCCCACAGGGTTCCTTTATCTTTTCTCATCCGGTCCTTATCTGCCCGGTCCTTCTCCAGGTGACGTTGCCGAAGCTTCTGGGATTCGCGCTGCTCCCTTTGTCGCTCTGCTTCCCGCTCCCAACGTCTCCACTCTTCCTCCTGACGCCGGTTGTAATTCTACTCCTCCAGCATCTCCATGTCTCCACCATCAAACTGCAGCTTATGATGTCCGGTTTGCGGCAGCTCTCCTGGCGCCCCCCAGTCCTGGCGGCGCTCACCTGCGGAGGAAGCAGCCGGCTCTGGAACAGATGACAGTCGGGGCTCCGGTACAGACAGGTAGACCTCTGGTGCCTGCACGGCCTCCTCCATGAGGACGGGTGTCGCTTCTTCTGTCTCAGCGACAGGGGCAGACAGCGGTATCTGGGGTGCTGCCGGTGCAGAGTTTTTTGCAGGAACGGGTGCCTCCACTGCGACAACGTCAACCGGATCACATTGCAAGGGCTGGGATGCCCGCACGGACTCCTCTACTAGAACGGGTGCCTCACCTTCTGGTACAGACACTTCAGGTAAGAGGGATTGGCGCCGCTCCAAGTTTAGTTTTAGGGCACGCCAGCTGGCTTCCATCCTGGCGACCTCCTCCCGGTGCCGGGCCAGGCCTCTTAGGGTATCCTCCGCTTCTTGCAGCGTAGGAGGGTTTCCAGGCCGGGTGCCCAACGGTGGTTCCGTGGCGATCGGGTCGCTTCCGTGGGGGGAGAGCTCTGACTGCTCCATCCCTTCACACTTCTGCTCGTGTCCATTAGCCATCTCTGCCAAGTCACATGTGTCATTAGCATCTGGAGAGGGCCCCTCTTTTGTAGGGAGGCGGGACCTTTGCGTTAGTTTCCGCACACTGAGGAGGATGAGGAGGCGGAACTCAAGAGCTGTGGGGCACGATCTTACATTGCAGTACCATTTAGAGTGGGCGGCCATCGTTTTCGAACCACTGAGTGAGTGTACACCCACGAAGAGCACGCCCTTCTTCTTCACCAGTGCCTCGTCATGACGCAAATATGGCGGAAAAATGGCAAATACATTCTCTGATGATTTTAGCAATTCTCAAGCACAAAACCAGTTCAATTCAGGCACACAGGACTCGCTTATAACGAGCTACAGAATCCTGTTCGTGACGCCCAAGTTGAGTCGCACAGAGCCAGAGGTTTTTGGGGTACTCGTCACCGAGCCCGTCGACTTCTATGGGTATGTCACGGCTTTACCCGGCAATTGAATCAGAGTCTATTTTACTATGTAGAAGTGTATAAACTATAAATATATGTATATATATATATATATGTCACAATGACATGTATATATTATATATATATATAATATATATGTATTCTATGTGTGTATATTTTGTGTTTACAACGAAAGAAAGGGTTTTTTTTGTTGCGATATTTTGTTCCCATAGACTTACATGGGAACTTCCGGTATCGGAATCGGATATCGACGATATTTAGTGATATCGGCGATACCATTCCGATACGATATTTTTAGATATCGAGCAGTATCGCTCAACACTATTAGTGAGGTGAAGTAACGAGTATACCAGCCCAGGAAAAGAAAACATGAACAGTTGTATCATATAAATCTGCTAAAAGTGTGGAAAGACCGGGAGTGTATGATTATGGATGCGACTCCGTTTGTATCATCTGGTAACCCTCCGATATTAGCCCGGACTGAGTCCGAGAGAGAGGTAAAGATAGGTGACACGCTCTCTAAACAGCAGCGATGAGAGGCTCATAAATTAGTGCAAGAGAATATGGATGTATTCTTGCAACTGCCCAGCCATACTTCTGTAATCCAACATGACATTGTCACCGAGCCTCAGGTAAGGATGCGAATGAAACCGTACTGTGAGCCGGAAACCCAGAGGCAAGCCATCGCTGTTGAGGTAAGACAAATGCTCCCGCTAGGAGTTATTGAGGAGTCCAGGAGTGAGTGTGCTAGCCTCATTGTACTGATTCTGAAGTTGAACGGAGAGTTAATATTTTGTAATGTTTTCCTAAAATTGAATGAAGTGTCAAAATTTCACCTTTCTAAAAGGCCCTAGGTGGACGAGCTGATTGAGTGACTGGAGCAGGCCCAGTACTTTAACATGCTCGATCTGACCAAGGGTTACTGGCTAGTTCCCTTTATAGAGTCGGTGAAAGAAAAGACCGCCTTTATAACACCGGTGGGTCTTTATCACTATATCGTCTTGCCGTTTGGATTACATAAGGCCCCAGCCACATTCCAGAGGCTGATGAACATAGTGTTAGAGACCCATCAGAAGTATGCATCATCATAATTGAATGATATAATCATCTTTAGTTTGTTTAATACTGGCATACCCACTTGTCCCAGGTACAAGCGGTAGTGAATTCACTCAGAGCCGCGGGCTTGACAACGTATCTGAAAAATGTGCGATAGGTCTTGAGGAAGCCCAGTACTTAGCGTACGTGATTGGCTGTGGGGTTATCAAACCCCAAAATAAATAAGATCGAGGCCATTTAAAACTGGCCCCGGCCTGTTGCTACTAAACAGGTAAGAGCGTTCCTTGGCATCATTGGGTATTATCGACGGTTCATACCTAATTCTGCTGGGAGGACAGCACCTATGATCAATCTCTTAAAGTAAAAGAAGTCGGTCATGGTCCGGTGGAACCATCAAGTGGAAGAAGCGTGCCAATCTATGAAGTTGGCATGCGGACAGCCCGTCCTCACCAGCCCCAATTTCAAGAAAGACTTCATCGTGCAAACAGATGCCTCTGAGGTAGGCCTAGAAGTGGTCCTGTCACAGGAGGTGAACGGAGAAGAACATCTAGTCACCTACCTGAGTAGGAAACTTACCCCGGCCGAGAAAAATTGTAGCATAGTGGAGAAGGAGTGCTTGGTCATTAAGTGGGCCTTGGAGTCTCTATGCTATTACTTGCTTGGACAACAGTTTTGCTTGGTGACAGATCATTCACCATTGGTCTAGGTGAGAAATGCCAAGGAGAGGAATGCTCGAGTCACCAGACGGTTCTTGTCACTGCAAAGTTTTAGCTTCATAGTGCAACACTGAGCAGGAAAGGCTCAAGGAAATGCAGATGCCTTTCATGGGCACCCTGTTTGGTGACAAGTGTTCAACCCCACAAGTTTGAACAGAGGGGAAATATGTGAGACAGTGAGGGAGATCATATACGAGGGCCGGTATGTGTCCCACAGGATGTGTTTTTCAGAGGTATACTAAACCCACTGGAGTGCCTTGGGTTTACAGAAAATGCCTGTGAATTACAAGGCAAAATAAAAGTAAGTGTGGATTTAGTCAAAGTAGTCAGATTTTACGAAAACCCAACATGAGCTTTTATTTTTAGAGGGAATTGACCGAGCCAATTTTAACGGTAATAACAAGATCAAATTTTGGAAATCTGACCAGTGTCACTTCATGAGGTAATTACTTTGGAATGCTTAAATCTATCATAGTGACACATTGCACTTTCTGTTGTTGGTAAATTTAGGTCGATGTGTGTTCTGTTTACTTGTGAAAATATTGGAATTTTGTTGAACATTTTGAAAAATTCACAATTTTCAAGTCTTTATTCCCTTAAATTGGTCATGCTTTACAAAATAATTAATAGAAAACATTTCCCATATGTCCACTTTACATCTGCATGAATTTTCAAATGTAATTTAATTTTGTTAGGATGTTAGAAGGGTTAAAAGTTTAGTATCAATTTCTCATTTTTACAAAATGTTTCTTTACAGACCTATTCAGATTTGAATTGACTTTGCGAGTTCATTATATTGGAGACTCCCCAAAAGTGATACCATTTTAAAAACTGCCCCCCTCAAACTTCAAAACTGCTGTCAGGGACTGTTTTAAGCCTTCAGGTTCTACCCTGGAATGAATGCAAAGTCAAATAAAAAAAAATAAATAAATTGCAATTTTTACTCTAAAATGTTGCCTTAGTGTTATGGGTCTGCGGAACACACCAAATATATAATGTAGAAAGGTGCGTTCGCAGCCCGGGGTCCACCGTGCAAGCGGAGCCTGCTGCTAGTAAAAATGGCGCGAGAAGCAAACTCTGTTATCCCGCAGAGTCGCCAACATAAACGCCGTAATGCGCTGTGGCAATGAGTGCGAACTCTGTTACTCCCCAGAGCCGCTAGAAGGAGAGCCGCAGCGCTATATGGCGATGTGTGCGCACTCACTAGACACAACTGAGTGGCAAAGAAAACACGCTAGGGTGCTGACTAGCGTTAAAAGCGAACCCTGTTACGTCACAGGACCGCTGAGAAAAAGCACTGTGTCCTGTAAGGCACTCAGGTACACAGTTAAGTGCTAAGCGTACATAAAGCGTGATCATGTGCTAATGTCCTCGCGGGAGTCACCCGCAATCTATGGCGTCTGAACGCCAGACCCTGAATAGGCAATCAAAACTCCTCACCGGGTTATGCCGGTAATCTAGGGCATCTAGGACACCGACCCTGACCAGCTACCATACCAAACTCCTCACCGATTAAGTCGGTATTTTAGTGGCTTATTTCAGCCGGGTCCCTATCCAAACATACACATGACCACACTGGAGCATAGCATACAATGGTTGATATTAGCGCATGGCGGCCCAGCCATGCTACCCTTTTATAGCAACAGCTACAGGACCTTCCAGGAACAAGGACCAATGAGAAACTGTTACAAACACATGTAGCTACATGACCTTCATGGTGGACCAATAGGAGCCGCTGCAGCACTTGAACATGTGACCCCTGATCTCCAATGAGAGATCTCACTCTGGGCATGCTCAGAAGGGAAAACGCAGGACTTTGTCCCAAGGACGTCTGCTCCAGCACTGGCTATAATAGCAGATCCAGGAAAGGCAGCAGCAAGTCACTGCACAGTAGTGGAGTGGGCAAGATGCTTGGACAGACGTCTCTGCTGAGCAGGCTCCACTGCGGCCGGAGATGAATGGGAGACCGCAGCGGGATGGGTTCGAGACTCCCCTTGTGCAGCAGTGGGAAATCGAACCCTAACATTACCCCCCCTTCTTTGGGCCTCGCTGTGCTCAAAGGCAGCGATGAGCTGCGGAGCGTGAACATGCTCGGCAGGTTCCCAGGATCTATCTTCAGGCCCATAACCCCTCCAATCCACCAAATAAAATTTTTTTCCTTGCACCCAACAATGGCGTTCACCTCATGATCGTCGGTAGATGAATCCGACGTCCCGGCAGATGACTCGGAAAACCGGGAAATGGCCACGGGTTTCAAGAGGGACACGTGAAAGGTGTCAGTGATACCAAGGCGAGGCGTAAGGGCTAGGCGGTAAACCACCGGGTTCACCTGCTCAAGAACTTTAAAGGGGCCCAAAAAGCGAGGTGCCAACTTGGTGGACTCTACCCGTAGCCTGATGTTTCGGGCAGAAAGCCACACTAGGTCACCCGGAGCAAATGTAGGAGCGGGGCGCCGATGGGCATCGGCCGAAGACCTCATCCTCTCTTTGGAGGCCTGAATGGCATCCTGAGTGCGGTCCCAAATGTCCCGTGCCTCCACAGCCCAGTCTGCCACCCTGGAATTGGCAGAAGACACGGGCATAGGCACTGGTACCCGCGATGCTGACCGTAGTTCAGGAGGAATGGGGTCTGTCCGGTGGAGTCAGCCATAGCATTATTTAGAGCGAACTCAGCCCACGGTAGCAAGGATGCCCAGTCATCCTGCCTGGCAGAGACAAAATGTCGCAAGTATGTGACCAAGGTCTGGTTGGCCCTCTCTACCAACCCATTCGTCTCGGGATGGTATGCAGAGGAGAGATTCAACTCAATGCTGAGTAGACGACACAGCTCTCTCCAGAACCGAGACGCAAACTGGGGACCTCGATCACTGACAATTTTGTCTGGCATACCGTGTAGGCGGAAAATATGCCTAATAAATAATGCTGCCAAGGCCCGTGCAGACGGTAACCGTGGTAACGGCACTAAGTGCACCATTTTGGAGAAGTGGTCGGTTATCACCCAGATGATGGTGCAGCCCCGAGACTTGGGTAAGCCCACCACAAAATCCATCCCGACCATCTCCCAAGGCATGTCTGCCACCGGTAAAGGAAAAAGTAACCCAGCTGGCCGTTGTCGAGGGGACTTATTCTTGGCGCAGGAGACGCACGCCTGAACGTATTCCCTGACGTCACGGGCCATCTGCGGCCACCAGTATGTCCTCGCCAAGCAACTCAGAAGTCCTTTTGGTCCCAAAATGTCCACCCACCCTGGACGAATGTGCCCAAGAGAGTACTTCCGGTCGCAAATTGGTGGGCACAAAAGTCTTGCCCGGAGGCACAGACTCAAGCAAAACCGGAGCCACTGTTCTTAGGCTTTCTGTGGGGACAATCAGCCGAGGCTCCTCCTCCACCTCCTCAGAGGACACCACGGAGCGGATAGAGCATCTGCACGAATGTTCTTCTCACCGGAGAGGAAATGGAGGGTGAAATGGAACCGGGAGAAAAACAAGGACCATCTGGCCTGACGGGAATTTAGCCGCTGGGCTGTCTGCAAATACACCAAGTTCTTGTGGTCTGTGAACACTTGGAAAGGGAAGCGAGCCCCCTCCAGAAGATGTCGCCACTCGGAGAAGGCCAACTTCATAGCCAGTAACTCCCTGTCCCCGATGGAATAATTCCTCTCTGCTGGTGTAAAGGTTTTGGAAAAGAAGAAGCAGGGATGCTTCCGACCCTGGGCATCCTTTTGAAAAAGGACTGCTCCAGCACCAACAGAAGAGGCATCCACCTCTAAGATAAACGGTTTATCGACATCGGGGCGATGTAAGATGGGAGCACTGGTGAAATGCGACTTGATGGAGGAGAACGCCTTGGTGACCTCCTCTGACCACAACTTGGGATTAGCTCCCTTCTTGGTGAGGGCTACCAAGGGAGCTACCAAAGTGGAGTAGTGGGGAATGAATTGGCGATAGTAGTTAATGAACCCCATAAAGCGCTGCACCGCCTTAAGGGAGTGGGGTTCTTGCCAATCCATCACAGCCTGTAGTTTGGTAGGATCCGTAGCCAATCCCTGGGTGGGGATGATATAGCCCAGAAAAGGTAGAGACTCCTGCTCAAACATGCACTTCTCCAACTTCGCATATAGGGAATTTGCTCGCAAGAGGTCGAAGACCTTGCAGACATCTCTCCGGTGGGAGGCCATATCTGGAGAAAAGATGAGAATGTCATCCAGATAGACTACCACCGAGGTGGTCAACATATCCCGGAAGATGTCGTTCACAAAGTCTTGGAAGACAGCTGGAGCATTACAGAGCCCAAAGGGCATTACCAGATATTCATAATGCCCATCCCTGGTGTTAAATGCCGTCTTCCACTCGTCCCCCTCACGGATGCGAATCAGGTTATACGCACCCCGCAGGTCTAGCTTAGTAAATACCCTTGCTCCCCGAAGCCTGTCAAAAAGCTCAGAGATTAGCGGCAAAGGATACTTATTTTTCACGGTGATAGCGTTGAGACCCCTATAATCAATGCACGGACGTAGTTCTCCGTTCTTCTTCTGCACAAAGAAGAACCCCGCTCCCACTGGTGACACCGACTTTCTAATGAATCCCCTTGCCAAGTTCTCCTGAATATATTGGGACATGGCCTCTGTCTCAGGAAGAGAGAGGGGATAGACCCTTCCTCTAGGAGGCTCAGCTCCAGGCAAGAGGTCGATAGGACAGTCATAGGGGCGATGAGGCGGAAGAGTCTCCGCAGCCTTCTTTGAGAAAACGTTGGCATAAGACCAATAGACCTTGGGAAGAGGAGAGAGGTCTATGGGTATCTCAGTGGTGTTGACCTGCACGCTGTCCCTAATGCATCTGCCTTTACATAAATTACCCCAACCCAGAATTCTCCCTGAAGCCCACTCAATATGGGGAGAGTGGTGGCGGAGCCAGGGTAATCCCAACAAAACCTCATCTATACCCTCAGGGAGGATAAAAAATAATATATTCTCCTGATGGGGAAAGGGGACATAGACAAGGTGAGTGGGACAGACTGATGGGTGATTTGTGAGGGCAGAATTGCTTCGTTCAACACCCGAACCGATACTGGTTCAGCCAGCAACACCAAAGGCATGGTGTGGCAAGAAGCAAAGGAGGATGACATAAAATTTCCCTCTGCCCCAGAATCCACACACAGCTTGACGGGTAGGGTGATAGAATCGTGGGTAATTATCCCTTTGAGGAGCACTTTATGGGCAAAACTCATGGCGTCCAGTGACCCTGTTCCTACGGTTACTGGGCGTGACCGCTTATTCAGCCGCTGTGGACATCGGTTGGCAAAATGTCCCTGCTGCTTGCAAATATAACAAATCGGGGATGGACGAGTGACCCAAGATTTAGATCTTGCAGGAGCAACCTCCTGAAGGTCAGGCGCCTGAACAGGCGACTCCAGAGGGTTGGTGAAGGTGGGAGCCAACTGGACCCTCTGCCTACACTGGACATGTTCCAGCCTCTGCTCGTGGAAACGGAGGTCGACGCGGGTGGAAATAGCGATAAGCTTCTCCAGTGTGGCAGGAATCTCCCTGGTAGCCAAGGCGTCTTTCACATGACCCGCCAGTCCTCTCCAGAACACGGGAATGAGGACTTTATTTGGCCACTCTAATTCCGAGGCCAGAGTCCGAAATTGGACAGCAAAATGGCTGACCAAAGCCGAACCCTGGGTACTTGCCAGCAGTTTGAGCGCCGCATCGTGGGTGACCTGAGGTCCTAGAAAAACCTTTTTCAGAGCCTCCAGAAAACGAGAAGCGCTCTGCACCACACGGTCGTCGCGCTCCCACAGCGGCGTTGCCCATTCCAACGCTCTGCCCGACAGAAGAGCTATCACAAAGCCCACTTGTGTCCGATCCGTGGGGAAACGTGCAGCCAGAAGCTCGAGGTGTATGGAGCACTGACTTACGAATCCCCAACATTGCTTGCTGTCACCAGCAAACTTGTCTGGAAGCGGGAGGTGGGACAATGTAGGGACAGAGGTGGCAGAGGACAAACTGGCTGCAGCTACACTAGCAGCCTGAACAGTGACTGCGGTAACATCCACAGCTGAGGTTGTGCGCTCAAGAGCCGCCAACCTACCCTCCAGCTGCTGGATGTACAGCTGTAATCGCTGTTCATCCGCCATTTTACTAGCCAGACCCTGGCGCTAACATTATGTTATGGGTCTGCGGAACACACCAAATATATAATGTAGAAAGGTGCGTTCGCAGCCCGGGGTCCACCGTGCAAGCGGAGCCTGCTGCTAGTAAAAATGGCGCGAGAAGCAAACTCTGTTATCCCGCAGAGTCGCCAACATAAACGCCGTAATGCGCTGTGGCAATGAGTGTGAACTCTGTTACTCCACAGAGCCGCTAGAAGGAGAGCCGCAGAGCTATATGGCGATGTGTGCGCACTCACTAGACACAACTGAGTGGCAAAGAAAACACGCTAGGGCGCTGACTAGCGTTGAAAGCGAACCCTATTACGTCACAGGACCGCTGAGAAAAAGCACTGTGTCCTGTAAGGCTCTCAGGTACACAGTTAAGTGCTAAGCGTACATAAAGCGTGATCATGTGCTAATGTCCTCGCGGGAGTCACCCGCAATCTATGGCGTCCGAACGCCAGACCCTGAATACGGCAATCAAAACTCCTCACCGGTTATGCCGGTAATCTAGGGAATCTAGGACACCGACCCTGACTAGCTACCATACCAAACTCCTCACCGATTAAGTCGGTATTTTAGTGGCTTATTTCAGCCGGGTCCCTATCCACACATACACATGACCACACTGGCGCATAGCATACAATGGTTGATATTAGCGCATGGCGGCCCAGCCATGCTACCATTTTATAGCAACAGCTACAGGACCTTCCAGGAACAAGGACCAATGAGAAACTGTTACAAACACATGTAGCTACATGACCTTCCTGGCAGACCAATAGGAGCCGCTGCAGCACCTGAACATGTGACCCCTGATCTCCAATGAGAGATCTCACTCTGGGCATGCTCAGAAGGGAAAACGCAGGACTTTGTCCCAAAGACGTCTGCTCCAGCACTGGCTATAATAGCAGATCCAGGAAAGGCAGCAGCAAGTCACTGCACAGTAGTGGAGTGGGCAAGACGCTTGGACCGACGTCTCTGCTGAGCAGGCTCCACTGCGGCTGGAGATGAATGGGAGACCGCAGCGGGACTTGTTTGAGACTCCACTTGTGCAGCAGCGGGAAATCGAATCCTAACACTTAGTCCCATTTTTTTCAATTTTACAAGGAATAGCAAACAAAAATTGACAATACTGTTTATTACCTAGTTTGTTATGAGCACACTGTTACCCACATTTGGCCAGAAACCTCTGTTTGGACAAACAGCCGGGTTCTGAAGGGAAAGAGCATATTGAAAATTTTCATTTTTTTACAAAAATGTTGATTTGGCCCCAGCTTTTTCAGTTTTGCAAGAGGTATCATAAAAAATTGAAATACAAAGTTTGGTACCTACTTTCTTCTGAGCTTGGCGATATCCTACATGTAGTCAAAAACTTCTGTTTGAATACAAAGCAGGGCTCAGAAGGGAAGGAAAATTATACCAATGTTGACCTCAAATTTGGCTGAAATAGATAGCTGTCACCATGTCGTATTCGTACAGCCCGTAAGGCACCCAAGCAGGAGAAAACACCCACATGGGACTCCATTTTGGAAACTACACAGAATGTGATAACATTAGGTCAGGTCAAAGAGTTTCTCACTTTCTTCTGAGCGTGGTGATGCCCTACATGCAGTCTAAAAGTTCTGTTTGGACACATGTCAGGGTTCGGAAGGGAAAAAGCGACATTTGGTATTTGGAATGTAAATTTGTCTGGAATAGATTGCAGAAACCATGTTTTATTGGCAATGTCATTGAAGTACCTTTCCAAGAACCTAGGTTGTTGTAGTCTATTGGTGTGTAACGTGTGCATGTTCGAGAACTGCTTTTGCTTTCTACAGTTGACTGAGTTGTAAGCGCTTCCTGAGGTTTTGGGATAGCACCCAGTTTTTCGATAACTGCTAGTTTCACAGCTGATGTTTTTTTGCCATAAACTTTCAATTTTGATTATAAAGTCCTCTTTTTCATTATTTTACTGTTTATATAATATTATTTTTATTTTTATTACTTGGAATGCAATTTTTACTTATGGATGCTGCTAATCTTCCTATTTTTTTTCTAGAATCTCTTCTTAGCTTAATTTTTTATAACATACATCTCAAAATATAACTGCTACATAGAGATATCTTTTGTCTGTTTGCTGCCTTTGGTACAAAAACGCTTCTCTTATCAAAGATCCATGTGCTTTCTTCACATACAAGGTTAAGTTTCTCATTTAGCAAATTCAGACTAAGTTCTATTGTTAATTTTTTATGCTTCTATCTGTAAGTGACTTTAAGTATGTGAAATTACACTGGCTGAATAGAAATGATGCTTGGCTCCTTTGACATGTAATGACTCTTTAAGATGACTTTCAGTCTTGTTTTTTTGGTGTTTGATCCTTTCTTTACAAATAAATTCTAGACTGATAGCTCCTTTTGTGTCTAAGCTTGATATGAAGAAGCAAAAACTGACTAGTATCTTCATGGTGCCCCTTTGATATCTTAGAATTTTGCTTTGCTTTTAACTCTCCTTTATCTATAAATCTTTCAGATATAAATAGTGTCATTGACATATCAAACATGACTTATACTGCAATCTTCAAGATCCTACTTTTCTTATTATGTATTTCGCCAGCAGGCAACAGAGAATGCTAATATTAGTTGCATTTTATAGAATAATTGAATAACTGTCAATAATAATATAGAAAACCAGATGCTCTGAATTAACAATTTTCTCATGGATATTCTAATTAAATCAAGTAGTGAAAGGTATAACTATAGTTGAAGTCACATAGTTACAGTATAAAAAGTCACTAAAGTTCATAAAGTTCATAAAATTTAAAGATTCATCCAAAAAAGATGAAATATATAATATTGTACGATTTGTAAGTTTTGTAAAAAAAAATATTCAGTTAACCCTTTATTTGATTTTGTTTCAAGAATAACCTTTTTTATTTGGGGTATTTTTTAACAATTTTTGGGAAGGGGATAATAGTTATAGTCAATAAGGTCAGTAATAAAACATAAATGAGTGATCTAAAACTTTTTCAACTAAACAAATAAGTAAGAAGTTATATACAAAGAAGAATCAACAGAGAAAAAAGGTTAGAGCAAGAGGAAAAAAATGTGGAAGGAAAAGTTAGGAAAGGTAGAGGGGAAGGGTAAGGAAAGAAAAGGGCATAGGAGGAGATTGGATCAGAATATGGACTGGGGGAAAAGTCATCCTTATTGAAACAATATTAATGATAAAACAATTTTCAATTTACTTAGTTATATATGTAATT
Source organism: Oophaga sylvatica (assembly GCA_033576555.1). Taxonomy (NCBI): domain Eukaryota; kingdom Metazoa; phylum Chordata; class Amphibia; order Anura; family Dendrobatidae; genus Oophaga; species Oophaga sylvatica. Next base: position 229,997,151 of record JARQOD010000003.1, on the reverse strand, counting down.
GTACTTGTACTTCTAGGCATATAATAAAGCTTTTTACCTAAAAGGGAGCATTCTGACTTGAGGAAACAAATAGGTTCCAAGATGACCATGTGTAATAGTATTTTTTAAAGAATTATTTCTTAAAGCACAAGAATGTTCAAAAGAATTATGGGCAGACATTCTTTTCATTATTTCTGAACTGGAGGGAACATCTGTTGATTTCCACTTAGATGCTATAAGTATTTTTGTTACAGCAAATAGACGGAATGCGAGATATTTAATTTTGGGGGGAGTCGATTTAATCAAGAAAGAACAAAACCATTTGAGGAGACAATTCAACTACAGAGTTGTTAATATTGGTCAATAAATTATATACTTGTTGATAATTTTAGGACATGGCCAGAAAATATGTAATATGTAAGCTTTTTGAGTAAATCTTCTTTAATTTGACAGGTCTATAGAACCAACAAGATCAGATTTTAAAATAATTCTCATGAATGTTAGCATTTACATTTGATTTGTATGTTCTTTCAATGACTTATTTCTGGGACTCAGGCAAAAAACATATAAGAATTGGTAATTATAATTCCTAAATATGGGATATGATGTTTTTCCCAGTTATAGGGAAATTCTTTTTCTATCAATTTTTTAGTTATATGGTCTATGAAAAAATCTTACAATTTTAGATATTTTATCATTTATTTTATAGTATGAAACTGCAGCGAAGTCTCTTATAGTAGAAGTAATAATTCTCAACGAATTGGTAGGTTCAGTGGTAAAGATTAGCGCCTCATCCGCGAATAGACTCATTTTATGTTGCCTAAAGTTAAATGGTATTCTCTTTATTAAGAAATTTGCTCTAATAGTTTCGGCAAAAGGTTCCATGATTAGGTCGAATAAGAGTGAGGATAATAGGCAACCTTGCCATGTCCCGTTGTAGATAGAAAATGAGTTAGATAATATATTATTCACTTGGACTTTTTGCAGAAGGACAAGAGTAGAGATGAGCGAATATTTCAATATTCAGTTCATCTCACAATCATAATATTTGCAGTATTTGCCGATTAAATCAGTGATTTAGTCTCCGAATGTAGCCGAAGATACACAGCACAAAAGCCGGTGTTTCCCACTTTTGTGTGACAGCGTGGGAAACACCAGTGTAGAGCTTCTGATCAGCGATAACGCTACTGCTGATAGATCATTACAGCCGTCAAAGCCCTGCAGGGTCACCCTTCAGATGTCGGAGTGACCCTGCAGAGATGCAGTGGCCAGCAGTAAAAGGCTTACCACAAGTCAGCAGGCATCGGCAGATGAGATACTACTTCTCCCATCAGTCTGCATCTGCTGTCCCTGATAACAGTGACAGCATGTGCAGCTGATGGGAGAAGTAGTCTTTCGTCAGCCGGTGTCTGTGATCACTAGTGTTGAGCATTCCGATACTGCAAATATTGGGTATCGGCCAATATTCGCGGTATCGGAATTCCGATACTGAGTTCCAATACTTTTTGCATATCGAATACTGGAATCAGAAGTTCCCATACATAATGCTGTACATAGTCAATACTGTAAAATCACACTGACAGCTCACAAAACACTAGATATATACACATAGAATACATATATATATATATATATATATATATATATATATACATGTCATTGTGACACATAAATATAGTACAGACCAAAAGTTTGGACACACCTTCTCATTCAAAGATTTTTCTGTATTTTCATGGCTATGAAAATTGTAGAATTACACTGAAGGCATCAAAACTATGAATTAACACATGTGGAATTATACATTACACTTTACAAAAAAGTGTGAAACAACTGAAAATATGTCTTATATTCTAGATTTTTCAAAGTAGCCACCTTTTGCTTTGATTTCTGCTTTGCATAAGAAAAGGTGAACGGATGAATTCTACATGCCTGGTTCCCAGCTTGAAGCATGGAGGAGGTGGTGTAAATGATATCTATAACTTTGTATGCAACCCCTTCTCATGTACAGCACCATGAAATTAATGGCGCTATATAAATAAATAATAATAATAATGGTATGGGGGTGCTTTGCTGGTGACACTGTTGGGGATTTATTCAAAATTGAAGGCATAGTGAACCAGAATGGCTACTACAGCATCTTGGAGCAGCATGCTATTCCATCCGGTTTGCGTTTAGTTGGACCATCATTTATTTTTCAACAGGACAATGACAGGGTTGAGCATTCCGATACTGCAAATATCGGGTATCGGCCGATATTGGCTGTATCGGAATTCCGATTCCGAGTTCCGATATTTTCGTCTTATCGGATACCGGAATCGGGATTGTCACTGTCACTGTCAGTGTCCGTCGGTCGGGTCTGTCAGGAGTCAGCGGCACTTACCTGTCAGAAGATCTCCGGCGGTCACGTCCTGGACTGCTTGATGGCCGCAATCTTCTTTCCCCGGCGGTCACATGCAGTTTCTCGCGATAACTGCAGTGACTGCTGGGTAATCCCGGCCGTAAAGCAGTCAGTCCGATGACGTCACCGCCGGGGAAGCAGGTAATCAGCTGTGCTGCGTCGCGATGACAGGCTCTGCCTGTCATTGCGATGTAGCAGAGTTGGATCGTCGTGGGACTGTCGTTACTATGGACTGCGTCGGACAGGTGGTATACTGTTGGTTTGTTTTTTTTCTTTTTTTACAGGAGATCGATGGCGTCGCAGGAATGAGAGAGTAATAAAATTAATGAAAACTGTGTTGTCTCTTTTATTTCATTAAAATACTTTTTTCTTGCTTTGTCTTTTTTTTATGCATTTAATAACTTTGGGATTAATAATGGATCGGTGTCTTATTGACACCTCTCCATTATTAACCGGGCTTATTGTCACCGTGCAATCAACGGTGACATTAACCCCTTATTACCCCGCTTGCCACCGCTACAGGGCAAGTGGGAAGAGCCGGGTAAAGTGCCACAATTGGCACATCTTTTGATGCGCCAAATGTGGGGCTGCTGTAGCCTGGTATTATCAGGCTGTTGAGGGCCAAAATCCATGGGCCTTGACAGTCTTTTAATACCAGGCCGCAGCAGTCTGCATTTTACTTGGCTGGTTAACAAAAATAGGGGGCATCCCCAAGCCGTTTTTTTTTCGAGGGGATCCCCTATTTTTGTTAACCAGCCAAGCTAAGCAGACTGCTGTGGCCTGGTATTATCAGGCTTGCAAGGTCCATGGATATTGGATCCTTACCAGCCTGAAAAACCAGGCCTCAGCGGTCTGCTTCATCTGGCTGGTTAACAAAAATAGGGGGACCCCATGCCAATTTTTTTCGAGGGGATCCCCTATTTTTGTTAATCAGCCAAGATATGCAGACTGCTGTGGCCTGGTATTATCAGGCTGGCAAGGTCCATGGATCTTGGCTCCTTAACAGCCTGAAAATCCAGGCCTCTGCGGTCTGCTTCATCTGGCTGGTTAACAAAAATAGGGGGGACCCCACGCCAATTTTTTTCGAGGGGATCCCCTATTTTTGTTAATCAGCCAAGATATGCAGACTGCTGTGGCCTAGTATTATCAGGCTGGCAAGGTCCATGGATCTTGGCTCCTTAACAGCCTGAAAATCCAGGCCTCAGCGGTCTGCTTCATCTGGCTGGTTAACAAAAATAGGGGGGACCCCACGCCATTTTTTTTTCGAAGGGAACCCCTATTTTTGTTAATCAGTTCCCTCTGACGTCACTGATTGTGTCCCTGGCTGACGTGAAGTGAAAGTGGAAAGCAATCAATTAAGCTTTCCACTTAAGGGCCCGTCTCACATAGCGATATCGCTACCGAGATCGCTGCTGAGTCACTAGTTTTGTGACGCAGCAGCGAGCTCACCAGCGATATCGCTGTGTGTGACATTCAGCGACGATCAGCCCCCCTGCCGGGTATCGCTGATCGTCGCTGAAATGTCAGGACCTTTTTTTGATCGCTGGTTTCCCGCTGACAGGCACGCATCGCTGCGTGTGACAGGCGGGAGACCAGCGATCCGCTGGTAACCAAGGTACACAGCGGGTTTCCAGGCGCGGGGCTGTGCCTAGAAACCCGCTGTGTACCTTGGATACCAGCGCCCTGATGCAGGGAGCTGGTATCCAAGGTACACAGCGGGTTTCCAAGCGCTGCGCGGTGCCTGGAAACCCGCTGTGTACCTTGGTTACCAGCGGATCGCTGGTCTCCCGCCTGTCACACGCAGCGATGCGTGCCTGTCAGAGGGAAACCAGCGATCAAAAAAAGGTCCTGACATTTCTGCGACGATCAGCGATACCCGGCAGGGGGGCTGATCGTCGCTGAATGTCACACACAGCGATATCGCTGGTGAGCTCGCTGCTGCGTCACAAAACTTGTGACTCAGCAGCGATCTCGGTAGCGATATCGCTATGTGAGACGGGCCCTTAAGCGATGTTACCCGCAGTGTCGCTGTCCCAGATCGCTGCCTGAGCTGCCCATTTGGCAGCTCAGCAGCGATCATGTAGCGATACACCAGCGATCCTGACAAGTGCATATCGTTGTCGGGATCGCTGGTGTATCGTTATGTGACACCCAGCCTTTACTCTCCTGTCAGGCAGGAGAGGAACTCATTCATTTGGGGTTTACTGTGAGGCTGCAGCATTAGCTGCGGTCCCTGCAGTAAACATTAACCCTTTCTGAAGGATTACACCGTGGGACCTGACTGTGCATGGGATAGGTAAGAATAATTTTGCTTTTTTATTTTATTTTTATTACAGGAAATGGTTTTTGCAGTAAAATAAAATATGGTCAAAAACATGTGTCTTTATTTCATTAAAATGATTTTTAATTAAAGTGTGTGTGTTTTATTTTTATTTCATGCAATAGGATTAATAATTGATAGTTGTCTAATTGACAGCTCTCAATTATTAACCTGGCTTAAGGTCACCTTTCAATAGCAAGGTGGCTTTAACCCCATATTAACCCATTCGCCACCGCTACAGGGCAATGGGAATAGACGGGCAAAGTGCCAGAAAGGGCGAATCTAATTATAGATTTGTCTTTCCTGGGGTGTCTGGGGGCAGATGTTAGTAGCCGGGGGGGGCAAAAATAATGGTCCCTCTCTGGGCTATTATTATCTGCCCCCACTCACTGGCTTTGTCTGTCTGGTTGCGAAAATAGGGCGGGAGCCCACGCATTTTTTTTCAGCAATTTTACACCTCATATATATATATACATGTCATTGAATTTGTGACACATATATATATATATTTATATTTGTAGTTCATACACTTCTACATAGTATAATAGCCGCTAATTCAATTGCCGGCTTTTGTGAAAATGCAGAACCCGACATGAAATGACACTTGGTGTACATAGGGTTAACCATGTCTTTTCATGTCCTTTGCTATCTAATTTGCACAAACAATTAAATCAGACTATGTGTGCAAAATTTCACACCTGTAGGGGTTAATTAAAGGTGTAAATTCGTAGCAAAAAAGTCCGTTTTTTTTACAACGAATTTACACCTTTAATTAACCCCTACAGGTGTGAAATTTTGCACACATAGACTGATTTAATTGTTTGTGCAAATCAGATAGCAAACGACATGAAAAGACATGGTTAACCCTATGTACACCAAGTGTCATTTCATGTCGGGTGCTTCTGTCTTTTTACTGAAGCCGGCTTTACCCGGCAATTGAATCAGAGAGGATATTTTACTATGTAGAAGTGTATAAACTATACATATATGTATATATATATGTCACAATGACATGTATATATATATATATGTATTCTATGTGTGTATATTTAGTGTTTACAAGGAAAGAATGGGGTTTTTTTAGTTGCGATATTTTGTTCCCATAGACTTACATGGGACTTCCGGTATCGGTATCGGATATCGCCGATATTTTAGTGATATCGGTGATACCATTCCGATTCCGATACTTTAGGATATCGGAAAGTATCGCTCAACTCTAACAATGACGCCAAACACACCTCCAGGCTGTGTAAGGGCTATTTGATCAAGGAGGAGAGTGTTAGGGTGCTACGCCAGATGACCTGGCCTCCACAGTCACCAGACCTGAACCCAATCAAAATGGTTTGGGGTGAGCTGGACAGCTCACCACTTCAATTTTGAATAAATCCCCAACAGTGTCACCAGCAAAGCACCCCCACACCATCACACCACCTCCTCCATGCTTCACGGTGGGAACTAGGCATGTAGAGTCCAGCCGTTCACCTTTTCTGCGTGAAAAGCAGTAGTCAAAGCAAAAGGTGGCTACTTTGAAGAACCTAGAATATATGACATATTTTCAGCTGTTTCACACTTTTTTGTAAAGTGTAATGTATAATTCCACATGTGTTAATTCATAGCTTTGATGCCTTCAGTGTGATTCTACAATTTTCATAGTCATGAAAATACAGAAATATCTTTGAATGAGGTGTGTCCAAACTTTTGGTCTGTACTGTATATATATATATATATATATATATATATATATATATATATATATTTATAGTTCATACACTTCTACATAGTATAATAGCCGCTAATTCAATTGCTGGCTTTTGTGAAATTACAGAAGAACCCGAAATGAAATGACTCATGGTTTACATACAGTTAACCATGTCATTTCATGTAGTTTGATATATGGTTTTCACTAACAATTACATGAGTGTATGTGTGCAAAATTTGATACATGTAGGGGTTAATTAAAGGTGTAAATTCGTAGAAAAAAAATGAGTGAGCTTCCGCTCTATTTTTCAACCAGACAAAGCCAGCGAGTGGGGGCAGATATTTATAGCCTAAGGAGGGTGCATTTATTTTGTGCCCCCCCTGGCTACTAACACCTAACTATTAGAGTTGAGCGATACTTTCCGATATCCTAAAGTATCGGAATCGGAATGGTATCGCCGATATCACTAAAATATCGGCGATACCCGATACCGATACCGGAAGTCCCATGTAAGTCTATGGGAACAAAATATCGCAACTAAAAAAACCCCATTCTTTCCTTGTAAACACTAAATATACACACATAGAATACATATATATATATATACATGTCATTGTGACATATATATATACATATATGTATAGTTTATACACTTCTACATAGTAAAATATCCTCTCTGATTCAATTGCCGGGTAAAGCCGGCTTCAGTGAAAAGACAGAAGCACCCGACATGAAATGACACTTGGTGTACATAGGGTTAACCATGTCTTTTCATGTCCTTTGCTATCTAATTTGCACAAACAATTAAATCAGTCTATGTGTGCAAAATTTCACACCTGTAGGGGTTAATTAAAGGTGTAAATTCGTTGTAAAAAAAACGGACTTTTTTGCTACGAATTTACACCTTTAATTAACCCCTACAGGTGTGAAATTTTGCACACATAGACTGATTTAATTGTTTGTGCAAATTAGATAGCAAAGGACATGAAAAGACATGGTTAACCCTATGTACACCAAGTGTCATTTCATGTCGGGTTCTGCATTTTCACAAAAGCCGGCAATTGAATTAGCGGCTATTATACTATGTAGAAGTGTATGAACTACAAATATAAATATATATATATATGTGTCACAAATTCAATGACATGTATATATATATATATATATATATATGAGGTGTAAAATTGCTGAAAAAAAATGCGTGGGCTCCCGCCCTATTTTCGCAACCAGACAGACAAAGCCAGTGAGTGGGGGCAGATAATAATAGCCCAGAGAGGGACCATTTTTTTTGGCCCCCCCCGGCTACTTAACATCTGCCCCCAGACACCCCAGAAAGGGCAAATCTCTAATTAGATTTGCCCTTTCTGGCACTTTGCCCGTCTATTCCCATTGCCCTGTAGCGGTGGCGAATGGATTAATAAGGGGTTAAAATGACCTTGCAATTGAAAGGTCACTTTAAGCCAGGTTAATAATTGAGAGCTGTCAATTAGACAGCTATCAATTATGAATCCTATTGTATGAAAGAAAAATCAAACACACACACTTTAATAAAAAAGAAGTTTAATGAAATAATCACACAGTTTTTGACCATATTTTATTTACCTGCTAAAACCATTTCCTGTAATAAAAATAAAATAATAAAGCAAAATTATTCTTACCAATCCGATGCACAGTCAGGTCCCACGGTGTAATCCTTCAGAAAGGGTTAATGTTTACTGCAGGGACCGCAGCTAATGCTGCAGCCTCACAGTAAACCCCAAATGAATGAGTTCCTCTCCTGCCTGACAGGAGAGTAAAGGCTGGGTGTCACATAACGATACACCAGCGATCCCGACAACGATATGCACTTGTCAGGATCGCTGGTGTATCGCTACATGATCGCTGCTGAGCTGCCAAACAGGCAGCTCAGGCAGCGATCTGGGACAGCGACACTGCGGGTAACATCGCTTAAGGGCCCGTCTCACATAGCGATATCGCTACCGAGATCGCTGCTGAGTCACAAGTTTTGTGACGCAGCAGCAAGCTCACCAGCGATATCGCTGTGTGTGACATTCAGCGACGATCAGCCCCCCTGCCGGGTATCGCTGATCGTCGCAGAAATGTCAGGACCTTTTTTTGATCGCTGGTTTCCCTCTGACAGGCACGCATCGCTGCGTGTGACAGGCGGGAGACCAGCGATCCGCTGGTAACCAAGGTACACAGCGGGTTTCCAGGCACCGCGCAGCGCTTGGAAACCCGCTGTGTACCTTGGATACCAGCTCCCTGCATCAGGGCGCTGGTATCCAAGGTACACAGCGGGTTTCTAGGCACAGCCCCGCGCCTGGAAATCCGCTGTGTACCTTGGTTACCAGCGGATCGCTGGTCTCCCGCCTGTCACACGCAGCGATGCGTGCCTGTCAGCGGGAAACCAGCGATCAAAAAAAGGTCCTGACATTTCAGCGACGATCAGCGATACCCGGCAGGGGGGCTGATCGTCGCTGAATGTCACACACAGCGATATCGCTGGTGAGCTCGCTGCTGCGTCACAAAACTAGTGACTCAGCAGCGATCTCGGTAGCGATATCGCTATGTGAGACGGGCCCTTAAGTGGAAAGCTTAATTGATTGCTTTCCACTTTCTCTTCAGGTCTTCCAGGGACACAATCAGTGACGTCAGAGGGAACTGATTAACAAAAATAGGGGTTCCCTTCGAAAAAAAAATGGCGTGGGGTCCCCCCATTTTTTGTTAACCAGCCAGATGAAGCAGACCGCTGAGGCCTGGATTTTCAGGCTGTTAAGGAGCCAAGATCCATGGACCTTGCCAGCCTGATAATACTAGGCCACAGCAGTCTGCATATCTTGGCTGATTAACAAAATAGGGGATCCCCTCGAAAAAAATTGGCGTGGGGTCCCCCCTATTTTTGTTAACCAGCCAGATGAAGCAGACCGCAGAGGCCTGGATTTTCAGGCTGTTAAGGAGCCAAGATCCATGGACCTTGCCAGCCTGATAATACCAGGCCACAGCAGTCTGCATATCTTGGCTGATTAACAAAAATAGGGGATCCCCTCGAAAAAAATTGGCATGGGGTCCCCCCTATTTTTGTTAACCAGCCAGATGAAGCAGACCGCTGAGGCCTGGTTTTTCAGGCTGGTAAGGATCCAATATCCATGGACCTTGCAAGCCTGATAATACCAGGCCACAGCAGTCTGCTTAGCTTGGCTGGTTAACAAAAATAGGGGATCCCCTCGAAAAAAAAAACGGCGTGGGGATCCCCCCTATTTTTGTTAACCAGCCAAGTAAAATGCAGACTGCTGCGGCCTGGTATTAAAAGACTGTCAAGGCCCATGGATTTTGGCCCTCAACAGCCTGATAATACCAGGCTACAGCAGCCCCACATTTGGCGCATCAAAAGATGTGCCAATTGTGGCACTTTACCCGGCTCTTCCCACTTGCCCTGTAGCGGTGGCAAGCGGGGTAATAAGGGGTTATTGTCACCGTTGATTGCACGGTGACAATAAGCCCGGTTAATAATGGAGAGGCGTCAATAAGACACCGATCCATTATTAATCCCAAAGTTATTAAATGCATAAAAAAAAGACAAAGCAAGAAAAAAGTCTTTTAATGAAATAAAAGAGACAACACAGTTTTCATTACTTTTATTACTCTCTCATTCCTGCGACGCCATCGATCTCCTGTAAAAAAAGAAAAAAAAAAACCAACAGTATACCACCTGTCCGACGCAGTCCATAACGACAGTCCCACGACGATCCAACTCTGCTACATCGCAATGACAGGCAGAGCCTGTCATCGCGACGCAGCACAGCTGATTACCTGCTTCCCCGGCGGTGACGTCATCGGACTGACTGCTTTACGGCCGGGATTACCCAGCAGTCACTGCAGTTATCGCGAGAAACTGCATGTGACCGCCGGGGAAAGAAGATGGCGGCCATGAAGCAGTCCAGGACGTGACCGCCGGAGATCTTCTGCCAGGTAAGTGCCGCTGACTCCTGACAGACCCGACCGACGGACACTGACAGTGACAGTGACAATCCCGATTCCGGTATCCGATAAGACGAAAATATCGGAACTCGGAATCGGAATTCCGATACAGCTAATATCGGCCGATACCCGATATTTGCAGTATCGGAATGCTCAACCCTACTAACTATCAATTATTAATCCTATTGTATGAAATAAAAATAAAACACACACACTTTAATTAAAAATCATTTTAATGAAATAATCACAGTTTTTGACCATCTTTTATTTTACAGGTAATCCGTGCGAAGCCTTTGTCCTCCTGTAATGAAAATAAAATAATAAAGCACCATTATTCTTACCTATCCGATGCTCTGTCAGGTCCCACGCTGTAATCCTTCACAAAAGGTTAACTGGCTTACAGCAAGCAGCGCAGCTAATGCTGGCAGCTCAGCTGTAAGCCACTGAATGAATGAGTTCCTCTCCCAGCCGACAGGAGAGGAAGTGATTAGCTGGTAAGCTTAATAGATTGCTTCCCACTTCACTTCCTCTCCTGTCAGCTGCGAGATGAAATCATTCATTCGGGGGCTTACAGCTGAGCTGCCAGCATTAGCTGCGCAGCTTGCTGTCAGCCAGTTAACCCTTTGTGAAGGATTACAGCGTGGGACCTGACAGAGCATCGGATAGGTAAGAAAAATGTTGCTTTATTATTTTATTTTTATTACAGGAGAACAAGGGCTTTGCAAAAATAATGGTCCCTCTCTGGGCTATTATTATCTGCCCCCACCCACCGGCTTTCCCTGTCTGGTGGAGAAAATACCGCGGGAGCCGACGCATTTTGTTTCAATGAATTTACACATTTAATTAACCCCTACATGTTTGAAATTTTGCACACATACACTACTGTAATTGTTAGTGAAAACCATATATCAAACTACATGAAATTACATTGTTAACTGTATGTAAACCATGTGTCATTTCAAATGACACATGGTTTACATACAGTTAACCATGTCTGTTATGAATGTGCTAGAGAAGGTTTCTGAGCAGAGGCTTCCTCTGGTGGTTACAGACAGTACTGAGCCTTTCAGCGAGGAATGGCAATCTGGGATCGCTGACTGGTCTCTCCGGAAAGATGGCCGCCGCATACTCAAATTCAAATCTCGGCAACGAGATCTCTTCCCGAGATCTCGTCTCCCGAGATCTCGGGATAAGATCTCATTGCGGAGATCTGAATCTGAGCATGCGACGCCTCCAGCGGCCATCATTCCAAAGGCCCCTGGTTGCCATATTTCAGGAGGCCTCCACGTCGCAGCAACGGAGCTGCAGGAGGCTTTCGGCCTTTGATGAAATGCCAGCGAAGCCCCCCACGCAGCACACAGCCCCGCTGCCGCCACATCACAGAGCCCCGACACCACCGCACCACAGAGCACAGGGAGGCTGCATCGGGACCGCCGCTTCCACCGGATTTGTGAGTATATTGCGAGCACAACCACCCAACAGAGCACAGCCACCCCACAGTGCACAACCACCACACAGCACAGCCACCCCACAGTGCACAGCCACCCCACAGAGCACAGCCACCCCAAAGAGCACAGCCACCCCACAGTGCACAACCACCCCTATTATGAATGTGCTAGAGATGGTTTCTGAGCAGAGGCTCCCTCTGGTGGTTACAGAGAGTACTGAACCTTTCAGCGAGGAATGGCAATCTGGGATCTCTGACTGGTCTGATATAAGGGAGGTTCCCTCCCATGATGGTTGCGGTCATCAATTGTTCTTGTCTCAATTGTGGTTCCTGGTTCATTTGGAAGTTTGCTGAGTCTTGCCTGCATCTTCTGCTATCAGATAAGATATTTTCTGCTTTTATTTTTGTGCTTGCTTTTTGCATTGCTCCCTGCGCTTCTGTGGAGGTCAGCCAGGTCCCCTCCGGGGGCTTGTGCTCCTCTCAGTTTATCTGAAGCCACTGTTATTTGTTCATTTGCTTTTTCCTGTTTTTTCAGTGGCTGCGGCTTAGTTTTGTTACACCAGAGATCTGATTTTAGGTGGTAGAGATCGTGTGATCTCAGGTGTTTTTGCAATCAGAAGAGTTGGTATTTTTTAGGGTTTTTTTTTTGGATTGCAGTGAGTATCCTTTCCTGTACTTTTCTGTCTAGACAGATTGGGCCCCAGCGTTTGCTCATTCTATTTTCTGTCTGTGTCCGTGTTTCTTCTTGTCTAACCGCCATTACATGTTTGGGGGCTTCCTATTTACTTTGGGGATCTGCTCCAGGGCAGATAGCTTTAATCTTTCTGCCTTTAGGTGTAGTTATCTCTCAGGCTGTGACGAGGCATCTAGGATCAACGTAGGAACGCTCCACGGCTACCTCTAGTTGTGTGGTTAGTGCAGGGTACTGCAATCCAATAGGTTCCAGCCTCTCTGGTGTATTGCCGTTTTTGCTTATTCTCCTTAGCTACCAAAACACAACACATGTCATTTCATGTAGTTTGATATATGGTTTTCACTAACAATTAAATCAGTGTATGTGTGCAAAATTTCATACAGCTAGGGGTTAATTAAAGGTGTAAATTCGTTGAAACAAAATGCGTGGACTCCAACGGTATTTTCTCCACCAGACAGGGAAAGCCAGTGAGTGGGGGCAGATAATAATAGCCCAGAGAGGGACCATTATTTTTGCGAAGCCCTTTTTCTCTTGTAATAAAAAAATAATACAGCAACATTTTTCTTACCTATCCGGTGCTCTGTCAGGTCCCACGGTGTAATCCTTCACAAAGGGTTAACTGGCTTACAGTAAGCAGCGCAGCTAATGCTGGCAGCTAACTGTAAGCCCCCGAATGAATGATTTCCTCTCCCGGCCGACAGGAGAGGAAGTTATTAGTGTGGGAAGCTTAATTGATTGCTTCCCAGGCTAATCAGTTCACTTCAGGTCAGCCGGGACTCCCTCTGATGTCACTGATGCTGTGCGGTGACCCCTGCTGACCTGAAGCGACGCTACCCGCAGTGTCGCTCGTACTGATTGCTGCCTGAGCTGCCTGTTTGGCAGCTCAGCAGCGATCATGTAGCATCACACCAGCGATCCTGACAAGTTCATATCATTGTCGGGATCGCTGGTGCGTCTCTATGTGAGACAGGGCCATAATCAGTTCAGGTCAGCCGGGGACACCGCACAGCATCAGTGACGTCAGAGGGAGTCCCGGCTGACCTGAAATGAACTGATTAGCCTGGGAAGCAATCTATTAAGCTTACCAGCTAATCACTTCCTCTCCTGTCGGCTGGGAGAGGAACTCATTCATTCAGGGGCTTACAGCTGAGCTGCCAGTATTAGCTGCGCTGCTTGCTGTAAGCCAGTTAACCCTTTATGAATGATTACAGTGTGGGACCTGACAGAGCATCGGATAGGTAAGAATAATGTTGCTTTACTATTTTATTTTTATTACAGGAGAACAAGGGCTACGCATGGATTACCTGTAAAATAAAAGGTCAAAAACTGTGTGATTATTTCATTAAAATGATTTTTAATTAAAGTGTGTGTGTTTTATTTTTATTTCATACAATAGGATTAATAATTGAGAGTTGTCTAATTGACAACTCTCAATTATTAACCTGGCTTAAAGTCACCTTCCAATAGCAAGGTGGCTTTAACCCATTATTAACCCATTAGCCACCGCTACAGGGCAATGGGAATAGACGGGCTAAGTGCCAGAAAGGGTGCATCTAATTATAGATTTGCCTTTTTTTGGGGTGGCTGGGGGCAGATGTTAGTAGTCAGGGGGGGCACAAAATAAATGCTCCCTCCCTAGGCTATAATTGTCTGCCCCACTCGCTAGCTTTGTCTGTCTGGTTGAGAAAATACCGCGGGAGCCCACGCATTTTTTTTCAACAAATTTTCACATTTAATTAACCCCTACATGTATGAAATTTTGCACACAAACACTTATGTAATTGTTAGTGAAAACCATATATCAAACTACATGAAATGACATGGTTAACTGTATGTAAACCATGTGTCATTTCATGTCGGGTTCTTCTGTAATTTCACAAAAGCTGGCAATTAAATTAGCAGCTATTATACTATGTAGAAGTGTATGAACTATAAATATATATATGTGTCACAATGACATATATATATATACATATATATGTATTCTATGTGTATATATCTAGTGTTTACAAGGAAAGAAAGGGTTTATTTTAATTCCGATATTTCTGTCCCATTGACTTGCATTGGTTTCCGGTATCGGAATCGGCGATATCCGATACTTTTTGAGTATCGGTCCGATCCAATCAGATCCGATATTTCCAGATATCGGAAAGAATCGCTCAACACTAGTGATCACAGTTAAAAAAAAACCTTACCACTATCAGGTCGCTGAGGAGTCACGCTGTCAGATGTCAGTGTGACTCTGCAGAGATACTGTGAACTGCAGTGGTGACCCACGGTAAAAATCTTACAACAGGTCAGCAGGCACCAGCTGATCAGAGAGTACTCATTCCATTAGGCTATGTCTGCTGTCACTGATAACAGTTATAGCAGGAGCCAATGATGAGAGAAGTAGCCCCTCGTCAGCTGGCGCCTGTGCTCAAAGTTAAAAAAAAACTTGGTGAACTCTCTCACGGCAGCTCAGTGCTATACACTGCGGGAGCGATTACTTCCTGTGTAAGTGTATAGCCAGCCGTCTTTGAGAGCAGTCACATTAGTGACTGCTCTCAAAGTCATCAAGATAATTGTGGGATATTATGGATTATTATCTTCTCTGTGGACAGGTGAAGAATATTGTGGTTTATTATTTTATTTTTGTTACAGGACACATTGGCATCAGTAGATTAGGCGTTTGGTGAGTATGGTTTAATTTAGATTCAAAAAAAGAAGTCTGTGTCGTTATTTCAAATAAAGTAATTTATTCCTTTATTTGAAATAATTATTATTATTATTTATTATTATCCTTATTATTTCCAAGCACACCTGATTGCCATTAGCTGCAGATATATTCAGTACAATGGGTCTGCTCCAGACGTAGTCTGCTTTATATATTTCAAATCCCTTATTTTAAATTACAGATTTCTAATTACACTACTGTGAATTAGACTAGAATTTTAGAATGCATTTGGCCACACATGAATCCTGCAGCATTGTCATCATCACCTTGTGACTGAGATGTTCTTCTGTTCCCACAGGTATGAAAACCTTCCCCAGCTTTTCAATGTTCCTGAATGCACCATGTGTATTGCTTTGTTTAATGGTATGAAAACCTTCCCCAGCTTTTCAATGTTCCTGAATGCACCATGTGTATTGCTTTGTTTAATGGTATGAAAACCTTCCCCAGCTTTTCAATGTTCCTGAATGCACCATGTGTATTGCTTTGTTTAATGGTATGAAAACCTTCCCCAGCTTTTCAATGTTCCTGAATGCACCATGTGTATTGCTTTGTTTAATGGTATGATTTGCTCACCCATCTTCCTGTGTACATAATTGTACTCCATTCTTTTTATCTTCACTCCACATCTGAGTGGTCTGTGTAACCCCTCCCCCCTTTTATGACCTTTCCTTAACTCTGTGCATTTGGCCTGAGCAGTCTCAGCCCACTTTCCAAGCACACCTGATTGCCATTAGCTGCAGATATATTCAGTGGCATGGGTTTGCTCCAGACGAATTCTGCTTTATATATTTCAAATCCCATCTTTCAAATTACAGATTTCTAATTACACTACTGTGAATTAGACTAGAATTTGACTGGAATTTGGCTGCAAGGTAACATAATTTAAAACCACTATGTTTCATTTTCTTATCACTTTCACCCCCATCCTCCTTTCTTTCTTCCTATCCCCTGTAATCCCCCCACCTAGTAAGGAATTAGTCATTTCCCCCTCCATTCTCCCCAGCCATCTCACCTTTCCCTCAGAACTGTTCCTCCACATACAATCCTTTTTACCAAGACACACATGGCCACACCATGGCTTATCCTGCTCTCACCTTCTAACGCTCTGTCTGCTACTCCTCATCGCTGGCGATGTATCCCCAAATCCTGGCACTCTTCAACACATCCCCACACTCATTTCTAACACCCTGCCATGATCTTCCACACGTTTTTGCAACCATGTCAACCTCCTACCTATCCATCCACACACCCCTCCCCCGGTCCCCCTACCCGGAGCACTATGGAACGCACGTTCCGTCTGCAATAAGCTGTCATTTATCCATGACCTCTTTATCACCAACAAACTCTCCTTCCTTGGCATCACTGAAACCTGTCTCACTCCCTCTGACACAGCCTCTCCAGCTGCGCTTTCCTATGGCGGATTTCATCTTTCTCACACCCCTCGTGCCAGCAACAAACGTGGTGGAGGAGTTGGCTTACTCCTGTCTGATACCTGCTCCTTTACCCCTATTCAACTTCCCCCTCCGCTGCTATTCCCTCGTTCGAAGTGCACTCTGTCCGCATCTATTCCCCCTCCAACCTCCAACTGGCTGTCATCTACCGCCCCCCGGAACTAGCCATCTCCACCTTTCTCGACCACTTCACCACCTGGCTACTCCATTTCCTCTCTGCTGACATCCCCACCATCATCATGGGCTATTTCAACATCCCCATTGACACTTCCACCCCGGCTACCTCTAAACTTCTTTCGCTCACAGCTTCCCTCGGCCTCACTCAATGGTCCTCTGCAGCCACTCACAAAGGCGGTCACACGCTGGACCTTATCTTCACCCGTCTCTGTTCCCTCACTAATCTCACTAACTCCCCACTGCCCCTGTCTGACCACAACCTACTGACATTCTCTTCCCTCTCTTCTGTTAGTATGCATCCCCCACTCCACAAACTCACCCACCCTCGCAGAAATCTCAAACACCTCAATTTACAATCGCTCTCTGAGTCCCTCCTCCCTCTCACAGACATAGCCTCACTTTATGACACAGATGCTGCTAGGTTATACCTATGTCTGTGACTAAGGTCGGTCCATCACCAACACTGGATCACTATATCCTTTCTGTACCAGGCATTTATTAGGCACTCTCTATGGTGTATTTTCTATTCTATACTCATTGAACATTTTTCTGTGTGGATATTTATACAATATATTGAATTAATTTCCTTAATATACTTCCTTATACATCTAGCTATTTTCGCTATTTTGATATATTTCTTGCTGTATGATCGATATTAGTCTTTCCCCTGATACATGTCTCCTCCATACTATGTTTATGGTTTCTTTTACTATTATTTTATTTTATTTTATTTTGTTTTCATCTATTTATTGTGTTTTTTGTGTTTTTTGTTTGCATTTATGTCAAATTTTGACTATGTTGTTTTGTTGTTATGTTTCAGCTTTATACATACAATCTGATGAAGGCCATTAGTGAAAGGCCGAAAACGTTCATTTATGTATTTTACTTTGATCTCACACGGATGCAAATAAACTTCAGAAAGCACAAAAATCACTTTGTTCCGTTTTTCTCAATTGAGTGCCAAGTTATTTTTGTTTCATACTTTGGGCTGGAGACCCTACTTGTGCACCATTCATCCCTAGTATTTTCTTTGAGTGCCGTGTTTATTATCTTTGACAGATGCTGCTTCCACATTTTATAACACCACAATAAAAGCCACACTTGATTCGGCCGCCCCCCTCACGCAGAGCAAAACTCGTACAATCAACAGGCAGTCCTGGCTGACCGGTCTGACCAAAGAACTGAGACGGGCTTCCAGGGCTACCGAGCGGAGATGGAAGAGAACCCATTCTACCGAGCACTTCAACGCATACAAGCAGTCCCTTGCCAGCTTCAAGTCCACGCTTTCTGCTGCTAAAGAAACTTACTTCGCATCTCTCATATCCTCCCTGTCTCACAACCCTAAACAGCTCTTCAACACTTTCAATTCTCTACTCCATCCCACAGCACCTCCTCCCTCTCCTCTCATTTCTGCCGAAGACTTTGCCTCCTTCTTTAAGCAAAAGATTGATACTATCAGAGAAGGCTTTGGCCCGCAGCCCCCAATGCCCCTCTTAGCCACTCAGCCCTGTTCTTCCAAAACCAGCTTCACCACCATGACAGAAGATCAGCTCTCCACTCTCCTGTCAAGATCACACCTCACCACTTGCGCGCTTGACCCACTCCCAACCCACCTCATCCCTAACTTTGCCACAGTCTTCATCCCTACTCTCACACACCTCTTCAACCTTTCACTTACAAATGGTGTCTTTCCTTCATCCTTCAAACATGCTTCAATCACACCGATCCTCATAAAGCCCTCCCTCGACCCATCCTCTGCGTCTAGCTATCGCCTGATATCTCTTCTCCCCTACGCCTCAAAACTACTGGAACAGCATGTATATCTTGAACTGTCTGTCACGCTGTTACTGCATACAGGAGGTCTGGGGTCTATGCTGACCCTAAGCTGGGGTCCTGAATAATCCCTCTACCTGGAGGTACTGTTGATGGTACAGAGGTCCAGGCCGCCAGCGTAATCCCTACCTCCTGAGGATCCCTGAACCTCAGTGATCTAGTCCTGAGAAGGACCCTGATCACAACACCGGGGACTGGTAGGTATATGCCTAGACACAGTAACAGACGAACGAGACAGTACAAGGGGTAAACTAAAATCCACCTTGCATACAAAAGTCATACCACAGGAAACAGAGGGGACACCAACGTGTACAGAGATAAATGATAAAGCGAGGAGGGGAAAACGACCACACCAGGTACTCTTTCACTTCAGCCTTCACAATACTACGATCCGCTCTGCTGGTCTGCATGAATGCTTTCACCGACACTTCCCTAGCAGACAGGCAGGTATTTGAAGGAATCCAGTTACAGCAACATTAATTGCAGCTGAGCGAGGCTGGTCTTGTCCAGCACAGAGAGAGGTAGAATTAACTCCCTCACTGCCGAAAAACACCCAGCACCAGAAACTCAGCTGTGAGAAGTCAGGGTGTGCAATCGCGACGATCTTTGCAGCGACACACCCGTGACAGTACCCCCCTTCTACGAGGGGCCTCCGGACCCTCAGGGCCGGGTTTATCTGGGTGAGTAGTGTGGAAGGCCCGAATTAATCGGTCTGCGTTAATATCCGATGCCGGAACCCACGTCCTCTCCTCAGGACCATACCCCCTCCAATGAACAAGGTACTGAAGGGACCGGCGATTCAGACGTGAATCGATGACTCTCGACACCTGGAACTCTAAGTTACCATTGACCACCACAGGAGGAGGAGGTAAAGGTGAAGGTATCACCGGCGCCACATACCTCTTAAGCAACGATCTGTGGAACACATTATGAATTTTAAATGTGGGAGGGAGGTCAAGACGGAATGCAACCGGATTAATTATAGCACTGATCTTGTATGGCCCGATGAACCTGGGACCCAGTTTCCAGGAGGGAACCTTAAGTTTTATATTCTTGGTAGACAACCATACCAGATCGTTCACACTTAGGTCCGGACCAGACACTCTCCTCCTATCAGCCATACGTTTGTATCGGTTCCCCATAGTGCTCAGATTATTCAGCACTCCTCTCCACACTGAAGCAAGTGACGACGAAAATCGTTCCTCCTCAGGAACCCCAGAAGAGCCCCCCCTATTGAAAGTACAAAACTGGGGGTGAAAACCATATGCCCCAAAAAACGGGGACTTACCAGTGGACTCGCTCCGCCTATTATTTAGAGCAAACTCCGCCAGAGGCAAGAAAGAAGCCCAGTCCTCCTGGTTCTCTGACACAAAACACCGGAGATATGTCTCCAAGCTCTGGTTCAGACGCTCTGTCTGACCATTGGTCTGGCGGTGAAAAGCCGATGAAAATGACAACTGCATCCCCTGCCGTGTACAAAATGCTTTCCAGAATTTGGACACAAACTGAGAGCCCCGATCCGACACCACATCGGAGGGTACCCCGTGAAGCCTTACAATCTCCCCAATAAACACCTGCGCAAGAGTTTTAGCATTAGGAAGAGCAGGAAGAGCGATAAAATGTGCCATCTTGCTGAACCTGTCCACTACAACGAGTATGACTGTTTTACCCGAAGATGGCGGGAGGTCCGTAATGAAGTCCATAGACAGATGAGTCCACGGACGCTCCGGGATCTTCAAAGGTAAGAGGACCCCAGACGGACGGGTATGTGGGGTCTTAGAGCGCGCACAAACCTTGCAGGACGCGACAAAAGTTACCACCTCCCTATGTAAGTTAGGCCACCAAAACCGGCGCGAGAGGAGATCCTCAGTTGCTTTACTCCCTGGGTGTCCTGCCAAAGCTGAATTATGGTGTGCCTCGATCACCTTTTGTCGCAACTGATTTGGAACAAACAGTCTCCCTGGAGGTCCTACAGGGGCGTCCCCCTGAGCCTCCAATACCTCCTCCTCAAGCTCAGAGCATACTGCCGACACCACCACCCCCTCCTGAAGGACCGGAACCGGGTCCTCCGTATTCCCAGCCCCTGGGAAACAGTGAGATAAGGCATCCGCCTTAACATTTTTTGACCCAGGACGATATGTGACGACAAAATTAAACCTGGTAAAAAACAACGACCACCTAGCTTGTCTGGGATTCAGACGTTTAGCGGACTCTAAATATAGCAGGTTCTTGTGATCGGTAATGACGGTGACCGGGTGGACTGCCCCCTCCAAAAAATGACGCCACTCCTCAAAAGCTAACTTAATGGCCAAAAGTTCCCTATTGCCGACATCATAATTCCTCTCAGCGGACGACAATTTTTTAGAGAAGAAGGCGCACGGATGCCATTTACCAGGGGACGAACCTTGTGACAATACTGCTCCCACCCCTACCTCGGAAGCGTCCACCTCAACAATGAACGGCTGTGACGCATCAGGCTGAATAAGTATGGGTGCTGAAGCAAAACATTTTTTCAAGGAAGAAAACGCTTGACAAGCCTTGTCAGACCACCTTGAAAAATCCGTCCCTTTTTTAGTCATGTCTGTGAGAGGTTTAACTATGGACGAAAAATTACGAATGAATTTCCGGTAGTAATTGGCAAACCCCAGGAAACGTTGTAATGCCTTAAGATCCTCTGGCAGATCCCACTCAAGAACTGCTCGCACTTTCCCAGGGTCCATACGAAAACCGGATGCTGACACCAGGAAACCTAAAAACTGAAGTTCCTGTACGGCGAACACACACTTCTCCCATTTGGCGTACAGTTTATTATCCCGCAAGATCTGTAACACCTGCCTAACATGCTCCTGATGAGACACAAGATCCGGCGAGAAAATTAAGATATCATCCAGATATATGACCACAAACTGTCCCATTAGGTGGCGAAAGATGTCATTTACAAAGTGTTGAAACACCGCCGGGGCAATACTCAGACCAAATGGCATGACAAGGTTCTCGTAATGCCCCTCCGGAGTGTTAAACGCCGTCTTCCACTCATCCCCCTCCTTCATCCTAATCAGATTGTACGCCCCACTGAGATCCAACTTAGAGAACCATTTGGCACCCACGCTCTGATTGAAGAGATCGGGAATAAGTGGGAGCGGATACGGATCTCGGACTGTAATCCGATTAAGCTCACGGAAATCCAGGCAAGGGCGTAGGCCTCCATCTTTTTTCTTCACAAAGAAGAACCCCGCGGCCACCGGGGAAGATGAAGGTCTAATATGCCCCTTAGCCAGACTCTCTGAAATATAATCCTTCATGGCCTGTCTCTCAGGACCAGAAAGGTTATACAACCTAGATTTCGGTAACTTGGCACCAGGGAGCAAGTTGACAGAACAGTCATACTCGCGATGAGGAGGTAGTTCTTGACACCCTTTCTCCGAGAATACATCCTCAAAGTCCACTAGAAATGGAGGTAAGGCCCTAGGAGCGACCGCACCAATGACCGTATTTATGCAGTTTTTCTTACAGAATTCACTCCATTGGCTTATCTCTCTGGATTGCCAATTAATAACCGGGTTATGCTTAGTTAACCAAGGAAGGCCCAGCACTATAGGAGTGGGAAGACCCTCCAACACATAACAAGACAACAGTTCTTTATGTAACCCCCACTTGAAGATCTATGTTATGCACTGCTTGCAAAAAACTTCCCTGACCGAGAGGTCTGGCGTCGATCGAGAATATGGGGACGGGTTTAGCCAACACACTCAATCGCATACCTTGAACCTGGGCAAAGCGAGCATCCACCAGATTAGCCCCGGCCCCACTATCCAGAAGAACAGATATCCTCTCAGTTTTCGCACCCACCACCACCTCCGCCGGTACGAGAAACTGAGACGAACTTAGGGACGAAATACTTACTCCCAGATTGCCGTCCACCACACAATCTGGGATCAATAGTTTTCCGGCGACTTCTCACTCTGCAAAGGACGGGATGGACACCCCCTAATAAAATGTCCTTTTTTTCCACAGAAGAAACAACTTCCTGTTTTGTGGCGCCCCACCGATCCCCTCCCCCGGAATGATGTCCCTCCTAATTGCATAGGCTCCTCTGGACTGACCAGGGGAACCTCCGTATAAGGGACCCTTGAGGAAGGTGGAGTCATCACAGGGGGCGAAGTTACCTCGAACCTCTCCTGAAGACGTCTGTCAATACGAATAGCAAGGGCTATAGCGGCTTCCAGTGACTTGGGAGGGTCATACTGTGCCAGCACATCTTTTAATTTGTCAGATAAACCTTGACAAAACTGACTCCTAAGAGCCGGGTCATTCCACTGGGTGTCCGTGGCCCACCTACGGAACTCCGAACAGAATTCCTCCGCCGGACTATCTCTCTGCTGGATCCTACGTAACTTAGATTCAGCAAGGGAGACCCAATCCGGGTCATCATACACAAGACCCAGAGCCGCAAAAAACCTATCCACTGACTGGAGAGCTGGGGAGCCCGGGAGGAGAGCGAACGCCCAGGATTGGGGGTCTCCTTGTAGGAGCGAGATGACAATCCCCACCCTTTGTTCTTCACTCCCAGATGACCGAGGTCGCAGCCGAAAGTACAATTTACATGCCTCCCGGAAAGCAAAAAACTTGTCCCGCCCCCCAGTGAATCTGTCAGGGAGAGCTACTTTAGGTTCAGGTCCGGCCTGCTCCGGGGGGTACAAAACCTTGGACTTAACGTCCGCCAGCTCCATGGACAAACTCTGCAACTGCCGAGCTAGACTGACTACTGGATCCATGGTGACTGGAGAAAATCTTTAAGGTTCGGTGAAAATGTCACGCTGTTACTGCATACAGGAGGTCTGGGGTCTATGCTGACCCTAAGCTGGGGTCCTGACTAATCCCTCTACCTGGAGGTACTGTTGATGGTACAGAGGTCCAGGCCGCCAGCGTAATCCCTACCTCCTGAGGATCCCTGAACCTCAGTGATCTAGTCCTGAGAAGGACCCTGATCACAACACCGGGGACTGGTAGGTATATGCCTAGACACAGTAATAGACGAACGAGACAGTACAAGGGGTAAACTAAAAAGCACCTTGCATACAAAAGTCATACCACAGGAAACAGAGGGGACACCAACAGGTACAGAGATAAATGATAAAGCGAGGAGGGGAAAACGACCACACCAGGTACTCTTTCACTTCAGCCTTCACAATACTACGATCCGCTCTGCTGGTCTGCATGAATGCTTTCACCGACACTTCCCTAGCAGACAGGCAGGTATTTGAAGGAATCCAATTACAGCAACATTAATTGCAGCTGAGCGAGGCTGGTCTTGTCCAGCACAGAGAGAGGTAGAATTAACTCCCTCACTGCCAAAAAACACCCAGCACCAGAAACTCAGCTGTGAGAAGTCAGGGTGTGCAATCGCAACGATCTTCGCAGCGACACACCCGTGACACTGTCCTCCCACCTTTCCTCCTGTTCCCTCTTTGACAGGTTACAATTAGTGTTGAGCATTCCGATACTATCGAGTATATCGGGTATCGGCCGGCATTACCCGGCAATTGAATCAGATGTTATTTTACTATGTAGAAGTGTATGAACTATAAATATATGTATATATATATATATATATATATATGTCACAATTACATGTATATATATATATATATACATATATATACCCATTCCGATCCGATACTTCTTGATATCGGGAAGTATCGCTCAACTCTAGTTACAATCAGGCTTTCGACCGCATCACTCAACTGAAACTGCCCTAACTAAAGTCACTAATCACTTGCTAACCGCCAAGAGCAAGCGACACTACTCTGTCCTATTTCTCCTGGACCTGTCTTCTGCCTTTGACACCGTGGACCATTCCCTCCTGCTACAGATTCTCTCATCTCTTGGCATCACAGACTTGGCCCTATCCTGGATCTCATCATACCTAACAGACCGAACATTTAGTGTCTCCCTCTCACACACCACCTCCTCACCTCGCCCCCTGTCTGTCGGTGTTCCTCAAGGCTCAGTCCTAGGACCCGTACTCTTCTCCATCTACACCTTCGGCCTGGGACAGCTCATAGAATCCCACGGCTTGCAGTATCACCTCTACGCCGATGACACGCAGATCTACCTATCTGGACCTGACCTTACCTCCCTATTGACCAAAATCTCACAGTGTCTGTCTGCTATCTCAGCCTTCTTTTCTGCTCGCTTTCTCAAACTGAACATGGACAAAACAGAATTCATCATCTTTCCCCCACCTCATTCTACCCCTCCACCAGACCTATCCATCAATGTCAATGGCTGCTCGCTTTCCCCAGTCCCACATGCTCGGTGCCTTGGGGTGATCATCGACTCTGCCCTCTCTTTCAAACCACATATCCAAGCCCTCGCCACCTCCTGCCGCCTCAAACTCAAAAATATTTCCCGGATCCGTTCATTCCTCAACCATGAAACCACAAAAACACTAGTGCACGCCCTTATCATCTCCCGCCTCGACTACTGCAACCTCCTACTGTCTGGCCTCCCCTCTAGCACTCTGGCACCGCTCCAGTCCATCCTACACTCTGCTGCACGACTAATCCACCTGTCTCCCCGCTATTCCCCAGCCTCCCCCCTATGCCAGGCCCTTCACTGGCTTCCTATTGCCCAGAGGCTCCAGTTCAAAACCTTAACCATGACATACAAAGCCATCCACAACCTTTCTCCTCCATACATCTGTGACATGGTCTCCCGCTACCTACCTACACGCAACCTTCGATCCTCTCAAGATCTCCTTCTCGACTCCCCCCTCATCTCTTCTTCCCACAACTGCATACAAGACTTCTCCCGGGCTTCCCCCATACTCTGGAACTCCCTGCCGCAAAACATCAGACTTTCACCAACAACGGAGACCTTCAAGAAAAACCTGAAGACCCACCTGTTCCGACAAGCCTACAACCTGCAATGATCCTCCGTGTACTGAACCATCGCACGAACAGCTCTACCCTTTCCTAGTGTATTCTCACCCATCCCTGCAGACTGTGAGCCCTCGCGGGCAGGGTCCTCTCTCCTTCTGTACTTGTGTGTCCCTTGTCTAGCACATGTTTATTGTACCTGTCTATATTTTTCCCTTTTCATATGTAAAGCGCTATGGAATAAATGGCGCTATATAAATGTATAATAATAATAATAATAATAATAATTCTGGGTGGGTGTATTTTATATTAAGGGGATAGTAATGGGTGCATCTTACAGATGCCTCTCCATTACTAACCTGTAGGCTTGATGTCACCTGACAATACAAAGGTGACATCAACCCCCTAACCATTAACCCACTTGCCACTGCTACAGGGCATGTGGGAAGAGCGAGGCTAAGTGCCAGATTTGGCACATCTTAAAGATGCACATGCACATTTTCTAGGGCGGCTGAGAGCTGATGTTTTTAGTCTGGGAGAAGGGTAATATCCATGGCCCCTTCCTAGGCTATTAATATCCACCCACAGCTTTCTGCCTAGGCTTTGCTGGTTTGATTTTATAGGGGGACCATATGCCAATTTTTTTCTGGGGTCTCCCTTTAAACTAGCCAGTAAAGGCTAAGCAAACAGATGTGAGCCTATATTAATAGCCTGGAAAACTTTATGGCTATTGGCTCCTTCCCAGAATATTAACATCTGCCCTTGGCCATTGACTTCAACTATTCTGGTTATGAAAATTACGTGGGAACACACGCAACTTTTTTTTGTAAAAATTAACAGTTACTATTTGGTTACAGCTTATGTAGTTAGGGTGAAATGGCATTGGCGGAATGGGCAATGTTGTAAGTATGGTTTAATTAAGATTTATTAAAGGAGTCTGTGTCATTCTTTAAATTAAAGGACTTTTTTCTATGTGTGTGTTTTTATACAATATGACTATGAGGTTAGTAATCAGAGCGTCTTGTGATTTTACAGTACGTGGCTGCTGAACTGCTAAAAAAAATAAAGGGAACACTTAAATAACACATCCTAGATCTAAATGAATTAAATATTCTCATTGAAAACTTTGTTGTGTACAAAGTTGAATGTGCTGTCAACATAATCACACAAAAATCATCAATGGAAATCAAATTTTTGAACCAATGGAGGCCTGGATTTGGAGAGAACCCCAAAATGAAAGTGGAAACAAGTCAAAATGATGCTCAGTACTGTGTGTGGCCTCCACATGACTGTATGAACTCCCTACAATGCCTGGGCATGCTCCTGATGAGGTTGCGGATGTTCTCCTGAGGGATCTCCTCCCAGACCTGGGCTACAGCATCCGTCAATTCCTTGACAGTCTGTGGTGCAATGTGACATTGGTGGATGGAGCCAGACATGCTGTCCCAGATGTGCTCAATCGGATTCAGGTCTGGGGAACGGGCAGGTCAATCCATAGCTTCAATGCCTTAATCTTGCAGGAACTGCTGACAAACTCCAGTCACTTGAGGTCTTGCATTGTCCTGCATTAGGAAGCACCCAGGGCCAAGCGCATCAGCATATGGTCTCACAAGGGGTCTGAGGATCTCTTCTTGGTACCTAATGGCAGTAAGGCTACCTCTGGCAAGTACATGGAGGGCTCTGTGGCCCTCCAAAGAAATGCCACCCCACACCAAAACACCAAAAGTGACGCCATTCTAAAAACTGCACCCTTCAATGTGCTCAAAACCACATTCAAGAATTTTATGAACCTTAAGGTGCTTCACAGGAATTTTTGGAATGTTTAAAAAAAAATGAACCTTTAACTTTTTTCACAAAATATTTACTTCAGATCCATTTTTTTTTAATTTTACCAAGGGTAGCAGGAGAAATTGGATCACAAAAGTTGTTGTGCAATTTGTCCTGAGTACGCTGATACCCCATATGTGGGGGGAACCACTGTTTGGGCACACAACAGAGCTCGGAAGGGAAGAAGTGCAGTTTGACCTTTCAATGAAAAATTGGCTGGAATTGAGATCGGACACCATGTTGCGTTTGGAGACGCCCTGATGCACCTAAACAGTGGAAACCCCACAAGTGAAACCATTTTGGCAAGTAGACCCCCTAAGGAACTTATCTAGATGTGTGGTGAGAACTTTGAACCCCCAAATGCTTCACAGAAGTTTATAATGCAGAGCCATAAAAATAAAAAAACATATTTTTTTTCCACAAAAATGATATTTTCATCCCCAATTTTTTATTTTCCCAAGAGTAACTTGGTTTTTATAGTGTGTTTTTATGTTTGGCAGCTGTTACACGCTAAAAGACGCTTTATATTGCAAAATATAGGTTTTGCATCACCACATTTTGAGAGCTATACTTTTTTCATATTTGGCCCACAGAGTCATGTGAGGTCCTATCTTTTGCGGGACGAGTTGACATTTTTATTGGTACCATTTTTGGGCACATGACATTTTTTGATCGCTTTTTATTACGATTTTTGTGAGGCAGAATGAACAAAAAACAGCAATTCATGAATTTCTTTTGGGGTGGGCGTTTATACCGTTCTGCATGTGGTAAAATTGATAAAGCAGTTTTATTCAGATTAGTACGATTACAGCGATATCTCATTTATATCATTTTTTTTATGTTTTGGTGCTTTTATACAATAAAAACAATTTTATATAAAAAATAATTATTTTTGCATCGTTTTATTCTGCGAGCTATAATAACTTTTTAATTTTTTTGCTGATGATGCTGTATGGTGGCTCATTTTTTGCGGGACAAGATGGAGTTTTGAGCGGTACCATGTTTATCTATATCCGTTTATTGATCATCACGTGTTATTCCACTTTTTGTTCGGCGGTATGATGATAAAGCATTGTTTTTTTGTTTTTTTTTTAAGAGGTTCACCAAAGGGGTTAACTAGTGGGACAGTTTTATAGGGCAGGTTGTTACGGATGGGGCAATACTAAATATGCATACTTTTATTGCTTTTTCTTTTATTTACATAATAATAATGTGTTTATTGGGGAATTTTTTTTTATTTATTTATTTAAGGATTTTTTTGTAAATATTTTTACACATTTTTTTTTTTTTACATTTTTACATTGTCCCAGGGTGGGACATCACACTATATTGTCAGGTCGCTGATCTGACACTTTGTAGAGCACAGTATCAGATCAGCTATCTGACAGGTAGTGCAGTAGGCTTGCCGGCACCTGCTCTCAGCCATCTTGGATCTGGGGTCCTGCAAGGAGGAGGCCCTTAGAACAACGCGATCACATTGCGTTCTTAGTGTCTCAGGGAAGCAAGCAGTCAGCCCCCTCCCTGCTCGATGCTTCCCTGTGCCACCGAATGCTGCGATGATGTTTGATTGCTGTGTGCCTGGGGTTAAAGTGCCAGGAGCGGTCCATGACAGCTCCTGCCACTTAGTGCCGGGTGTCAGCTGTGAGAATCAGCTGACACCCGGCCGCGATCAGCTGCGCTCTCCCCGTGAGCGCGTCTGATCGCACATGACGTACTATTCCATCCATGGGAGTTAAGTCTCAGGGTATATGGACAGAATAGTAAATCAGATGGAAGAAAGTGGTTAACATAAATCTAAAACACATCTTTCTTACACTTCTGTGTAGTATGAATATACATAAAAAGTACAGTCAGAAATGGAAAGGACAATAAAAAGGAAGAGGTAGAGAAAATAAGAATGTGAAAGAGGATACTAAAGAGAAGTAGGAGGCAATCTCTTGCTTGGGCAGGTGCCAGTCTGTAATATTTATCATGAGACTTGAGCCAAAAGGAGAGCAAAAGATGAGACAAATAGATTTGAACCAAAGGAGTGTTCCAATGCCTAATTTAGCAATGTGTCTAAATCTGGGGTTTCTCTGTACATTATCCAAGGCACCCAGGTATAACTATTTTTACTGAACTGTGATTTGGCCTATTAATTACTCCATTGTTCCAATACTTATTCAATACAGAAATTTCTCTTGTTTCCAAGCATTATTTTGGCATCAATTTCCTAGCCACAGTAAGAAAGTGCCTAAGTAGGATTTTTTAAATCCGGAGATTGAAATATCACGTAGGGAAAGTAAAGCTAATTCCATTGAAGGTTGTATCCTGTTCTTAGGAAGCTAGTTAATTAATTAAAATAATGCTTCTCAGAAATGTTTTATAGGTGGGCATAACCACTATATGTGAGTCTACGTGCTCCTACCCTTTGTACACCTCCAAAAAACATCAGAAGCTAATGAGAGAATGGAGCATATAGTATGATTTAAAAATTTTAAAAACAGTTTGTACTGCTACAGTGCACAAATTCTTTTCTTCCAAATATTGACTACTGTCATTCACACAGTTGAACGTGCGTTGTGTAAAATTATGATGGTTTGAAATAAAATAAAAACAAAAAACACTTGGCCTGCTAAGGGTGCCAAAATTTTTTTAATAAAAAGTTTAATTTCAATATATCAAGGAAATTTGCTTTCAAGAGACCTAGCAATTCCAAAATGCTGATGGTGGTGCACGCAGATGGCGAGGACATTGGGCAGGTACACTGTGTCTGTTGCTAGACCACAAACAACACACCTATCCATGACACATAGCTTCCTGTACCATTTTGCAGTGAGGCACAGGACACCACTTCTGAAGTCACACCAGTGAGAACATGTGGTCGGTTGAATAGCACATGGTCCTGTCTCACCAACCAAGAATTTAGATCACTCTGATCCTCCTTCCTCCCACCATATAGAGTCCCAGGAAACCAGTGATCCTTCACTAAGACATTCCATGGAGCTCATTACATTAACACTTCTTGATTGTGGCCTCTCACCCTTCATTTTCCAAGAGGGACAGGAGGACATGGTGTTTAGTGATGCTCAAAACTTGAAGCAGTCACGGTACTAAAAGATGATGCTGGGAAAAGGCAAATTTTGTCTAAGGAGGTAGGTGATGATGAGACACAGTAGATGACAACTCAGGGTGTTGTTAAATTACCAAGTCAGGAGGACTAGGAAAATGAGGTGATGGATGATGATGTCACCAACCCAACTTAGGAAGCTGTGCTACTGTTCAACAGAGGACTGACAGTCCTGAATTTCTACATAAAAGAATTAAGTGTTCCCCAGTCTGGGACTTTTTTTAAGAAAGTTCTGAGGCAAAAAATGTTCATTTGCAACTTATGCCATACCAAGATCAGCAGGGGCCTGACCACTAAGAGTCTAATCTCCACCAGCATGTTTAGGGACATGTCATCTAAGCACCCGACTTGCTTGGCAAAATGCCTCTTCCCCTGTGCTAGGTTCTTGCCAATCTCCTGTCCTTGATATTGACGCAGATGCCTCTCACCCCCACCTGTCCTTGCACATTCTGATGTTCCCTCCTCAGGCATTTCCAAATAATTGTCCCAGCACAGCATTCAATAGTCCCTACTCCAGGCTTTGGAATGAAAAAGAAAGGTTCCAGTCACCCATCCACAGCCCCAAACATTAAATGTGCACATTTCTATGCTGTCTGCCATGGAAATGTTGACGTTTAGGCTTATAGACATAGAGAATTTACGCCGACTCATGGCGGCAGTCGTCCCTCGATACTCGGCCCCCAGCCCCCACTATTTATCCCAGAGTGGCATTCCCACCTTGTGCCAGCATGTGTCCAGGAATATCACCCATGCCCTTGCCAGCGCATTTACAGGGATTGTCCTCTTAACGATCGATACGTTGGGAAGCATTTGTTGCCAGGGATGCTACATTTCCCTGATGGCACACTAGGTGAACATTGTGGAATCCTGGGCTGAGTCCCTCTCTGGCATGGCACATGTGCTACCGACACCATGGATTGCTGGCCCTATTTCTATCAGGGTTTCCTTCACCTCAGACATCAGTTCCTACACCCCCTTCTGCTCCATCTCATCCTCCATCTCCTATGTGTTATCTCAGAGCACATTGTCCACATCAACCGGAAGCTGGAAGCTCTGCAGCACTGCCTCAGTGAAGCGGCAACAGGCTTTGCTGACGCTAATTTGTCTAGGAGAAAAAGCACTCACCACTATTGAAGCTCATCAAGAGAATGCCAAGAGTGTGCAAAGCAGTAGACATATTTTCAGTTGTTTCACACTTTTTTGTTAAGTATATAATTCCACATGTGTTAATTCATAGTTTTGATGCATTCAGTGTGAATGTACAATTTTCATAGTCATGAAAATACAGAAAAATCTTTGAATGAGATGGTGTGTCCAAACTTTTGGTCTGTACTGTATGTACAAAATCTTCCCATGAGAAAAGCGGCAGGCGTCGAGCTTCCTTACCGAGCCAAGGAGAAGAGGCGAGGGAGACACACACACACACACTAGGTACAGCAAACTCAGTGGTACACTGTCAAAGTCTTGGGCCAATTTAATGACACTCTCCCAGCATCCAGGCCCTAATGATTGGATGTTTTTGACAAGGAGGGAAAAGTTTTTAAAGATGGTCAAGCAATACCTGGCTGGCAAAATCAGCATATTCCCTAATTCTTCTGTGACCTTCAGCCTTTTGGTCTCAAAGGTGAACACCTAGCATGAGCTGTTTTTCTATGTCTTGGAGGTGTGCTGCTCTTCTGCTGGTGTCTTGCCTGAGTGGATTTTTAGTTCAGCCGTGTGGGGTCATAACAGACAGGTGCTTTTGCCTGTCAACAGAAAGTACTGACAGGCTCACGCTGATAAAAATGAACAAAGCCTGGATTAGCCCTGACTTTTCCAAGCCACCAAATGACCGCAGCACATAGTGGTTTTAATCTTTGATATTTGAATGAGGCTCTCCAGTATTTGCCTTAAAGGGTCTATGGGTGACCCTCTAAGAAATTATTTCTGGCTTTGTGCTGTTTGCAGAGCTTTTGTGAGTATAGAAATATCAGAACTATACTTTCTTAAACTTTCTAAATTTTTTATGAAGCAATGAAGCACTGTAGTTGGTGCCTTCCTGCTTGTATGTATGACCTTCTTATAATTTTTGTTTCTAGTTTTGCACTGTGTGCAAAGCTTTTATGAATGTAGAAGTGCCAGAACTATGCTTTCTTAATTTTTTTATGAATCACTCTATTTAGCGCTTTCAAAGGTGTATGGATGACCCTCCTTACAATTTTTTCGGGCTTTGTACTGTGCAAAGCTTTTATGAGTGTATGAGAGTCTATGTTCACATGTTCAAATCAAATAAAGAGTTCAAAATACTGTGGTATCATACAGAAATAAATATCAACAGGGTGGCCTCTATATGTTCTTTATGAAAAATGGAGCCAAGGGTCACACTCATTACAACTTCAATAGATAGTATAAAAACATAATATTTTATTAGCTCAATTTAAAATGTACACATTTTAAGTAAAAAAAATATATATACACAGAACCGGTATTTCACGTGTGAGGGACCAAACAACAGAAAAAGTCCAACTGAATATTAACCAGGTAGCAGATAAATTCATCTATTTCTTGTTACAGGTCAGAAAGCAATCAATAATAAATGTGGAAATGGATTATGCTAAGTGTATATACATAGAGGTAGACATACTCTGCCCAAATGAAAGCCAAATGACTGCGATGTAAAATCTCCTTATATGCATGTAAGTAAATATATACAGGTTTATTTGTTACCTGTAAGTTTGGGTTGTTATGTGTCCTGGGTCCAGTGTTCAGCTGTGCTGCGCTAAGCCCCAACGCACGTTTCATATGTACTCAGGAGATTTTACATTTCAGTCACTTGGATTTCATTTGGGCAGAGTATATTTACATCTACTCACATGCACTTTGTATAATCCATTTTCATATTTATTGTTGGTTGCTTTCTGACCTGTAACAAGGAATAGATGAATTTAACTGATACCTGGTTAATATTCAGTTGGACTTTTTCTGCTGTGTGGTCCCTCACATGTGAGGCACCGGTTCTGTGTATATACCTATATACTCATGTATAAGCAGACCCGTGTATAAGCCGACCCCCCTAATTTTGCACACAAAAAACTGGGAAAACTTATTGACTCCCGTATAAACCTAGGGTGGAAAATGCAGCAGCTACTGGTAAATTACAAAAATAAAAATAGATGCCAATAAAAGTAAAATTAATTGAGACATCAGTAGGTTAAATGCTTTTGAATATCCATATTGAATCAGGAGCCCCATATAATTCTCCATGCAGTTAATGATGGCCCCATAAGATGCTCCATACAAAATACTCCCCATATAAAGTTCCATAAAGGTTAATAATGGCTCCATAAGATGCTCCAGAGAATAATATGTCCCATATGCTGCTACATAAAAGTTATGCCCCAATAAGATGCTCCATATATTTTATGCCCCATATGATGCTCCATAGATTATGCCCCCTAAAATGCTCCATAGATTATGCCCCCCTAAGATGCTCCATAGATTATGCCCCCATAAAATGCTCCATAGATTATGCCCCATATGCTCCATATATTATGCCCCATATGCTACCTGGATTATGCCCCATATGATACCTGGATTATGCCCTATATGCTCCCTGGATTATGCCCCATATGCTACCTGGATTATGCCCCATATGCTCCCTGGATTATGCCCCATATGCTCCCTGGATTATGCCCCAAATGCTCCCTGGACTATGCCCCATATGCTCCCTGGATTATGCCCCATATGCTCCCTGGATTATGCCCCATATGCTCCATGGATTATGCCCTATATGCTCCATAGATTATGCCCCATAGTTTAGGTCCCTTATGCTGCCGCTGCTGCTGCAACTAAAAAAATAAAAATGACATACTCACCTCTCGTCGCTGGGGGCCAGGTGCCGGTGTCCTGAGCAGGCGGGGACACCGGCGCGCTATGGAGGACAGGTGCCAGCATCACAGCTCGCTCAGGGCCCCGGCACCTCAGATATTTACCTGTCCTGGGTCCACCGCTGCACGCTGCTCCTTCTTCGGGGTCCTTCTGTCAGTGACTGGTCAGGCAGAGGGCGCGGCGCGTACTAACTATGTCATTGTGCCCTCTGATCTGAACATTCACAGCCAGAGGACACGAGGACACAGCAGCGAGCAGCGGTGGAACGGGAACAGGTGAATATCTCCTATACTTACCCCCTCCTGGAGCGTCTCTGCAGCCCTGCTTCTCCCGCGGTCTCCGGAGGCTCTTCCTTCCTATAGCGGTCACGTGGTACGGCTCATTAAAGTCATGAATATGTGCATATTCATGACTTTAATGAGCCGTACCATGTGACCGCTGCAGAAAGGAGCCTGAGATCGTGGGAGAAGCAAGGGGGCTGCAGAGACGCGCCGGCGGAGTGGTAAGTATGATTTGACACCCCGCTCCCCCTCCCCTGCCGACCCCCGGTATATGACTCACGTATAAGCCGAGAGGGGGACTTTCAGCCTTAAAAATTGGGCTGAAAATCTCGGCTTATACGGGAGTATATACGGTATTTTTTTTTTCACTTAAAACATGTACATTTTAAACTGAACTAATAAAATATAATATTTTTATACTATCTATTGGTGTGGTAATGAGAATGACCCCTTGGCTCCTTTTTTGATAAGGAACACATAGAGGCCACCCTGTTGATATTTATGTTCACACGATGCATTTTCGCAACATTTTATGATGTGCTTTTTATGCCAATATTCAGTTGTGTTTCACAGTTCCAGCCTGTGATTTCAGAAATATCATGCACACACCTTGTTTTTGTTTCCTCTTTTGTCAAAGAGCAGCATTTTTGCAAAATGCATCATGTCACTTCTTTCAGTGCTTTTTCATCATTTTTCACCATTGAAAGCAATTGGAAGTGCAAAAACGTTGCAAAAATAAGCACGTATCTGAGTTTGCTGCGTTTTTGGTGCTAAAACCTGATGAAGTTTAATCAGATTATTTTTTCAAGCATTAAACTTTACCATCATGCACAAAAGACAAGTGTACCCAGACAAAAAGACTGTAAAAAAAGCAGCAAAAACGCAGCAATAAACGGGGCAGCCAACAAAACCTGTTTTTTTCATTGCTTCTTTACTGCCAAGAGAGCAGGTTTTGCCTGCAGGAAAAAAGTATTAAAAACACAACGTGTGAACATAGCCATAGTATTTAAATGAGGTACTACAGTTGATGCCTTCAAGAGTGTATGAATGACACTGCTTGTAATTATTGTCATGCTTTGCACAGTGTGCAGAGTTTTTAGGAGCGTAGGAGCGCCACAAATACACTTTGTTCACAATATTTGAATGAGGTGTTACAGTTGATGCCTTCAAGGCTGTATGGATGACCCTGCTTCTAATTTTTGGCAACATTAGGAATTACTTGGCTCAAATAATGAGCGTTCGAGCATTAGGAATTACTTGGTTCGAGTAATAAGCATTCGAGCATTAGGAATTACTTGGTTCGAGTAATAAGCATTCGAGCATATTAGTGCTTGCTCATATATAATAATTAACTAACCTGTAAAACTATTTTTAGCATCTTGTAAACATTTTTTTCTGTCTATGGAAGGTTTAAAAGAGGGAGAAGGCAAAGTGTTAAAATAGGTTTGCTGCATAGGTTTTTCATTGTTTTTGTTAGGAAAAGATATTTAAATAGAATGTTATTAACCATCTAGTCAATAAAACTCAGACATGTAGGATATAAAAGTATCTCACCCCTATACCTAATCTAAAAATGAGCATTTTAGACCTTAACTTATAAAATGTTCCTTTGAATATCAGGGTGAAAAACATTCAACATCGATTGAAAACGTGTGTTTTCAAAGTACATCAGCCTCATTAGGTCTAATATACCTTTTTAATAATGTATCCAGTTTGTGTTATGGAACACAGTGATAAAATCAATTTAATTACATATAGATCCTATTTATTACATTTGTGGGATGTGTGTCTGATATCTGTTTTTAACAAATCTAATAAAAATTACCTAAATTGAAAAAAAATTGAAAATGAAAAATGTTTGTGTTAATTTTCATAGACACTATTGCGTTTTGCTCAAATATATTTCTCATGATAATTAAACATATTTTATGTACATGAGTTCCCATTATGCTTCACATCCTTCTTGACATTTTTACATGATCTAATTTACATTTTCATCATTACGTTACAATGTGTATGAGTTCTTCACAACTTCTCAGTTTTTTGTTTAAGTCAGACTGACGGATGATCTAATATCCCAAATATAGAAGGGTGTTGTTCTTAATCAGAACAGACATGACTTACGTTGTTCCACCAATTCTCCCACACACGTTAGTCACTTTCGAAAGGCCAATGAATGTTCTGTTAACCAACTCCACAACAGCAGCTGAAATGTCATGTGTATGCCTCTATTGATGTAAAGAAACACTTTAGTCAAATGAAAAGCTCTCACTTGTTAAGTTAAGGAGCACTTAACTTAACACTATTTAATTAAGAAAACTCAGGCTGCATATTCTTTATTTAATTACAAAGTTCACTATTTTACACTAGATTTTCTCAAGTATTTTGAGATTTAGGTCATTGTGTTAAGGTTAATTTTAATAATTGACTAAGATTTCATCATTTACCATAATTAGTGTAAATCACTTATAATTTCAAGAGATCAGAATAAAATTGTAAAGCTTGCCGGTAAATGTCATACCGCAGATAGGATATTATCTATTACTACACTGGTCATCTCTTGTATTTCTACGACTCAAACAATTACTTGATTTTATCTTTTGAGGTAAAGAGGAACAAGGGACTTAGATATGACCCTAAATATGAGAACATTTTATAATGCAAGTCATATTTTTCACTTTTAGTTTATCTGTTGTGTTTCTAGAGCTGCTGACAAAATCATTAGGCAAATGAGGTGTTTGATTGCTCAATAACTAAATAAGGGTGAGGGTAGAGTTGAGCGAAACAGGTCGGTCAGATTAAAAAATCGCCGACTTTTGCCACAGTCGGGTTTCGCTGAGTGAAACACGACCATAGCGCGAAGTCGGCCATGCGGTCGTCGACCCGAGCGCCAAAGTCGGTTTTCCCAGAATGCTTGTGTAGTGACCAGAAAAACCATTATTAATGTATGTTATATGTTATATGGTAAGTGTGTTCTCTATTCCTTACATGATTACAATTGTGACACCGGCTCCTTGTTTTGCCTTGGAGGAGGTAAATTAATTAATATTATGCTGCCCTCTCCTGCCTTGTTTTGGTATTACCATTAGTAGTACTATGCTGCCTTCTGCTGCCTTAGTTTGGCATTGCAACTTGTTTTTTCTGATTTTTTTCAATCGTTGCATAATTTTCCAAAAAGTAATGTCCTGCTGTCGCAAGCCACCCAAACGCAGGCTCCAAATACTAATGCTATGATAGAATTACAGAAACAGATGGCGGAGTTAGCTAGCGGACTTGCCGAGGTCTGCAAGAAATTAGAAAAGCTAGAGAGCCTGCTACAAGAAGCTACGCCCTGAACACAAATGGAATTCCCTGCTGATCGCACTAGCCAGGAATATGAAACACCATCCGGGAGAAGATCCACCGACAGTTTTGACAAGCAGGGTAGGCCAATTTGCAGATATTGTAATCAAGCTGGACATTTGGAACGTCAATGTTGGCATTTAAAATAGCAACCCCTGAGGCAGAGGACCGCCCCTCGGGAGGACAGACGGTAGGTCCCGAAAATGTTACTTGGTTCTCCAGATATGTTGGACCTAGTCTGGAAGTGACCATTCGCATCAATGGAGTTCCATTTACCGCACTGTTAGACACTGGTTCTCAGGTCACCACCATAACAAAAGACACTTTTGAAAGATATTGGGACCCTAACCTACTTATGCAACCTCCAGATCAGTGGTAAGATGTCATAGCCACTAATGGACAGTCTGTACCTATAACAGGGTATTGGGAAACCATCATGTGTGCAGGAGAAACTCAACTTCCACAACAGGGAGTTCTGGTTGTAAATGTCCCAGAAAAGCCAGACACCTCTGTAATTCTAGGCATGAACGTCCTGCGCAACTGCTATGGGGAAATGTTAGATGCTCTTCGCAAATCAGTACCCACTACTTCACAAGAACAGCAAAGAGCCTTGCAGAGAACTATCAAAGTGTTGTCAGCACAGCAGCAGTTCAGTAATCCTCGAGGTGAGATCTGCCGTGCTCGCATATGTGATGTACGTCCTCTCATTTTGCAACCCAACGCTGAAACTATGCTGTGGTGTCGTGCCTGACCAGGGATCCAAGGACAAGACTATCAGGCACTAGTAGAATCCCTACCCATGGCAGAGCATCCTACGCTTACGACGGCAAGGAGTCTTGTTACGGTATCTGCAGGAAGGGTACCAATTCGTTTGTTAAACCTAGGTGACACTGCAGTGGAACTGAAAAGGTACTATCCTGTAGCTAAATTATCCATCATTTCCTACCAAAATGTAGTGAGTTCAACTAAAAGAAAACCCCAACAAGTGACTAAAGTAGTAGAGGAGGACAGTGTAGCTTCAGAAGCCCCGTGGTGGTCTGACATATATGTAGGATAGGTAACCACCACATCAAAACAAATTGAAGAAGTACTGAAGCTTGCTCGAGACTTCCATCAAGCCTTTAGCAAACATCCTATGGATTATGGTAAAGCGCGGGAGATAAAGCATACAATCCTCACTGGTTCTCATCCTCCCATTAAAGAGCGGTACCGACCCATTCCACCGGCCATGTATCAGCCTGTCAAAAAAATGATGCAAGAAATGAAAGATGCTGGTGTAATTCGTGAAAGTCACAGCCCCTTGGCTGCACCTTTAGTTTTGGTGAAGAAAAAAGATGGCAGTATCCGATTCTGTGTGGACTACGGCAAGATAAACAGTATAACTCATAAAGACGCATATCCATTACCACGCATCGAAGAGTTACTAACAGCTCTGGGGTCTGCTGTATATTTCTCCACTTTAGATTTAACAAGTGCATACTGGCAAGTGCCTATGTCGGAGGAAGATCGTGAGAAAACAGCATTTACCTCCCCAATGGGCCTCTTTGAATTCAATGACATGCCTTTCGGACTCTGCAATGCCCCAGGAACTTTTCAAAGGCTAATGGAACATTGTTTAGGCCACAAAAACTTTGAGACTGTTTTGCTTTATCTAGATGATGTCATAGTGTACTCAAAATCTTATGAGGACCACTTACAGCACCTGGCAGAAGTTCTCCAGATTCTCATCAAACACGGCCTCAAAGTCAAACCTTCGAAGTGTCACTTATTGCAGACCCAAGTACGCTACCTAGAACATGTTGCGAGTGCTGACGAAGTGAGACCCGATCCTGACAAGATCGCTGTGGTCACAAATTGGCCCACACCTACTACCTTGAAGGAAGTCCAGAGTTTCTTAGGATTTACGGGCTACTACAGACGCTTTATACCTAACTATGCCCAAATCACTGCACCATTGCAAGAACTTTTACGTGGTCAACCAAAAAAGGAAGGAAAAAGATCTATTATTAGTCATTGGACAGAAGAGCAGGAAGTTGCCTTCCAACATCTCAAGAAAAAGCTTACCACTCCACCTATTCTAGCTTACCCGGATTACAGCCAGCCTTTCAGTCTTTACACCGACGCCAGTCTAAAGGGGCTAGGAGCAGTCCTAAGCCAGAAGCAAGATGGAAAAGAGCGAGTAATTGCTTTTGCTAGCAGATCTCTTAAAGGAGCGGAACAGAATGATCAAAATTACAGTTCTTTTAAACTAGAGTTTCTCGCTCTCGTCTGGGCCATTACGGAGCGATTGAAGGACTATCTAGCTGCCTCTCCATTTATCGTTTACACTGACAAAAATTCTCTTGTTCATTTAAGCACAGCGAGATTGGGAGCTTTAGAGCAGAGATGGGCCCTAAGACTAGCTAACTATAATTTTATCATCAAGTATCGTGCTGGGAAGTCCAATGAAAATGCCGATGCCTTGACCCGATTACTAACCTCTTCAGATCCCCTGCCAGATGAAGATCACTGGGAGGAAGTGGAGATGCCGAACTTTTACGCCCGATTTGCTCAACAAAATGTGGCCAGTGCCCTTTGGCAGGAGACTTCCGCCTCCCAGTCCCAGGAAGTCAGTTTAGACCCTTCGCTAGAGGAAACTAGATGGATACAAGTACAGACTGAAAGAAGAGTGATTGCAGAAATTTCGGAATTCCTAATCAGGGGAAAACCTCCCGGTAGAATTCGCAGAGGCGATGCTGACCCTGAATTACTTCGTCTGTGGAGACAGCGAAAGCGGTTCTTTGTGAAGAAAGGGTTGCTGTATCGCAGTAGCGTGGATCCCATCACCGGTAGTCATCTCCATCAAATTGTGATCCAAAGGAGAGATGTAGACATGGTCCTCACTGATCAGTCTGGTCATTTTGGAGTGCAAAACACAGAAGCCACAGTACGTAGGCGATTCTATTGGATTGGCATGAGGAGAGACATCGAAAAATGGTGCCAGGAATGTCACACGTGTGTGACTAGGAAAACTGTGAAAGCTGATCAAAAAGCAACACTGCATCCGATTGTGAGTCGACCTCCATTAGATATGGTAGCCATTGATCATCTGAAGGTAGGGCCCAGCAGGACAGGCCATAGCTATGTCTTAACCATCATTGATCACTTCACCAAATTTGTAGTGGCCGTCCCTGTGAAGGATTTAACTACCCAGACTACCGCTGCTATCCTCTGGAAAGCCTTTTGGCTACCTTATGTATGCCCGGAGAAGATTTTGACTGATCGAGGCTCCGCCTTTGAATCACAACTCTTCCAAGAATTATGGAAGTGCTACAAATGTCATAAGCTCAGAACTACTAAGGATGAGTACTTTCTTGTCCTACTCAGAGTGTCTGCTAGGGTGAGCTGGACTTGAGAGCTGCATATGGGGGAATTAGCAGTGGACATGACGGACTGAGAAGGGGTTGGTGATGGTGATGGTGGTGGTGGTGATGACCTAGATTCAGTCTTTTGTTGCAAAATCATTGTGATTCCCTGACTGCTTTGGCACTGTCTCGACACCTCAACATTTCTTGCTGGTGGTGTGCTAACCAATGGGCTTACAGTGGGGAAGCGATGGAGCATTGCTGGCTACCTTCAGTCGCAGCAGGTGCACATGTGCACCTGATGTTTTGTAGTCCGTCCACGCTTGCAAGTGCATGGTCATTAAATGTCTAAGCATGCAAATGGTATTCAAATTTCGGAGATTTTTCCCTCGGCTAAAGGTCCTTCCACACTTCTTACAGATAACCTTTGCCTCATCAATAGGATTTTGGTGAAAAAAGTGCCACACTGCACTGTTCCTACTATGGGATAAATTTTCAGGGCTTGCAGGCAGTGCTAATTTGACCATCTGGCCAAGCTGTCCTGCAACTCTTTTTGTTTTTTTAACACAATTTTGGACTGCTACGGGCCTGCCAGATAACCCCAGCTGCGATGTCGATGCCTGCCGCGGATCCTCCTCCTCTTCTGAGCTTTTGCCAGCAGCACCCTCTTCCCCAATGGATGCCAATCCGGGTCAACAACTGGGTCATCCATCACCTCCTCTTCAATTTCATCTGCACCTTCCTCTGTGTCACCGTGTAAGGTGTTAGAGTATGCGGGAAGGGACACCTGAGTTTCATAAGGGTCAGATTCTGGCTCAGTAGAATGCAAGGGCAGTGTAGTGCTCTGGGTGAATGTACCAGCAGAATCAGATAGCAGTGGCTGTGCATCAGTGCACTCCATGTCATATTCATCTTGGACTGGGGAATTCAGGATTTGACTTGATAACCCAGGCATGGTATGTGAAAAGAGCTCCATGGAGTAATCTGAAGTGTGGCCTGCCGCATCCTTCACTTTTGGTGGGGGTGAAGGACACAAGGAAAGGTGTCGTTCCTGACCAGGAGCCTGCACTGACGACTCAGTGCTTGCATTTTTGAAAGTTCAGAAGAGGAGGCGATAGAGCTGGAGGCTGTTTCGGCAATGTAAGCCAAAACCTGTTCCTGCTGCTCCGGCTTTAAAAGCGGTTTACATACTCCCAGAAAAGGGAGCCTTCCAGGCTATCTGGAGCCAGACGATGATGCAGGCTCAACACCTCCTGGCTTAGGTGATATTGGACTTTTGGCACTACCAGCAGAAGCACCACCACCACCACCATCATTCCCAGCTGCCCCCCCCGCCCATGTCCGTGGCCTCTTCCACCATACTTCCTCATGTTTGGGAAAATGTACCAAAAATACCAGCAGATATATGGTACTGTATGAGGAGCGTACAGCTGTATATGGCGTAGGGGAAAATATAAATCTCCGTATATATTTCCGGAGTCACACACAGACTCTCACTCAGTATGGATTTGACCGTAATACAAAGAGCAGATATACGGTTCTGTCTCAGAAGCGTACAGCTGTATACGGTGTAGGGGAAAATTGCAATCTCTGTACGTATTTCTGGAGTCACACACAGACGCTCACACAGT
Source organism: Oophaga sylvatica (assembly GCA_033576555.1). NCBI lineage: Eukaryota > Metazoa > Chordata > Amphibia > Anura > Dendrobatidae > Oophaga > Oophaga sylvatica. The sequence goes on along the minus strand of JARQOD010000003.1, from coordinate 229,954,177 downwards.
ATGGATTTGACCGTAATACAAAGAGCAGATATACGGTACTGTCTCAGAAGTGTACAGCTTTGTACGGTGTAGGGAAAAATTTAAATCTCCGTATATATTTTCGGAGTCACACACATACGATCACTCAGTATGAATTTGACCGTAATACAAAGAGCAGATATATGGTACTGTCTCAGAAGCGTACAGCTGTATACGGTGTAGGGGAAAATTGCTATCTCGGTATATATTTACGGAGTCACACACAGATGCTCACTCAGTATGGATTTGACCGTAATACAAAGAGCAGATATACGGTACTGTCTCAGAAGCGTATAGCTGTATACGGTGTAGGGGAAAATTGCAATCTCAGTATATAATTCTGGAGTCACACACAGATAGTCGGCATGTATTTGTCCGTGATACCAGCCGGTACACTGTAGTGTGTGAGGAGCGTACAGCTCTATACGGTGTGGGAAAAAATGAACGGTCGGTAAGTGTGCAGAAAAAAAAAAATAAAAGTATTAGTGATGTGTAAAAAGTAGTCTGCACAGCAGTGTACACACAGCAATACAGCTATCAGGCAGCCTAATAATCAGCTCTTCTGCTGCACACAAGAAATTCCTCCCTTGTCATTGGCAGGCAGCCTAATAATCAGCTCTGCTGCTGCACATAAGAAATTCCTCCCCTGTCAATGGCAGGCAGCCTCATAACCAGCGCTGCTGCACACAAGAAAATCCTCCCCTGTCACTGCACACTAACTCTACAGCACAATTGCTATCAGCACAAGCACAGAAGAACTTCTCTTTCCTGCCTAGCTCTCTCCCAACTGATAAACAGCGACAACAACCTCTCCCCACTGTTAATATCGGCAGGGCTTTTATAGACACTATGACGCCCCCCAAAGCAAGCCAATCACTGCAATGCCCTTCTCTAAAATGGTGGTGGACGCTGCACATGTCATCTCGTTGCCCACACTGTACGTCCTTGCTCATTGGCTGAAAAAAGGCACCTGCAAGCATTATGGAAAACTGACTTGGGTGCTGGGGTCAACGACCGCATGGCCGACTGCACGCTATGTTCGGGTTTCGGCCAACGATGCCCGACTTTGGCGAAAGTCAGCGACTTTTGAATCTGACAGACCTGTTTCGCTCAACTCTACTGCCAAACTCTCTCCACCTTACTTGGTTGGATTTAGATATTGAGAATCTCCGATTTGTGGGTATTAATTTTGAAATTGCTCAGACGACCAAATCTATGTAATTCTGAGATAATATTTGGGAGACTTATAGTTGGGGAAGAGACATACAATAGGACATCATCTGCAAAAAGTGCAACTTTGTGCTCTTCTGATTGGGCTTTTATGCCTCTAATAGAGGGATTATTTCGTATCACGGTTGCTAGATGTTCCATAGTGAGCATATAAAGCAAGGGTGAAAAAGGACAGCCTTTCATCATGCCGTTCCTAATTAAAAATGTGTTTGAAAGTGCGCCATTCATTTTAACTTGAGCACTGGGAGATGAGTACAGGGCAGAAATTCTACGTAGCATAGTTTCTTTTAAGCCAATTCCTTCTAACGTTTGAAATATAAAATCACAGTGCACCCTGTCGAAAGCCTTTTCTGCGTCAATCGACAGAATGCACATGGGTTCCTCTTTCTTGACCGTCCCATCAATCAAATAAATAGTTCGGATTGTGGTATTTCATTTTTTTAAATGTTTGGAGCAATGTATGGGGAGCTTTATACACTGGAGAATTATATATGGGCCCCATCATACACTTGAGCATCATAGATACATAGATAGGGCCCATTAGAAATTGTAGCACTATATATGGGGCCCATCATACACTGTAGCATTATAAATGTGGCCCATCATACACTGGAGCATTATCCATGGGGCCCATCATATACTGGAGCATCATATGGGGCCCATCATACACTGTAGCATTATAAATGGGGCCCATTATACACTGGAGCATCAGCCATGGGGCCCATCATATACTGGAGCATCATATGGGGCCCATTATATATGGCACCTCATATGGGCCACATTATATATGGAGCATCACATGGAGCCCATTATACATGGAGCATTATATATGGGGAGCATTATATGGGGCTCATCATACACTGGAGCATCATATATGGGGCCCATCATATACTAGAGCATCATATGGGGTTCATTATTTATGGGGCATCATATAGGGCCCTTTATATATGGAGCATCATATGGAGCACATATGGGTCCTATTCTGTATGGAGCATTATATGGAGCCCATTCTGTATGGAGCAATATATGGGGCCCATCATATACTGTATGGAGCTTTATATGCAACTCTTTATACTGTATGGAGCAATAAGTGGTGCTCATTATACTCTATGGGAACCGTCCTTTACTGTATGGCACATTATATGGGGACCATCATATACTGTAGCATTATGTGAGGCTCATCATATATTGTATGAAGCATTACATGGGACCAATTATGCATGGAGCAATATATGGGGCTCATTATTCTGTATGGTGCACTATATGGTGGCCATAATACTGTATGGAGGAATATACTGTCCGGTTTTTGAGCTATTGTAGAATTTAAAATACATATCACTCATGTAATGTAAGGAGTGAAATATTTGGCATTGTACTATACCTATATTTCTCTGCCGTATCGGAGCATCATGAATTGTGGTATGTGTTAAAGGGGCCCACTGACACTCTTTCGCCCGGGGCACACGAAAACCAGGAGCCAGCCCTGCCCTCCCCACAATATTAGCTAAATAACCCCCAGTTTTCAATGCGTAACTATTATAATAAATTAAATTAAGGTTGACAAGCTTAAGTAATAAGAATTGATGTCATTGGCATTGAAATGGGCACTGTAGGTGTGTTTACTGTCCTCCACTCCCCATTGACTTGCATTGGGTTTCGTGTTTCAGTCGGACTCCTGACTTTTCCCGATAGTCGGCAGATTTCGTTCGACTTGACTTTTGAGAAAGTCGGGTTTCACGAAACCCAACTCGACCCTAAAAAAAGGCAAAGTCGCTCATCTCTAGTGAGGACCAATGATTATTAAATTAATAATGTTCCTTAAAATCATCTCGCTATGATTTCTCAGTCTGGATAAGTGGATGGCCTAGTCCCTATCTTTTGAAGTCTGCAAGACCAGTCTGGTGTTGAAGGGAATCTATCATCACATTTGAGCGATCTGACCAATTAATATTGGCATACAGGTTTAAGACTGCTGAAAAAAGTCCTACCTTTATGTATCATATCAGATGCCTTGTTGTGGAAAAATCATCTCTACCACTTTATGAAAATGAGTTCTTCCAGGGTATGGGGTGTATGCTGCCTGGAAGATTACACTGCCTCCTCTCTCCATGTTCCTATCTTTCTCATCCCCTTTCTTCACTGTGTCCCTGTGATGACATCTACTACATTTAGCAGCTTGTGTATAGCTGTGCTTCCCTTCCCCCCTCCCAGCATAAGTAAGGCTCAGTGTAACCTGAGCCACCAGTGCTGGAGTTTTCCCGCCTCACCGTAGGGGGTCTCCATTGTCTTCACATGTGCTGTCCATCCATGGCAGCCATTATGAGGATTCATTCTTTTTGCTTATAACACGGTGGGAGGTTGCGTCAGAAACACAAAAGTCCCTGTTTTGAACCATGCGCTGACAGGCATCGTTCCCGTGGTACTGGTGAACCCGTAACTCCAACAGAACCCAAGAAACAGATTTCTGCTTAGCCGATCCACCCAGGCACTCTGCGTTTAGACTTAAATGCACGCCAACATCTTGCGGAGTACAATGGTATGCTGTGCATCGCTGTAAGAGACTCCATCTCTAAGTTATGATAGTTATTAGTTTTCTGAACTAAGATTACCACTTAGAGCAAGAGGAGGACCCTGGTAACTTCACCCCGTTTATGATGTCACGGCCACAGGTCTATAAGGTAGGGGCCAGGTATTCTGCCTCAGATCTGCCCTGGACACCAGACTTATAGCAGCTCTGTGATGCATTGTGATGTGTCTCCCCTCCCCCGACCGCATGGCTTGCCTACTATGATCTAAGAACTGTAAGTTGATCTTCCTTATGTTAACCCCTTTTATTTTCTGTAACCATATTGTACATAACGATATTGTCTCAGCTTGTTACCGTTTTTTTAAACTATAAGCACTGCCTGCATTTTTAAGGAATAAACCTATAAAATTATTAGTTTGTTTCTCCTGCTCTATAAACGAATTTACACGTGCCTGAAGTACTACGCTACTGTTTTGGGGTTGCTACGGACCCTCTTGATAAATTGTTCCAAGTAAACCGTAGCTGGTGGCAGCTTAAAAGAAGGGGTGTAAAGTGTTGACCTATGGGGTGGCGTTGGCAGTGACGGAGCGGGTTTTATAAGTGTATTGCCCGGCTGCGGCCCGGAGTAATTATAATTCCCTCACTGCAGCGTGTCCAATAGCCAGCACACATCCAAGTGACCCGTCTGGCGACTAATTATCCTAGGTGCAGTTCTCTGACTGACCTGAGGGTAAGGGGGGCGCCAGAGAGCTGCAAGTTCCTAAGTGGAAGTGGGATAATTATAAATCCCTGCAGTTTACTGGGTCGGACGGCAGCAGCCGTCGTGTGTGTGCGCGTTTTCGTCACATTTGCGGAGGGATCACAAGCCGTGATACCCCGGGCTACCGTGTGGCGGACCATGTGCACGTTTCGTCACAGTCCCTGTTACGTCAGGTATATTACCTGAAATCCCTTGCCTGCGCATTCCGACAGCAACGTCTTTTCTTCACTGTTCCACCCTTCTATGAGCATTGGCTTAACTTTTGTCCTGCACAGGTGCCAGAGAGTCACTGTAGCTTCAACTTTCAGTGTTTCAGTGTTCTCCAGCATGCAGTAAATGTGCAATTCCAACTTCCCAACTTCCTTCCTCCCGCCCTGCATAGTAAGTATGTTGTTTGCACCTTTTCTGTGAGCACTGGAAACTGAAGTTACACTTACTCTCTGGCGCATGCACAGGACAAAAGTGAAGCCAATGCCCAAAGAAGGGTGGAATGGTGAAGAAGAGCAACAGCAGTCGAAATGTGCAAGCAGGGAATTTCCGGCCATGTACCTGAGGTTACACGAACACAGTGACGATATGGGAGGAGAAGATAGGATAATGAAGCAACAAGGCAGTGGTATCTTCCGGGCATGGCCTGAAAGAAATCATTTACATAGGGCCATAAGAGATGATTTTCCCACAACAAAGCATCATTCATGCGGCATACAGATATAGACTGCTGAAAAAGTCCTAACCCATATACCCATACCCATATATGCCCTTATTAATAGGTCAGATGATAGCTAAAATATAGTTACAGATTCCATTTAACTGTTAGGGTATTTTCACATGGTGTTCTTCACCACATCTGGTCTTATGTCTAATCCTTCCGCAAAACAGGATTCGGAAGTAGTAGACTGACTCTGAATGTTCTCTTCCAGTAGGCGTATATGCCAGAAAATGATGCACAACAGAGCACATAGTGACTCTGTCTGCATCATTACAGTAAATTGCCCAATTGGTGCATATGCCTGAATCCATTTTTGCGAGGGGTACAGATGTAAGCCCAGATGAAGTGAATGAACGTGTCGAAGAACGCAGTGTGAAACCACCCTTATATTATGTCTTTTCAAAGTATCAGACTCTATGTGCTGGTCACTGTTCTAAAATCATTAGTTGTGCTGGATTAATCAATGTGATGCCTGAAGTTTATAGCCAAAAATGCAGCTACTTTATATGAACTAGCCATAAAGGGTTCTGTTCCTCTTCCTCTCGGCTTCCTGCCTGCTAGGGGGGCATTGAGTTCCTAAATATTGACAGTTCAGCTGCCTTGAACTGTTCATACTCCTACGGTGCTAGAACAGGCAGCTTTGCTTGTGCAGTATGAAAGAATCGCAGGATCACTGAGGCTGGTTGTATTCAAAGATCCTGCCAGCTTCAGAGCAATGGGTGCAAGCTGTTTAACAAACAACTTGGAAGTATGCACTTATCACCTTTGAAACCAACGACTCTGCGGGGGCTAGTATCCGGCAATGAACAGTAATCTATAGAATTCAAAATCCCTACATTCTTCAGAGCAGACAGACATTTAATATGAATAGTTTGCAAAGTTGCTTGCTTTTACAAGCTTTTTGCAGTTTTATCCAGTAATGAACATGAGGCAGCCCCTTTAAAGCATATATGTTTTTTCATAAAAAAAAAACCCTGTAGGAACATATAGCCTTTTTGTCTTCAACCCCCTACCATTTAAATCAGCATTTGATGAATGCTGATATAATATGTCCAGGAGCTACCTTGACTCTCATGGTTTGCATCTTGACATCCATTCTTTTCCAGTTGAAAGTTTGTTTTCACCAACATTTTACCAACACTACCTATGCTAGAACTTCTTTTCCATCAATTTCCAAAATAGAATATTCCTGTAATGACCAATTCTAGTTGCAAGGGACGGAAGTGGACAGTAAGTTAAACTAAAGGGAGGACAGTAAGTTACACAGCACTTTGGGGTGATTTTCAGAGTTAAGATGACAAAATGGAAAAATAAAGTGACTTTCAAATTATGTATTTAGCATATTAATAATACAATGGAGAACAAGTTATTTAAAAACCCTTAGTGACGAGGAAAATGTTTCAAATTTGACATGTGTCATTTTATGTGGCAATAACTCTGAAATGTTTCAACATATCCCAGTGATTTGGAGGTTTTTTTTTTTTTGGGGGGGGGGCAGATTGTACCCTGTTAAGGGTAAATTTAAGTCAACATGCTTTCCTTTTCAAAAATTTGGCAAAAAATTAAAGTTTAAAAAATTAGCAATTTTCAAAATTTGAATGATTATCTCTTTAATCCAGAAAAAAAAGTCATACCAAACAAAAAGTTAATAAATAACCTACATCAGCACAATTTGTAAAATGTCCTTGTATATTGTTAGGATGACAGAAGGCTTAAAAATGTAACTTTAACAAAGGAAATGTACAAAACTCACTTTTTTAGAGATCTTTTTAGTTTTGAAGTGATTTGGGAGGTCTTATTTATTGGAAAAACACCAAAAGTTAAAACTTTTTAAAACAGCACCATTCAAAATATTCAAAACAGCTTTCAGATATATTATAATTATTAACCCTTCAGGTGCATTTCAGGAATTCATGCAATGTGGAATGACCTGAATGAAAAAATATATTTTTACAACCAAAGTGTTGCTAACTTCTTAACAGAAAAACTGGGTCTGAACTGAAAAAGTAAGATGATGTGTATGCAAAATGTAAATGCATATCAAACACATGACCATTAAACAGAGAAAACAAAAAACAAGAAACAAATATCCTAAAATAAAACAAAATAAAAAATATATTGCAAAACATGCATGAAGTTATAATAATAATAATAATAAGGGTATTTGGTAAACATAATTTTGATCAAAAGAATGTACAAGCCATCCCGCCACGTCAAGGCAACCCTTTGTGGGACAGTCCTACTCTAATATTAAAAACCTTTCCACTTGACGTAAATGTGAACAAGGCAGAGGGACTGAACCCACCAGTTGAAGCATAGCCAGACAGGATGGATTTTTCAGCTCAAAAGCAGGGCGGTCACACCCTTATATGCACAAGATGCACTAAGAACTAAATGAAAAACTGGGTCTGAACTGAAAAAGTAAGTTGATGTGTATGCAAAATGTAAATGCATATTAAACACATGACCATTAAACAGAGAAAACAAAAAACAAGAAACAAATATCCTAAAATAAAACAAAATAAAAAATATATTGCAAAACATGCATGAAGTTATAATAATAATAATAAGGGTATTTGGTAAACATAATTTTGATCAAAAGAATGTACAAGCCATCCCGCCATGTCAAGGCAACCCTTTGTGGGACAGTCCTACTCTAATATTAAAAACCTTTCCACTTGTCAAGTGACGTAAATGTGAACAAGGCAGAGGGACTGAACCCACCAGTTGAAGCATAGGCCAGACAGGATGGATTTTTCAGCTCAAAAGCAGGGCGGTCACACCCTTATATGCACAAGATGCACTAAGAACTAGTGTTGAGCGATACGATACCGTAAGTATCGGGTATCGGCCGATATTAGCTCTATCGGCCTTTCGATACTTAGTTTCGATATTTTCCATATATCGTATACCGGAATCGGAAGTTCCCATAATTCTTTGAGAGGCAATGTGATTTTAGTCAGCCAATGAGGAATCCTAAGAAGTGTGGGCACATCCTGTACTGCTGCGGTCATGTTAACTAATGGCATGGCTGTGATTGGATGCTGAAATGATGTCAGAATGCACTATAAAAGGCGCCGCCGCCATTTTAGCGTCACTGTGCTGTGAATTCAGTAAGGGACAGAACGCTGCTGTGCTGACTCTGAGGGACAGTTAGAGATTGCGATTTAGTGTACTGTGCTGTAGGCAGGCTAGCACCAACCGCTGTGTAAAGCTTCCTTTTGCCTGCAGTGTTGTTTTAACAGCTCTGCAAGGTGTGTGTGAGTGCAGGTGACGCTGCAGTTTGCTCTGCATGCAACGCTGTCTGTAGGCATCTGCACGTGTCACTCACAGACTCTTTTTTTTTTCTTCAGTGTAATTCTTGCAGCTCCATGCAATTTAACTATTAGTGTGACACACTTCCATCCGTATCCAATACATTGGTTGCAAACACTATAGAAGTAGACAAAGGAGTAGCCTTTCACAGATTGTGAACAGTTGTGTTTCAGTGTTCACTTCAGTCTCTGCGTAATAACCACACTTAGGCCTTATAACTTTTCTGACTTTCTTTATCAATCTACCAAGATGAAGAAGTCAGTGAGTAAGGCACGTGGTTGTGGCCGTGGAATTTCAGCAGGGAGAGGACGTGGGGATTCTGTGGCTGCTGCCGCCCTCAGTGACACAGCATCCACCATTTATCCCTGTGAGCGTTCCTTTATGCGCACTTTGGTAGGAGCTCGGCGTGCCCCCCTGCTGCGGGAAGAACAAATTGAAGCCGTTGTTGGTTGGATGGCAGCCAATGCATCGACTTCAATTCCTTCCACCTCCTCTCAGGAACACAACACTGTTGAGCAACCATCTGTCTGTTCACCGCCTGTCAAATTGCCCAGGCAGTCAGAGAGTTCTGTACAGGAGCCAGCTGAGTCTCTGCTTCTGTTCTCAGAATCTGTTGGCTCGCAAACACGGGCACAGGCAAGCAGCATTCTGCAATTTGAAGAAGAGGGAGTATGCAGTGATGCGCAACAGCTGTGTCTCTCTCAATCTGAAGAGGCGGGTGAGCCAGTGCCGATGGACAGCACACCGCAGAACGCATCTTATGATGATGATGAGACTCAGGTGCCAGGTTTTGTGGAGCATGGTGCTGCCCAGACCATCCAACAGCAGCAGGTGTTGGAAGAGGGTAGTGGAGATGATGAAGTCCGAGACCCAACATGGCATGAGCAACAGGAAGGTGGTGGGAGCAGCTCTGAGGAAGAGATTGTCCCAACGGTACAAAGAGGAGGAGAGGTAGGCTGCAGACTCGCTTGCCTGTAGCCTCCAGTTTGGCACCTGTTGGGAGCAGTTCTCTTAGAAATGTCAAAATTGGCGCTCCCATGACTTGCACTGCATGGTCCTTTTTTGACAGACTTGTAGATGATATTTGCTATGTTCAATGCAAGCTGTGTAAGCAAAAAGTTAAAAGAGGTAAAAATATCAGTTACCTGAATACCACAAATATGTGGAAACATGTACGGACAAAGCACGTAGCTGAGTTACAAAGACACACTGGATATGTAGGCCAACCTACAGCAGCACCTACATCTTCAGGTCGTGTTCGAGCCTCTACCTCCAGCTCACACACACCTGGTTTGTCTTCCTCACAGGATCTCCATGGAAGAACCTCGGTCACTGTTGTCCATAGACAAACTGTTATTCCACCCACAGCAGCAAGTTCACAGTCATCGTCACACTCCCAGAACAAAAAACAGCCATCGGTACAACAGGCATGGGATAAAAGACGGCCATACTCGGCAAACCATCCACGAGCACAGGCTCTGAATGCTGGCATTGCAAAACTCCTGTCCCTTGAAATGCTGTCATTCAGGCTGGTGGAGACTGACAGTTTCAGGAACTTTATGGCATTGGCAGTCCCACAATATAATGTGCCAAGCCGATTTTATTTCAGCAGGCAAGCCGTCCCTGCTCTGCAAAAACATGTCGAGGGAAACATTAAACATGCGCTACTAAACGCCGTCAGTAGCAGGGTCCACCTGACCACAGATGCGTGGACCAGTACCCATGGCCAGGGACGATACCTTTCCCTCACTGCCCATTGGGTCAATCTTGTGGAGCCGGGTACAGATCTTGCCAGTGGCGCTGTAAGTGTTCTGCCAACTCCAAGGATTGCAGGAATCCAGTCTGTACACATTGATTCCTCCTCCTACTCCAGTTCCTCAGAATCATCGCTGCACGAGCCGTCACGGTATACCTCCACATGGACCCGTGAACGCTTACCTGTTGCGACCGATATGAGCACAGCCGTGGCCAAACGTCAACAGGCCGTCCTGAAATTAATTTCCATGGGGAATCGAAGACACACAGCGCAGGAGCTCTGGGATGCCATCAAGCAGGAGAGCGACGTGTGGTTTTTGTCAGCTAATCTCCAGCCAGGCTTGGTAGTGTGTGACAATGGCCGAAATCTGGTGGCAGCTCTGGGCCTTGGCAACCTCACTCACATACCATGTCTGGCACATGTGCTCAACTTGGTCGTGCAGAGTTTTTTGAGGGACTATCCGGATCTTGATGCACTGCTGCACAAGGTCCGCCTAGAGTGCGCTCACTTGCGACGTTCCAGCATGGCCAGATCGCGCATTGCAGCTCTGCAAGTCAGATTTCGCCTTCCTGAACATCGCATCATATGTGACGTACCCACCAGGTGGAATTCCACGTTACATATGTTGGATCGGTTGTGTGAGCAGCAGCCAGCAGTAATGGAGTATCAGCTGCAACAGGCGCAATCAACTCGCAATTTGCGCCGTTCACACTTCACCACTACTGAGTGGGCCTCTATGAAGGACATCTGCGACGTTTTGCGTGCGTTTGATGTCTCAACGCGGATGGCGAGTGCAGATGATGCACTAGTCAGCATGACTGTCCCCCTTATCTGCCTGCTTCAGAAATCACTGAAAGCACTAAAGGAAGAGGTTTTGAAAGAGGTGGAGGATGAGGAGTCACAAATTCAATTACCTTCAGGACAGTCAGCGCAACGTGGTTCCTCACAAAGGGCTGGGCAGGGCTCACTTTGTGAGGAGGATGAGGAGGAGGAGGAGTCAATGGAGGAGGAAGAAATCCCTACAGAGGGAGGTACACAACGCTTTAGTCAATATGTAGAGCGAGGGTGGGGTGATGCAGAGGAGGCAGAGATGACGCCTCTTCCAGAGGACAGCCTTTGTTGGCCAGTTGGGAGTCTGCAGCACATGGTTGATTTCATGCTTCAGTGCCTGAGAAACAACCGCCGCATCGCCCACATTCTCAGCACGTCAGATTATTGGGTGTACACCCTCCTAGACCCTCGCTACCGTGACAACTTACAAACCCTCATCACACCGGTGAACCGGGACCGTAAAATGCAGGAGTACCAAGACACACTGGTGCAATCCATACTGTTGTACATTCCAGCCGAGAGAGCTGTTGCTGCTGCTGCTACTGCTTTACAAAGCAGCTCTGTGCGTCGAGGCAGTGTAGACACCTCTACAACAAGAGGGAGCAGAAGCAGCGCCTCTGCACAGGGCAAGAACTGTATGTTACAAATTTGGCAAAGTTTTGTGACAGCGCCAGCAAGGTCTACACCATCCGAGACGGCTCCAGTCACCAGGAAGAAATGTTTCCGTAAGATGGTGACAGACTACTTGGCTTTCCCTCTAAGTGTACTCCCAGATGCCTCTTCCCCTTTCAAATTTTGGGTCTCTAAGTTGGATACATGGCCAGAGCTTAGCCAGTATGCATTGGAGGTGCTGGCTTGCCCTGCTGCCAGTGTATTATCTGAGCGCGTCTTTAGTGCTGCAGGTGGTGTAGTAACAGACCGTCGCATGCGACTATCCTCAGAGAATGTAGACCGGCTTACTTTTCTGAAAATGAACAAGGCATGGATCTCACCTGAATTTGCCTGTCCGTTTTCAGATTAAATAACTGTTTGGCAACGTTTTCCATGTCTCCTGTTATGTTCATCTTTCTACCACCTGAACTCTACTCCCTGGGCTACAACACCGCCATTTGTTGCTCGTAAGTAATTGGCAGGGGTACTGACTCCTGGCCAGCCTGGTTACAGCACGACAGCTGTTTCCTGGCAGTGTGAACGTCAATTATCCTCCAATAAGTTGTGCTGTCGTGTTGCATTCGGGTTAGCCGACTCTATGGTGCCTGCAGTTTAGGTGATTCCTATGTGTGCTGTGGGATATGTAAATAAAGGCTGTTTCCATTGTGACAATAGGACAAGCACCCACTGTAGGACTGTGTGATTCGGTAAATGCGGACGGCTTGCGTCCTGTCAACTTACATTTTCATGGGTGCGTTCTGCTACCCGTCCGGGGTCCAGTACCGTCAACTGGTTCTCCCCAGTGCCTTTGGCCTAGGTGCCTCCATCTCCGTATCCGAGTTCCACCAACGTCTGCTGGTCCTTGGTAGTGCTTTGGAGCACAGGTACCTCCTGCTTAGTAACCGTGTCACAGTAACGTCAGCTGGTACTCGGTTGTGACATTGCCTCTTTTCCTTCTGCTACCCGTCCGGGGTCCAGTACCGTCAACTGGTTCTCCCAGTGCCTTTGGCCTAGGTGCCTCCATCTCCGTATGCGAGTTCCACCAACGTCTGCTGGTCCTTGGTAGTGCTTTGGAGCACAGGTACCTCCTGCTTAGTAACCATGTCACAGTAACGTCAGCTGGTACTCGGTTGTGACATTGCCTCTTTTCCTTCTGCTACCCGTCCGGGGTCCAGTACCGTCAACTGGTTCTCCCCAGTGCCTTTGGCCTAGGTGCCTCCATCTCCGTATCCGAGTTCCACCAACGTCTGCTGGTCCTTGGTAGTGCTTTGGAGCACAGCTACCTCCTGCTTAGTAACCGTGTCACAGTAACGTCAGCTGGTACTCGGTTGTGACATTGCCTCTTTTCCTTCTGCTACCCGTCCGGGGTCCAGTACCGTCAACTGGTTCTCCCCAGTGCCTTTGGCCTAGGTGCCTCCATCTCCGTATCCGAGTTCCACCAACGTCTGCTGGTCCTTGGTAGTGCTTTGGAGCACAGGTACCTCCTGCTTAGTAACCGTGTCACAGTAACGTCAGCTGGTACTCGGTTGTGACATTGCCTCTTTTGCTTCTGCTACCCGTCCAGGTTCCAGCACAGTCAGCTGGTCCTCGTTACTTCCATTGTCTCTTGCTCCATCTGATACCCGTCAGGGTTCCAGTAACGTCAGCTGTTTCTCGGAAATTAGACGACCTTAAAGACCACCCAGAAGAAGATGACGACAACAAGGACGACGAGCATGAAGCCAACCAGCCTGAACACCATCACAAAGAAAAAATAAAAGATTACCCAGAAGAAGATCACCAACAGGACAAAGAAGGTTAAGACAAACTACAAGATACAGAACAAGAGACAGAAGAACAATAAGCAGAAGATCAAAAAGCAGAAGAACATGAAGTATAAGACCAAAATGAAGAGCAAAATATATGCTCTAAATTCTAAGCAGAAGAAGACTAAGCAGTGTATGGGGGTGAGTCCGTTCCTCCTCGTGGTGCCCCTGGAAAATGCCTGCTGCTGCAGGCTAAACTGAACACGGACAAATACTGTTGTAATTTAAATCTTTTGTGACAGCAAGAACGGAAGGATGAACAATTCATACTTTTACAGATTACAAGTACAGGAATCTCTGTCACAAATAAGAATATGATGAAGAAGATGAAGAGGAAGAAGATGAAGAATTTGAATATGAAGATTAATTAGTTTAATAATAACAATATGAGTAATGTAAACAAAAACATGAATAGCAAGAAGTTTAAGAAGAAGATTAAGAAGGTGAAGATGAAGAATAATTTGATGAGAAAGATGATGCTGCTGCTGAAGATTATGAAGGAGAAAGTGTGGCACTGGCAAAAGTTAAAAAGGTGAAGAGCATGGAAGTTGTGAAACATACATATTTGCCAAAATAGAAAAAAGGTTAACAACATTGTCAATTTGTTAGTCAATCCAAACGTATTTCCAAAAAAATATATATTAATGCTATTCCAATGCATTGGGTTAAACATGTATGCCTTTATTGTCTCCTCAACCTCCCCCAATACATTCTACATTAGTCTTTGTTGTTTTCCTTCATGTACAATTAACCAACAAGGCAAGAATGTTTTTTTTTAATGTCGATATTTGGTTCCCATAGACTTACATGGGACTTCCGGTATCGGAATCGGATATCGACGATATTTAGTGATATCGGCGATACCATTCCGATCCGATATTTTTAGATATCGAGCAGTATCGCTCAACACTACTAAGAACTAAATGAAAAACAGGGTCTGAACTGAAAAAGTAAGTTGATGTGTATGCAAAATGTAAATGCATATCAAACACATGACCATTAAACAATTATGTTTACCAAATACCCTTTATTATTATTATTATTATTATTATTATTATTATTATAACTTCATGCATGTTTTGCAATATATTTTTTATTTTGTTTTATTTTAGGATATTTGTTTCTTGTTTTTTGTTTTCTCTGTTTAATGGTCATGTGTTTGATATGCATTTACATTTTGCATACACATCAACTTACTTTTTCAGTTCAGACCCAGTTTTTCATTTAGTTCTTAGTGCATCTTGTGCATATAAGGGTGTGACCGACCTGCTTTTGAGCTGAAAAATCCATCCTGTCTGGCCTATGCTTCAACTGGTGGGTTCAGTCCCTCTGCCTTGTTCACATTTACGTCACTTGACAAGTGGAAAGGTTTTTAATATTAGAGTAGGACTGTCCCACAAAGGGTTGCCTTGACGTGGCGGGATGGCTTGTACATTCTTTTGATCAAAATTATGTTTACCAAATACCCTTATTATTATTATTATTATTATTATAACTTCATGCATGTTTTGCAATATATTTTTTATTTTGTTTTATTTTAGGATATTTGTTTCTTGTTTTTTGTTTTCTCTGTTTAATGGTCATGTGTTTGATATGCATTTACATTTTGCATACACATCAACTTACTTTTTCAGTTCAGACCCAGTTTTTCATTTAGTTCTTAGTGCATCTTGTGCATATAAGGGTGTGACCGCCCTGCTTTTGAGCTGAAAAATCCATCCTGTCTGGCCTATGCTTCAACTGGTGGGTTCAGTCCCTCTGCCTTGTTCACATTTACGTCACTTGACAAGTGGAAAGTTTTTAATATTAGAGTAGGACTGTCCCACAAAGGGTTGCCTTGACGTGGCGGGATGGCTTGTACATTCTTTTGATCAAAATTATGTTTTCCAAATACCCTTATTATTATTATTATTATAACTTCATGCATGTTTTGCAATATATTTTTTTTTGTTTTATTTTAGGATATTTGTTTCTTGTTTTTTGTTTTCTCTGTTTAATGGTCATGTGTTTGATATGCATTTACATTTTGCATACACATCAACTTACTTTTTCAGTTCAGACCCAGTTTTTCATTTAGTTCTTAGTGCATCTTGTGCATATAAGGGTGTGACCGCCCTGCTTTTGAGCTGAAAAATCCATCCTGTCTGGCCTATGCTTCAACTGGTGGGTTCAGTCCCTCTGCCTTGTTCACATTTACGTCACTTGACAAGTGGAAAGGTTTTAATATTAGAGTAGGACTGTCCCACAAAGGGTTGCCTTGACGTGGCGGGATGGCTTGTACATTCTTTTGATCAAAATTATGTTTACCAAATACCCTTATTATTATTATTATTATAACTTCATGCATGTTTTGCAATATATTTTTTATTTGTTTTATTTTAGGGTATTTGTTTCTTGTTTTTTGTTTTAACTTCTTAACAGGTAACTATAGCGTGCAGATTCTAAAGTCAGAACTTGCCATGTCAACCATCAGGACCACACAATCATGATATCAGGGTGCTGATGGGGCTAAAGTGGGAGCCCCTATGTTCTGTTTACCATCTACATTCTGTAGTCACTATTGACAGCATCATCTAAGGGGTTAAACGGCCTTGGTTGATGCCAACAGTGGCTGATGCAGGAGGGTGTCAGCTATAGTGGATAGCTGACAGCTGCTGCTTTTTCACCCATTGGTAAAAAGATGTATTGGTGATCACTAAGCTGTTAACACTTCAGTGACCACTGATAGTATATGGGCCTAATTCATCACTGCTTTCCACCAGAATATTGTTGTAAAAAACTTTTAAAGATTGCAAAAATTTTTACCTTTTTTTTGTTCTGCACTAAAGTTTTGCAATTTATGCAGCACTCGTAATTTATGCAGCACTCACATCATTTTCTCCCAGTTTTGACAAATTGGGCAAAGCTATGGCAGGAGAGGGCAAATCCAACTTGTCAAATTAATGGCAAGCTAACACAGAAAAAGCTAACATAGTTCCTTGGTCATTAGCAACTATTTGTTTTTCCCAGTTCATGACAAGCAATGGCATTCCTTGCAACACAATACTCAATACTGTACCAGACTAGATTAAGATTTCTGTACCACTTTGACCTAAAACTTCACTAGATTTTCACATAACACCTAAAAGTAGATAATGAAAACCAAATCCAACAAATGAATCAAAAATATTAAACCTTGCCATTATTCCTATTATTTTAATGAAGAAAATTATCCAATATCACGTTTCTGGGAGTGAAAAAACTTTTCGAAACTTTGCTTTATCTAGTTTGATCCCGTTGATCTGAACATTTCCAGTAATCGTTAATTTGTCCTACACATTGGCTTGAAAGATTTGTATCCCTTTCCTCCTTACAAAACAGCTCCTATTCCATTATATTGGTGGGTTTTCTCCCATAAACTGATCACTTTAGATCTTTCCATAGCATTTCTTTAGGATTAAGGTCAGAACTTTGATTTGTTCTATTCTTCCGAGGCTTTGAGATATCTCCTTTCTTCATGCCATGAAACACTTGCACAATTATCTTTTGTGAAGATCAGACTTTGATACATCACTGATCCACAACAAGTCACTATTTCAAGCTTGATTGCCATCCCATTGATTGAAAACACCAGACATTTCTGATAATCCTAAAGGTTCACAAACTTCTGCCTTTCACAGACGTGATATTGTATTATTTTATTTAATAAAAAACTATTACAAAGTCTAATATTTTTATTCATTTGTTTGATGTGGTTCTTTATTTTCTTTTAGGACTTAAGAAAAAAATCTGATATAGTTTTTGGTTAAATTTTGGCAAAATATGAAAAATTCTGAAAGGTTCATAAACTTGACTGTTTGTAAGATCCACTGTTTGTAAGCATGTTTTTGTGGAATAATCCAATTTTTCGTACTAGTAATACTTGACTTGGAGAAATATGTTGTTTCAATATCATAAGCAATGTTTAAATTTGTAACAGACTTTTACAATTTTTGGATAAAAGACTTTTGCTACACAGACCTTAAATGATAAAAATTGAGGAGACTAAACAACATATTTTAGAAAACATAATTTCAGAAGAAACAGGAACTGGCAAGCATCATAATTTATCTTTCTCTTATCTCTAGAAAATTGAACAGATAAAAGTCAATGGCCTTAAGCCGTTATATCTTATTTTTTAAAGGCAGATAATTTGTCTTTTCTGATAACAGATGTGGGTATAGCGCAGTGTTCGGCTGAGCGGTTTTCCTGTAAATGATCAAGTTTATGAAGAACAAAACTGTACACTGAAATGATGAGGATGATGGCCAGGTATGATACCCTTTGTTACATTGCAAAAACAAAATTGACTTAAAATGCATGTTATATAATGAAATTATTTAGAATATAGGGAAAAATAACACTACAGGTTATAGCATGTTTACATAAGCTTCAATTAAATCTGATTTCCTATGAGATTTTCAATGGAAAATGCCAGTTTCTTTTAAAAACCTTTTATGCAATTCTGGGTGGTCATCTGAAGAAGATTAATTGTACACGCATATGTTAGATTTTTTTCTAAAGAGTATGTTCAGATGTTCTCTAGAAACTCTCAAAAATTATGCAGAACAGATTTTTCACAGTAGATTTTATTGACCGATTTTGTGCTGGTAAAAACATACCCATCTGCATATTGCACCCCTACTGTGCCCAAAATGTGCCTGGTTACATAGCTTGACTTTCTGTAATGATTGGATATAGAGGTCTAATCATCTAAAAGGACTAAAATAACGGCAGTTACATATCTATACCACATTACCCATCCTTAGTTGTCCCCACATCTACGCAGGTCCTGAATGAGAAAAGTGCTTGCACAAACAGGGGATATATAAAAGGCGTTTTTGTTTGTCTGTTCTAACACCTGCCTGAAAACAGCTCCTAAAAAAAGCAAAAAATAATGAATATATGAACTGCAATGCCAAAATGATTCACTGTGCATATCATATGTCAAGTATTTTTGAACTTCTTAGAATGGCTTTCAGAGCAATAAAAAGGTTTAAAGAAGGGACTTGATCATTCTTCAGACGGCTTCTGCTTGGAAGCCTTTGACTCGTATTTATAAAAAAGATGAAAAAATTGCATGAAAATACATAAAAAAAATTTCAGGAAAAACAACACCAGAGTTTTCCTGAAGCATCTTGTATTTGAAAAACTTTATGGATATGCTGGAGTCTAAAAGATGTAGGGTGCACATAACCCTAAAGAAGAACTGGATACCATTGAGCAGATTCAGTCAGTTCAGACAAGGAGTTTAAACTTGTGTGAAATTAATTTGTTATGAATTGAATTTGCTGGGAAAAGTTTAAAAAACAATAAACTATTATACTCAATGCCCCTTGGCCCTCTCCATCATGTCACAGCTTCTCTCTTGGTCCTATTGTGGAATCACTTTGGCCATCTTCCTGTTCCTGGTATAATAATAATCTTTATTTATATAGCGCCATCATATTCCGCAGGCTTTACAGTTTAACAGTTTCAAAACACAAGTCATAAGTAACAACGTTAACAATACAATAATTAAAGCAAAATAAGTCGCCCCTGCTCGTGAGAGCTTACAATCTACAATGAGGTGGGGGAGATACAAAGTACAGGTGTGTATATACAATGGTGCATTTACAATGATGGTCCAGCCAACTTGAGGGAGTGAGGGATGGATGGAGATAGTGAATGGGCTACACACACACACTTACACATAGAATGACTTTGATTAGTGAATGTGATAGGTCGCTCTGAACAAATGTGTTTTGAGGGAGCGCCTGAAACCATGCAAATTGTGGATAGTCCTAATTTCTTGGGATAGAGCATTCCAGAGGATTGGCGCAGCACGGGAGAAGTCTTGGAGTCGGGAGTGGGAGGTACGGATTAGTGCAGAGGTTAGTCGAAAGTCGTTTGCAGAGCGCGGCAGTCGGTTAGGCCGATAGATAGAAATGAGGGAGGAGATGTAGGGGGGTGCTGCACTGTGGAGAGCTTTGTGAGTGAGAACAAGTACTTTGAATTGGATCCTATAATGAATGGGCAGCCAATGTAAGACTGGGAAGAGCGGACGCGTCCGAGTACCGATTAACCAGATGGATGACCCTGGCTGCTGCATTAAGGATGGACTGGAGAGGGGATAGTCGAGTAATGGGGAGGCCAAGTAATAGAGCATTGCAGTAGTCCAGGTGGGAGTGGTATCCAGGCACAATGGCTGACTAGGCCCTTTGCTGTCACATGGGGTGCAATGCCACCATTTTGTTGCAGTTACATAAATCAAAATTCAAAAATACAAATTTATTTCTTTAGAATTGATTTATTGAACTCTACTGCACACCACTTCCATTCTTGAAAGTGAAAAAAACGGCAACCAGAATTATCATTAGCATCTGTCACCTGGTCTTTTCTATGTAATCTAAGCACCATGAGGGAGCAGAGATCCTGATTACAGTGATGTGTCAATTACTTGATTGTATTTTTTGCTATGATCAATGTTTTAGCATCAGCAGGTTATCACTACATGATAACTGCCTTGTGCATAGTAATCCAACCACACCCTGATCACTGATTAGAAGCTCCTTGTAGATAAACAATGTAATGTAATGTTTTGAGTTGATGGGGCTAGATCTGCAGAAAGAAAACTGCTGCACCCAGTAAACTAAATGATACATTGCTGGAATAAGGATATCTGTTCCTAGCTCATGCTACTGTCAGATAATAAAGCAAAAATCTGATGACAGATTCCTTTTAATAATGCTTTTTTTATTTTTTTATGTTACCTCTATAGAGCTTTTCAAGGCCCATTTAGACACACACCTGTTTCTTGGGATTGAGACTCTAGTCCTATGTTTGTTGTGTTGAACCAGCTGTGCTTTGGTGTTTGTGTTTATAATTGATTATTTTCCGCTGGGTTGCACTTCAAAGGGTCTGCTACTCCTGATATTCCTGAGCGTGCCTAGTCCTTACTGCCAAGTGCCTTCCTGTTTGCTGCATCAACGCCTGGGATCCATGCGCCAAGCCAGACAATAGGCTTAAAAGATCCACTTCACTTGGTGAGCCTAAAACCAGAAAGTCAGAGCCTGAGAGTGGTGTGCTACTGAAGATATAGCAAAAGAAGACTGTTTTAACTGGTGGAGTAAAGGGTATAAGGTTAGCTTGTTGCTTGTGTAAGAGTTATTCCATTTTTATCAAAACTATAAGCTGAGTGCCTCACGTTTTTACATGTGTAGCAATTTGGAAATTCATGCATTCATTAAACGAATTGTCCACTACTTCTTAAACTAAATGTTTGGCCCCAATAAAATAACACCTATACTCACCTCTCATGCCAGCCCCTTTCCAGCGGTGTGGGCACTTGCGGTCCCAGGGCTGCAATGCGGTGGAATGACACGTGGTGCCCGGCACCCACTCAGCACTGGCGTCACTGTCTCTGCCTTCGGATAAACTGAACATGAAGAGAAAGTCCGGAATGAGCTGTCCTAGTAGTGGACATCCCTTTTAATTGGAGAGTTTGTATATTTGTCTGTAAAAGATGCACTATTATATTTTTTCATATTGGACCAGTTACGGTAATAACTCCTATATCAGAGTCATGTGATCTTTCAGATATTCAAGGTAGTTACTGATAAAGACATCAATAAAGCTCCTATTAGTTATAAGTTGCCAATATTGTTTAGCTCAATTAACACTTATGTTCTCATTAGTATATATCATACTGTATTGCACATTTCTGCATTGTTCAACTATGCAATAATGTTTTGTAAAACACTGATGCAAAACAGAAATTTGCAGTCTACAAACTGAATGACAAATGCTTGTCACAAGAACAGTTTGTTTAACTTTTGAGCATAAAATGATCCTTGAAATTCTGGAATTTGTTTATACAAAACTGACTCTTCATAATATGCAATATTATTGCAGTTTGGGTATATGCAAAAGTTTCATGGCCGTGTGCCAGAATTTTCAGTGAAATACTGCTCCCTTTTGTGAGCAAGCCACACTTTTTATCACTATGGTTTAACATTTCCGAGCACGTGTTTCTTTTATTTCTTTTCTTCATCTATGTATTTTTAATTTTTCTTAACTTTTATTCAAAATACATTTTCATTCTAGGAATAATTCCAGGTTCATTCAATGTTCACTCAGACACAGTGGTGTAGCCATACATATGGCCAGTGGCGTGCCTAGGATGGCAGGTCAAGAGGAGCGTGTGCCCTGGAATAAAGTTAGAAGGAGAGCAACGAGGAGACCGGCACTATCTGTGGCAAAGCAAAGACTCAGTGATAAATATAGAAAGTTTTCCTGATGCTGGGCAGTGCAATGACATCACTTTATCTGACTGCCTGTGCTGGGAGCATAAATATTGTGGATGGTCTGCACTCTATGCCCAGTACTGGCAGCACTATGTAGTTACATTACTAAGCTACCAGTGCCAGGCCTAAACTGCAGAGAGCAGCAAGAAAAGAGAACCCACTTCTCCTCGTGGGAGAGGGATGTGGTGAATTTAATGTTTTATTTTATTAATGGCCAATAATGTATGAGAGGTATTGCTAAGTTGGGGAATAAAAGGGGGATTTTAAATTGGGATAAAAATACAGGAACATTACAAAATGGAGTGTGAATGGAGACATATTACTAGTTGAAGATGCAAATGGATAGACACTATTAGGGCATAATGGGCTTAATATCCTGTGTGGGGCAAAGAAATACCACTATTAGAGTGGAAGCACAAAAGAGAGACTTTTATAGCATGTAGGCAATATTATATGTCGGAACACTATTTTGGGGGCACAAAAGGAGAGTACTGTATAGGATACCAGTAGAAGTTATGAGTGCCTAGGACACATTGGATGGGTATAACAATATACAGTTTCTGTAGAGATGAGGAAAAGTGGACAGGTTCCAACTTTTATTTCTTGACATTGAAATGCTACATTAATCATTTCCACACACAGTTATAGATAGTATAACCTCTCCTATGGCACTAATAGTAGTGATGCTATCTGTAAAGGTCTATGGAGATGAACCATAGAACAATATAATCCATATCCTTCTTCTCATCACGATTTCCAAAGCTCAATGTGGACAAAATCAGACTCATCAACTTTCCGCCATCCCACTTAACTCCCCTACCCGATCTATCTATCACTATAAATAACATCACCACTGCCCCGGAGTAACCCTCGACTCTGTCCTGTCCTTCATACTACACAACCAAGCTCTCACCCACCTCAAACTTTACATCTACATTATGTGTTTTCAGAATCGTGTCACTGTGTTATTGTTTGTTTACGTAGGACTGCAGGTTACATTTGCTGCATTATATGTACTAAGAGAGTTAGAACTGTGTTATCTGTCATGTTACACAGCACTGCAGGTAACATCAGCTACATTATCTGTACTCTGTGTTATTGTAGGGGAGAGAGCCCCCGCTATGTGCCCAGGCCAGAACCAAGGGGGCTGTCATTTAGACTCCCAGGGGAAAGGTTCCTGGGTGAAGAAATGGGAAAGAGATGGTTCTAGAAGAAAAGGGGGCGAGGCGACTAGGGGAGGAGCCAGAGAGAGACACTGGAGAGACAGGACACAAAGACTGAGGAGATGAAAGCGGGACCTCTCTGACAAGGTCTGTAGAGGCAGGAAAGTTCTGTCAGTCGCGACTGCCACTGTCTCACCTGAGCCAGTGGCTGCGGCCCCTGTCCCATCTCCTGTGGTCGCTACGATCCCGCTCCAGTCCGCGATTGCGGCCTACCCGACAGTTGCTGCCATCCCGCCTCTTGAAGGGGCGAACTCTAAGCTGGAGGATTTCTCCAGGGCCTGATGTGCCCCATCTGCGCTTGAGAGTGGGAACTGTTATGAATGTGCTAGAGATGGTTTCTGAGCAGAGGCTCCCTCTGGTGGTTACAGACAGTACTGAACCTTTCAGCGAGGAGTGGCAATCTGAAATCACGGACTGGTCTGATATAAGGGAGGTTCCCTCCCATGATGGTTGCCGGTGATCAATTGTTCTTGTCTCAATTGTGGTTACTGGTTCATTTGGAAGTTTTCTGGAGTCTTACCTGGATCTCCTGCTTTCAGATAAGATATTTTTTGCTTTTCTTTTTGTGCTTGCTTTTTGCATTGTTTTCTGCACTTTTGTGGAGGTCAGCCAGGTCCCCTCCTGGGGCCTGAGCTCCTCACAGTTTTTCTGCAGCCACTGTTATTTGCTCATTTGCTTTTTCCTGTTTTTTTAGCGGCTGCGGCTAGGTTTTTGTTCACACTGAGATCTGATTTAGTGGGAGGCGAGATCGTGTGATCTCAGTATTTTTGTAATCAGAATTGTTGGATTTTTGTAGTGTTTTCTGGGTTGCAGAAAGTAATCTCTCCTGTCCTATCCTATTTAGTCAGCGTGTGGCCCCAGCGTTTGCTCTGTCTATTTTCTGCCTATGTTTGTATTTTCATCTTGTCTAGCCGCCATTATATGTTTGGGGGCTTCCTATGTTCTTTGGGGATCTGCTTCGGGGCAGATAGCTTTCATCTTTCTGCCTTTAGGTGTAGTTATCTCTCAGGCTGTGACGAGGCGTCTAGGATCAATGTAGGAACGCTCCACGGCTACCTCTAGTTGTGTCGTTAGTTTAGGAATCTGCAACCCATCAGTTACCAACATCTCAGGTGTTCGGCTGCCCTGCTGTTATTCCTATCCTCCTCAGCTACTGAAACATAACAGGGAAATCTCAAGGCTTACGTCAGCTCCTCATCGGCTGTCCCCAGGGCTGTGACAATAGACGAACGTCAACCAGACCTCAACTCTACAGAATGTCCTGGAAGCTAAATGACACCCTGTTACCGCTGTTTATTACCTGAGGGCATTGGATGGCCATATCGCGGCCCTATAGGTCCTGACTTTCGCCGAGTATTTGTTAGTTCGTTATATTGTGTTTGTGTACGGTTTCCCTGTGTGGAGAACCAATTTTTTGCCTGTTGTTCATACAAAAACTCCCCTTATAAATTTATAGTTAAAGCTTGCTCCGTCTCCGACTGCATCCCGCGTACCTGCGAATACCACAGTTTGACTACAGTCATGGTCAAAAGTTTTGAGAATGACACAAATATTAATTTTTACAAAGTCTACTGCTTCACTTTTTCTAATTGTAATTTGCATATACTCCAGAATGTTATAAAGAGTGATCACTTAACAGCAATTACTTGCAAAGTCAATATTTGGCTAGAAAATGAACTTTATCCCCCAAAACACACTTCAACATCATTGCAGCCCTGCCTTAAAAGGACCAGCTAACCTCTTTTCAGTGATTGCTCCATTAACACAGGTGTGGGTGTTGATGAGGACATGGCTGGAGATTAGAGTTGAGCGATACTTTCCGATATCCAAAAGTATCGGAATCGGAATGGTATCGCCGATACCATTAAAATATCAGCGATACCCAATACCGATACCGGAAATCCAATGTAAGTCTATGGGAACAAAATATCGTAACTAAAAAAACCTCTTTCTTTCCTTGTAAACACTAAATATACACACATAGAATACATATATTATATATATACATGTCATTGTGACATATATATATATATATACATATATTTATAGTTTATACACTTCTACATAGTAAAATAGCCTCTGATTCAATTGCCGGGTAAAGCCGGCTTTTGTGAAAAGACAGAAGCACCCGACATGAAATGACACTTGGTTTACATAGAGTTAACCATGTATTTTCATGTAGTTTGATATCTGATTTGCACAAACAATTACATGAGTGTAAGTGTTAGTGTTGAGCGATACTGCTCGATATCTAAAAATATCGGATCGGAATAGTATCGCCGATATCACTAAATATCGTCGATATCCGATTCCGATACCGGAAGTCCCATGTAAGTCTATGGGAACAAAATATCGCAACTAAAAAAACACTTTCTTTCGTTGTAAACACAAAATATACACACATAGAATACATATATATATATACATGTCATTGTGACATATATATATATATATATATATTTATAGTTTATACACTTCTACATAGTAAAATAGACTCTGATTCAATTGCCGGGTAAAGCCGTGACATACCCCATAGAAGTCGACGGGCTCGGTGCCGAGTACCCCCAAAACCTCTGGCTCTGTGCGACTCAACTTGGGCGTCACGAACAGGATTCTGTAGCTCGCTATAAGCGAGTCCTGTGTGCCTGAATTGAACTGGTTTTGTGCTTGAGAATTGCTAAAATCATCAGAGAATGTATTTGCCATTTTTCCGCCATATCTGCGTCACGATGAGGCACTGGTGAAGAAGAAGGGCGTGCTCTTCGTGGGTGTACACTCACTCAGTGGCGCGAAAACGATGGCCGACCACTCTAAATGGTACTGCAATGTAAGATCGTGCCCCACAGCTCTTGAGTTCCGCCTCCTCATCCTCCTCAGTGTGCGGAAACTAACACGAAAGTCCCGCCTCACTACAAAAGAGGGGCCCTCTCCAGATGCTAATGACACATGTGACTTGGCAGAGATGGCTAATGGACACGAGCAGAAGTGTGAAGGGATGGAGCAGTCAGAGCTCTCCCCCCACGGAAGCGACCCGATCGCCACGGAACCACCGTTGGGCACCCGGCCTGGAAACCCTCCTACGCTGCAAGAAGCGGAGGATACCCTAAGAGGCCTGGCCCGGCACCGGGAGGAGGTCGCCAGGATGGAAGCCAGCTGGCGTGCCCTAAAACTAAACTTGGAGCGGCGCCAATCCCTCTTACCTGAAGTGTCTGTACCAGAAGGTGAGGCACCCGTTCTAGTAGAGGAGTCCGTGCGGGCATCCCAGCCCTTGCAATGTGATCCGGTTGACGTTGTCGCAGTGGAGGCACCCGTTCCTGCAAAAAACGCTGCACCGGCAGCACCCCAGATCCCGCTGTCTGCCCCCGTCGCTGAGACAGAAGAAGCGACACCCGTCCTCATGGAGGAGGCCGCGCAGGCACCAGAGGTCTACCTGTCTGTACTGGAGCCCCGACTGTCATCTGTTCCAGAGCCGGCTGCTTCCTCCGCAGGTGAGCGCCGCCAGGACTGTCGGGCGCCAGGAGAGCTGCCGCAAACCGGACATCGTAAGCTGCAGTTTGATGGTGGAGACATGGAGATGCTGGTGGAGGAGAATTACAACCGTCGTCAGGAGGAAGAGTGGAGACGTCGGGAGAGAGAAGCCGAGCGACAAAGGGAGCAGCGCGAATCCCAGAAGCTTCGCCAACGTCACATCGAGAAGGACCGGGCAGATAAGGACCGGATGAGAAAAGATAAAAGTACGGTGAGGGAGCCGCGGCGTAAGGGTGCAGTACGGAGCTTTAAATTGAAAGCTGGTTGGGGCTTCATCCAGGAGCCTGGACTTTATTTAGAAGTGTTTGTGACCCGGCGGGACGTGGAGACTCACCTCCCAGAAGGACACCCGGGGAGGGACCTGTTGCCAGGAGACTTGGTAACTTACACCCGACACTGGGGTTACAATGGATGGTATGCCCTAAATGTCACCAGGTGCGAACCCCTGGTCCCCAGAGTGTCAGGAACCTGTGAGACCCTCAGAGCCTTCAGCCTCCCACATCCAGGCCTCTGCACAAGTGCCCACCCCACGCCGTAAATCTCCCCAGCCTCCCTCAGTGGTCTCCTCAGCAGCCCCAGCTATGGACATGATAATGATAGCTGGCCCGTACCCGGCGCCTGTTAGGCCCCCTGGGGTTCGTTCAGTCCGGGACATAGGGCTCCAGACCCGGAGGGAGATGAAAGAGGTGGCCACACAGACACAGATAGCGGGTCACGACTTGACTGTACAGGCCACACGACGTCATCAGGTCCTGGTGGTCCTTGGTGTCTCGGATGTTTGGCAAGCATCAGAAGAGTACCAGGTGGTACCTGGAACACCCCTGCCAAAGAATTATAAATAACCCGGACAGGGTCCCTGTATGTAAATAGTTAAATTGTTGATGTACCCGGACGGGTGAATGTTCATAAAAAAGTTTTTTAATTTAATAAAAAAAACAACACAGTTTTCATTACTTTTATTACAGTCTCATCCTGCGACGCCATCGATCTCCTGTAAAAAAAATGAAAAAAAAAAACAGCAGTATACCACCTGTCCGACGCAGTCCATAGTAACGAGTGTCCCACGACGATCCAGCTCTGCTTCATCAGAATGACATCAGAGGCAGGCAGGCAGAGCCTGTCATCCCGGCGCAGCACAGCTGATTACCTGCTTCCCCGGCGGTGACGTCATCGGACTGGTTTACGGCCGGGATTACCCTGCAGTTACTGCAGTTATCGCGAAAAACTGCATGTGACCGCCAGGGAGAAGATAATGGCGGCCATCAAGCAGTCCAGGACGTGACCACCGGAGATCTTCTGCCAGGTAAGTGCCGCTGACTCCTGACAGACCCGACCGACGGACACTCACAGTGACAGTGACAAATCCGATTCGGGTATCCGATATGACGAAAATATCGGTACTCGGAATCGAAAGCCCGATACAGCTAATATCGGCCGATACCCGATATTTGCAGTATCGTATCGCTCAACACTAGTAAGTGTGCAAAATTTCACACCTGTAGGGGTTAATTGAAGGTGTAAATTCGTTGTAAAAAAAACGGACTTTTTTGCTACGAATTTACACCTTTAATTAACCCCTACAGGTGTGAAATTTTGCACACTTACACTCATGTAATTGTTTGTGCAAATCAGATATCAAACTACATGAAAAGACATGGTTAACTCTATGTAAACCAAGTGTCATTTCATGTCGGGTTCTGCATTTTCACAAAAGCCGGCAATTGAATTAGCGGCTATTATACTATGTAGAAGTGTATGAACTATAAATATAAATATATATATATATATATATATATATATATATATATGTGTCACAAATTCAATGACATGTATATATATATATGAGGTGTAAAATTGCTGAAAAAAAATGCGTGGGCTCCCGCCCTATTTTCGCAACCAGACAGACAAAGCCAGTGAGTGGGGGCAGATAATAATAGCCCAGAGAGGGACCATTATTTTTGCCCCCCCCCCTGGCTACTAACATCTGCCCCCAGACACCCCAGAAAAGACAAATCTATAATTAGATTCGCCCTTTCTGGCACTTTGCCCGTCTATTCCCATTGCCCTGTAGCTGTGGCGAATGGGTTAATATGGGGTTAAAGCCACCTTGCTATTGAAAGGTGACCGTAAGCCAGGTTAATAATTGAGAGCTGTCAATTAGACAACTATCAATTATTAATCCTATTGCATGAAATAAAAATAAAACACACACACTTTAATTAAAAATCATTTTAATGAAATAAAGACACATGTTTTTGACCATCTTTTATTTTACTGCAAAAACCATTTCCTGTAATAAAAATAAAATAAAAAAGCAAAATTTTTCTTACCTATCCCATGCACAGTCAGGTCCCACGGTGTAATCCTTCAGAAAGGGTTAATGTTTACTGCAGGGACCGCAGCTAATGCTGCAGCCTCACAGTAAACCCCCAAATGAATGAGTTCCTCTCCTGGCTCACAGGAGAGGAAGTGGAAAGCTTAATTGATTGCTTTCCACTCTCACTTCAGGTCAGCCAGGGTCACAATCAGTGACGTCAGAGGGAACTGATTAACAAAAATAGGGGTTCCCTTCGAAAAAAAAATGGCGTGGGGTCCCCCCTATTTTTGTTAACCAGCCTGATGAAGCAGACTGCTGAGGCATGGTATTTAAGGGAGCCAATATCCATGGACCTTGCCAGCAGCGTCGGACTGGAGTACCTTGGGCCCACCAGAGAAAAATTATTCTTGGGGCCCACCATCATACTTCCCAACCTTTGAAGAAGGGAAAGAGGTACAAAGGCTGTGGCACGATGTGCCTGCTGCAGCAAATTTTAGGCCATGCCACGTTGCACCACAGACTGTCCAGGAGTTGGTGGATGCTTTAGTCCAGGTGTGGGAGGAGATCCCTCAGGAGACCATCCGTCGTGCTCATCAGGAGCATGCCCAGAAGTTGTAGGGAGGTCATACAGCATACCTCCCAAATTTTGAAGACAGGAAAGAGGGTTAAAGGCTGCGGCGCGCTAAGCGCGCCGCTGCAAATTTTAGACCACGCCCCGACCACACCCATTTCACAGCTAATCACACCCATATCCTCGCCCCAAGCGTACCCATTTAGCACTGCTGATCACACTGACTGGTAATGAGGGCACAGTGGCTGGTACTGAGGAAAAGAAAGAAAGAGCAGCGAGAGAGAAAGAACAAGCAGAGAAAGAAAGAGAGGAAAGAAAGAAAAGAAGAGAGAAAGAAAGAACAGAGAGAAAAAAGAACAGAGAGCGAAAAGGAAAGAACAGAGAGCGAGAAAGACTAGAGAGAGAAAGAAAGACTAGAGAGAGAGCCAGAGGCGTAGCTAGTGTTTTGGTTTAGTGGGGCGAAACTTCTGAGTGGGCCCCTAATCAGAGAACCTCAACAAATGACCGCGCTGTTGCCAAAAATAATCTATATATAAAAAGACCAATATTGATATTACCGCCATATGGTCTGTGGTAAATAATACCAGTCCTACAGAACATATAATAGATTACAGCACAGGTACAGATAATGACTTACCGCTGATGTTCTTTCTAATGGAATTGTTCAATTTTCATGTCTTTTCCATCTGGCCCAGACCGACATGACGACTTCTCCAGCCAGGACTCGACTGCAGAGATTACAACAAAGACACATTTCACTTCTCATATTTTTAGCACTGTCACGGTCACCAATTGGACTATTCTCAACCTGCACAAACTCCTCATCCTGCTGATACCCCAATACTGAGCCGCTGCTGCCGTATGTGTCCCTATTACTGCACCTGATACCCCAATACTGAGCCGCTGCTGCCATATGTGTCCCTATTTCTGCACCTGATACCCCAATACTGAGCTGCTGCTGCCGTATGTGTCCCTATTACTGCACCTGCTGTGTGTGATTCTGTGTGACCTCTAAATTTTAAAGCACCCCTCTAGAATATAGTAATGCCGGGTGCAAGTGCCCTAGAAAACAGTGCCCACATTTTGTCCCCTAGACTGTAATAATGCCCTGTGTGCCCCTTTGACAGTCACAGTAACCCGAGTTCCCCTATAACAATAAGTGTCCACTTTACATTTAATAATGTCCCAAGTCTCCCCCTGTACATCTCCCCTATACACAGAATAATGCCCCTCACTGGATATATACTGACCCCTTAATGTCCCCAAACTATTTAATGGGTCCAACACTGTATGATGGTCCCTAGATAGCATCCATACAGCATAATACACCAGATAGTCCTCAATATAGTATAATGCACCCCCATAGGCAGCCTCTATATTATAATAAACCCCCATAGGCAGAGTCTATAATATAATGCACCACCATAGGCAGCCGCTATATTATAATGCACCCCCATAGGCAGCCTCTGTAGTATAATGCATCCCCATAGGGAGTCTCTGTAGTATAATGCACCCCAATATGGAGCCTCTGTAGTATAATGCAGCCCCCATATACAGCCTCTGTAGTATAATGCACCCCCATATACAGCCTCTGTAGTATAATGCACCCCCATTAAAAAAAAAAAAAAACAATACTCACCTCCCGGCTCCTGTGCTGCTCACTGTTCTCCCTCTCTGCGTCTGACAGCGCCGGCAGGTGATGTCATCGCGCCCGCTGTCAGACGCTGAGAGGGGGATTATGGGAGAGAAGGACGCTCGCTCCTTCTCTATCTATGCGGTCAGCTGTATCGGCTGGATGCCGAACCAGCTGACCCTCCGATGACGGGTGGGGGGCCCACTGCTGGCACCGGGCCCCCCCACCGGCTGTTCAGGCCCCATAGCTTCCGGGCGGCAGAGCAGGGAGAGCAATTCTCAGCCGCAGAATGTAACTGTATCGGAGTGCTGTAACTGCTGTAACTGTAGCGTAGCTCCGGGTGGGCCCCCTCAGAGCGCGGGGCCCGGTGCCACCGCCCCCTCTGCCCCGCGACCTATCCTTTCAAATCAGGGCCCATCACGCAGGAGCTGGGGCCCACCGGAGGTTTCTCCGGTGTCCTGGTGGCTCAGTCCGACCCTGCTTGCCAGCCTGATAATACCAGGCCACAGCAGTCTGCTTATCTTTGCTGGTTAACAAAAATAGGGGATCCCCTCTAAAAAAATTGGCGTGGGGTCCCCCCTAATTTTGGTAACCAGCCAGATGAAGCAGACCGCTGAGGCCTGGATTTTCAGGCTGTTAAGGAGCCAAGATCCATGGACCTTGCCAGCCTGATAATACCAGGCCACAGCAGTCTGCATATCTTGGCTGATTAACAAAATAAAGGGGATCCCCTCGAAAAAAATTGGCGTGGGGTCCCCCCTACTTTTGTTTACCAGCCAGATGAAGCAGACCGCTGAGGCCTGGATTTTCAGGCTGTTAAGGAGCCAAGATCCATGGACCTTGCCAGCCTGATAATACCAGGCCACAGCAGTCTGCATATCTTGGCTGATTAACAAAAATAGGGGATCCCCTCGAAAAAAATTGGCGTGGGGTCCCCCCTATTTTTGTTAACCAGCCAGATGAAGCAGACTGCTGAGGCCTGGTTTTTCAGGCTGGTAAGGATCCAATATCCATGGACCTTGCCAGCCTGATAATACCAGGCCACAGCAGTCTGCTTAGCTTGGCTGGTTAACAAAAATAGGGTATCCCCTCGAAAAAAAAACGGCGTAGGGGTCCCCCTATTTTTGTTAACCAGCCAAGTAAAATGCAGACTGCTGCGGCCTGGTATTAAAAGACTGTCAAGGCCCATGGATTTTGGCCCTCAACAGCCTGATAATACCAGGCTACAGCAGCCCCACATTTGGCGCATCAAAAGATTTGCCAATTGTGGCACTTTACCCGGCTCTTCCCACTTGCCCTGTAGCAGTGGCAAGCGGGGTAATAAGGGGTTAATGTCACCGTTGATTGCACGGTGACAATAAGCCCGGTTAATAATGGAGAGGCGTCAATAAGACACCGATCCATTATTAATCCCAAAGTTTTTAAATGTTTAAAAAAAAGACACAGCAAGAAAAAAGTATTTTAATAAAATAAAAGAGACAACACAGTTTTCATTAATTTTATTATACTCTCATTCCTGCGACGCCATCGATCTCCTGTAAAAAAATAAAAAAAACAAACCAACAGTATACCACCTGTCCGACGCAGTCCATAGTAACGAGGGTCCCACGACGATCCAGCTCTGCTACATCGGAATATCAGGCAGAGCCTGACATCCCGGCGCAGCACAGCTGATTACCTGCTTCTCCGGTGGTGACGTCATCGGACTGCTTTACGGCCGCGATTACCCAGCAGTCACTGCAGTTATCGCGAGAAACTGCATGTGACCGCCAGGGAGAAGAGGATGGCGGCCATCAATCAGTCCAGGATGTGACCGCCGGAGATCTTCTGCCGGGTAAGTGCCGCTGACTCCTGACAGACCCGACCGACGGACACTGACAGTGACAGTGACATTCCGATTCCGGTATCCGATATGACGAAAATATCGGTACTCGGAATCGGAATTCCGATACAGCCAATATCGGCCGATACCCGATATTTGCAGTATCGGAATGCTCAACCCTACTGGAGATCAATCTGTCATGATTAAGTAAGAATGACACCACTGGACACTTTAAAAGGAGGCTGGTGCTTGGCATCATTGTTTCTCTTCTGTTAACCATGGTTATCTCTAAAGAAACACGTGCAGTCATCATTGCAATGCACAAAAATGGCCTAACAGGGAAGAGTATCGCAGTAGAAAGATTGCACCTCAGTCAACAATCTATCACATCATCAAGAACTTCAAGGAGAGAGGTTCCATTGTTGCCAAAAAGGCTCCAGGGCGCCCAAGAAAGACCAGCAAGCGCCAGGACCGTCTCTTAAAAGTGTTTCAGCTGCGGGATCGGGCTACCAGCAATGCAGAGCTTGCTCAGGAATGGCAGCAGGCAGGTGTGAGTGCATCTGCACGCACTGTGAGGCGGAGACTCTTGGAGCAAGGCCTGGTCTCAAGGAGGGCAGCAAAGAAGCCACTTCTCTCCAGAAAAAACATCATGGACAGACTGATATTCTGCAAAAGGTACAGGCAGTGGACTGCTGAGGACTGGGGTAAAGTTATTTTCTCTGATGAATCCCCTTTTCGATTGTTTGGGACATCAGGAAAACGCCTCATTCGGAGAAGACAAGGTGAGCGCTACCACCAGTCTTGTCTCATGCCAACTGTTAAGCATCCTGAAACCATTCATGTGTGGGGTTGCTTCTCAGCCAAGGGAATCGGCTCTCTCACAGTCTTGCCTAAAAACACAGCCATGAATAAAGAATGGTACCAGAATGTCCTCCAAGAGCAACTTCTCCCAACCCTCCAAGAGCAGTTTGGTGATCAACAATGCCTTTTCCAGCATGATGGAGCACCTTGCCATAAAGCAAAGGTGATAACTAAATGGCTCAGGGAACAAAACATAGAATTTTGGGTCCATGGCCTGGAAACTCCCCAGATCTTAATCCCATTGAGAACTTGTGGTCAATCATCAAGAGACGGGTGGACAAACAAAAACCTAAAATTCTGACAAAATGAAAGCATTGATTGTGCAAGAATGGACTGCTATCAGTCAGGATTTGGTCCAGAAGTTGATTGAGAGCATCCCAGGGAGAATTGCAGAGGTCCTGAAGAAGAAGGGTCAACACTGCAAATATTGACTTGCTGCATTAACTCATTCTAACTGTCAATATAAGCTTTTGTTACTCATATGTTTGCAATTATATTTCTTTCTGTGATAAAACATCTGTCAAACACACATAAAAACCAGAGGGCAGCAGATCATGTGAAAATATAATATTTGTGTCATTCTCAAAACTTTTGGCCATGACTGTATGTTTTCTCTTTTGGTACACAGTACTAACATCGGTTATATTATGTTTAATGAGAGATAGTTATTGTTTTATCTGTGGTGTTACATAGGACTGTA
>JARQOD010000003.1:229879451-229919517 GCA_033576555.1 Oophaga sylvatica | reverse complement strand
ACCAGGCTACAGCAGCCCCACATTTGGCGCATCAAAAGATGTGCCAATTGTGGCACTTTACCCGGCTCTTCCCACTTGCCCTGTAGCGGTGGCAAGCGGGGTAATAAGGGGTTAATGTCACCGTTGATTGCACGGTGACAATAAGCCCGGTTAATAATGGAGAGGTGTCAATAAGACACCGATCCATTATTAATCCCAAAGTTATTAAATGCATAAAAAAAAGACAAAGCAAGAAAAAAGTATTTTAATGAAATAAAAGAGACAACACAGTTTTCATTTCTTTTATTGTACTCTCATTCCTGCGACGCCATCGATCTCCTGTAAAAAGAGAAAAAAAACAAACCAACAGTATACCACCTGTCCGACGCAGTCCATAGTAACGACAGTCCCACGACGATCCAGCTCTGCTACATCGCAATGACAGGCAGAGCCTGTCATCGCGACGCAGCACAGCTGATTACCTGCTTCCCCGGCGGTGACGTCATCGGACTGACTGCTTTACGGCCGGGATTACCCAGCAGTCACTGCAGTTATCGCGAGAAACTGCATGTGACCGCCAGGGAGAAGAGGATGGCGGCCATGAAGCAGTCCAGGCCGTGACCGCCGGAGATCTTCTGCCAGGTAAGTGCCGCTGACTCCTGACAGACCCGACCGACGGACACTGACAGTGACAGACCCGACCGACGGACACAGACAGTGACAGTGACAAATCCGATTCCGGTATTCGATATGACGAAAATATCGGTATTCGGAATCGAAAGGCCGATACAGCTAATATCGGCCGATACCCGATATTTGCAGTATCGTATCGCTCAACACTAAAAGACACATGTTTTTGACCATCTTTTATTTGACTGCAAAAACCATTTCCTGTAATAAAAATAAAATAAAAAAGCAAAATTATTCTTACCTATCCCATGCACAGTCAGGTCCCACGGTGTAATCCTTCAGAAAGGGTTAATGTTTACTGCAGGGACCGCAGCTAATGCTGCAGCCTCACAGTAAACCCCCAAATGAATGAGTTCCTCTCCTGGCTGACAGGAGAGGAAGTGGAAAGCTTAATTGATTGCTTTCCACTTTCACTTCAGGTCAGCCAGGGACACAATCAGTGACGTCAGAGGGAACTGATTAACAAAAATAGGGGATCCCCTCGAAAAAAATTGGCGTGGGGTCCCCCCTATTTTTGTTAACCAGCCAGATGAAGCAGACCGCTGAGGCCTGGATTTTCAGGCTGTTAAGGAGCCAAGATCCATGGACCTTGCCAGCCTGATAATACCAGGCCACAGCAGTCTGCATATCTTGGCTGATTAACAAAAATAGGGGATCCCCTCGAAAAAAATTGGCGTGGGGTCCCCCCTATTTTTGTTAACAACCCAGATGAAGCAGACCGCTGAGGCCTGGTTTTTCAGGCTGGTAAGGATCCAATATCATGGACCTTGCAAGCCTGATAATACCAGGCCACAGCAGTCTGCTTAGCTTGGCTGGTTAACAAAAATAGGGGATCCCCTCAAAAAAAAAACGGCGTAGGGGTCCCCCTATTTTTGTTAACCAGCCAAGTAAAATGCAGACTGCTGCGGCCTGGTATTAAAAGACTGTCAAGGCCCATGGATTTTGGCCCTCAACAGCCTGATAATACCAGGCTACAGCAGCCCCACATTTGGAGCATCAAAAGATGTGCCAATTGTGGCACTTTACCCGGCTCTTCCCACTGCCCTGTAGCGGTGGCAAGTGGGGTAATAAGGGGTTAATGTCACCGTTGATTGCACGGTGACAATAAGCCCGGTTAATAATGGAGAGGTGTCAATAAGACACCGATCCATTATTAATCCCAAAGTTATTAAATGTATAAAAAAAAGACAAAGCAAGAAAAAAGTATTTTAATGAAATAAAAGAGACAACACAGTTTTCATTTCTTTTATTATACTCTCATTCCTGCGACGCCATCGATCTCCTGTAAAAAAAGAAAAAAAAAAAACCAACAGTATACCACCTGTCCGACGCAGTCCATAGTAACGACAGTCCCACGACGATCCAGCTCTGCTACATCGCAATGACAGGCAGAGCCTGTCATCTCGACGCAGCACAGCTGATTACCTGCTTCCCCGGCGGTGACGTCATCGGACTGACTGCTTTACGGCCGGGATTACCCAGCAGTCACTGCAGTTATCGCGAGAAACTGCATGTGACCGCCGGGAAAGATGATGGCGGCCATGAAGCAGTCCAGGCCGTGACCACCGGAGATCTTCTGCCAGGTAAGTGCCGCTGACTCCTGACAGACCCGACCGACGGACACTGACAGTGACAGTGACAATCCCGATTCCGGTATCCGATAAGACGAAAATATCAGAACTAAGTATCGAAAGGCCGATAGAGCTAATATCGGCCGATACCCGATACTTGCGGTATCGTATCGCTCAACACTACTCTTAAATCAGTCATATGGCACAAAATAGTTAATAAATAACATTTACCATATGTCTACTTTACATCAGCACAAAATTCGAAACATAATTTATTTATTAGGAAGTTATAAGGGTTGAAAGTTGGCCAGCAATTTCTCATTTTTACAACCAAATTTGCAAAACCATTTTTTTTAGGTACCACCTCACACCTGAAGTGACTTTGAGGGGCCTATATAACAGAAAATACCCTAAAGTGACAACATTCTAAAAACTACGCTCCTCAAGGTACTCAAAACCATATTCAAGACGTTTACTAACCCTTCAGGTGCCTCACAAGAATTTTGGGAATGTGGATGGAAAAAATAAACATTTACTTTTCTTTCACAAAAATTTTACTTTAGTCCTTTTTTTACTTTTTCAATCAAGGGAAACAGGAGAAAATGGACCATACATTTTGTTACTCAATTTCTTCTGAGCATGCCATAAGGGAAATCTACTGTTTGGGCAAACGGCATGGCTAGGAAGGGAAAGAGCGCCATTTCATTTTTTGAATGTAAAATATGCTGAAATAATTAGCAGATGCCATGTCATGTTTAGAGAGCCTCTGATGTGCCTAAACAATGGAAATCCCCAACAAGTGACACCATTTTGGAAGCTAGACCCCATAGGGAACTCATCTAGATGTGTATAAGGCACCTTGAACGCACAAGTGCTTCACAGAAGTTTATAACAAAGAGCCATGGAAATAAAAACACTCACATTATTCCCAAGTAAATTTTTAGCTCCAAATTTTGCATTTACATAAGGGTAAAATGAGAAATTTTGCCACACAATTTGTTGTACAATTTCGCCTGAGCAGCCAGATGCCCCATTTATGTGGAAATACTACTGTTTCAGCACATGGCACAGCTTGGAATGGAAGGAGCGCCATTTGACTTTTGGAATGCAAAATTTGATGGAATATTTTTTGGATGCCATGTCGCGTTTGAAGAGCCCCTGATGTGCCTAAATAGTGGAAACCCCCCACATGTGACACCATTTTGGAAACTAGACCCCTTAGGGAACTTATCCAGATGTGTATTGAGCACCTTAAACCCACAGGTGCTTCACAGAAGCTTATAGCATAGAGCCGTGGAAATAAAAAAATCATATTTTTCCCAAATAAATATTTTAGCTCCATATTTTGCATTTTCATAAGAGTAACAGGAGAAATTGCTACATATAATTTGTTGTAAAATTTCTCCTGAGTATGCCGATACCCCATATGAGGGGGAATTCTACTGTTTGGGTGCATGTCAGGGCTTGGAAGAGAAGAAGCACCATTTGACTTTTGGAAAGCAACATTTGATGGAATATTGTTGCGTTTGAAGAGCCCCTGATGTACCTAAACAGTGGAACCCCCACATATGACACCATTTTGGAAACTAGACCCCTTTAGGACCTTACCTAGATGTGTATTGAGCACTGTACACCCCCAGGTGCTTCACAGAAGTTCATAATTTTAAGCTGTGAAAATAAAAAAAATCACATTTTCCCACAAAAAAATCATTTTTAGCTACAAATTTTGTATTCTCACAAGGACAAAAGGGAATATTGACCCCAAAGTTTGTTGTGTAATTTCTCCTGAGTTCACCGATACCCCGATATGTGGTCAAAAACTACTTTAGAGGCATAGTGCAAAGCTCAGAAGGGAAGTAGCGCCATATTACAGTGCACTTGTTTGAGGGTGCCATATTACATCTGCAGAGCCCTTTAGGTGACAGAACAGCAGAACCCCCATTAAGAGACCCCATTTGGGAATTTATCCACAGATGTAGTGATGATTTTAACTCAATGGGTGTTTTCCAGAAACAGGTAGCAGTGGATGTTGGTGAGTGAAAATTGTAAACTGCCATTGCAGTGACCAGTACAAAAAGCACAGGTCACAGATGTCAGATCTGAGTGGGAACTTGATTTTTTTGTGGATTAAGTGGACGTTTTATTGGGAACATTTTACATAAAGTTTGGGATCACAGTTATCCGGCGCTCTATGCTGACCACTTACATTGTGGTTTCCACCTAAATCTCTGAGTGACGTGATTCAGATGAAATCCCAATGGATCCATTCACTATAGTGAGGCAGCAGAGTTACTCTGGACTCCGTCTGGCCTCTGTTCCGCGGTTTCCTTCTTTTCAGAAACGCACAAAACTGTGGCCGATGACACTTTTATGCAATCCCAAAAAGATGGAAACCCACGGATCACAGGTGCTATGGCATCCACAGTGCCTCCATCTGCCTCATTATAGGGAATTTTCCATCGGTGCTCTGTCTGAATCACGTATTTCAGAGATTTATACAGAAACACCGGTGTAAGCACCCAGCACAGAGCGCATGATAAATGTGCGACAAGCCTTACTGTGATCTTTGGGAGGCAGAATGAAAAAAAAAATCAACAGCAGGTGAAGAATTGATTTTATTTATTTTTTATACTATTCCTCGTGCAGTATAAGTGATTAGGTGACTTTATTTTTCGGGTCGGTGCGATTACAGCAATACCAGGTTTATATCGGGTTTTTATGTTTGACAGCTGTCACACAATAAAAGACACTTTTTATTGCGAAAACTATTTTTTGCATCACCATTTTTGAGAGCTATAATTTTTCCATATTTTGGCAGAGTCGGGCTTGTTTTTTGCGGGACGAGCTGACATTTCTATTGGTACCTTTTCGGGTACATGACATTTTTTGATTGCTTTCTATTCAGATTTTTGGGAGACAGAATGAACAAAAACCATCAATTCAGGAATCACTTTTTTTATACTGTTCCGCGTGTGGTAAAATTGGTAAGACAGCTTTATTTTTCGGGTCAGTACAATTACAGCGATACCTCATTTATATTTTTTTTGTGTGTTTTGGCATTTTTACACAATTAAAACTATTTTATAGAAAAAATAATTACTTTTGCATCACTTTTTTCTGAGAGCTATAACTTTTTTTAATTTTCTGCTGATGGAGCT
Source organism: Oophaga sylvatica (assembly GCA_033576555.1). NCBI lineage: Eukaryota > Metazoa > Chordata > Amphibia > Anura > Dendrobatidae > Oophaga > Oophaga sylvatica. The sequence goes on along the minus strand of JARQOD010000003.1, from coordinate 229,914,119 downwards.
GTATGATGGCTTTTTTTTGAGGGACAAGATGACATTTTCAGCGGTACCATTTTTATTTACATCCATCTTTTTGATCGCGTTTTCTTGCACTTTTTGTTTGACGGTATGATGATAAAGCATTGTTTTTTGCCTTGTTTTTTATTTATTTTTTTACAGTGTTCACTGAAGAGGTTAACTAGTGGGGCAGTTTTATAGAGCAGGTCGTTACGGACGCGTTGATACCAAATATGTGTACTTTTTTTATTGTTTTTTTTATTTACATCCATCCTGCCATCCCGCTCAGGTCACACCCACTTTCCACACATATAGAAACATACAAGCCATTAACACCCAGAAACTTATGAAGAACTTGCAGTCATCATTTGCCCCTATCTCCTCCCTCTCATGTCCAGATTCTGCACTGAAGCATTACAACGAAACTCTGCAAAGTGCCCTGGATGAAATTGCACCTCCTATACATAGAATAATACGACACAGATGCCGACAACCATGGCACGTGCTGCAAACACGTTTCCTGCAGCGGTACGCCAAACGTCTGTGGAGAAAATCTAATCTACCTGAAGATTTCATACATTACAAGTTTATGCTTAAAACATACAACTCTGCCCTTCACCTCTCCAAACAAACCTATTTCAACACCCTCATCACCTCACTATCCAATAACCCTAAACGTCTCTTTGACACTTTTCATTCCCATCTCAACCCAAAAGTGCAGGCCCCAACCACAGATCTGCGCACTGACGATCTGGCCAATTATTTCAAAGAAAAAATTGACCACATCCGACAGAAAATTATCTCCCAATCCCCTCATACCATGCACTGTCCTCCTTCCCCCACTGCATCTAGCTCACTCTCTGATTTTGAACCAGTCACAGAAGAAGAAGTAATCGGGCTCCTTGCATCTTCCCGCCCTACCACTTGCATCAGTGACCCCATTCCATCACATCTCCTCCAGTCCCTTTCCCCTGCTGTCACCTCTCACCTAACAAAAATATTCAACCTCTCTCTTCCGGTATCTTTCCCTCCTCATTTAAACACGCCATCATACATCCATTACTTAAAAAACCGTCCCTCGACCAAAACTGTGCCACTAACTATAGACCTGTCTCTAATCTTCCCTTCATCTCTAAACTCCTGGAACACCTGGTCCACACCTGTCTTATTCACTATCTCTCAGATAACTCCCTTCTCCACCCTCTTCTATCTGGTTTCCGCTCTTTACACTCTACTGAAACTGCCCTCACTAAAGTCTCTAATGATCTACTAATGGCTAAATCTAATGGTCATTACTCCATGCTAATTCTCTTGGATCTCTCCACAGCATTCGACACTGTGGATCATCAGTCCTCCTCACTATGCTCCACTCTATCAGCCTCAAGGACACCGTTCTCTCCTGGTTCTCCTATCTCTCTGACCATTCCGTCACTGTATCTTTTGCTGGTTCCTCCTCCTCTCATCTTCCCCTTACTGTTGGGGTTCCTCAAGGATCAGTCCTAGGCCCCCTCCTCTTCTCTTTGTATACCACCCCTATTGGACAAGCAATCAGTAGATTTGGTTTCCAGTACCATCTCTATGCTGATGACACCCAATTATACACTTCTTCTCCTGATATCACGCCTACCTTTTTAGAAAACACCAGTGATTGTCTTACTGCTGTCTCCAACATCATGTCATCCCTCTATCTCAAACTGAACCTGTCAAAAATGGAACTCCTCCTGTTTCCTCCCTCTACTAACCTACCTTTGCCCGACATTGCCATATCCGTGTGTGGTTCCACCATTAATCCCCAGCAACATGCCCGCTGTCTTGGGTCATACTTGATTCCAAGCTTTCACTCACCCCACACATCCAATCACTGGCTCGCTCTTGTTAACTCCACCTCAAAAACATCTCTAGAATTCAACCTTTTCTTACTTTCGACTCTGCAACAACCCTTACTCTTTCTCTTATTCATTCTCGTCTGGACTATTGTAACTCTCTACTAATTGGTCTCCCTCTTACCAAACTCTCCCCTCTCCAATCTGTCTTGAATGTTGCCTCCAGGATCATATTCCTCACCAATCGTTATACCGATGCCTCTACCTTGTGCCAATCATTACACTGGTTACCCATCCACTACAGAATCCAGTACAAACTTATTACCGTCACCCACAAAACACTCCATGGCTCAGCACCACCCTACATCTCCTCCCTTGTCTCAGCCTACCATCCTACCCGTGCCCTCCGTTCTGCTAATGACCTGAGGTTAGCATCCTCAATAATCAGAACCTCCCACTCCCGTCTCCAAGACTTTTCACGTGCTGCGCCAATTCTTTGGAATGTACTACCCAGGTTAATACGATTAATCCCCAATCCCCACAGTTTTAAGTGTGCCCTAAAAACTCATTTGTTCAGACTGGCCTACCGCCTCAACACATTAACCTAACTATCCCTCTTGGCCCATTCAAATTTTTATTTTTTTTACCATAATCAGGTACCTCGTATTATGTTCTCACCCGCTTTATGCATTTAATAGCCCTCTGTGTCTGTACTGTTAATTACTTTTGCTGTTAACTGGTTCATGCAGAATTACATGAACACCCGATTCTTACACTGTGGCTGGTCTGAACAATGAAAGCAATTGTAAGCTTGCGAGCAGGGCCCTCTTTCCTCTTGGTATCTACTTTGATCTGTATTAATTGCTATGCTGTAATGTCTATTATCTGTACAAGTCCCCTCTATAATGTAAAGTGCTGTGGAATATGTTGGCGCTATAGAAATAAAATTATTATTATTATTATTGGAAAAATATATTTTTTTTTTCTTCATTTGGGGATTTTTTTAAAAATATTTTTACACATTATAACATTTTTTGTGTACTTTTTTACATTGTTCCCATATGGGACATTACTATATTACATTAGATCCCTGATCTGATGTTCTGCACTGCAGAATATCAGATCAGGATCTGACAGGCAGGAAGGAGGCATGTTGATACCTGCTCTCAGAGGGCTCTCACAAGCCACCTTCCCTTCAGGACCCAGAAGGACTCCGCAGCCATGTTGGAGCTGGGGGTCTACATGGAGATCACCGGAACAACGCAATCACATCGCAATGTCCTGGGGGGAGCACAGTGGCATCAAAGGGGTTAAATGCCCACGATTGGTGATAGCACTGATTGTGGGCATTGCGGCAGGGTGTCAGCTGTCACATACAGCGGACACCCGCACACGATCGCCGCAGCTCTCAACGTGAGTGGCGCCGTACTAGTACTGCTCTGGGCACAATTGCACATCCCGCAGAGCAGTAATAGCATGGTACATGTTGCGAAGGGTTTAAAGATTTTGGATACAAATGCAACAATGAATATTACAGGGCAAAAATAAAATATGACTTTTAAGAAACCCCAAATGATATGGGCCCTTGAAGTTTCTTTAAATGCCTTTAAACCCATTTTTGCGTGTTTGTTTGTATGTAGGGTGTGTGCTTTCATGTGTGTGGTGTTTATGCGTGTGTGTTTTGTGATTATTGATTAAAAGAACCACATTTTATGATAACTGTTTAGAGTATACAAAAAATTACCAAAGCATCTTCCTCTTAATCCATTGCTTTGTTATTGTGAGCATGGATTATAACCCTCCCTTCCTTTGTACAAGGAGAAAGCTGACACCTAGCTCAACAGGCAATCAAGTCTCAAAAGGCTGTGAGTGATAGATTTCCCACATTGAACCAGCTAAACTCAGGACAACTAGGCTGGAGGCCATGTGGTGTAACTGCTTTGTTCAGAAGGCTAGGATTTCATAAGGAGAATATGGACTTATACATCCTAGCCACACAACTGTTATATTTTCGAGATCTCTGGAATGGCTGAATGCCTTCCAGAGACTGAATCCGTTCCAGCACCCCAGGATGGGGAGATACGTAGAATGGCTTGTAGGAGCCAGGTAGGCCCCAAAACTGCCTCCCTTGCACCATCCAATAAAGAGTTATGGCTCATCTTCGGTTTTGAAGTATTTAGCTGCAAGAGGCAAGGGAAGGGTAATTAGGTTCAGCCCAGAGGGTAGGACTGGAGTGACCCAAGGATGTTTAAAGGCTAGTGTAAGGCCAGTCTCTCTGTTCTGCTTGCAGTTCATTTCAAAAGTGGGGACTATGTCAAGTAATGAGCTGTGCAGGACCTAGAAACCAGCTAGCAGCCCATGCCCTCTGCTGCCCAGCACACACGGTCAAACATCAACCCGGTAATTGACTTGATTCATCTGCTTATATCTTTTGTCATACCACTATTTGTATTTGAATATCTGACCATTTTATATTTGTATAACCATTGTGTATATAGTGTATTGTCTAGTGTGCCCTTAAGGCGGATAAATATATAATTTAATCTTCGGCTGCTCTTTTATCTCAATCAATGAATCCACACATCCGTTTCTCAATTTAAATTTCCATGTTACCTAGTCTGGTTTCTGGCCCAATATAATCCCGTTAATGGACTAGACTTATATCTAACAAGGAACTGGTGGCAGTCCTACCGGGCAGGCAGCACTCTGTTTCAGTGGTGATAGTGAAAGGGGCCTCTCAGCCTGTCAAGGCTATGAATGAGTGTGGTGCCACGTCAGTGACAGCATTGACCACATTCTCTCACTCCCTGTGCCTCCCTGGGCCCGTCTGTCAGTCTGAGTAAAACTATGCCAAGCCGACCTTACATGTCCCCGGGGGTGCAGAATGTCACGTTGGTGAAAGCAGGGAGACCGTACTGCGTGATACTTCTGAAGTAATAGTGATGTCAAGCGGGGTGTTGAGCTGCGGGTTCATCACAGGTTCCATCCATTCCTTCTTACCTAGAATAAATTGAAACCAGGGAAGACCGAATCTTTTGAAATTTAAAATCGCCAGCTTAGGTGAATTTTTCCAAAAGATTTGATTAATTGGAAATGGATTCACCATGAATTAAATGTACTCTTAAGTCTCCAACTGCCCAGAAAATGCATGTATAACATTCTGAGGTTACCTAGACATTATTCAACCCCATTCAAGCTCTTTAAAAAAGACAGCCTTAGTAACATCAAAGAGAGTGTCCTCAACATATATGGCTATGAGTAATCAGAAAGCCGATGATAGCAAACCGCATTTTTTCTGCTTTTTAAAACTGAATACAGCTTAAAATGTATCATTTTGTTGTTATCAGTTAGAACATTCTGTAGCTGTTGGAAAAATTATAAAAGTGGAAAATAAGTAATTATGAAAGTGAAAGCCTAGACAATCCTCATTTTCAATATTAACCGTGAAAGTCATGGATTTTTTTTATAATTCCAGCCTTTCATGCCCAGTCTTGTGCCAGTGCCTAATACAGAAATTCCCACCGTTTAATGCCAAAATAAATATAATGTTTACCAAAACTGAAGATGATGATATATAAAATATTAATAATGCAAGCTATGGATAAAAAAAATGGCTTTTTTTGCTCTGCCCTGTGCTGAGGCTTAATTCTGTGCAGGGATCTATCTGGAAAATTCACACGATTTAACACTGATACAATCCTAGTTTGTGCATAAAAATTATGATGGAAAATAAAATGGATTTATTTTTATAAAATTATATTATAGCCTTTTTTGTCCAATCATGCATAAAAACTTACTTGGGGAAATCCTAATTTATTGAAAAATCTATATATATAAAAATGAGTGTATGTATGTGTGTATGTGTGTGTGTATCAGCCACGCCCACTCCACATAGCCTCACCCAATCACTTGCATCTTTCATTTCACCAGAGCTGTTTAAAAGAAGCTAAGCTGTGATTGGTTGCTATGAGCAACAGTTTTCCGACACCACAACACCTCAGCAGACACTAACCGGGTGGGAGAAATCTAGCGTCCCCAGGAACATAAGCTCCCAGCCATTGTCTGCCCCCCAGAAAGGAACAGAGAGCACATGACAGAAATGAATCACCCCCTCCTCTATTACTGCTGTGCTCTATTGTTACCGGCTTAGAAAGTCAAATCATCAGCGGCTGCACACAGAGCCGCACGGTTAGGTTACATAACAGCACATCTCCAGGAACTCCCTGTTCAGCGCCATCCAGCTCGGGACTATAGGATGAGGGGTACGTATGATGGGTATATGGGCACAGGACTATGGAATGGAGGTATGAATGCACAATATGAATGAGAGTGATGTAATGGGCACGAGACTATTGAGATAGAGGATGTGTGATGTGTATATGGGCAGGACTATGAGATGGGAATGTATGATGGTATGGACGGACTATGGGATGAAGGATATGTATGATGGTATATGGGCAAGGACTATGGGATAGATGGAAATGTATGATGGTATGAGGCAACGTGACTATGGGATAAGGATTGTGATGGTAATGGGCACGGGACTATGATAGAGGATATGTATGATGGTATGGAAGGATATGGATGAGGATGTGTGATGGACAGGGCACTGGGACTATGGGATAGAGGATGTGTGATGGTAATGGGCACGGACTATGGATGAGGATATGTATGATGGTATATGGGACAGGGGACTATGGGATGAGGATATGTGTGATGGGTAATGGGCATGAGATATGTGGATGATGGGAAATGTAGATGTATGAGGCACGGACTATGGGATAAGGAATGTGTGATGGTATTGGGCACGGGACTAGATGATAGAGGATATGTATGATGGTATATGGACGGGACTATGGATGGAGGATGCTGATGGTACATGGCACTGGACTATGGGATGATGATGTGATGGGTATATGGCATGGACTATGGGATGGAGAATATGTATGATGTATGACACAGGACTATGGGATAAGGATTGTGTATTATGGGTCATACGGGGACTAGATGAGATAGAGTTGATAGTTATGCACTGACTAAGGTGATTGATGGGAATGGCAAGGGACTATGGGATGGAGGATGTGTGATGGGTACATGGGCAACTTGAATGGGGAATGGATGGTATTGATGTGATGGGTATATGGCACTGGACTATGGGATGGGAAATATGTTATGAGTGGGTAAGTATAGGTAAGCACTAGGACTATGGGAATGAATAGGATTGTGATATAGATGGGGTATACTGGGCAAGGACTATGTGGAGGAATGTGGAGGAATATGTATGAAGATGGTATGATGGTATGGGCACTGGACTATAAGATGGAGGATGTGTGATGGGGTACTATTGGGCAAGGGACTATGGATGGAGGGAAGTATAGTGGTGGATGGAGATATATGGGCAATGGGTGACATGATGAAATTTGGAGGATATGAGATGGATGGACATGAATGATGAGGAAATGGCGTGGTATGGGAGATTGATACATGGTACTATGTACACGGTAACTATGGCTGAAGCAATCGGAGGGTATCGGCTAGTATGGATGGAGAAATATATGATGTTATATGGAGCTGGACTATAGATGAAGTGTGTGAATGTTACTGGGCAAGGGACTATGGGATGGAGGGACAATGTGTGATGGGTATATGGGCACTGGACTATGAAATGGAGGATGTGTATGATGGGTATATGGGCACTGGACTATAGGATGGAGGATGTGTATGATGGGTATATGGGCACTGGACTATGGGATGGAGGATATGTATGATGGGTATATGGGCATGGGACTATGGGATGGAGGATGTGTGAAGGGTATATCAGCACTGGACTATGGGATGGAGGATATGTATGATGGGTATATGGGCGCTGGACTATGGATGGAGGATGGCTATATGGGCACGGGACTATGGGATGGAGGATAATAATTATAATTGGTTATGACTTACCACAGTTACAGTTACACAGTTAGTTACTATGCCCGAGCAACGCCGGGCTCTTCAGCTAGTTACTATTAAAAATCATATGTAATTATGGAAGCTTTAGCTTAATTTTCAAGTTGTGACAAACTAATTTTTCTGTCAGCGCAGCAATAAAATACTTAAAAATGTTACATTTTTCTTGCCCAAAGAAAGCCTGAGGAAGGTATGAACAACATTCAGAAACAATCTTAAATAGCAGATGTAGGCCCATATAATATGGCCCATGATAAAGTATTAGGTAGTGTCATGGGGCAACATGGAAATTGCTATTCATCTTCTATCTCTTGATGCTTCCTTGTCAACAAACTTTTTTAAGCAGTATATACGTTAAAATATATTGAATCAAATTGAGCATGTGTGCCATATAGAGAGCATGTATTACTTTGCCCAGATGCAGTGCAGCCATGTCATGATGTTTTTGATAATGTCGCTTTCTACGTTGCCCAGTTGTAGTTTACGTGGATCCTTCTAGAGTAACATTTGATACTAATTATCATGTTTCTCATTTGGACAAGAAGATATCAATTAAGGAGTATGTGAAGGAGGTATACGCAAAAAAGTAGATCTGTCCCTTGAAGATCTTTTTGCAAGACATCCTCTGTTGTGAACGAGTTGGAGACGACTTTGGAGCTGAGGATCCCTCTGATGGTTGCTGAGGGTATTGAACCTATGTTGAACAGCAAAAGTCCACCACCTGCAATTGATGAATGGTTATCAGGTGGGATGGACTGGCCTGATATAAGTGAGCTGACCTCCCATGATCCTCGCCGGTGATCAATTGTTACTTCCTGGTCTTGGTTGGAATTCAGCTTGCTTTCTGCTGTCTCCTGCTATCATTCAGATAATTCACTTTCTGTTTTTTTTTTCGGTGGTTTGATTTTCCTTGTTTTTGCTGCCTTGCTTTTTGAGTTCAACCGGGTCCCCTTTGGGGGCTTATTCTGGTCTCTGTTCTTTTTTTGCATTTGTTCATTTGCTCAGTTCTTGTGATTTTTTACTGCTGGGTAGCTGCATGTTCACACCAGAGATCTGATATAGGTGGTCGAGACCGTGTGGTCTCAGCATTTTTGAAATCAGAAGTGTTGGAGTTTTTCCTAGGGTTTTTCTGGGTTGCAGACAGTATTCTCTCCTGTGCTGTCCTATCTAGACAGTTTTGGGCCCCAGCGTTAGCTCATTCTATTTTCTTATAATAAAAAGATAGTGAAATTGGCAAAATACATGAATGGTATAGTCAATAATAATATCTAAGTGATCAAAAAAGTAATACCAACAACATGGATGCCTATGGACAAAAATGACTGACTGCTACAGACATAGCCTAAAACAAAAGAGGAAAAGCAGTCAATGAGGTCTAATAAAATATAAATTTTATTCAAAATTGTCTTAAAATATTCAGATAGGATAGCATAAGAGGGGGCAATACAATCTCATGATGCGCATAATACATAAACACGGGCCGCAAGCACAGCAGGAACACCGCATATATAATGTAGTATAATCAGCCACCTAGGGGCACAAATAGCTAAAGCCACAGAGACATCATGTGGTGCCAACTATACACAAATTAATAGCATGTGCTTAGATAAGATAAATACAGACGGTAGAGAGGCATCCACAAAACGAATAAATATACATGGTGGCAGAAGTGGAAATACAATGGATATTTACCAAATAATTGCTAGAGTCCGCTGGCAAGCAGCCCTCCCCGACGCGCATTTCGGAGTGTAACAACACTCCTTCCTCAGGGGCGTGTATGTACAGGTGGCTGATTATACTACATTATATATGCGTTGTTCCTGCTGTGCTTGTGGCCTGTGTTTATGTATTATGCGCATCATGAGATTGTATTGCCCCCACTTATGCTATCCTATCTGAATATTTTAAGACAATTTTGAATAAAATTTATATTTTATTAGACCTCATTGACTGCTTTTCCTCTTTTGTTCATTCTATTTTCTGTCTGTGTTCGTGTTTTCATCTTGTCTAACCGCCATTATATGTTTGGGGGCTTCCTATTCCTTTGGGGTCTACTCCGGGCAGTTAGCTTTCCTCTTTCCATCTTCAGGGTAGCTAATCTCTCCGGCTGTGACGAGGAGTCTAGGGCACCGTAGAAGCGTCCCATGGCTGCTTCTAGTTGTGCAGTTAGTTTAGGGGTCTGCAACCTATTAGATCCCAACCTCTCTGGTGTTTGGCTGCCTTTTCGGTTTTTTGCTCCTGCCCTCCTCAGCTACCAAATCATAACAATCATCTCTGCTCTTAAAGGGAATCTGTCACCCCATTTTTGCCCTATGAGATACGGCCACCGCCATCAGGGGCTTATCTACAGCATTCTGTAATGCTGTAGATAAGCCCCCGATGTTACCTGAAAGAGAAGAAAAACAAGTTATATTATACTCACCCAGGGGCGGTCCGCCGTCCGATGGGCGTCGCGGTCCAGTTCGGCGCCTCCCATTTGTAGCGAAGCCAGCCTCTTCTTTCCGTCCCGTCGCCGCTCCTGCGCAGGCGCACTGCTCTGCCCTGTGAGGGCAGAGCAGCGTACTGCATTGTGCAGGCGCCGGACCTCTCTGACCTTTCCCAGTGCACTGCAGTACTCTGCTCTGCCCTCACCAGGGCAGATCAGTGCGCCTGCGCAGGAGCCGCGACGGGACCAAAAGAAGAGGCCAGCTTCGCTACAAGATGAGAGGCGCCGAACCGTAATGCGACGCCCATAGGATCGGACCAGACGGCGGAACGCCCCTGGGTGAGTATAATATAACTCGTTTTTCTTCACTTTCAGGTGACATCGGGGGCTTATCTACAGCATTACAGAATGCTGTAGATAAGCCCCTGATGGCGGTGGCCGCATCTCAAAGGGCAAAAATGGGGTGACAGATTCCCTTTAATTGCCAACAATGACATCAACTCTCCATCAGCCTGATCTGTTTTGCAGGTCCTGTGTGCCACACAACCATCCCAATTACCATCATCCCTGACTCAGTGGATTGTTGTCTGTTTGGGAAATGTCCTGAGCTCCTTGCCCCAACTTCTGATTCCCACATCTAGAAACGCACTGACCTAAAGCACTCCAATATCATCTACCACTGCCATTGCCATTACTCCTATGGCAGCCAGTGCCACTACTTCCACTGCCAACACCACCACAGGTGTTTGAATCATGTAATATTCTCCACACACTTCTTATAAGTTAAAACCCAGGCTCTTCTCATTTAACACATCGACTGTAAAAAGTTGTTGTTAAATATCTTAGTTAGCCCCCGCAGTGTTTTGACTTAAGGTGCTAAAGATAGAAAATACAGAAATGTAATTGACAGAATTGAATGTCTGTAATAGAAAAGATCAAATGTTAAGGTGGAGAAGGAGGAGGAATGTATAGGACACTGGCTCAAACTGATGGTGTCACTGACATAGGTAACATCATCCTGTTGTGAGCTAGAAGATGATGTGCCATGTAGCAAAGATTATTATTATTATCAGAGATGAACGACTTTACCTTTTTTAGGGTCGAGTCGGGTTTCGTGAAACCCGACTTTCTCAAAAGTCGAGTCGAACGAAGTCGGCCCACTAACGGAAAAGGTAGGGTCGGAGTCAAAAATCCGACCCCAATGTAAGTCAATGGAACATAAAAGTCAGAAGTGAGTGGAGGACAGTAAACACACCTACAGTGCCCATTTCAATGCCAACGACATCAATTCTTATTACTTAAGCTTGGCAACCTTAATTAACTTTATAATAATAGTAACGCATTGAAAACTGGGGTTATTTGGCTAAAGTTGTGGGGTGGGGCAGTGCTCGTTCCAGGTTTTGTGTGGCCCCGGGCCAAAGAGTCTCAGTGGGTCCCTTTAGCACATACCACAATTCATGATGCTCTGATATGGCAGAGAAATATAGGTATAGTACAATGCTGAATACTTCACTTCTTACATTACATGATTGATATCTATTTTAAATTCTACAATAGCTCAAAAAATGGACAGTAAAGTCCTCCATACGGTATTATGGCCACCACATAGTGCGCTATACAGAATAATGAGCCCCATATATTGCTCTATACAGAATAATGAGCCCCATTTATTGCTCCATACAGAATGGGCTCCATATAATGCTCCATACATAATAGGCCCCATATGTGCTTCATATGATGCTTCATACCCTATATGATGCCCCATAAATAATGAACCCCATATGATGCTCTAGTATATGATGGGCCCCATATATGATGCTCCAGTGTATAATGCTCCCCATATATTGCTCCAACCATAAAAAAAAATGAAATACCTCTCCTCGCTGTGCACTGCTCTACTCTGGACTCCTCAGCGTTGATATCTTTCAGCTCTCTGCACTGTGACTGTTCAGGCAGAGGGCGCACAGGCGTGACGTCATCGCGCTTTCTGACCTGAATGTCACTGTCAGGAAACGCGGAAGACATCACACCAGTGGAGCAGGGAGAGATAAGTATTGCAAGTGCTGGGGCCCTGAGTTGGCAGAGGGGGCACACTTGTGGGCACCGGGAACTGGCACAGGGCTCCTTATAGTACGCCGGTGTCTCAGACGGCGAGTGGGCCCCCCCACCTGCTCAGGGTACCGGCACTTGCCCGGGTGTACCAGGTGCTGACCCCTGCACTGGAGGGGGGTACAGACCAGTTAGGGAGGTGGAAAAACTGGCATATGTTGAGGTGTAGGCTGGACGTTCAGTAGCTGCAAATGGAGGAATTGGAGAAGTCGGAGGAAGAGGACAAAGCGAGCCATTTTGCTGGCAACCTATGTGTCATCAGGGGAAGGTGGTACAAAATCCTTTGAAACCCAGGCATGGTTCATTTTCATGAAGGTTCATTTTGGGTCGACACCCGGGGTCCTTCTTTCTGTCAGGATTGATCCAGCAGCACTGAAGACTCTTTCTGATAGCACACTACCAGCAGGGCAAGCGAGCTCCTGTAAGGCATATTGTGCCAATTCAGGCCAGGTGTCCAGTTTACAGGCCCAGTAGTCAAAGGGGAATGAACTGTGAGGGAGAACATCGATAGGTGAGGAGAGGTAATTTTGAACCATAGTTGACAACTGTGGTCTCCTGTCTGTTGAAATCGATTCAGTCGTGTGAGCGGTACTCGAGAAATCAGTCCACAACATTGTCATCAAACCCTTGTCTCCAACGCCACTACGGCTGTGTGCACCACGAACACCTCTTCCATGTTGCACAGTACGGCTCGTGGCAGAACCTGTACCACTGCTGTGTGCTGGGAATGCCTCTAACAAACAGTTTACCAGAGTTGCTTATTTGTTTGCCAATATTAGCTCTAGGTTCTCCTGTGGCATGATGTTCTGTAAATTGCCTTTATAGCGTGGATCGAGGATGCTGGCCAACCAGTAGTCGTCATCCTTCATAATTTTGGCAATGCATTGGTCACTTTTTAGGATCCGCAAGACATAATCACACATGTGGGCCAATGTTACAGGTGTCAATAATGCACTGCCAGTGGTGCATGGAGGAGCACTTTCTGCCAAATCCACATCCCTCCATTCACGCACAAACCCTGTACCTGACCTTGGCAAGCCAACATTTTCTCTTGCCCCCTGAGAAGCATAATCCTCCCCAAAATAATCATCCCCCTCATCCTCATCCTCCTCCTCTTCCTCTTCTTCCTCCACCTCGTCCAGGACAGTTCTCTGAGCAGACAATGCCTGACTGTCATGAAGGCTTCCCTCCTCCTCCTCCGCTGCAGACTCATGATCCTTAATGTGCATCAATGTTTGCATGAGCAGACACATAAGTGGGATGCTCATGCTTATGATGGCGTCGTCTGCGCTTACCAGCCGTGTGCATTCCTCAAAACACTGAATGACTTACAGAGGTCTTTCAGCTTTGACCACTGCACATCCGAAAACTCCATGTCTGCCATCAAACTGCATGCCCGTGGATCCTTCCACAAATGCATTACAGCCTGCCTCTGTTCGCACAGCCTCTCAACCATGTGCATGGTGGAGTTCCACCTTGTTGCAACATCTATGATTAGGCGATGCTTTGGGAGATGTAGCAATCGCTGCAGCCTCTGCATACGACTGAAGTCTACGGGCGAGCGACGGACTCAGTTTCTCACTGCAAGTAGTCAGCCAGTTTCTCTGCAGTGTGTCTGTTGTCGCCCAAAGACATCATCTTTAAAACAGCCTGCTGACCCTTACCACTAGCTGATCGATAGTGGGACACCTCGTGTGCAACACTGGCAGCTGCGGATGGAGTGCTCGTGCGATTGCGCTCTATCGATGAGCTTTTGCTCCTGGAGGAGGAGGAGGGTCGAACGCCTACAGCCAACTGTTGCCTATACCGTGGGCTAGGCAGCACTGTCCCACCATCACTGTCCCCGTGGACCCTGCATCCACCACATTAATCCAGTGCACTGTGATGGACACGTAATGGCCCTGGCCATGCCTACTGGCTCATGCATCTGTTGTGAGGTGCACCTTTCCTCTCACTGATTGTTTGAGTGCATGGACAATGCGGTCTTTCAAATGCAGGTAGAGGGCAGGGATGGCTTTTCTAGAAAAGAAGTGCCGACTGGGTAGGTCATAGTGTGGGACAGCGTAGGCCATGAGCTCTCGGAAAGCTGCGCTTTCAACCAAACGGAAGGGCATCATCTCTAATAAGATCAGTTTGGCAATGTAGGCATTCAAAGCCAGTGAGGTTTTGTAGTCCGTCCATGCTTGCAAGTGCATGGTGTTTAAATGTCTAAGCATGCAACTGGTATTCAATTTTCGGAGATTTTTCCCTCGGCTACAGGTCCTTCCACACTTCTTACAGATAACCTTTGCCTCATCAATAGGATTTTGGTCAAAAAAGTGCCACACTGCTCTCTTCCTACTATGGGATACATTTTCAGGGCTTGCACGCTGTGCTAATTTGACCGTCTGGCCAAGCTGTCCTGCAACTCTTTTTTTTTTTAACACGTTTTTGGACTGCTGTGGGCCTGCCAGATAACCGCAGCTGCGATGTCGATGCCTGCCGCGGATCCTCCTCCTCTTCTGAGCTGTTGCCAGCAGCACACTCTTCCCCCAATGGATGCATATCCTGGTCAACAACTTGGTTATCCATCACCTCCTCTTCAATTTCATCTGCACCTTCCTCTGTGTCACCATGTAAGGTGGTATCGGGTGGAAGGGGCACCTGAGTTTCATCAGGGTCAGATTCTGGCTCAGTAGACTGCAAGGGCAATGCAGTGCTCTGGGTGAATGTACCAGCAGAATCAGATAGCAGTGGCGGTGCATCAGTGCACTCCACTCCACATCCTTCACTTTTGGTGGGGGTGAAGGACACAAGTAAAGGTGTTGTTTCTGACCAGGAGCCTGCACTGATGACTCAGTGCTTGCATTTTTTGAAAGTTCAGAAGAGGAGGCGATAGAGCTGGAGGCTGTTTCGGCAATGTAAGAAAACCTGTTCCTGATGCTCCGGCTTTAAAAGCGGTTTACCTACTCCCAGAAAAGGGAGCCTTACTGGCCTTCTGGAGCCAGACGATGATGCAGGCTCAACACCTCCTGCATTAGGTGCTATTGGGCTTTTGTCACTACCAGCAGATGCACCACCACCACCACCACCATCATTCCCAGCTGGCCCCTCCCGCCCACGTCCACGGTCTCTTCTACCATACTTCCTCATGTTTGGGAAAATGAACCAAAGATACCAGCAGCTATATGGTACTGTATGAGGAGTGTACAGCTGTATATGGTGTAGGGAAAAATTTAAATCTCCGTATATATTTCTGGAGTCACACACAGACGCTCACTCAGTATGGATTTGACCGTAATACAAAGAGCAGATATACGGTACTGTATCAGAAGCAGACAGCTGTATACGGTTTAGGGGAAAATTGCAATCTCAGTATATATTTCCGAAGTCTCACACAGACGCTCACTCAGTATGGATTTGACCGTAATACAAAGAGCAGATATACTGTACTGTATCAGAAGTGGACAGCTGTATACGGTGTAGGGGAAAATTGCAATCTCTGTATATATCTCGAAGACACACAGACCTCAGTATGGATTTGACCGTATACAAAGAGCAGATATACGGTACTGATCAGAAGCAGACAGCTGTTACGGTTTAGGGAAAATTGCAATCTCATATATATTCCGAAGTCTCACACAGACGCTCACTCAGTATGATTGACCGTAATACAAAGAGCAGATATACTGTACTGTATCACAAGCGGACAGCTGTATACGGTGTAGGGATAATTGCAATCTCCGTATATATTTCCGGAGTCACACACAGACGCTCACTCAGTATGGGTTTGACCGTAATACAAGGAGCAGATATACGGTACTGTCTCAGAAGCGTATAGCTGTATACGGTGTAGGAGAAAATTGCAATCTACGTATAGATTTCCGAGGTCACACACAGATAGTCAGCATGTATTTGTCCGTGATACCAGCCGGTACACAGTAGTGTGTGAGGAGCGTACAGCTCTATATGGTGTGGGAAAAAATGAACTGTCAATAAGTGTGCAGAAAAAAAAGAATAAAAGTATTAGTGCTGTGTAAAAAGCAGTCTGCACAGCAGTGTACACACAGCAATACAGCTATCAGGCAGACTAATAACCAGCGCTGCTGCACAAAAGAAAATCCTCCCTTGTCACTGCACACTAACTGTACAGCACAATTGCTATCAGCACAAGCACAGAAGAACTTCTGTTTCCAGCCCTAACTCTCTCCCTACTGATAAACAGCGTCAGCAACCTCTCCCTACTGTTAATATCGGCAGAAGTAAAATGGAGGTCGGCGCTCAGGGCTTTTATAGACACTATGACGCCCCCCAAAGCAAGCCAATCACTGCAATGCCCTTCTCTAAGATGGTGGTGGACGCTGCACATGTCATCTCGTTGCCCACAGTGTATGTCCTTGCTCATTGGCTGAAAAAAGGCACCTGCAAGCATTATGGGAAACCGACTTGGGCGCTAGGGTCGACGACCGCATGGACGACTGCACGCTATGGTCAGGTTTCCGCCAACGAAACCCGACTTTGGCGAAAGTCGGCGACTTTTGAATCTGACGACCTGTTTTGCTCAACTCTAATTATTATGTAGTCCTCAATGCTGTTCATGTCCTATCAAGTTATATAAGCATCATTTGTAAGTACTACTGTTCAGATGCCTATTGCCACTAGTGCTACTTCTGATGCTGCTACTTGCAGCTTCCAGATTCTTATTGCCAGATGCCATTATATATTTTTTTTTACAGTAAGTAATCCATTGCCATGGCCACCTTTTCATTTACCATACATTTGTTATTAACCTGAAACTAAAAAATGCTAGGTACATGCCAAAAAAAGTAACCGCAAAATCATAGTAAAGTTGTAGTATATACATATGTCAAATTAGACTAATAAAATTGGTGTGCAAAAAATCATTAGTTTATTACATGGACACTTTGTAAGGCTAGGTTCATATTGCGTTAGCGGCATCCGTTTAACGGATCCGTTAAAAGGATGCTCTAACGCAGATATCATTTTTGACATCATATGGCACCATAGCGCTAACGTATGCGTTAACGCATGGTAGCAGTTCGGTACCATGCGCTATCATGCGTTAGCCCATACAGGTCTATGCAGACCGCGTCCGAGGGTCCGTCAGAGAAATAACGGCACATCGCTAACGCATGCCGAATATGACATACGTTAGCGATGCGCTACATCATTGCAGTCTATGGGTGCGCTAACGCATCCGTTACATAGCGTTAGTGCCGCTATGTAGCGGATGCCGTCAGCGCATTGCCATTAACGCAATGTGAACTCACCCTAAGAAAGTCAGAGTTCAGTGTTTCTATTTTTTTAACCTTTCCATAAAAATACCATCCAAATAATATTAAGTAAATTGGAAATAAATAACATCAACAACGGGCCACATTATTGGTTTGGTGTTTGCAAACATCACATTAGAATAATTAAGTCATTGTGAAAAATAATCAGTAGTTTGTGATATGCACACTTTTGAGGCAGACAGTCATAAATAGGGATGAACGAGTATACTCGTTAGGATTCGGTACTCAGCAAGTAATGCGATACTCGCGGTACTCGAATTCTAGAGGGTAAATTTCACTACTCGCCTCACAATATTCGGATCTCCTGCCCGGCATGTGTTAGCCAATCACGCCGCATTGATGCAGTAATTGATGCAGAAGGAGCCCCAACCAAGTATTGAGTGCATTTACTGAACATACATTTCAGTAGGCCAATATTTCGGATTTTAAAATCATTTTTTCATGCTGGTGTCATAAGTATTCTAATTAGAGTTGAGCGATACTTTCCGATATCCAAAAGTATCGGAATCGGAATGGTATCGCCGATACCAAAAAAATATCGGCGATACCCGATACCGATACCGGAAATCCAATGTAAGTCTATGGGAACAAAATATCGGAATTAAAAAAACCCCATTCTTGCCTTGTTGGTTAATTGTACATGAAGGAAAACAACAAAGAGTATTGTAGAATGTATTGGGGAAGGTTGAGGAGATATTAAAGGCATAGATGTTTAACCCAATCAAATGGAATAGCATAAATATTTTTTTTTTAAAGATGTTCGGATTGACGAAGAAATTGACAATGTTGTTCACGTTTTTTCTATTTTGGCAAATATGTATATTTCACAACTTCCATGCTCTTCACCTTTTTAACTTTTGACACACTTTCTCCTTCATAATCTTCAGCAGCATCATCTTTTTCATCAAATTATTCTTCATCTTCACCTTCTTTATCTTCTTCTTAAACTTCTTGCTATTCATCTTTTTGTTAACATTACTCATATTCTTCTTATTAAACTATTATTCTTATTCATATTGTACTTCATCTTCTTCATCATATTCTTATTTGTGACAGAGAATCCTGTACTTGTAATCTGTCAAAGTATGAATTTTTCATTCTTCCGTTCTTGCTGTCACAAAAGATTTAAATTACAACAGTATTTGTCCGTGTTCAGTTTAGCCTGTAGCAGCAGCAGGCATTTTCCAGGGGCACCACGAGGAGGAACGGACTCACCCCCATACACTGCTTAGTCTTCTTCTGCTTATAATTTAGAGCATATATTTTGCTCTTCATTTTGGTCTTATACTTCATGTTCTTCTGCTTTTAGATCTTCTGCTTATTGTGCTTGTGTCTCTTGTTCTGTATCTTGTATTTGTAGCACAACCTTGTACCAGCTGATGTTACTGTTACACGGTTACTAAGCAGGAGGTACCTGTGCTCCAAAGCACTACCAAGGACCAGCAGACGTTGCAGGAACTCGGATACCGAGATGGAGGCACCTAGGCCAAAGGCACTGCGGAGAACCAGTTGACGGTACTGGAACCCGGACGGGTAGCAGAAGGTACAAGAGCCAATGCAAGTAACGAGGACCAGCTGACTGTGCTGGAACCCGGAGGGGCAGCAGAAGGAAAAGAGCCAATGGCACAACCGAGGACCAGCTGACGTTACTGGGACACGGTTACTAAGCAGGAGGTACCTGTGCTCCAAAGCACTACCAAGGACCAGCAGACGTTGCTGGAACTCGGATACCGAGATGGAGGCACCTAGGCCAAAGGCACTGCGGAGAACCAGCTGACGGTACTGGAACCCGGACGGGTAGCAGAAGGTACCCATGGAAATTTAAGTTGACAGGCCGCGAGCAGGCCGCAGTTACCGAATCCCACAGTACTACAGTGGGTGATTGTCCTATTGTCACAACGGAAACAGCCTTTATTTGCATATCCCGCAGCACACATAGGAAGCACCTAAACTCCAAGCACCATAGAGTCGGCTAACCCGACCGCAACACGACAGGACAACTTATTGGAGGCTAAGTGACGTTTACACTGACAGGAAACAGATGGCGTGCTGTAACCAGTCTGGGCAGGAGTGAGTACCCGTGCCAATGACACTTCCGAGCAACAACTGGCGGTGTTGAAGCCCAGGGATGAGAAGACAACAGGGTGGAGGCAGCATGACTTTTTGCCGTTCACACAGCAGGGGAACAGCTGACATTACTGAACCCCAGTAACACTATAGCTTGTGTATTGGTCTGTGGACACGACAATTCTGAGCAGCAACTGCCAGTGTTGTAGCCCAGGGAGTAGAGTTCAGGTGGTAGAAAGATGAACATAACAGGAGACATGGATAACGTTGCGAACCAGTTATTTAATCTGAAAACGGACAGACAAATTCTGGCGAGATCCATGCCTTGTTCATTTTCAGAAAAGTAAGCCGGTCTACATTATCGGAGGATAGTCGCATGCGACGGTCTGTTAGTACACCACCTGCAGCACTAAAGACGCGCTCCGATAATACACTGGCAGCAGGGCAAGCCAGCACCTCTAATGCATACTGGCTAAGCTCTGGCCATGTATCCAGCTTAGAGACCCAAAACTTGAATGGCGAAGAGCCATCTGGGAGTACACTGAGAGGGAAAGACATGTAGTCTGTCACCATCTTACGGAAACGTTGCCTCCTGCTGACTGGAGCCGTCTCGGATGGTGTAGACATTTGTGGCGCTGCCACAAAACTTCGCAACATTTGGAACATACTGGTCTTGCCCTGTGCAGAGGCGCTGCTTGTGCTCCCTCTTGTTGCAGAGCTGTCTCCACTGCCTCGACGCACAGAGCTGCTTTGTAAAGCAGTAGCAGCAGCAGTGCTCTCGGCTGGAATGGAGAACATTATGGATTGCACCAGTGTGTCTTGGTACTCCCGCATTTTACGCTCCCGGTTCAACGGTGTGATGAGGCTTTGTAAGTTGTCCCGGTAGCGAGGGTCTAGGAGGGTGTACACCCAATAATCAGACGTGGTGAGAATGTGGGCGATGCGGTGGTCGTTTCTCAGGCACTGCAGCATGAAATCAACCATGTGCTGCAGACTCCCAACTGGCCAACAAACGCTGTCCCCTGCAAGAGGCGTCATCTCTGCCTGCTCTGCATCACCCCACCCTCGCTCTACATACTGACTAGAGCGTTGTGTACCTCCCTCTGGAGCGATGTCTTCCTCCTCCATTGACTCATCCTCATCCTCCTCACAAAGTGAGCCCTGCCCAGCCCTTTGTGAGGAACCACGTTGCGCTGACTGTCCAGAAGGTGATGGAATTTGTGACTCCTCATCCTCCACCTCTTCCAAAACCTCATCCCTTAGTGCTTGCAGTGTTTTTTGAAGCAGGCAGATAAGGGGGACAGTCAGGCTGACTAGTGCATCATCTGCACTCGCCATCTGCGTTGACTCATCAAACGCACGCAAAACGTGGCAGATGTCCTTCATAGAGGCCCACTCAGTAGTGGTGAAGTGTGAACGGCGCAAATTGCGAGTTGATTGCGCCTGATGCAGCTGATACTCCATTACTGCTGGCTGCTGCTCACACAACCGCTCCAACATATGTAACGTGGAATTCCACCTGGTGGGTACGTCACATATGATGCGATGTTCAGGAAGGCGAAATCTGACTTGCAGAGCTGCAATGCGTGATCTGGCCATGCTGGAACGTCGCAAGTGAGTGCACTCTAGGCGGACCTTGTGCAGCAGTGCATCAAGATCCGGATAGTCCCTCAAAAAACTCTGCACGACCAAGTTGAGCACATGTGCCAGACATGGTATGTGAGTGAGGTTGCCAAGGCCCAGAGCTGCCACCAGATTTCGGCCATTGTCACACACTACCAAGCCTGGCTGGAGATTCGCTGGCAAAAACCACACGTCGCTCTCCTGCTTGATGGCATTCCAGAGCTCCTGCGCTGTGTGGCTTCGATTCCCCATGGAAATTAATTTCAGGACGGCCTGTTGACGTTTGGCCAGGCTGTGCTCATATCGGTCACATCAGGTAAGCGTTCACGGTCCATGTGGAGGTAGACCGTGACGGCTCCTGCAGCGATGATTCTGAGGAACTGGAGTAGGAGGAGGAGTCAATGTGGACAGACTTGATTCCTGCAATCCTTGGAGTTGGCAGAACACGTACAGCGCCACTCGCAAGATCTGTACCCGGCTCCACAACATTGACCCAATGGGCAGTGAGGGAAAGGTATCGTCCCTGGCCATGGGTACTGGTCCACGCATCGGTGGTCAGGTGGACCTTGCTACTGACGGCGTTTAGTAGCGCATGTTTAATTTTTCCCTCAACATGCTTTTGCAGAGCAGGGACGGCTTGCCTGCTGAAATAAAATCGGCTGGGCACATTGTATTGTGGGACTGCCAATGCCATTAAGTTACGGAAACTGTCAGTCTCCACCAGCCTGAATGACAGCATTTCAAGGGACAGGAGTTTTCAATGCCAGCATTCAGAGCCTGTGCTCGTGGATGGTTTGCCGAGTATGGCCGTCTTTTATCCCATGCCTGTGCTACCGATGGCTGTTTTGTGGCCTGGGAGTGTGAGGATGACAGGGAACTTGCAGCTGTGGGTGGAATAACACTGGGTCTCTGGACAACAGTGACAGAGGTTCTTCCATGGCGATCCTGTGAGGAAGCCGAACCAGCTGTGTGTGAGCTGGAGGAAAAGGCTCCAACACGAGCTGAAGATGTAGGTGCTGCTGTAGGTTGGCCTACATCTCCAGTGTGTCTTTGGAACTCAACCACGTGCTTTGACCGCACATGTTTCCACATATTTGTGGTATTAAGGTTACTGACATTTTTACCTCTTTTTACTTTTTGATTACACAGCTTGCATTTGACATAGCAAATATCATCTGCAAGTGTGTCAAAAAAGGACCACGCAGTGCAAGTCCTGGGAGCGCCCGTTTTGGCTGTTGGAAGAGAACTGCTACAAACGGGTGCCAAACTGGAGGCTACAGGCAACCGAGTCTGCAGCCTACCTCTCCCTACTGTTTGGACCGTTGGGGCAATCTCTTCCTCAGAGCTGCTACCACCACCTTCCTGTTCCTCACGCCATGTTGGGTCTTGAACCTCATCATCTCCACTACCCTCTTCCAACACCTGCTGCTGTTGGGTGGTCTGGCCAGCACCATGCTCAACAGAAAATGGCACCTGAGTCTCATCATCATCAGATGCGTTCTGCGGTGTGCTGACCATCGGCACTGGCTCACCCGCCTCTTCACATTCAGAGAGACACAGCTGTTGCGCATCACTGCATACTGCCTCTTCTTCACATTCCAGAATGCTGCTTGGCTGGGCCCCTGTTTGCAAGCCAACAGATTCTGAGAACAGAAGCAGAGACTCAGCTGGCTCCAGTTCAGAACTCTCTGACTGCCTGGGCAATTTGGCAGGCGGTGAAGAGACAGATGGTTGTTCAACAGTGCTGTGGTCCTGAGAGGAGGTGGAAGCAATTGAAGTCGATGCATTGGCTGCCATCCAACCAACAACGGCTTCAATTTGTTCTTCCCGCAGCAGGGGGGTACGCTGAGCTCCTACAAAAGTGCGCATAAAGGAACGCTCACGGGGAAAACTTGTGGATGCTGTGTCACTGGGTGCGGCAGCAGCCACAGAATCCCCACGTCCTCTCCCTGCTGAAACTCCACGGCCACGACCACGTGCCTTACTCCCTGCCTTCTTCATCTTGGTAGATTGATAAAGAAAGTCAGAAAAGTTATAAGGCCTAAGTGTGGTTATTCCTCAGAGACTGCAGTGAACACTGCAGACAACTGTTCACTATCTGTGAAAGGCTCCTTTCTGTACTTCTATAGTGTTTGCAACCAATGTATTGTATACGGATGGAAGCGCGTCACACTAATAGATTAGATTTTTTTCAAATATAATGGAGCAGCACCAATTGGAGAAAAATTAAAAGGATGAGGCACTGAGACACGCTCAGCAGAGTACAAGCAGCAGTGCTTGAACAAGTAACTGGAGCGTGATGTGCACTCAAAAAATAAAAAACACAGACTGAAGTGAACACTGAAACACAACTGTTCACAATCTGTGAAAGGCTACTCCTTTGTCTACTTCTATAGTGTTTGCAACCAATGTATTGGATACGGATGGAAGCGCGTCACACTAATAGATTAGATTTTTTTCAAATATAATGGAGCAGCACCAATTGGAGAAAAATGAAAAGGATGAGGCACTGAGACACGCTCAGCAGAGTACAAGCAGCAGTGCTTGAACAAGTAACTGGAGCGTGATGTGCACTCAAAAAATAAAAAACAAAAGACTGAAGTGAACACTGAAACACAACTGTTCACAATCTATGAAAGGCTACTCCTTTGTCTACTTCTATAGTGTTTGCAACCAATGTATTGGATACGGATGGAACGCGTCACACTAATAGATTAGATTTTTTTCAAATATAATGGAGCAGCACCAATTGGAGAAAAATAAAAGGATGAGGCACTGAGACACGCTCAGCAGAGTACAAGCAGCAGTGCTTGAACAAGTAACTGGAGCGTGATGTGCACTCAAAAAATAAAAAACACAGACTGAAGTGAACACTGAAACACAACTGTTCACAATCTGTGAAAGGCTACTCCTTTGTCTACTTCTATAGTGTTTGCAACCAATGTATTGGATACGGATGGAAGCGCGTCACACTAATAGTTAAATTTTTCAAATAATGGAGCAGAACCAATTTGGGAGAAAAATGAAAAGATGGGGCACTGAGACACGCTCAGCAGAGTACAAGCAGCAGTGCTTGAACAAGTAACTGAGCGTGATGTGCACTCAAAAAATAAAAAACACAAACTGAAGTGAACACTGAAACACAACTGTTCACAATCTGTGAAAGGCTACTCCTTTGTCTACTTCTATAGTGTTTGCAACCAATGTATTGGATACGGATGGAAGCGCGTCACACTAATAGATTAGATTTTTTTCAAATATAATGGAGCAGCACCAATTGGAGAAAAATGAAAAGGATGAGGCACTGAGACACGCTCAGCAGAGTACAAGCAGCAGTGCTTGAACAAGTAACTGAGCGTGATGTGCACTCAAAAAATAAAAAACACAGACTGAAGTGAACACTGAAACACAACTGTTCACAATCTATGAAAGGCTACTCCTTTGTCTACTTCTATAGTGTTTGCAACCAATGTATTGGATACGGATGGAAACGCATCACACTAATAGTTAAATTGCATGGAGCAGCAAGAATTACACTGAAGAAAAAAAAAAGAGTCTGTGAGTGACACGTGCAGATGCCTACAGACAGCGTTGCATGCAGAGCAAACTGCAGCGTCACCTGCACTCTCACACACACCTTGCACAGAGCTGTTAAAACAACACTGGCAAAAGGAAGCTTTACACAGCGGTTGGTAAACTAGCTTGCCTAAAGCCCAGTACACAAAATCGCAATATCTAACTGTCCCTCAAAGTCAGCAGAACAGCGTTCTGTTTCTAACTGAGTTCACAGCACAGTGATGCTAAAATGGCGGCGGCGCCTTTTATAGTGCATTCTGACATCATTTCAGCAGCCAATCACAGCCATGCCATTAGTTAAGATGACCGCAGCATTACAGGATGTGCCCACACTTCATAAGATTCCTCATTGGCTGACTAAAATCACATTGCCTCTCAAAGAATTATGGGAACTTCCGATTCCGGTATACGATATTGGAAAAATATCGGAACTAAGTATCGGAATTCCGATACAGCGAATATCGGCCGATACCCGATACTTGCGGTATCGGAATGCTCAACACTAATTCTAATTTACTGAGATAATGACATTTGGGTTTTCATTGGCTGTAAGCCATAATCATCAACATTAACAGAAATAAACACTTGAAATACATCACTCTGTTTGTAATGGCTCCATATAATATATGAGTTTCACTTTTTGTATTGAGGAACTGAAATAAATTAACTTTTTGATGATATTCTCATTTTGTGAGATGCACCTGTATGTATAACATTATGGAGTGTATACAATTTTCTTCCTGATAGGAACATTTTGCAATACTACAGTATTAGTGTTGAGCAAGCACTGAAATGCTCTAGTGCTATCTCTCTGTCTCTGTCTCTCGCTCTCTCTGCACCTGGCCTAGATAATTCACTGTATAATTGTCTATCAATGTTGCAGGGAGTGATTACTGCACACTCATTGTATACTGAGCTGCAATAGCTTCTTACATCGCCCTATAATGACTGGAAGTAAGTGGCTTAACGGAGAATTTAATTTCATTTTTGCCCTGTAATCACTG
This sequence comes from Oophaga sylvatica, assembly GCA_033576555.1. Lineage (NCBI taxonomy): Eukaryota > Metazoa > Chordata > Amphibia > Anura > Dendrobatidae > Oophaga > Oophaga sylvatica. Next base: position 229,888,252 of record JARQOD010000003.1, on the reverse strand, counting down.
CTCTATTAAGCCAGCTACACAGAATTTAAATTTTTACCTGCAGATTAACTCTATACCTGAAAGTGCATAGAGAATTTTTGTATTTAACTGAATATGGCACAACTAAAATACAATGTATTTTAATTAATTGTATCACGAGAGAGGAAAATCACCTTAGAGAGTGTCTTCTGTTGTGAATGCTCTGGATTCTGAGTTGGGGCTCCCTCTTGTGCCTGCTGATAGTAATGAAGCTGCCTTGACTGACAGATGCCCTTCATGTGAGGATTCAGCTGCGGACGATTGGCAATCTGGGAGTGATGACTGGGGAGATTTAAGGGAGTAACCTTCCCATGATCCTCGTCGGTGATTAGCTGTTTCTTCCTGGTCCAGTTTGGAAGTCAGCTTGCTGCTGTCTCCTGCAGCTTTCAGATAAGTTATTTTTCTGCTTGTTTTCTGTGGTTATGTTTTCCTTTGTTTTTCTGTCCTTCTGGAGTGAGGTCAGCTGGGTCCCCATGCTGGGGCCTGCGCTGGTCTCTGTTTCTCATTTATCTTGGTTTATTTGTTCAGTCCCTGTTATTTCAGTGGCTGCTGGGTAGTTACCTGTTCACACCAGATTTCTGATCTAGCGGGGAGAGATCGTGTGGTCTCAGTATTTTTGGAATCAGAAGTGTTGGAATTTTTCCTAGGGTTTTGCTGGATTGCAGACAGTATTCTTTCCTGTCCTATCTAGATAGTTTTGGGCCCCAGCATTTGCTTACTCTATTTTCTGCCTGCATGTGTATTTCATCTTGTCTCACAGCCAATATTTTTGTGGGGGCTACCTATTCCTTTGGGGCGCTACTCCGGGGCAGTTAGCTTTCCCCTTTCTATCTTTAGGCTTAGCTAACTCTCCGACTGTGTCGAGGCGTCTAGGTCATCGTTGGTACGTCCCACGGCTGCTTCTAGTTGTGCGGTTAGTTTAGGGGTCTGCAGTCCATTAGTTCCCAACCTCTCTGGGTGTCTGGCTGCCTTGGCTATTTTTGTTACTGTCCTCCTTGGCTACCAAATCATAACAGAATCACCAGCCCAAACCATAATCCTAGGGTACTCAAAAGAAGAAAAGAATAGTGAAAAAAAAGAGGTTTCAGAATTTTCTTTCATATATTTTTTCCTCTTTTTCTCTGGGGGCCAAAGGAGGATTTTTTTTTCTTCAATGGAGATTGTGCAGTTGTCTGGATGTGTTGAGCAGCTCGCTACTGAAGTTCGAGGAATTTCTGCCTATCTCACTCAGTTTTCTGATATGGAACCTACAATTCCTCTGCCTGATTTATGTTCTGGGGATCGGTCTAAATTTTTCAACTTTAGGAATACCGTATATACTCGTGTATAAGCCGAGATTTTCAGCCCATTTTTTAGGGCTGAAAGTCCCCCTCTCGGCTTATACGCGAATCATATACGGGGGTCGGCGGGGAGCGGGGGTGTCGGATCATATTCACCCCTCCGCAGGCACGTCTCTGCAGCCCCCCTGCTTCTCCCACGATCTCCGGCTCTTCCTGCAGCGGTCACATGGTACCACTCATTAAAGTCATGAATATGCACATATTCATGACTTAATGAGCAGGACCACGTGACCGCTGTAGGACGGAAGAGCTGTGGAGACCGCTGGAAGAAGAGGAGATGCTGCAGAGACGCGCCGTTGGAGGGGTGAGTATAGCGATATTTACCTGTCCCAGAACCACCGCTGCGCTGCACCCTCGTCCAACTCCTCTGGCTGTAAATGTTCAGGCAGAGTGCGCGATGACGTCGTTAGTGCACGCCGTGCCCTCTGCCTGATCATTCACTGCCGAGGACCCGGAAGAGGGAGCACGGCAGCGGTGGACCAGTCCGATGACAGGTAAATATCTCAGGTGCTGGGGTCCTGTTGTGTTTTGGTATCTGAGGAGGACAGGAACAACAGCAGGGCAGCAGAACACCTGAGATGTTGGTAACTGATGGGTTGCAGATTCCTAAACTAACGACACAACTAGAGGTAGCCGTGGAGCGTTCCTACGTTGATCCTAGACGCCTCGTCAAAGCCTGAGAGGTAACTACACCTAAAGGCAGAAATATGAAAGCTATCTGCCCGGAGCAGATCCCCAAAGAAAATAGGAAGCCCCCAAACATATAATGGCGGTTAGACAAGATGAAAACACAAACATAGGCAGAAAATAGATTGAGCAAACGCTGGGGCCACAAGCTGACTAAATAGGATAGGAAAGGAAAGATTACTTTCTGCAACCCAGAAAACCCTACAAAAATCCAACAATTCTGATTACAAAAATACTGAGATCACACGATCTCGCCACCCGCTAAATCAGATCTCAGTGTGAACAAAACCAAGTTGCAGCCGCTGAAAAAACAGGAAAAAGCAAATGAGCAAATAACAGTGGCTGCAGATAAACTGTGAGGAGCTCAGGCCCCAGGAGGGGACCTGGCTGACCTCCACAAAAGTGCAGAAAACAATGCAAAAAGCAATCACAAAAAGAAAAGCAAAAAAAATCTTATCTGAAAGTAGGAGATGCAGGCAAGACTCCAGCAAACTTCCAAATGAACCAGGAACCACAATTGAGACAAGAACAATTGATCACCGGCAACCATCATGGAAGGGAACCTCCCTTATATCAGACCAGTCAGTGAACCCAGATTGCCATTCCTTGCTGAAAGGTTCAGTACTGTCTGTAACCACCAGAGGGAGCCTCTGCTCAGAAACCATCTCTAGCACATTCATAACAGGTCCTGATTGAGCGGTGACACCGGCACCTGTCCCCCATAGCGCGCCGGTGTCACCACCTGCTCAGGACACCGGTACCTGGCCCCCAGCGACGAGAGGTGAGTATGTCATTTTTTTTGCTGCAGCAGCGCGGCAGCATAAGGGACCTATACTATGGGGCATAATCTGTGGAGCATATGGGGCATAATCTGTGGAGCATATGGGGGCATAATCTGTGGAGCATATGGGGCATAATCTGTGGAGCATATGGGGCATAATCTGTGGAGCATAGGGGGCATAATCTGTGGAGCATATTGGGCATAATCTGTACAGCATATGGGGGCATAATCTGTGGAGCATATGGGGCATAATCTGTGGAGCGTATGGGGGCATAATCTGTGGAGCATATTGGGCATAATCTGTACAGCATATGGGGCATAATCTGTGCAGTATATGGGGGCATAATCTGTGCAGCATAAGGGGGCATAATTTGTGCAGCATATGGGGGCATAATCTGTGGAGCATATGGGGCATAATCTGTGCAAAATATGGGGCACAATCTGTGCAGCATATGGGGGCTTAATCTGTGGAGCATATGGGGGCATAATCTGTGGAGCATATGGGGGCATAATCTGTGGAACATATTGGGCATAATCTGTGGAGCATATGGGGGCATAATCTGTGGAGTTTATGGGGGCATAATCTGTGGAGCATATGGGGCATAATCTGTGGAGCATATGGGGGCATAATCTGTGCAGCATATGGGGGCATAATCTGTGGAGCATCATATGGGGGCATAATATATGGAGCATATGGGGATATAATCATTTTTCACCCTAGTCAATGAGTATTCCCAGTTTTTTGTGGCAAAATTAGGGGGGGTCGGCTTATACACGGGTCGGCTAATACATGAGTATATGCGGTCATTGTAAATTGTTTTTTGCCTTGAAACTTAAGTCCTCGGGGAACGCAGCACAGCAGGTTCAAATTGTCATCTCCCTGTTGCGCGGCGACCCTCAGGACTGGGCCTTTTCCCTGACACCTGGGGATCCTGTGTTGGCTAATGTTGATGTGTTTTTTCAAGCTCTGGGATTATTGTACAGTGAACCTAATGTCATTGATCAAGCTGAGAAAACCTTTTTGGCATTAAACCAGGGTTAGGAAACAGCAGAGTTATATATTGTCAGAAATTCCGAAAATGGGCAGTCCTTACCAAATGGAACAATGAAGCCCTAGCGACCCTTTTTCCAAAAGGGCTGGCAGAAACCGTAAAAGATGTTATGGTGGGATTTCCTGTCCTCTTGGAGCTCAACGATTCTATGTCATTAGTTATTCAAATTGACCGACGCTTGCATGAATGTAAAACTATGCGAGAGGGGGTGTTGCCTTTCGAACGGGCCCCTGAGACCATGCAGTGTGATGGGGTTATTTCTGGGCTCAGTGTCGAGAATTTCGGAAGCGTAATAAGTTGTGTTTTTATTGTGGGGATGCTTCTCATACTATTTCCGTCAGCCCTAAGCGGGGAAGATGTTTTTCACGCTCATTTGTTTTGCGCAATGTACAGTCTAAATTTCTCTTGACTGTTACCTTGATCTGCTCCTTGTCCACATTTTCCGCTCAGGCTTTTGTCGATTCAGGAGCAGCCCTGAACCTGATGGATTTTGACTTTGCCAAACGTTGTGGGTTTCCCATGGTACCCCTGCGGACTCCTTTTCCTTTGCTGGGCATTGAGTCAACCCCTTTGGCGGAGAATAAACCCCAGTTTTGGACCAAGGTGATAATGCGGGTATCCCCGGTCCACCAAGAGAATTGTAAATTTTTAGTGTTGCATAATTTGCATGACATTATTGCACTGGGTTTTCCTTGGTTGCAGACCCATAATCATGTTTTGGATTGTAAGTCTGTGTCTGTGGCCAGTTGGGGTTGTCAATGTGTTCATGGTGACACTCCTGTGTTTTCTACTTTTCCCCAGCCTCAGGAGATCCCCGGCTATTTGTCTGATTATTTTGATGTGTTTAGTGAGAGTAAGTCTGCGTCTTTACCTCCTCATAGGAGTTATGATTGAGCGATTGAGTTAGTGCCCGGTTGTAAATTTCCCAAGGGTTGGCTCTTCAATTTGTCTGTACCTGAGAATGATGCTATGCGATCTTATATCAAAGAGTCATTGGAGAAGGGTCATATTAGACCGTCCTCTTCACCCTTCGGTGCCGGCTTTTTCTTTGTGGCCAAAAAGGATGGTTCATTGAGACCATGTATTGACTATCGTCTCCTTAATAAGTAAATATCAGTATCCGTTACCCCTGATTTCCGATTTATTCTCCCGAGTGAAAGGTGCTAGTTGTTTTACAAAGTTTGACCTTAGGGGGCATATAATCTTATTCGCATTAAGCACGGGGATGAATGAAAGATGGCGTTTAATACCCCTGAGGGGCATTTTGAGTACCTAGTGATGCCTTTTGGGCTCACTAATGCCCCTTCCAATCTTTCATGAACGATATTTTCCGGGATTTTGTGGATAAGTTTCTGATCATTTATTTGGACGATATTTTGATATTTTCCAATGACTGGGATTCTCATGTGGAACAAGTTCGGATGGTGTTCTGTATTTTGAGAGAAAATGCTTTGTATGTCAAGTGATCAAAATATCTCTTTGGCATACTGAAGGTTTCGTTTTTGGGATTCATTCTATCTCCGTCCGCTATTTAAATGGACCCAGTCAAGGTCAAGGCCATTTATGATTGGGTTCAGCCCACTTCATTGAAGGCTCTTCAGAGATTTTTGGGTTTTGCTAATTTTTACCGTAAATTTCTAAGAAATTTTTCTGGTATTGTGAAACCACTGACTGATTTGACCAAAAAAGGCTCTGATGTGGTAAATTGGTCTCCAGTGGCACTTTTGGCTTTTCAGGAGCTTAAGCGGAGATTCACTTCTGCTCCGCTTCTGCGGCAACCTGATGTTTCTCTCCCATTTCAGGTGGAAATAGATGCTTCTGAGATTGGTGCAGAAGCAGTGTTGTCCCAAAGGGATCCTGTAACCTCTAAGATTAACCCTTTTGCCTTCTCCCAAAAATTTTCCCCAACTGAATGTAATTATGATGTGGGGAATCTGGAATTATTGGCTATGAAGTGGGCATTCGAAGAGTGGAGACATTGGTTAGAGGGAGCCAAACATCAAGTTATGGTCCTCACTGACCAAAAGAACTTGATCTATCTCGAATCAGCCAAGCAATTAAATCCTAGACAGGCCAGGTGGGCCTTGTTTTTCACACGATTTAACTTTGTGGTCTCCTTTCTCCCGGGTACTAAGAATGTTAAGGTGGATGCCCTCTCTAGGAGTTTCCTTGTGGATTCTCTTGATGTGACTGAGCCTACGGCCATTCGAAAGGAGGGTGTGGTTCTTTCCGCTATCTCACCCGATTTAAGACTGGCCCTGGAGCAATTTCAGGGGGATAAACCTGAAAGTTGCCCTGCTGGGAAATTGTATGTCCAAGACCAATGGAGGAAGAAAGTTATGTCTGAGGTTCATTGCTTTGCGTTGGCTGGTCATCCCGGTATTTTTGGTACTAGAGATTTGGTGAGTCAGTCGTATTGGTGGCCACCTTTATCTCGTGATGTCAGGTATTTTGTGCAGCTCTGTGGGACTTGTTCTCAGTCCAAACCTTGCTCTCGCTCTAGTGGATTGTTAATGCCATTGCCTGTGCCCAGGAGGCCATGGACCTATATCTCTATGGATTTTATTTCCGACCTCCCTGTCTCTCAGAAAATGACTGTTATCTCGGTGATCTGTGATAGATTTTCCAAGATGATCCATCTTGTGCCACTGCTGAAGCTGCCATCCTCTTCTGAGTTGGTGCCCTTGTTTTTTCAGCAGGTGGTTCGGTTGCACGGCATTCCGGAGAACATTTTGTCTGACAGAGTGTTAGGGTCTGCGGAACGCACCTAATAGATATAGTAGAGAGGTGCGTTCGCAGCCCGGAGTCCACCGTGCAGGTGAAGCCCGCTGCTAGTAAGATGGCGAAAGTAGTGAACTCTGTTATCCCGCAGAGTCGCTAAAATAAATGCCCAAAACAGGAGAAAAAAAGAGGAGTAAAAAACACTTTGCTATTGCAAAAATAAGTTCATTTATTTAGAAAAAGTACACGTGTACATAAAAAGTCACACAACAATGAATGACCCTAGCAATGGCATACCCATTCCTTACTGATAATTCCATATATTACAGTTGAAGTGTATTACTGTTTTGTGCTTGCATATTTGGAGTACACTTTTATATATAGTCCTTTATTTAGGGCAAATGTCATAGATATATGCTTGTGCATTTCTGCGATATATGCCCTTTTCTTTTGTACTGGTCTGTTTTTATCATTATTCGTTCTGTGTCATTCACAGCTTTGTTTCCCAGACAAATGGACTTCAGAGCCAGGGGTTCTTCATGGCTCAATAAAATCAATGAAGTATTTAAAGATGACCTTAGTAATGTTCCTAGTTCTAATTCTAGAGAAACGCAGGAATTAATCCAGAAACTCAAAACTCTATTACATAGGAGGATGAGGATATGGTGGAACAAAGGTTTTTTGGAGAAATATGTTGCCAAAGGGTTAATACCCCGAGGCCTAAGAATTCAGGTGTTTCCCTCATTTGAAACTGATTTGTCTTGGTTTAGAGATGGATGGGAGGAAGTTTCAAGTACCTGTTCAAAGGGCTATATGGCCCTTCTAATTAAATTCAATGAAATAACTCTAAGTGAATTGGAAAAGGAGATTGATGTCATTCAAACCACTCTTAAAAAAGATCTAACTCCTGAAGCTATGAAAAAATTAAATGATGACTTTGATAAAGAATTCATTAAGTGGGAAAATGACATCCAAACCACTAAATCTAGAAAATTTCAAAGAGATGTCCTGGATTTCCAAAAACATCAAGTATATAGGTGGAAATCAAATAACAATAGGACTCGCTCTATGTCTAGAGCACGCTCTGAATCAATCTCCTCAGTCACATCAGGTGAAGAGATGGAAACTAACACTTCACAAGGAGGAAATAATTACCCCCATAATAGATGGAAGGGTCAGAATGCAAGACATCAGGAATTCTCAAGGGGACTTTTTCCTGTCAAACGCAAAGGTCCCACATTCTGCCAATCTGATGATAAAAAGCAGAAGTCAGGAACGCTAGAGGTAATCAACCTTTCTGATCACAGACTGTCAAATGCTCAACTTGATGTACTGTCTTTAGGTTTAACATTTGTACCTAACAATCCCTTCAATTATTTTTCAGCTATGAAAGATTTGCATCTTTTTTCCTGTAAATTAATATTAAAGAAGCTACATGACAAGAGAGATGCATGTGATCATGGATTGAATTCTATTATGGAAAGGGAAGCATTGGCTATCCTGGAGGAACTATTGAGGGAGCAAGAAACTGACACACAAGGTATATTTCCCAGGTCAATTATGCCACGGTCACGAACGTTCCCCCCTTTGTCCGTGTGTCCACAAGTTGAGATCTTTACCAAATTGGTATTAGACGATTTCAAAAAAATTCCAGGGCATGTTACCAAAGATAACCTATCTAGATTCCAGCGTGAGGCACTGAGGCAATTGAGGAACCTTGATGACATAGTCATCAAGGCAGCGGACAAAGGGGGGAACGTTGTTATTTGGCCGACTATTAAATATGAAAAGGAAGCATTCAGGCAGTTGAATTGTAGGGAGACCTACACTCGACTGTCTCACTGTCCAATTGTTTCATACAAATTGGAATTGGATGGAATTCTACAGAATGCTTTTGACATGGGAATTATCGCAAAAAAAGTGTTGGACGGCCTAAGGGTTGAATATCCCAAAATTCCAACCCTATATTTATTACCGAAGATTCATAAAGACCCCGTAGATCCTCCGGGAAGGCCAATTGTTTCCGGCATTGACAGTCTGTGTGATATGGCTTGTAAATTTGTTGATTTTTATTTAAAATCTATGGTTGAGACACTGCCATCATATGTGCGCGATACCACAGATATGCTCACTAAATTGGAGGGTATAGTTTTGGAACAGGACATGTGGCTGGTTACAGCCGACGTTGAGTCGTTATACACA
>JARQOD010000003.1:229835662-229879351 GCA_033576555.1 Oophaga sylvatica | reverse complement strand
ATCTGCACATGTCACTCACAGACTCTTTTTTTTTCCTTCAGTGTAATTCTTGCAGCTCCATGCAATTTAACTATTAGTGTGACGCTCTTCCATCCGTATCCAATACATTGGTTGCAAACACTACAGAAGTAGACAAAGGAGTAGCCTTTCCCAGATTGTGGACAGTTGTGTTTCAGTGTTCACTTCAGTCTGTGTTTTTTATTTTTTGAGTGCACATCACGCTCCAGTTACTTGTTCAAGCACTGCTGCTTGTACTCTGCTGAGCGTGTCTCAGTGGCTCATCCTTTTCATTTATCTCCAATTGGTTCTGCTCCATTCCATTTAAAATATAATCTATTAGTGTGACGCGCTTCCATCCGTATACAATACATTGGTTGCAAACACTATAGAAGTAGACAAAGGAGTAGCCTTTCACAGATTGTGAACAGTTGTGTTTCAGTGTTCACTTCAGTCTCTGCGTAATAACCACACTTAGGCCTTATAACTTTTCTGACTTTCTTTATCAATCTACCAAGATGAAGAAGTCAGTGAGTAAGGCACGTGGTCGTGGCCGTGGAGTTTCAGCAGGGAGAGGACGTGGGGATTCTGTGGCTACTGCCACCCTCAGTGACACAGCATCCACCAGTTTTCCCCGTGAGCGTTCCTTTATGCGCACTTTGGTAGGAGCTCGGCGTGCCCCCCTGCTGCTGGAAGAACAAATTGAAGCCGTTGTTGGTTGGATGGCAGCCAATGCATCGACTTCAATTCCTTCCACCTCCTCTCAGGAACACAACACTGTTGAGCAACCATCTGTCTGTTCACCGCCTGTCAAATTGCCCAGGCAGTCAGAGAGTTCTGTACAGGAGCCAGCTGAGTCTCTGCTTCTGTTCTCAGAATCTGTTGGCTCGCAAACACGGGCACAGGCAAGCAGCATTCTGCAATTTGAAGAAGAGGGAGTATGCAGTGATGCGCAACAGCTGTGTCTCTCTCAATCTGAAGAGGCGGGTGAGCCAGTGCCGATGGACAGCACACCGCAGAACGCATCTTATGATGATGATGAGACTCAGGTGCCAGGTTTTGTGGAGCATGGTGCTGCCCAGACCATCCAACAGCAGCAGGTGTTGGAAGAGGGTAGTGGAGATGATGAAGTCCGAGACCCAACATGGCGTGAGCAACAGGAAGGTGGTGGGAGCAGCTCTGAGGAAGAGATTGTCCCAACGGTACAAAGAGGAGGGAGAGGTAGGCTGCAGACTCGCTTGCCTGTAGCCTCCAGTTTGGCACCTGTTGGGAGCAGTTCTCTTAGAACTGTCAAAATTGGCGCTCCCATGACTTGCATTGCGTGGTCCTTTTTTGACAGACTTGTAGATGATATTTGCTATGTTCAATGCAAGCTGTGTAAGCAAAAAGTTAAAAGAGGTAAAAATATCAGGAACCTGAATACCACAAATATGTGGACACATGTACGGACAAAGCACGTAGCTGAGTTCCAAAGACACACTGGAGATGTAGGCCAACCTACAGCAGCACCTACATCTTTAGGTCATGTTCGAGCCTCTACCTCCAGCTCTCACACACCTGTTTCGGCTTCCTCACAGGATCTCCATGGAAGAACCTCGGTCACTGTTGTCCATAGACAAACTGTTATTCCACCCACTGCAGCAAGTTCACAGTCATCGTCACACTCCCAGAACAAAAAACAGCCATCGGTAACACAGGCATGGGATAAAAGACGGCCATACTCGGCAAACCATCCACGAGCACAGGCTCTGAATGCTGGCCTTGCAAAACTCCTGTCCCTTGAAATGCTGTCATTCAGGCTGGTGGAGACTGACAGTTTCAGGAACTTTATGGCATTGGCAGTCCCACAATATAATGTGTCAAGCCGATTTTATTTCAGCAGGCAAGCTGTCCCTGCTCTGCAAAAACATGTCGAGGGAAACATTAAACATGCGCTACTAAACGCCGTCAGTAGCAGGGTCCACCTGACCACCGATGCGTGGACCAGTACCCATGGCCAGGGACGATACCTTTCCCTCACTGCCCATTGGGTTAATGTTGTGGAGCCGGGTACAGATCTTGCCAGTGGCGCTGTACGTGTTCTGCCAACTCCAAGGATTGCAGGAATCCAGTCTGTGCACATTGATTCCTCCTCCTACTCCAGTTCCTCAGAATCATCGCTGCACGAGCCGTCACGGTATACCTCCACATGGACCCGTGAACGCTTACCTGTTGCGACCGATATGAGCACAGCCGTGGCCAAACGTCAACAGGCCGTACTGAAATTAATTCCCATGGGGAATCGAAGCCACACAGCGCAGGAGCTCTGGGATGCCATCAAGCAGGAGAGCGATGTGTGGTTTTTGTCAGCTAATCTCCAGCCAGGCTTGGTAGTGTGTGACAATGGCCGAAATCTGGTGGCAGCTCTGGGCCTTGGCAACCTCACTCACATACCATGTCTGGCACATGTGCTTAACTTGGTCGTGCAGAGTTTTTTAAGGGACTATCCGGATCTTGATGCACTGCTGCACAAGGTCCGCCTAGAGTGCGCTCACTTACGACGTTCCAGCATGGCCAGATCGCGCATTGCAGCTCTGCAAGTCAGATTTCGCCTTCCTGAACATCGCATCATATGTGACGTACCCACCAGGTGGAATTCCACGTTACATATGTTGGAGCGGTTGTGTGAGCAGCAGCCAGCAGTAATGGAGTATCAGCTGCAACAGGCGCAATCAACTCGCAATTTGCGCCGTTCACACTTCACCACTACTGAGTGGGCCTCTATGAAGGACATCTGCGACGTTTTGCGTGCGTTTGATGTCTCAACGCGGATGGCGAGTGCAGATGATGCACTAGTCAGCATGACTGTCCCCCTTATCTGCCTGCTTCAGAAATCACTGAAAGCACTAAAGGAAGAGGTTTTGGAAGAGGTGGAGGATGAGGAGTCACAAATTCAATTACCTTCAGGACAGTCAGCGCAACGTGGTTCCTCACAAAGGGCTGGGCAGGGCTCACTTTGTGAGGAGGATGAGGAGGAGGAGGAGTCAATGGAGGAGGAAGAAATCCCTACAGAGGGAGGTACACAACGCTGTAGTCAGTATGTAGAGCGAGGGTGGGGTGATGCAGAGGAGACAGAGATGACGCCTCTTCCAGAGGACAGCCTTTGTTGGCCAGTTGGGAGTCTGCAGCACATGGTTGATTTCATGCTTCAGTGCCTGAGAAACGACCGCCGCATCGCCCACATTCTCAGCACGTCAGATTATTGGGTGTACACCCTCCTAGACCCTCGCTACCGGGACAACTTACAAACCCTCATCACACCGGTGAACCGGGACCGTAAAATGCAGGAGTACCAAGACACACTGGTGCAATCCATACTGTTGTACATTCCAGCCGAGAGAGCTGCTGCTGCTGCTGCTGCTACTGCTTTACAAAGCAGCTCTGTGCGTCGAGGCAGTGTAGACACCTCTACAACAAGAGGGATCAGAAGCAGCGCCTCTGCACAGGGCAAGAACTGTATGTTACAAATGTGGCAAAGTTTTGTGACAGCGCCAGCAAGGTCTACACCATCCGAGACGGCTCCAGTCACCAGGAAGAAACGTTTCCGTAAGATGGTGACAGACTACTTGGCTTTCCCTCTAAGTGTACTCCCAGATGCCTCTTCCCCTTTCAAATTTTGGGTCTCTAAGTTGGATACATGGCCAGAGCTTAGCCAGTATGCATTGGAGGTGCTGGCTTGCCCTGCTGCCAGTGTATTATCTGAGCGTGTCTTTAGTGCTGCAGGTGGTGTAGTAACAGACCGTCGCATGCGACTATCCTCAGAGAATGTAGACCGGCTTACTTTTCTGAAAATGAACAAGGCATGGATCTCACCTGAATTTGCCTGTCCGTTTTCAGATTAAATAACTGTTTGGCAACGTTTTCCATGTCTCCTGTTATGTTCATCTTTCTACCACCTGAACTCTACTTCCTGGGCTACAACACCGCCATTTGTTGCTCGTAAGTAATTGGCAGGGGTACTGACTCCTGGCCAGCCTGGTTACAGCACGACAGCTGTTTCCTGGCAGTGTGAACGTCAATTATCCTCCAATAAGTTGTGCTGTCGTGTTGCATTCGGGTTAGCCGACTCTATGGTGCCTGCAGTTTAGGTGATTCCTATGTGTGCTGTGGGATATGTAAATAAAGGCGGTTTCCATTGTGACAATAGGATAAGCACCCACTGTAGGACTGTGTGATTCGGTAACTGCGGACGGCTTGCGTCCTGTCAACTTCCATTTTCATGGGTGCGTTCTTCTACCCGTCCGGGGTCCAGTACCGTCAAGTGGTTCTCCCCAGTGCCTTTGGCCTAGGTGCCTCCATCTCCGTATCCGAGTTCCAGCAACGTCTGCTGGTCCTTGGTAGTGCTTTGGAGCACAGGTACCTCCTGCTTAGTAACCGTGTCACAGTAACGTCAGCTGGTACTCGGTTGTGACATTGCCTCTTTTCCTTCTGCTACCCGTCCGGGGTCCAGTACCGTCAAGTGGTTCTCCCCAGTGCCTTTGGCCTAGGTGCCTCCATCTCCGTATCCGAGTTCCAGCAACGTCTGCTGGTCCTTGGTAGTGCTTTGGAGCACAGGTACCTCCTGCTGAGTAACCGTGTCACAGTAATGTCAGCTGGTACTCGGTTGTGACATTGCCTCTTTTCCTTCTGCTACCCGTCCGGGGTCCAGTATCATCAAGTGGTTCTCCCCAGTGCCTTTGGCCTAGGTGCCTCCATCTCCGTATCCGAGTTCCAGCAACGTCTGCTGGTCCTTGGTAGTGCTTTGGAGCACAGGTACCTCCTGCTTAGTAACCGTGTCACAGTAACGTCAGCTGGTACTCGGTTGTGACATTGCCTCTTTTCCTTCTGCTACCCGTCCGGGGTCCAGCACAGTCAGCTGGTCCTCGTTACTTCCATTGTCTCTTGCTCCATCTGATACCCGTCAGGGTTCCAGTAACGTCAGCTGTTTCTCGAAAATTAGACGACATTAAAGACCACCCAGAAGAAGATGACGACAACAAGGACGACGAGCATGAAGCCAACCAGCCTGAACACCATCATAAAGAAAAAATAAAAGATTACCCAGAAGAAGATCACCAACAGGACAAAGAAGGTTAAGACAAACTACAAGATACAGAACAAGAGACAGAAGAACAATAAGCAAAAGATCAAAAAGCAGAAGAACATGAAGTATAAGACCAAAATGAAGAGCAAAATATATGCTCTAAATTCTAAGCAGAAGAAGACTAAGCAGTGTATGGGGGTGAGTCCATTCCTCCTCGTGGTGCCCCTGGAAAATGCCTGCTGCTGCTGCAGGCTAAACTGAACACGGACAAATACTGTTGTAATTTAAATCTTTTGTGACAGCAAGAACGGAAGGATGAACAATTCATACTTTTACAGATTACAAGTACAGGAATCTCTGTCACAAATAAGAATATGATGAAGAAGATGAAGAGGAAGAAGATGAAGAATTTGAATATGAAGAAGATTAATTAGTTTAATAATAACAATATGAGTAATGTAAACAAAAACATGAATAGCAAGAAGTTTAAGAAGAAGATTAAGAAGGTGAAGATGAAGAATAATTTGATGAGAAAGATGATGCTGCTGCTGAAGATTATGAAGGAGAAAGTGTGGCACTGGCAAAAGTTAAAAAGGTGAAGAGCATGGAAGTTGTGAAACATTCATATTCGCCAAAATAGAAAAAAGGTTAACAACATTGTCAATTTGTTAGTCAATCCAAACATATTTCCAAAAAAAAATATATTAATGCTATTCCAATGCATTGGGTTAAACATGTATGCCTTTATTGTCTCCTCAACCTCCCCCAATACATTCTACATTAGTCTTTGTTGTTTTCCTTCATGTACAATTAACCAACAAGGCAAGAATGTTTTTTTTTAATGTCGATATTTTGTTCCCATAGACTTACATTGGACTTCCGGAATCGGAATCGGATATCGACGATATTTAGTGATATCGGCGATAACATTTCGATACGATATTTTTAGATATCGAGCAGTATCGCTCAACACTAGTCTTAATGTAATTTAACTGGCTAGCTGCAGCAGTGCATGTTAGCTCTATACCAGAGTCTGTAAGCTCTGTGCTTCTTGCCTAAGAGATCAATCACTGTTGAAAGACTGCAGAGATGGTTGGTGATCTAGATACTGAGCAGTAAACTATAACATTAAAAATCCCTCCATTCTTAAGGGTGGAGAGGATTTTTAACATGTAAGTTGTAAAGCTGCATGTTTTTATGAGCACTTTGCAATTTTACTCTTTAACCTCTTTCTGACATCGGATGTAATAATACGACGATGTCGGACTCCCTTTAATGTGGGCTCCGGCACTGAGCCCACATCTTTCCCAACACATGTCAGCAGTTTTGAATAGCTGACATGTGCCTCTAACAGCTGTGGGTGGAATCGCAATCCACCGGCAGTTGTTTACCCTCTAAATGCCACTGTCAAACTTGCCTTCCAGCAAGCGCGCTGGAAATCCTGCCCATTACCCTGTGGTCGGCGCACATAGCAAGTGAGCAATTCTGCTACATACAGGTGATCAGATCATTGTCTGTATGTAGCAGAGCCAATCAGATAAGTGCAGCTTCTAGTCTCCCATAAAGACTATTGAAGCATGCCAAAAGTAAAAAAAAGTTTTAAAAAATATAAAACAATAAAATAATTGAAAGATCAAATCACCCCCCCTTTCGCACCATTCAAAATAAAACAATAAAAAAATTCAAACATATGTATATTTGTTATCGCCGCTTTCAGAATCACCCGATCAATTGATATAAAACAAATTAAAGGGAAATTGTCACCCCCCGGCCGTTTTGAAGTAAAAGAGCCACCTTCAGCAGCACTAATGTAGCAGTCTGTGAAGGTGGCTCTTTTATTTTTGTACCCCTGTAACGTAGAAATATTCACTTTTAAAAATTGGTCCTCATATCTGCTATGTGTCCCTGAGGTGTGGCTTCTGCCTAGGACTAAACTGCCCTTCAGCCATCCATCAAGTCGCTTCAGTGTCTCCATTCTTCCCCATGTCTCCATTCTGCCCTCGAAACATATTGTGGCTTGCCACTTTCAATAAGTATAAAACAAAAACTTTCTCCTTACCTGGCTGCATTTCTGCAGCGATGTTTCCTCCAGGAATTTCAAGCGCAGACTCGCCGGTGAATAACTATGATGTCATACACCGGTGACATGTGCGCTGACATCAGTTTGCCAGCCTCCGATTTACTGGGGCTTTTAACTATTGCTGTGCAGGCACGCATGGCAAGAGTTTAACTGAAACTGCATCTTGGATGCAGTTTCAGTTTCTGCACCAGCATAATCCTGCCGCTGGGGCCCTATGAGCAGAAGAGATGGGGCTTACTGCGGGCCCCCTCTGCTCATTGGGTACCATACGCCCTGTTGGCGGCCCTGTATGTGAACATTGGGTCCATTGATTGTCACAGTCCATTGCAGGAGTGGGACCAAGTAACATTTATTAAGGAGCAAGGGCCCGGGGTCCATATGCAGTGGTAGTGAAGATGGTCTCCAGCATTGAGAAGAGATGGGTGCGGGAATTGCAGTATTGTATGCAGCCACCTACAACCGTCGCAGCCCCTGCAGTCAGCCCGGGGGCAGAGGAACCTTTAATGGACACAATGGCCCCTTCGGGTTATGGGAGCTACAGGCCCCGAGGGCGTTTAATTTGCCGCTGGAAGAGGGAAGGAGCAGGAGAAATAGTAGAGAGTCATCCTCTAGTATGTCATCGGACCATACTTTCATTATTATCCAGGGCCAGAATGCCCCCCACTATGCTGGTCAGCGACCCATTATTGACTGAAGTGACTTTCAAGTGTGTTGCGCTAGTTGCATGGATTGCAGCAAGAGAAAGAGAGACTGTTCCGCGTCTCCGGAAGGACGATGTTATGGGTCTGCAACTCAGGAATAGAGCGGGTGGATGATCTGACCCTGCTCTAGGACTAGGCTCGATCTCTACGATGAAGCGGGCGACCTATTACTAGCGAATAGACCCACTGACGATCCTAGTCTAAACTCAAGCGAAGACCTGCAGGAGGGGGAAGGAGATCCCACAAAGATCTAGGGATTGGGAACAAAACACTGGTAACCTACTAGCAGGAAAATAGAGGAAGCTGCAGAAACAAAAGGAAAAAAAGATTAAGCAAGCAGAACTAGACATCCCTGAACTGTACACACAGCTATCAAGACTCCTAGCCAGAACTCAAAGCGGATTAACACTGATGTCCAGCAAGGACTGGGAGTCAGGTGCAGGGTAATAAAGGGTGATGCAATCACCTTACCAACGACAAGCCCAGCATCAGGGGAAAACAAACCAGTAGCTGGAAACTACAACAAGATGGCGGATGGTCAAACTGAATGGATTATACTAACAGGCGAGGAGCCACCGTGTTTGTTTTTATCAGTTTCCTATGTTCGGTTACCGGAGTAGAGAAGGACTGGCCCACGAGCCTGAACTGTTGTTTTTGAGCACGTTGTGTGTATGGGTCCCAGGAGCCACGGGACCGAGGTCAGTCGAACCCACGCTAAAAGAACTTGAACTCTTCTGTTTCTACTCTCCAACCGAGTGGAGCCAGGGTCATGGATGACCCACAAGAAACGTTTGAATAAGGCTGTATTAACTTTATTGATATATTTATGTATGCTGTTTTACAGTTTACAGGTGCCGCCATGGTCAGGGATGACCATATTCTAGGAGGAAGGAGTGTAAGGAGGTGATGGTGAACCTCACTGTTCGCACGATTACATGAGGCACTTCATTATTTGTTATTGTGAAATATATTATTTATGTACTGTAATGTCATGTAATATGTTTAGGATTAGAGATAGAAGTTAGCATAGAGCAATAGCGGGGTTAGAATAGAGAAAAGATAGGAGTATTAGTTCGATGCAAGCAGCATAGGGGTTAAACAAATGGGAGGGGCTACAGAGCAGAGCAGCACGGAGCAGTGAGATATACGATGGGCACTTACTGATTAGAGACAGAACCCGACCAACCTTGCCCAGGGCAAGGTGCATGCAGTGGATGAGACAGTTGCAGGCCATGGGGATAAAGTTGTTATGGCAGTAAGGGGTCCCAGGCTGAAGACTAGTGCAGTCGGACACCAGGTCAACAGGACCATCCCTAAGAAGGATTTGGGGTCTAAGATCTGGGCAGGAACAGCGGAAATGGCATTCCCGGCACCTTTCCCAATTAGAACCGGAAGAGGGGCTGGCCGGAAGCTGGTGACGTCGGCGACTTGGATGGGACACCAATTGTCCAAAGAAACAGCAAGGAATGCCCGGAGGAAAGAGACAGAGATTATGGAAAGAGCAGAGTCTGCCCTGAAGGCAGGAAAGAGCATGATACGTGGCTCTGTATGAATTGTGCTGCCAAGGTGATGAGTGCCCTTTTGATAAGTAAAGTTGAAATGTTTGAATAAGACTGTAACTCTGAGGTGTTTTGTGGAGCTGGAGTGACAGAACTGGAAGGAACTCTGACAGTGACTGTTTGTGTTCTGCTCTGGACGCTGCATATGCAGCAGAAAAGACATTGTGTTTTATCTGTGGGGCACCAGGGTGTAGGAACAGTATAGCCCGTTGCCACGACTACCACCCTGGCCTCCTTACAGTTGCGTGCAGGTAATTACTGGGAGACTAGATCATAGACGTATATGGAGGAGACAGGACTGTAGTGGTTTTTTATGCCATGGTTAGGGTTTTGAAGTGGAGTCTATCGGCAATGGAGAGCCAGTGAAGGAATTGACAGGAGAAGCTGGGTAGTAGCTATATACATGTGCTATGTACTGTTATTTGCTGTGCCTAACCATGAAGAGATGATCCAGGTCATAGTCGACACATACCACAGCTCCTAGCCAGAGAAGGAAGCGTTAGTCACTTATGAAAACTGAGCATTCATTAGTGACTCACAGCTATTTATTTGTGTAAAGGAGCACATTTTCATGTCAGCATGTTTTATCACAGGAGTTTGTCTTTTTACTGCCGCCACCAGTTTTATGTTATTGTTACTTAACTGCCTTAGGCTCGATCTTGAGCCATGATGACTTAATGGATGGAAGATTTCTAAGAAGATCGATCTTATGCAAAATGTCAGGTCAGCATGCAAAAAATAAGCCCTCACCCAACACTAGATAAAAAAAATGAAAACACTATGGGCATTAGAATATGGTGCAATCTTTTTTAAAATAACTTTGGAATTTTTTTCACCACTTAAGTAAAAAAGAACCTATACATGTTTGGTGTCTATGAACGCGAAATGACCTGGAGAATCATAATAGCAGGTCAGTTTTAGCATTTAGTGAACATGGTGAAAAAAAAACTGTGGGATTGCACTTTTTTCGCAATTTCACCACACTTGGAATTTTCTTCTCATCGTCTAGTACATGACATGGTAAAACCAATAATAGTAGTTAACTCGTCCTGCAAAAAACAAGCCCTCACATGACCATTTTGACCAAAAAATAAAAAAGTTATGGCTCTGGGAAGAAGAAGAGTAAAAAATGAAAATGCAAAACCAAAAATACCTCTGGTCATTAAGGGGTTAAAGTAGGTGAGAAAATCCCTTGAAGTGGTTGGGTCTGGGAGTCAAAGCATAGAGTTAAAGCTGTGGGGGGCTTTCGGACCATGACGAAATGCCGGCGGAGCCCCCCACGCAGCACAGAGCCCCGCTTCCGTCACATCACAGAGCCCCGACACCACCGCACCACAGAGCATAGGGAGGCTGCATCGGGACCGCCGCCACCAGATTTGTAAGTATATTGCGACCATAAGACGCAACCCCATTTTCCCCAAAAATTTTTGGGGAAAAATGCGTCTTATGGTCCGCAAAAATACGGTACTATTTTTGATATGTACACTGCAAAAAGTCCAAATATTAAATAACACCTCACTTTTCCCTTGAGATTAATGTGTTTTGCATTTATTTAGAACACTTAAAATAAATCAACTATCCATAGATAGGAACAAAATACATGTCCACAATGTGCATGTGCATTTTGTATCCTTGTAAAAATAATTTAACTTTAGACGTGGGAAGGAATTTGGGGATTTGAGTTGTATGTACAGTATATTATAGGGAATGTGTATATTAGTTTACAGTTGTTACCTTAGTATGCAACCTCAAAGAGTACAAGACTTATTTTGCTTCATTGACTAAGTAAAGCCTTCAACTGTGTTTTGCCATCAGAAACTTTGGAATAAAATGAAGCATATGTGTATGCCAAACCATCTAATCAGCTTCATTAGGAACTTTTACATTGACCAAGAAGCAACAGTCTGAATGGAACATGGCAACAAGGCATGGTTCAAAGTAGAGCGAAGTGTCAGACAAAAAAATATACAAAGAAGGAAATACCAAAGTATAATCAAAAAATAAAATGCTATTGAAGCCTACTAATAAATCTAATTTTAAACATATACACAATATTGAAAATTAGGCAGAATTGATGAAAAAATATTACTTTATTAAACAGTATAAACAATAATATGCACAAAAAGCAAAGGAATGGGTGGGAGAATTCAAGGAGCAAGGGAACAGGAATAATAATAATAATAATAATAACAATAATAATAAATGCATATACCAAAGATAATCACCGCGCTATCTATGGACACCTCTGTGTGGACCACAATGGCCCAAAAATGCCTATTAATAATAAATGAAATGGAGGGACTTACTGTGGAGTTTCAGTAAATTGATAGGAGAATTGGTAGTGGACCGCTTCAGGTTGTGCTAAAATAATGAGAACCAATCAATAATACAACCAATAGCTGGAATATTCCAAATTGTGTGCACTTATTGAAGCTGGAGTTAGCCTTTGTTGAGCAGTATTTCCCAAGGAGGAAAAAAAAAAAAAACAGGGAAGAAGGTTGTGAAGATCTGGCTTGTGCAGAGATTGTCTGAATAAATAGAGTTCTCAAAGTTGAGTGGCTGTATACAGTATAATTATATATGGATAATATGCTGGGTACTCACTAGATACGGTAGGGGGTATCCCTTAATATTCGGTCTCAGGGTTCAGGAGTACCGCAATGTGTTGATACTAACAGTGACTGAATGTGTTCAAACATCAGGTTCGAGACTTGCTAATTTGTAGGCGCTTGCGGTGGTGGATAGAGATGCATTGCTACACCAGTAAGATAGACTACATAGAAATGTTACAATTGCAGATTAGCGCTGTACTCACTGTTTAGATGGTAAGTGTATGTAGTGGCTGAGTACCTGTAAGGAGTTACCGCTGCAAGGAGCGTTGCTGAAGTGGAGGTCGGCAGACTCTCTGCGTGCCGCGGCCGGAAGCACCGCCGAGGTAGCGACAGGAGGAAGGGGCGGGACTACAAGGTGATGTCACCAGTTAGTCGGACAGGAGTGCAGGAGCTACAATGCCGACGCGTTTCTAGGGAATGCTATCCCTCTTCATCAGGGCTGTTGGCTTCTGCACTAACATGCTCCTTTATATAGGAAAATGCTGATCGGTCTCCCTTACATGCCTACCATGACAAGTGTAAAAAAAAGGCTGAACCATGAGGGGAAAAAGAGAAACCTGAAACGATACTGCTGAAATAGTTACTCTTAAGGGGCTGCTAAAAAATCAGACTAAATATCTAAAAAATCTGAATAAATATCTAGAATTTTTTTTTTTTAAAAGACAATCTTTATTAAATGTGATTAAAAAGTGAGCAATTTATTTAAGAAAAGAGGCAGAATAGATAAAAAACAGGAAATAAAATGCAGAATAAGAATATAATAGTCAAATATATACGATCTATAACGTAAGTGTACCAGACACTGTACAGAAAAAATAAATAGGGTAATTTAGAATGATACTAAATCATTTACAACATCCTCATTCGGGATAAATAAGGATAGACATTTTGTTTCGCATTAATCTATTGATATATTTGTAAGTAATAAACAGGGGACAAAAAAAAGGGACCCAGTAGGCAATCAGGTCTGAATTGTGTCTAAAAAGGCCAGGAAATACACCTATTACATTTAAAACAGGGGTTGATAGGGGTTATATATATATATATATATATATATATATATATATATATATATATATATATGTGCATATATTCCGTTAATTAAAAGCATAGAGCTCAATTTCCTGATTAAGTCCCTTTGGGACTAGCGTATCCAGGGTGAAAATCCACCTCGACTCAGTCCTTGACATGAGCTTGATGTTATCGCCACCCCTCCAATTTTTAGGGACCATTTGATATCTTTATGTTTGAAGCATGATATGTGGGAAAAGGTTGAAAAGTTCCAGGGGGCTGAATACTTTCGCAAGGCACTGTAGTACATAACTATATAAACGTATATAAAAATGATGGTTGTCGTTAACAAAAGGAGAAAATAGAAAAACACACAAAGTAATACAAAATAATAAAACAAATCTGCCTGTAAAAAATATATAAAACATATTTAAAAGAACCAATAATATCAATAACTGGAGCTGCATAAAGATGAATCATTTTGAACATATGACATAACTGGAAATCCAGGGCGTTAAGAAAAGGCATGCCATTAGAAAAAATATATGCACATTTGAAAAATACATCAAAATAAATTGCATCTCATAGATAAATACAACTCTAAAAAACCCCACCCATTAACCCCTTAGTGACAGAGCCATTTTGCAGCTTAATGAGCGGGCCAATTTTTACAATTCTGACCACTGTCACTTTATGAGGTTATAACTCTGGAATGCTTTAACGAATCCCGCTGATTCTGAGATTGTTTTTTCGTGACATATTGTACTTCACGTTAGTGGTAAATTTTTTTTTATATGACTTGCTTTTATTTATGAAAAAAACGGAAATATGGCGAAAATTTAGAAAATTTCACAATTTTCAAACTTAAAATTTTTATGCCCTTAAATCAGAGAGATATGTCACACAAATTTCTTAATAAATAACATTTCCCACATGTCTACTTTACATCAGCACAATTTTGGGAACAAAATTTTCTTTTGTTACGAAGTTATAAGGGTTAAAAGTTGACCAGCGATTTCTCATTTTTGCAACACCATTTTTTTTAGGGATCACATCACATTTGAAGTCACTTTGAGTCACTTTGAGGGGTCTATATGATAGAAATACCCAAAAGTGACACCATTCTATTAACCCTTTAGGTGCTTCATGTGGAAGGAAAAAATTGACATTTAACTTTTTTAGCAAAAGCTTTACTTCGGAACCAATTTTTTTTATTTTCACAAGTGTTAAAGGGAATCTGTCACCCTAAATTGGCGGGATATTTAAATGATAGCAGTCAGGTCAGATGGGCGGTGTTTTGGGTACTTGCCTTAACATGTTGTTCGTCGCTGTCTCCATTATTTCTGGGAATTGTAGTCGTTGCCCTACATATAATGTGCCTGCGCATTTCAATCTGCGGGCAAAGCATACTGCACGTGTGCAATTCAAGATTGCAATGCACATGTGCGTTATATGGAGGGCAACGACTACAATTCCCAGAAATAATGGAGACAGCGGCGAACAACATGTTAAGGCAAGTACCCAAAACACCGCCCATCTGACCTGACTGCCATCATTTAAATATCCCGCCAATTTAGGGTGACAGATTCCCTTTAAAATAAAAAATTGACCACAAAATTTGTTGTGCAATTTCTCCTGAATACACCGATACCCCATAATGTGGGGGTAAACCACTTTTTGGGCCCACGGCAGAGGTCGCAAGGGAAGGAGCGCCTTTTGACTATTTCACATCAGAATTGGCTGGATGCCATGTCGCGTTTACATAGCCCCTGATGTGCCTAAACAGTGGAAACCCCCCACAAGTGACCCCATTTTGGAAACAAGACCCCTTAAGGAACTTATCTAGATGTGTGGTGAGCACTTTGAACCTCCAAGTGCTTCACACAAGTTTATAACGTAGAGCAGTGAAAAAAAAAATCATTTTTTTTCCAGAAAAATGATCTTTTCACCCCAATTTTTATTTTCCCAAGGGTAACAAGACCACTAAATTTTTTGTGCAATTTGTCCTGAGCATGCCACTACCCTATATGTGGGGGTAAACCACTTTTTGGGCGCACGGCAGAGGTCGCAAGGGAAGGAGCGCCGTTTGACTTTTTCAACGCAGAATTGTCTGGATGCCATGTCGCGTTTAGATAGCCCCTGATGTGCCTAAACAGTGGAAACCCACAAGTGACCCCATTTTGGAAACAAGACCCCTAAAGGAACTTATCTAGATGTGTGGTGAGCACTTTGAACCTCCAAGTGCTTCACACAAGTTTATAACGTAGAGCCGTGAAAAAAAAAATCATTTTTTTTCCACAACAATGATCTTTTCACTCCAATTTTTATTTTTCCAAGGGTAACAAGACCACAAAAGTTTTTGTGCAATTTGTCCTGAGCATGCCGATACCTTATATGTGGGGGTAAACCACTTTTTGGGCGCACAGCAGAGGTCGCAAGGGAAGGAGCGCCATTTGACTTTTTCAGCGCAGAATTGGCTGGATGCCATGTCGCGTTTAGATAGCCCCTGATGTGCCTAAACAGTGGAAACCCCCCACAAGTGACCCCATTTTGGAAACAAGACCCCTTAAGGAACTTATCTAGATGTGTGGTGAGCACTTTGAACCTCCAAGTGCTTCACACAAGTTTATAATGTAGAGCCGTGAAAAAAAAAATATTTTTTTTTCCACAAAAATGATCTTTTCACCCCAATTTTTATTTTCCCAAGGGTAACAAGACCACAAAATTTTTTGTGCAATTTGTCCTGAGCATGCCGATACCCTATATGTGGGGGTAAACTGCTTTTTGGGCGCACGACAGAGGTCGCAAGGGAAGGAGCGCCGTTTGACTTTTTCAACGCAGAATTGGCTGGACGCCATGTCGCATTTGTAGAGGCCCTGATGTGTCTAAACAGTGGAAACCCTCCACAAGTGACCCCATTTTGGAAACTAGACCCCCTAAGGAACTTATCTAGATGTGTGGTGAGCACTTTGACCCCCCAAGTGCTTCACAGAAGTTTATAACGCCCGGGTGTGAAAATAAAAAAATCATATTTTTTCCACAAACCTGATCGTTTAGTCCCCAATTTTTTATTTTCCAAGGGTAACAGGAGAAATTAGACCACAAAAGTTGTTGTCCAATTTTTCCTGAGTACGATGATACCCCATATATGGTGGACCACTGTTTTGGCGCACGGCAGGGCTTAGAAGGGAAGCAGCGCCGTTTGACTTTTTCAAACCAAAAATAGTTGGAATTGAGATTGGACACCATGTCGCGTTTGGAGAGCCCCTGATGCGCCTAAACAGTGGAAATCCCCACAAGTAACACCATTTTGGAAACTAGACCCCCTATGGAACTTATCTAGATCTGTTGTGAGCACTTTGAACCCCCAAGTGTTTCACAAAAGTTTATAATGCCTGGGTGTGAAAAAAAAAAAAACAATTTTCCACAAAAATTATTTTTTAGTCCCAAATTTTTTATTTTTCACAAGGAAATTGGACTCTAAAAATTGTTGTCCAATTTGTCCTGAGTACGCTGATACCAAATATGTGGGGGGGGGAAACTGTTTGGGCGCACGGCAGGGCTTGGAAAGGAAGTAATAACGTTTTGGAATGCAGACGTTGATGGGGGTCTTGTTCCGTTTGCAGTGCCCCAGATGTGCCTAAACAGAGGAAAACCCCCCCAAGTGACCCCATTTTGGAAACTAGGCCCCTAAGTAACTTATCAAGATCTGTTGTGAGCACTTTGAACCCCCAAGTGTTTCACAAAAGTTTATAATGCCTGGGTGTGAAAAAAAAAAAACAATTTTCCACAAAAATTATTTTTTAGTCCCAAATTTTTTATTTTTCACAAGGAAATTGGACTCTAAAAATTGTTGTCCAATTTGTCCTGAGTACGCTGATACCAAATATGTGGGGGGGGGGAAACTGTTTGGGCGCACGGCAGGGCTTGGAAAGGAAGTAATAACGTTTTGGAATGCAGACGTTGATGGGGGTCTTGTTCCGTTTGCAGTGCCCCAGATGTGCCTAAACAGAGGAAAACCCCCACAAGTGACCCCATTTTGGAAACTAGGCCCCTAAGTAACTTATCTAGATCTGTGGTGAGCACTTTGAACCCCCAAGTGTTTCACAAAAGTTTATAATGCCTGGGTGTGAAAAAAAAAAAAACAATTTTCCACAAAAATTATTTTTTTAGTCCCAAATTTTTGATTTTTCACAAGGAAATTGGACGCTAAAAGTTGTTGTCCAATTTGTCCTGAGTACGCTGATACCAAATATGTAAGGGGGAAACTGTTTGGGCGAACGGCAGGGCTTGGAAAGGAAGTAATAACATTTTGGAATGCAGACGTTGATGGGGTCATGTTCCGTTTGCAGTGCCCAGATGTGCCTAAACAGTGGAAAACCCCAACAAGTGACCCCATTTTGAAAACTAGACCCCCTAAGGAACTTATCTAGATGTGTGGTGAGCACTTTGAACCCCAAAGTGCTTCACAGAAATTTATAAACGCAGAGCCGTGAAAATAAAAAAATTTTTTTTCCTCAAAAATGATTTTTTTTAGACAGCTATTTTTTATTTTCCCAAGGGTAACAAGAGAAGTTAGAACCCCAAAATTGGTGTGCAATTTGTCCTGAGTACGCTGATACCCCATATCTTGGGGTAAACCACTGTTTGGGCGCATGGCAGGTCTCGGAAGGAAGGGAGCACCATTTGACTTTTTGAACCCCACATCGTGTTTGGAGACCCCTGATGTGCCTAAATAGTGGAAACCCCTCAATTCTAGCTCCAACCCTAACCCCAACACACCCCTAACCTAATCCCAACCCTAACCCTATTCCTAACCCTAATCCAAACCCTAATTCCAACCCTAATTGTAACCCTAACCCTAATTGTAGCCCTAACCCTAATTGTAACCCTAACCCTAATTGTAACCCTAACCCTAAGGCTAGGTTCATTTTGCATTTTACCAGCCCGTTCAACACATATGGTTGATGGGCTGGTAACGGTATAGCATAACGCGATCGCGTTATGTTATACCCGCTAGCGCAGAGGAATCAGCAGAAGATTCATCTGCGCTAGCGGTGACGAAGCCCAGACGCTGCAGGCTGCATCTGAGGCTCCGTCACTGAATGTTGGCACGTCGCGAACGCATGCCGCTTTACGGCATGCATCGCGATGCGCCCTCAAATGGGGGTGAATGACAACGTTAACGGACTGCGTTACACGCCGTTATACCGCGGTGTAACGCAGTCCGTCTAACGGACTGCCATAACGCAGTATGAACCCAGCCTAACCTTAACCCTAGCCCTAACCCTAACCTTAGCCCTAACCCTAACCCTAGCCCTAACCATAACCCTAACCCTAGCCCTAAACCTAACGGAAAAATGAAAATAAATATAATTTCTATATTGTATTATATGTACCTAACTAAGGGGTTGATAAAGGGGGTGTTATGTACTGTTTTTTTTATTTTGATCGCTGTGATAGTTTATCACAGTGATCAAAATGTACTTTTAGGAGAATGAATGAACATTTTTTTGAATCTGCCGCATGCGCCCGCCATTTTTTTTTTACAGGAAGAAGACTCGGGAGCCTGGGACCTGCCGGAGGACGGAGGACACCGGGAGGTATAGGGGGGGTCGGGGGACCTTGGGACCCTAATTCTCTCACCTCTGATGTGCGATCACATCAGAGGGGAGAGAAATATATATATATATTTTTTGCGGTCGCTGTTATACTCAGTATAACAGCGATCGCGACACCGCGGCAGATCGCGGCGGGAGCATTGAGCATGCGCCCGCCATTCAAGATGGCGGCGCCCACCGGAGGAGGCAGGTGGGACCGGGGGCCACAAGGGGCACATTGAGGGCCACAAGTGGGGGATCGGGGACCCTTTTTCTCTGTCCTCTGATGTCCGATGACATCAGAGGACAGAGAAATTAAATGGCACATCAGATTTTTAATTTTTTTTGTTGCGATCGCCATTATAGGGTTAATAACGGCGATCACAACATCGGGTCGGTAAAAACCGACCCGATTCATGTTCTCTGGGGTCTCGGCTATCCTCGGTAGCTGAGACCCCGGAGAAAATGCGCCTCTGGGGGGCGCTATTCACTTTTTCCACAGCGCCGTTAATTAACGGCGCTGTGGTTTAAGTACCCTTAATGACCACCGTTAAAAGGCGTATCGGCGGTCGTTAAGGGGTTAAAATGATAATTCTAAAGAATCAAATTATAATAATGAATCTCCTACATGGTAAAACCAAAATATCAGCAAGAAAAAGCATGAATTGCAATGAACAGATGGACCAAATTAGAGGAAACTAGAAAAACCTCACTGCTCATTTAACCCTCTAGGGGTCATACTTCTCAACATAGTGATCCATTTACATTCAGTTACAGCCAGTTTTCTAGTCAGATTACCTCTGCTGTTACTTGGATAAATTTGTCCAATCCTTCTGACACAAAACAGGTGCCATTGGTGGAGGTGACAATCCTGAAAGTGCCTTGCAAGAGCTTTCAGTTTAATAATCATACCTACATCATCTTGGAAGATTTTGTCCACCGCTTTGATGTCCTTAATATGTTCCAAAATACGCACTCTTAATTCTTGGATAGTCATACCCACATAAATACGTTCACAAGGACATGTGTCTTGGTAGATCACAAAAGATGTTCTGCAGTTGATAAAATGTGGTATTTTGTACTCTTGTTCACAGGTAGAATCCTGAAATGTATTTGCTTTTAATAATATATCTGCATGCTTTACAATTTCCACAGCACCATGTTCCCCATTTGGGATCTTGCGAACCAAATAAGTATGAAGAAGTATTTGATACGTGATGACTATGCACCAACATGTAAGGCATCAGACAAGGCTGCATCCTGTTACCATTTCTCTTACAATTATATGCAGAAGCTATTTTCAGGAAGGCTGGGCTTGTCAAAAAAGAAGGAATCAAAATTAGTGGATGAATTATCAACAATCTTAAATACGCAGACGATATAATATTGATGGCAACAAGAATTGGTGGCATGAAAGACTTATTACAGAGTGTCAAGATGGAAAGCTTGAACATAGGACTGCAACTTAATACGAAGACATAGATATTGATTATTGGCAGGTACAACTGGACACATTTGATATCGAAGGCTATGAAGTAGAAGTTGTAAAGGACTTCCACCTACTCAGATCGATAATAAATCAATATGCAGCGGTGACACTGGAATAGAATATCTATGGGCAAATCAACAATGAAGTCATTGGACAAGGTCTTAAAATCCATGACCATTTCACTGTGGATGAAGATGATAGTTTGGTCTTTTCTGTGGCAACGTATGGATGCAAAACCTGGACAACAAAGAATATGAATGCAAAACCTGGACAACAAAGAAACAAAACAGAAGAAGAATCGTCTTAAAAATATGGTGCTGGAGAACTATGTTATCAATACCAGGGATGGTCCAGAAAAAGAAACAAATCAATTTGGAACAAAATAAGAACGACATGTCACTCAAAGAAATGAGCACAGAACTACAAATTGCTTAGTTTGGACAACACATACGAAGAGAACAATCACTGTAGAAGGACATCATGGTAAGAAGAATAGAAGGAACAAGGAGAAGAGGAAAACCAGCAACCTGTTGGCTTGATACATCAAGATGATGACATAGAAGACCCTGGTGGACATATCTGCATAAGATCGATCTTCCTACAGTGCGTTCACCCATCAGGTTGCCATGGCTCAAGAGCGGGTCAAAGGCAGTTAAATAAAATAATATGCAACCTATCTACCATCTGCTAAATATATAGTACTTCATGCCATATCTGTGTATTGTATAAGACTATCTGGACATTCTATATATTACTTACATTATAAGGTCAATACTACTACATATCTGGACAATGTGTGGTAAAATTGCTGTGACTGCATGACAATATATAAAGGGAATCTGTCTCCAGGTTTATCATTTCCCATCTGAGAGCAGTATGAAGTCAGAGCAGAGACTCTGATTCCAGAGATGTATCACTTGCTGGGCAGCTTGCTTCAGTTTATATAACGTCAGTTTTATCTGCTGCAGATCTAGCAGTTATCTGAAAGCTGACCTTTGTAGAACTCTGTCCACACCACTGATGATCAGTGGTGGATGGCAAGGGCATACAGAAGGACTACATGGCAGAAGGTTTACTAGTGATACTCTTCTGCTGATAAAGCAGTGATTTTATCAAAACTACACCAAGCAGCCCAGTAAGTGACACATCGCTGGAATGAGGGTCTTCATCTCTACAAGCTGCTCTCAGATTGTGTGGCAAAAAACTGGTGACAGATTCTGTTTAAGTGGACACTATCTTACAATATATTTATGTGCACACTATGACGTGTTTATGGCAGTACATATACAAATAACTAATAATTAACTATGATCATTTGTATTTAGTACCTAACATTTTGGGTTGTTTTTGTTGCTTTCACTAAAACTGCTGCTAGTAAAGGATAATATTTATTATTAATAACAGATAACGCTGAGTCCATGAACACTGCTCCATCGTTTGCTAAAGAAAATTTGGCGAATAAACAAGTGATTACTCAACCACATTAAATTAATTAAAATGTTCCTAAATAAATCCTATTTTTAGAACACTCTATTTCAACAATTGCAAAAGAATTCCCACACTTTCTTGTATACAACATACGCATTGCTAAACATTGTGATCATGTGGATTTTAAAGATGCATACCTAGCAAAGTTTTCATTCTCTCAATATATTACAAATGGTAATGGATAAACGGCACTCAATAAAAGGTGCTCGACATTGCTATGTGACATGCAAGACATTTTTGCTAATGACAGATTATGGCATCTATGAGCTAATGAATGCATATATATTTATTTTTCTCATGTAGTTTTGATATATTTTTCTTATGCTGTACGTATATATATATATATATATATATATATATATATATATATAGTGGGGAAAAAAGTATTTAGTCAGCCACCAATTGTGCAAGTTCTCCTACTATGAGAGAGGCTTGTAATGGACATCATAGGTAGACCACAACTATGAGAGTCAAGATGAGAAAACAAATCCAGAAAATCACCTTGTCTTATTTGGCCAGATTTATTTTGCAAATTATGATGGAAAATAAATATTTGGTCACCTAAAAACATGCAAGATTTCTGGCTCTCACAGACCTGTAACTTCTTCTTTAAGAGGCTCCTCTGTCCTCCACTCATTACCTGTAGTAATGGCACCTGTTTGAACTTATCAGTATAAAAGACACCTGTCCACAACCTCAAACATTCACACTCCAAACTCCACTATGGTGAAGACAAAGAGCTGTCGAAGGACACCAGAAACAAAATTGTAGCTCTGCACCAGTCTGGGAAGACTGAATCTGCAATAGGCAAGCAGCTTGGTGTGATGAAATCAACTGTGGGAGCAATAATAAGAAAATGGAAGACATACAAGACCACTGATAATCTCCCTCAATCTGGAGCTCTAGCAAGATCTCACCCCGTGGGGTCAAAATGATCATAAGAACGGTGATAAAAATCCCAGAACCACACGGGGGGACCTGGTGAATGGCCTGCATAGAGCTAGGACCACCGTAACAAAGGCTACCATCAGTAACACACTACGCTGCCGGGGACTCAGATCCTACAGTGCCAGACGTGTCCCCTGCTTAAGCCAGCACATGTCCGAGCCCATCTGAAGTTTGCTAGAGAGCATTTGGATTATCCAGAAGAGTATTGGGAGAATGTCATATGGTCTGATGAAACCAAAGTAGAAATGTTTGGTAGAAAAAAACTCGTCATGCTTGAAGGAGACAGAATGCTGAGTTGCATCCAAAGAACACCATACCTACTGTGAAGCATGGGGCTGGCAACATCATGCTTTGGGGCTGTTTCTCTGTAAAGGAACCAGGAGGACTGATCCGTGTACATGAAAAAATGAATGGGGTCATGTATCATGAGATTTTGAGTGCAAACCTCCTTCCATCAGTAAGGGCATTGAAAATGAATTGTGGAAGGGTCTTTCAGCATGATAATGATCCCAAGAACACTGCCAGGGCAATGAAGAAGTGGCTTCATAAGAAGCATATGAAGGTTCTGTTGTGGCCTAGCCAGTCTCCAGATCTCAACCCCATAGAAAACCTTTGGAGGGGTTTGAAAGTCCGTGTAGCCCAGCGACAGGCCCAAAACATCACTGCTCTAGAGGAGATCTGCATGGAGGAACATGCCAACATACCACCAACAATGTCTGCCAACCTTGTGAAGACTTACAGAAAACTTTTGACCTCTGTCATTGCCAACAAAGGATATATAACAAAATATTGAGATGAACTTTTGTTAATGACCAAATACTTATTTTCCACCATAATTTGCAAAATAAATCTTGCCAACTCAGACAAGGTGATTTTCTGAATTTGTTTTCTCATTTTGACTCTCATAGTTGTGGTCAATTACAGGCCTCTCTCATCTTTATAAGTTTGAAAATTTGCACAATTGGTGTCTGACTAAATACTTTTTTCCCCACTGTATATATATATATATATATATATATATATATATATATATATATATATATATATAAGACAATATGTTAGTGAATAAACATGAGATAATAATGCATATATTTACACTTTTTTTGTTGTGTTTTGATGTCACACAGTGTTTGAAAAGGCCCATGCTGCAGGGCCGAAAAGTAACAAAACATTTTTAGGTGATTGCCTTACAAATACAGAAATATAGTGTTTTTCATTTGAGTGCCGATTACTTTAATATAGACTCAATATTTTGCAATCATGACATTACAGTCATGGACAAAAGTTTTGAGAATGACACAAATATTAATTTTTACAAAGTCTACTGCTTCACTTTTTCTAATGGCAATTTGCATATACTCCAGAATGCTATAAAAAGTGATCAGCTTAACAGCAATTACTTGCAAAGTCAATATTTGACTAGAAAATGAACTTTATCCCCCAAAACACATTTCAACATCATTGCAGCCCTGCCTTAAAAGGACCAGCTAACCTCTTTTCAGTGATTGCTCCATTAACACAGGTGTGGGTGTTGATGAGGACATGGCTGGAGATCAATCTGTCATGATTATGTAAGAATGACACCACTGGACACTTTAAAAGGAGGTTGGTGCTTGGCATCATTGTTTCTCTTCGTTAACCATGGTTATCTCTAAAGAAACACGTGCAGTCATCATTGCAATGCACAAAAATGGCCTAACAGGGAAGAGTATCGCAGCTAGAAAGATTGCACCTCAGTCAACAATCTATCGCATCATCAAGAACTTCAAGGAGAGAGGTTCCATTGTTGCCAAAAAGGCTTCAGGGCGCCCAAGAAAGACCAGCAAGCGCCAGGACCGTCTCTTAAAAGTGTTTCAGCTGTGGGATCGGGCTACCAGCAGTGAAGAGCTTGCTCAGGAATGGCAGCAGGCAGGTGTGAGTGCATCTGCACGCACTGAGAGGCTGAGACTCTTGGAGCAAGGCCTGGTCTCAAGGAGGGCAGCAAAGAAGCCACTTCTCTCCAGAAAAAACATCATGGACAGACTGATATTCTGCAAAAGGTACAGGCAGTGAACTGTTGAGGACTGGGGTAAAGTTATTTTCTCTGATGAATCCCCTTTTCTATTGTTTGGGACATCAGGAAAACGCCTCATTCGGAGAAGACAAGGTGAGCGCTACCACCAGTCTTGTCTCATGCCAACTGTTAAGCATCCTGAAACCATTCATGTGTGGGGTTGCTTCTCAGCCAAGGGAATCGGCTCTCTCACAGTCTGGCCTAAAAACACAGCATGAATAAAGAATGGTAACAGAATGTCCTCCAAGAGCAACTTCTCCCAACCCTCCAAGAGCAGTTTGGCAATCAACAATGCCTTTTCCAGCATGATGGAGCACCTTGCCATAAAGCAAGGGTGATAACTAAATGGCTCAGGGAACAAAACATAGAGATTTTGGGTCCATGGCCTGGAAACTCCCCAGATCTTAATCCCATTGAGAACTTGTGGTCAATCATCAAGAGACGGGTGGACAAACAAAAACCTAAAAATTCTGACAAAATGAAAGCATTGATTGTGCAAGAATGGACTGCTATCAGTCAGGATTTGGTCCAGAAGTTGATTGAGAGCATGCCAGGGAGAATTGCAGAGGTCCTGAAGAAGAAGGGTCAACACTGCAAATATTGACTTTCTGCATTAACTCATTTTAACTGTCAATATAACTTTTGTTACTCATATGTTTGCAATTATATTTCTGTCTGTGATAAAAACATCTGTCAAACACACATAAAAACCAGAGGGCAGCAGATCATGTGAAAATATAATATTTGTGTCATTCTCAAAACTTTTGGCCATGACTGTATATAGCACTGTGTACTTACAGTTGCTCATTTTGCCTTTCTACCCAGTTCATTCTTTTCTTTTCTATTAGGTCTATGACATCACGTGATTAAAAACAGAAAAGCTGAATCTTTCTAAGCTCTATGTGGGAAAAAGGAAGTCTCTTTTTTCTGCATGTGTCTGTGGTGCCCAGTCGCGCCGCCGTGGTAGCAGCACTGGGTCCATTGCTGGTCGAGTCCGACCGGGGGCACGCACCAGTCTTTGTCAATTGGGGGGTTAATAGTAAAAATAATTAAAACATTTGTGACGCCAGTTGAGATGTTTGGCCTGGTATGGCCGGGCACTGATGAAGGTCCCTGGGAGTTAGGTGGTTATGAACTGTGCCAGATGTTTAACCCCTTCCCAGCTATGGCTTTCTCCCATGGGACTTGGAGCAGGTATGGTGCAGCAGAGAATAATCAGTGTTAGGGTAATGATCAGTTTGTACCTTTTACTGAAGTTCTGCAAACAGTCACATAAGCTTCCATACAATTCACATACAGGGTTTTGGTGAGGCCTGCATGGAGAGAGTTGAATTTCTCTGCTGTTATGTAGTGTAGCCTTCCTGCAGCTCATTATACCTCTGGTAAACAATTCCTTGGACCCCAGGGGTCCAAAGTAAACATGTACTGGATCCGTGATCCCTTCCAGCGAGCATCAGCTCGAATTCTGTGGAAAACACTTTCTCTTGCAGCAGTATCCCTGATTCAAAGTGCTGCTGAGCTCCTGGGAAAAAGCACACTATACTCGTTGTATGAAAACCGAGCAGTCTTTCAGTTTAGCACGGACCCTGGAAGTCTCTGTGCTGTAGGGACTGATACCCTGCCTCCTGCAGCTTGTCCTGGCAGAGAGAGCTCCTCTCCTCTGCCTCCAGACCTCCATGTTCCTACATCTTCACTGCTCTGCACATTGAAACCTCTCAGAAGCACCTCCTCCCTTCTGAGGGATCCTGCACACTTCCTAATTTAGGCAAAAGTGCACAATCTTCCAGTAAGGGTAAAATGTGTGGATGTAGTTTTTCCCAGCAGAGAAACCAGCCCTCACCATAGCTGGCAATACATATATAAGTATATCACACATGCAGGCATTTTGTGTCTCTACAGACAAAGGCGCACAAGTCATCAATACAACTACAAAACTGCAAAGTACCTGGCAGCTCAGCTTTACAATTTCTTCAACTCCTGAAACAGTTACTTTGCTCCTTTTCCTTCCCAGGGACTTTGTATTGATGTAGAATTGTAGTTCTAATGATGTCTCATGCAGGGAAAAGAGACTTTCTGTTTCTACATAGAGCTTAGAAGTATTCAGCTAGTCTATTTTTAATCATGTGATGTCATAGACCTAATGAAAAACAGAAGAATTACCTGGGTAGTAAGGCAAAATAAGCAATTATAAGCACACAGTGCTATATAATATAATTGCAATATATTAAAAGGGTATTATATGTTCCTCATAATGGATACTGAACAACACTGAGCGATGTAAGGTCAAATACTAAAGATTAATGAAGAGAATAATAAATAGTCACTTGCATTAAGTAGCAGACAAAGTAGGCTACAATGTGAGTGAGAGAGCCATCCTATGTCTCTCTGGAAAAATCATTTTCCAAAGACACACATACTGTATGTAGGTATTGACCACAATCTTTACTATTACAGAATCTGGCATATTCACCTAATCAAATACCTATCAATCCATAGTTAACAACATTTGTGATTTGAGTTCAGACAGGATTAGAGATGATCGGATTGTAAAAAAATGAATTCCCTTATTGTTGGGATATTACTGGGAAATTTGATTCACAGAGACAATATTCTCCAAAAATGTAAGGCCTCTTATTATGATCTTGGATCTCTACAGACTCCAGAGGGATGTTAAAAGGAAAAAAATACTTCTGCACACCTCACTGCACACCCCTCTGACCGTTTTGGCTGCTGAGTCCAATGTCTGGTCCTTCATGCCTTCTCCGCATGGCATCTCCGGTGCCTCCGTTGTGTTTCTCTAACCTGGCTATGATGTATGTTTTTTTTGTTTATAACCTCTTGCCAGCGCTCTGCTGTTCAGCAAGATGATGGCTGGGGCTGGCCTCCATTTTGTTCAATTTGCATTAAGATAATTACATAAAATCTGTATCCTCTTGAATTTGGATTTTTGTAGAATTCAAGTACAATCAAATTCTGCTTGAATAAATGTGCCCATCTGTAGACAGGAAGTGATTATCAAAATTGGGAGATTCTTGGTCATCTGATTGACAAGTGACTAGAAAGGCACGTTACATGATATTCTTCTCGTGATGTTTGAGTCATCCACGGCTGTGCCAACCACAGGCCAAAGTGGTTAAGTGATCGAAAAAACTGGATATATAGGGCGTAGAGTTGGTAAGCATGCTACACTTTATAGTTTTGAAACCTTTTTAAGGAGCCACATCAGATTATTATTCATTATGACCTTAATAACCTCAATAAGCTGCTTTTTTCAAGTATTGTTAATGCACATCATAGACATTTGCAATCAAATGTAACGGTATCCTTTTTTTTAGAGAATGCAACTATTTAGTTCTCATAGCTATACAATATCTAGTTAGGAACATTGAATGAAATCTGGAAGAGTTTTGGAGATTGATCATGCTGAATTCCTCAGTTTAACCTCTTAAATTTTGTGAAGTAACACCCCTGTGTGCAAAGCGAAGTCCAGGCTGCCCACAATCCAGGACAGATTAACCACTCACGTTTAACAATCTCTATGCAAACAGATTAGGATCCAGTACCAATAATGTATGTCAAATGTGTCCATGTTTGCATGTCGGAGAATGTTTGTGAACAAGAGGCGGCCTCACCTATAATGTTCACATTCATACTCTCACTCTGGTTTGCAAACACTGTCAGCATTCTTGAACACTGCTACATTAGCAAGGACTTGTGACTATGAGATGGCAAAGACTCATGAAGCCTCAGGAATGTGGTCTAACTTAGTCAATCTGCTGCTGCTAAATGTTTTTCTCCATTCCTGGCTCCATGAGCTGCTGTGCTACCAAGAAAAACATAAGTATGTTTGGGAAAAGTGTTAAAGACTTTGAAAAGTGTCTTTAAAATAGGTTTCTAAGGTTTCTCGGCAAGTCCATCAGGTTCTAGAAGTAACAGTGATCTCAATATGTCATGTGCTTTTATTATGTTTTTTGGATAGTTAAAGTTATATTTCAAGCTTAGTAGGGTCCATTAAATTATTCACTTGTTGTTCAGACCAGGCTTATAACATCGCAGTGTTGAAACAGTAAATTTAGTGCCATACTTGGCTTTAAATATATGGCTTTTACAAGTTCTTTGTACTTAAAACTGAAGGAAATGTTCCAGCCTAAATCTGAAGGTGTTTTTTTTGCTTAGTTTATCTTATTTACTCTAAAACCTTCTACTTCCAATTTTGTAATTTTTCCTAAATATATGTATGCCCACATGATTGGGGATGTTACAAGGCAAACTTTTTCAACAGAGCATCGTATTGCAAGCCTTATAACGATCTCTGTAATGGGCACAGGACTACTACCAAAACGTTAGTTCAGGCTGAAGGCGCCAGAGATATCTCAATGTGAATACATAGGACCAACCAAGGGAGTGAAATTCCAAAGCCTCAGCAAAACGTTAATGAGTAACTATTGTTTTAATTTTTATTTCATAGATCAATATGTTGTCCTAAAAACAAGTGAATAATTTAATGTACCGTACTAAGCTTGAAATACAACTTTAACAAAAAGCATAATAAAAGTTCATGACATATGATCAGTTACTTCTAGAATCTGATAGACTTTCTGAGAAACCTTTGAAACCTATTTTTCGTCTAGCTTCCAAGCTAGAGGGGTTTTTAAGAATTTGTAGGCTCGAATCTAAGCTACAGTGTCTAAACAGAATAATAATAAAAAAATAAGCTTGTAATATGTGTAGGTGTTGTGATTGCTCAGAGGAAATAATGGTAAACATATGATTAAAAACGTAGCCCAGACAAATACTTCCCTAAAAGACCATTTAATACTCTCTAGTTTCTACAAGTTTCTACAAGACATTCTTCCTTTTCCAGAGATGCAGAATATGCAGGAACAAAATGAGTACTTTTAATATGGGGATACTCAAAATTTTGACAGCCCAGACTACCTCCAATGGTACCATTTCTGCCCCATTTATGCAGTAATTTCAGTAATACTTAGCTGCAGGATACACTGTGTATGATCCACGGAGCTGTTCTTTTCAATACTTCTGCAGTCAACCTTAACAAGTAGGAGGACCACCAGTCGGTTCAAAACTTCCCAAGAGCCATCCTCTTCTTTCATCAGCTTCCTGCAACTTCCCATTCAGCAACAACACCCAACTCTGTGACAATAATTATCATCATCTTTCTACAGGAAAGATGTATATCTTAGTACCGTGTTAGCCAGTAGATAGAAAAATATTTAGAATTGAGAGTTCTCAGTGGTTGATACCTTTTAATGGCTAACTGAAAAGATGGTAATAAATTGCAAGCTTTCGAGACTACTCAGGTCTCTTCATCAGGCAAAGACTAATACAAAATCTGAAGAATCACATATTTATACACAACACAGCACAGAAAAAATGCAATAGGTAAGACAAGTGACGTGAAGCAGAATAGTCATTATGGCAGAGGGATGAACATAAATATTGGAACAGTTCATAGATAAGGAGTGTGAAAGTTTTATTGCCCTCTGATTGGGGTCTGGTAATGTTTTGTGATGCTCTCACAGGGTCTTTGGAGTCTATGAACTGTTCCAATATTTATGTTCATCCCTCTGCCATAATGACTATTCTGCTTCACGTCACTTGTCTTACCTATTGCATTATTTCTGTGCTGTGTTGTGTATAAATATGTGATTCTTCAGATTTTATATTAGTCTAGCCTGATGAAGAGACCTGAGTAGTCTCGAAAGCTTCAATTTGTTACCATCTTTTCAGTTAGCCATTAAAAGGTATCAACCACTCAGGACTCTCAATTCTAAATATTTTTCCATCATCTTTCTCACCTTTTGGGGCTTCTGACATTTAGTGTTCCATTCTTGGAGCTCTCAGGATCACATTCTCTATGCTAAGGTGGTTTCCACACCTTACAAGAAGGTTAATGCAGGTACTGAAATGTCTCACTTTCTTACAGCCTATTTTAAAAAAAGGAGCCTGTCATAATAGTATGGAATAAACTAGTAAGATGAACAAGTAATTAGGTTGACACTGTGGAAGTATAGTCTATTAAATTTGCTGGGGCTTTACACAGGTTTTTTGTAATTTTATTGGAACTATTGCCCAACAGATGATGGACCCTAAAGGCAATATATACTATCTGGCTCTATTGAAGGGTTATATATATACAGTCATGGCCAAAAGTTTTGAGAATGACACAAATATTATATTTTCACATGATCTGCTGCCCTCTGGTTTTTATGTGTGTTTGACAGATGTTTTTATCACAGACAGAAATATAATAATTGCAAACATATGAATAACAAAAGCTTATATTGACAGTTAGAATAAGTTAATGCATCAAGTCAATATTTGCGGTGTTGACTCTTCTTCTTCAGGACCTCTGCAATTCTCCCTGGCATGCTCTCAATCAACTTCTGGACCAAATCCTGACTGATAGCAGTCCATTCTTGCACAATCAATGCTTTCATTTTGTCAGAATTTTTAGGTTTTTGTTTGTCCACCCGTCTCTTGATGATTGACCACAAGTTCTCAATGGGATTAAGATCTGGGGAGTTTCAAGGCCATGGACCCAAAATCTCTATGTTTTGTTTCCTGAACCATTTAGTTATCACCTTTGCTTTATGGCAAGGTGCTCCATCATGCTGGAAAAGGCATTGTTGATCGCCAAACTGCTCTTGGAGGGTTGGGAGAAGTTGCTCTTGGAGGACATTCTGTTACCATTCTTTATTCATGGCTGTGTTTTTAGGCAAGACTGTGAGAGAGTCGATTCCCTTGGCTGAGAAGCAACCCCACACATGAATGGTTTAAGGATGCTTAACAGTTGGCATGAGACAAGACTGGTGGTAGCGTTCACCTTGTCTTCTCCGAATTAGGTGTTTTCCTGATGTCTCAAACAATAGAAAAGGGGATTCATCAGAGAAAATAACTTTACCCCAGTCCTCAGCAGTCCACTGCCTGTACCTTTTGCAGAATATCAGTCTGTCCATGATGTTTTTTCTGGAGAGAAGTGGCTTCTTTGCTGCCCTCCTCGAGACCAGGCCTTGCTGCAGAGTCTCCGCCTCACAGTGCGTGCAGATGCACTCACACCTGCCTGCTGCCATTCGTGAGCAAGCTCTGCACTGCTGGTAGCCCAATCCCGCAGCTGAAACACTTTTAAGAGACGGTTCTGGCGCTTGCTGGTCTTTCTTGGGCGCCCTGAAGCCTTTTTGGCAACAATGGAACCTCTCTCCTTGAAGTTCTTGATGATGCGATAGATTGTTGACTGAGGTGCAATCTTTCTAGCTGCGATACTCTTCCCTGTTAGGCCATTTTTGTGCATTGCAATGATGACTGCACGTCTTTCTTTAGAGATAACCATGGTTAACAGAAGAGAAACAATGATGCCAAGCACCAGCCTCCTTTTAAAGTGTCCAGTGGTGTCATTCTTACTTAATCATGACAGATTGATCTCCAGCCATGTCCTCATCAACACCCACACTGTGTTAATGGAGCAATCACTGAAAAGAGGTTAGCTGGTCCTTTTAAGGCAGGGCTGCCATGATGTTGAAATGTGTTTTGGGGCATAAAGTTCATTTTCTAGCCAAATATTGACTTTGCAAGTAATTGCTGTTAAGCTGATCACTCTTTATAACATTCTGGAATATATGCAAATTGCCATTAGAAAAAGTGAAGCAGTAGACTTTGTAAAAATTAATATTTGTGTCATTCTCAAAACTTTTGGCCATGACTGTATACAGAAAAATGTACTGATAACCGATAATACAAATGGACTTAACTCTTAACTAGGTGGAAGATGGAATAGGCATGATTCTAACATGGTCTTATGACTTTTCTGATCATTCTCATGTTAGTACTTTACTTTGTTTTTAGAAAAAAAAAACTTTAAAGTTTTACAGTAAATGTTCTGCATTACGAGAGTTTACCAATACTCTTTTAATTGCCATGGGAAGATGTATTTTAAGTAGACCCATCTGCAAAATTGGACCAAACTGAGTATTAATTATTTTTGAACAGTAGATGTCAGTGTTGTAATTTCTGACTTGAAAAAATCAGCTCACTCCTTTTAAAGCGATGTAAGACTTAGAATCCGTACTCTGAGAACTAAACATTTGAGAGTTTAATAACAGCTATGATCAGTTGTGAAAATCAAGGATGATGCACATTTTTTGAAATAGTGTGATTTTCATATTACTGTGACTTACAGTAGTGTTCAAAATAATAGCAGTGTGTTCAAAAACGTGGTTAATCACAAAATCTTTATACTAGTTTTTATTTCCAGCATTGGGAACATTGCACACTGTTTTCTAATACAAAACATGAGAAGAAATGTATATTATATTAAACTACTTTACAGAAAATAAAAGAAAAATTAACATTGGACTGTTCTAAAAAATAGCAGTTTCTGCATTTGTCTTTATAAACACACAATATGTACTATTTTCTTGAGTCTTGAGCATTCCTGTGAATCACTAACCTAATATTTAGTTGTATGCCCACAGGTTTTTAGAACTGCTTCACATCTATGTTGCATAGAGTCAACCAACTTCTGGCACCTGTCACCTGTTATTCCAGCCCAGGATGCTTGGACTACATCTCACAATTTTTGGGCATTTGTTGGCTTTGCCTCAGAAACTGAATTTTCCCAGGACATCCCTCATGACAGCATGTCAGGAGGTAGTCCTACTAATCCTCTAGGGACAGGAAAAACACAAGAGGTTAAAAGCCCCCCTCCACCTCACTCTCAGTGTTTTTCCTGTCCCCAGTAGGACAGAGCACAGAGAGGAAGGGGCGCAAGACGAATAAGAAACTTACCTATGAGCTGAGGGCAGATGTGTATCTAGGCTTTCTTGCACCCGGGGCAAGAATTCTGTTCAACGCCCCCCCCTCAAGCACACATGCGATTTGCACACTTAGTCATGTACCGATGAGCTGCTCTCCCTAATGCTCACAATGTTCAGTGAAAAACTGAGAGAAGCAGAAAGAGAAGCTCTGTTGTCACTGGACCATAAGTATGAAAATCACATATGAGTGAAGTGTCCATGTGATGACTGCTGGAACCTGCAGAGCTGAATCCTGACATTGCAGCTTCTGAATTCTCACAACAATTGCACTGCACACTTTTAAGATTCTCCCTTGCCTGTGGACGGTCATGTCAGCACAAGCATGTGATTTATATACTTCTGGCCACATTCCGACTAGATGTACCCGGTCTCGCTCTGTTCATTTTCGTTGAGTGAGGCCACACATGTCTAGTCAGCATGTGACTGCATGTATGTAAATCGCCATCACGAGAGAATCCTAAGAGTGTGCAGTGAGCACTGTGAGAATTCTGAAGTCTGCAGTCACATACAATGACTGCAGACTCATCACAAACCTGGACAATCGCTTTGCAGACTTCCATTTTCTCCGGTCTTCTGCACCAACTCTCCACACGATGCC
The DNA here is from genome assembly GCA_033576555.1 of Oophaga sylvatica. Lineage (NCBI taxonomy): Eukaryota > Metazoa > Chordata > Amphibia > Anura > Dendrobatidae > Oophaga > Oophaga sylvatica. The sequence continues at coordinate 229,845,319 of JARQOD010000003.1, read as the reverse complement.
CTTAAAGACAGAAGAGTTATTATAATGCTCCTAAATAAAAATATCTGCAATATACTGTCACCTCACACAATTCCCCTCCCTCCTCATACTGTCTCCTCTCACATCCCCCCTGTTCACCATACTGTCTCCTCATATATTTACCCCCTCACTATTCTGTCTGCTCACACATACCCGACTCCCCATAACTCTGTCTGCACACATCCCATCACCCTCACTCCCCATACTGTGTCCACATACATTCATCCGTTCGCTCCCCATACTGTCTGCACACACCCTCCATACTGTTTCCTCATACTTGCCCTCATACATACATACTCTTCAGTGTCCTCAAATCCCCCCATACACATTAAATCCCCCATCACCACTCCAAATCCCCCCACACACATTAAGTGCCCCATCCCCACTCCAAATCCCCCCCACACACATTAAATGCCCCATCCCCACTCCAAATCCCCCCCACACATTAAATGCCCCATCCCCACTCCAAATCCCCCCCACACATTAAATTCCCCCATCCCCACTCCAAATCCCCACACACACATTACATCCTCCCATCCCCACTCCAAATCCCCCCATACAAAGTACTCCTCCATCCCCACTCCAAATCCCCCCCACACATTAAATTCCCCCATCCCCACTCCAAATCCCCACACACACATTACATCCTCCCATCCCCACTCCAAATCCCCCCATACAAAGTACTCCTCCATCCCCACTCCAAATCCCCCCCACACATTAAATTCCCCCATCCCCACTCCAAATCCCCACACACACATTACATCCTCCCATCCCCACTCCAAATCCCCCCATACAAAGTACTCCTCCATCCCCACTCCAAATCCCCCCACACAAAGTACTCTCCCATCCCCACTCCAACCCCCTGTCACGGGTGTGTCGCTGCGAAGATCGTCGCGATTGCACACCCTGACTTCTCACAGCTGAGTTTCTGGTGCTGGGTGTTTTTCGGCAGAGAGGGAGTTAATTCTTCCTCTCTCTGTGCTGGACTAGACCAGCCTCGCTCAGCTGCAATTAATGTTGTGATAATTGGTTTCCTTCAAATACCCGCCTGTCTGCTGGGGAAGTGTCGGTGAAAGCATTCATGCAGACCAGCAGAGCGGATCGTTGTATGGTGAAGGCTGAAGTTAAGAGTACCTGTGTGGTCTTTTCCCCCTCCTCGCTTTATCATTTATCTCCGTACCCGTTGGTGTCCCCTCTGTTTCCTGTGGTGTGATTTTTGTATGCAAGGTGGATTTTAGTTTACCCTTGTACTGTCTCGTTCGTTTATTACTGTGTTTAGGCATATACCTACCAGTCCCCGGTGTGTGATCAGGGTCTTTCTCAGGACTGGATCACTGAGGTTCAGGGATCCTCAGGAGGTAGGGATTATGCTGGTGGCCTGGACCTCTGTACCATCAACAGTACCTCCAGGTAGAGGGATTAGTCAGGACCCCAGCTTAGGGTCAGCATAGACCCCAGACCTCCTGTATGCAGTAACAGCGTGACATTTTCACCGACCCACTAAAGATTTTCTCCAGTCACCATGGATCCAGTAGTCAGTCTAGCTCGGCAGTTGCAGAGTCTGTCCATGGAGCTGGCGGACGTTAAGTCCAAGGTTTTGTACCCCCCGGAGCAGGCCGGACCTGAACCTAAAGTAGCTCTCCCTGACAGATTCACTGGGGGGCGGGACAAGTTTTTTGCTTTCCGGGAGGCATGTAAATTGTACTTTCGGCTGCGACCCCGGTCATCTGGGAGTGAGGAACAAAGGGTGGGGATTGTCATCTCGCTCCTACAAGGAGACCCCCAATCCTGGGCGTTCGCTCTCCCCCGGGCTCCCCAGCTCTCCAGTCAGTGGATGGGTTTTTTACGGCTCTGGGTCTTGTGTATGATGACCCGGATCGGGTCTCCCTTGCTGAATCTAAGTTACGTAGGATCCAGCAGGGAGATCGTCCGGCAGAGGAATTCTGTTCGGAGTTCCGTAGATGGGCCACGGACACCCAGTGGAATGACCCGGCTCTTAGGAGCCAGTTTTGTCAAGGTTTATCTGACAAATTAAAGGATGTGCTGGCACAGTATGACCCTCCCACGTCACTGGAAGCTGCTATGGCCCTTGCTATTCGTATTGACAGACGTCTTCGGGAGAGGTGTGGGGTAACTTCGCCCCCTGTGATGACTCCGCCTTCCTCAAGGGTCCCTTATATGGAGCTTCCCCTGGTCAGTCCAAAGGAGCCTATACAATTAGGAGGGACATCATTCCGGGGGAGGGGATCGGTGGGGCGCCACACGACAGGAGGTTGTTTCTTCTGTGGAAAAAAGGGACATTTTATTAGGGGGTGTCCATCCCGTCCTTTGCAGAGTGAGAAGTCGCCGGAAAACTATTGATCCCAGATTGTGTGGTGGACGGCAATCTGGGAGTAAGTATTTCGTCCCTAAGTTCGTCTCAGTTTCTCGTACCGGCGGAGGTGATGGTGGGTGCGAGAACTGAGAGGATATCTGTTCTTCTGGATAGTGGTTCTGGGGCTAACCTGGTGGATGCTCGCTTTGCCCGGGTTCAAGGTATGTGATTGAGTGTGTTGACTAAACCCGTCCCCATATTCTCGATCGACGCCAGACCTCTCGGTCAGGGAAGTATTTTGCAAGCAGTGCATAACATAGATCTTCAAGTGGGGGCGTTACATAAAGAACTGTTGTCTTGTTATGTGTTGGAGGGTCTTCCCACTCCTATAGTGCTGGGCCTTCCTTGGTTAACTAAGCATAACCCGGTTATTGATTGGCAATCCAGAGAGATAAGCCAATGGAGTGAATTTTGTAATAAAAACTGCATGAATACGGTCATTGGTGCGGTCGCTCCTAGGGCCTTACCTCCATTTCTGGTGGACTTTGAGGATGTATTCTCGGAGAAAGGGTGTCAAGAACTACCTCCTCATCGCGAGTATGACTGTTCTGTTAACCTGCTCCCTGGGGCCAAGTTACCGAAATCTAGGTTGTATAACCTTTCTGGTCCTGAGAGACAGGCCATGAAGGATTATATTTCAGAGAGTCTGGCTAAGGGGCATATTAGACCTTCATCTTCCCCGGTAGCCGCGGGGTTCTTCTTTGTGAAAAAAAAAGATGGAGGCCTACGCCCTTGCCTGGATTTCCGTGAGCTTAATCGGATTACGGTCCGAGATCCGTATCCGCTCCCACTTATTCCCGATCTCTTCAATCAGATCGTGGGTGCCAAATGGTTCTCTAAGTTGGATCTCAGGGGGGCGTACAATCTGATTAGGATGAAGGAGGGGGATGAGTGGAAGATGGCGTTTAACACTCCGGAGGGGCATTATGAGAACCTTTTCATGCCATTTGGTCTGAGTATTGCCCCGGAGGTGTTTCAACACTTTGTAAATGACATATTTCGCCACCTAATGGGACAGTTTGTGGTCATATATCTGGATGATATCTTAATTTACTCGCCGGATCTTGTGTCTCATCAGGAGCATGTTAGGCAGGTGTTACAGATCTTGCGGGATAATAAACTGTACGCCAAATGGGAGAGTGTGTGTTCGCCGTACAGGAACTTCAGTTTTTAGGGTTCCTGGTGTCAGCATCCGGTTTTCGTATGGACCCTGGGAAAGTGCGGGCAGTTCTTGAGTGGGATCTGCCAGAGGATCTTAAGGCATTACAACGTTTCCTGGGGTTTGCTAACTACTACCGGAAGTTCATTCGTAATTTTTCGTCCATAGTTAAACCTCTCACAGACATGACTAAAAAAGGGACGGATTTTTCAAAGTGGTCTGACAAGGCTTGTCAAGCGTTTTCCTCTTTGAAAAAATGTTTTGCTTCAGCACCCATACTTATTCAACCTGATGCGTCACAGCCGTTCATTGTTGAGGTGGACGCTTCCGAGGTAGGGGTGGGAGCAGTATTGTCACAAGATTCGTCCCCTGGTAAATGGCATCCGTGCGCCTTCTTTAAAAAATTGTCGTCCGCTGAGAGGAATTATGATGTCGGCAATAGGGAACTCTTGGCCATTAAGTTGGCTTTTGAGGAGTGGCGTCATTTTTTGGAGGGGGCAGTCCACCCGGTCACCGTCATTACCGATCACAAAAACCTGCTATATTTAGAGTCCGCTAAACGTCTGAATCCCAGACAAGCTAGGTGGTTGTTGTTTTTTACCAGGTTTAATTTTGTCGTCACATATCGTCCTGGGTCAAAAAATGTTAAGGCGGATGCCTTATCTCGCTGTTTCCCAGGGGCTGGGAATACGGAGGACCCGGTTCCAGTCCTTCAGGAGGGGGTGGTGGTGTCGGCAGTATGCTCTGAGCTTGAGGAGGAGGTATTGGAGGCTCAGGGGGACGCCCCTGTAGGACCTCCAGGGAGACTGTTTGTTCCAAATCAGTTGCGACAAAAGGTGATCGAGGCACACCATAATTCTGCTTTGGCAGGACACCCAGGGAGTAAAGCAACTGAGGATCTCCTCTCGCGCCGGTTTTGGTGGCCTAACTTACATAGGGAGGTGGTAACTTTTGTCGCGTCCTGTGAGGTTTGTGCGCGCTCTAAGACCCCACATACCCGTCCGTCTGGGGCCCTCTTACCTTTGAAGATCCCGAAGCGTCCGTGGACTCATCTGTCTATGGACTTCATTACGGACCTCCCGCCATCTTCGGGTAAAACAGTCATACTCGTTGTAGTGGACAGGTTCAGCAAGATGGCACATTTTATCGCTCTTCCTGCTCTTCCTAATGCTAAAACTCTTGCGCAGGTGTTTATTGGGGAGATTGTAAGGCTTCACGGGGTACCCTCCGATGTGGTGTCAGATCGGGGGTCTCAGTTTGTGTCCAAATTCTGGAAAGCATTTTGTACACGGCGGGGGATGCAGTTGTCATTTTCATCGGCTTTTCACCCGCAGACCAATGGTCAGACAGAGCGTCTGAACCAGAGCTTGGAGACATATCTCCAGTGTTTTGTGTCAGAGAACCAGGAGGACTGGGCTTCTTTCTTGCCTCTGGCGGAATTTGCTCTAAATAATAGGCGGAGCGAGTCCACTGGTAAGTCCCCGTTTTTTGGGGCATATGGTTTTCACCCCCAGTTTTGTACTTTCAATAGGGGGGGCTCTTCTGGGGTTCCTGAGGAGGAACGATTTTCATCGTCACTTGCTTCAGTGTGGAGAGGAGTGCTGAATAATCTTAGTACTATGGGGAACCGATACAAACGTATGGCTGATAGGAGGAGAGTGTCTGGTCCGGACCTAAGTGTGAACGATCTGGTATGGTTGTCTACCAAAAATATAAAACTTAAGGTTCCCTCCTGGAAACTGGGTCCCAGGTTCATCGGGCCATACAAGATCAGTGCTATAATTAATCCGGTTGCATTCCGTCTTGACCTCCCTCCTACATTTAAAATTCATAATGTGTTCCATAGATCGTTGCTTAAGAGGTATGTGGCGCCGGTGATACCTTCACCTTTACCTCCTCCTCCTGTGGTGGTCAATGGTAACTTGGAGTTCCAGGTGTCGAGAATCATCGATTCACGTCTGAATCGCCGGTCCCTTCAGTACCTTGTTCATTGGAGGGGGTATGGTCCTGAGGAGAGGACGTGGGTTTCTGCGTCGGATATTAACGCAGACCGATTGGTTCGGGCCTTCCATACTACTCACCCAGATAAACCCGGCCCTGAGGGTCCGAAGGCCCCTCGTAGAAGGGGGGGTACTGTCACGGGTGTGTCGCTGCGAAGATCGTCGCGATTGCACACCCTGACTTCTCACAGCTGAGTTTCTGGTGCTGGGTGTTTTTCGGCAGAGAGGGAGTTAATTCTTCCTCTCTCTGTGCTGGACTAGACCAGCCTCGCTCAGCTGCAATTAATGTTGTGATAATTGGTTTCCTTCAAATACCCGCCTGTCTGCTGGGGAAGTGTCGGTGAAAGCATTCATGCAGACCAGCAGAGCGGATCGTTGTATGGTGAAGGCTGAAGTTAAGAGTACCTGTGTGGTCTTTTCCCCCTCCTCGCTTTATCATTTATCTCCGTACCCGTTGGTGTCCCCTCTGTTTCCTGTGGTGTGATTTTTGTATGCAAGGTGGATTTTAGTTTACCCCTTGTACTGTCTCGTTCGTTTATTACTGTGTTTAGGCATATACCTACCAGTCCCCGGTGTGTGATCAGGGTCCTTCTCAGGACTGGATCACTGAGGTTCAGGGATCCTCAGGAGGTAGGGATTACGCTGGTGGCCTGGACCTCTGTACCATCAACAGTACCTCCAGGTAGAGGGATTAGTCAGGACCCCAGCTTAGGGTCAGCATAGACCCCAGACCTCCTGTATGCAGTAACAGCGTGACACCCCCCCACAAAAAAAGTATCCACCATTCCCACTCTATATCCCCCATACATTATGTCCCCCCTCCCTTAATCTTCTGTGGTTCTTCAGCTCCAGTGGAGCACACTTACCACCAACATTCCTCCTTCTGGCTGCCGCCGACCAGTGACGTCTGTATAGACACCAGTACAATTGGTCCCTGGGAGTCGGCACGCAGAAGCTTCTCTGCACCGGCTGTCAGCTTGACAGCTGGCACAGGGAACCGCCGACTCTCAGGCCGGGGGTGGCAGAATGCAGCCGCCAGGGGAGACACTGCGGACTGCTGCATTAGGCGGCCCGACTGCGCCCCTCTGCCGGCTGCGCCTGGGGCAAATGCCCCGGTTGCCCCCCTGGATACACTGGCTGAGGGGGATCGGAGGATCATTGAGCTTTTCCCATTCCCGCTGTCAAGAGGCTCCAGGCTGCTACCTCTGCGGGCAGGGGTCCCTCAGCCAGTCGGTGGAGCAAGACGGAACTCGCGACTTCCGCTGCTTCCCTGTGCGGAGGGCGCTGTCTGCGCCATGCAGCAGCAGCCGGCCAAGACATCTTGGTCACGAGTATGGGCGTGCATTCCAGCAGTGAAATGTAAGTACAGCGGGGATACCCTTTGATGATGCCCGTGCATTCCAGAGTGGATGCATTTCCGGTTTCGAGAGGCACCACCGATTGGACAGGTGTAGCGTGCATTCCAGCATGGGACACTGGCAGAAGCTATGGAGGAAGTATGAAGCACACTGGATAAGGTAAGACCCTATAAAAGGGTGCTGTCACAATGAGTTTGGGTGAACCATGGATGCTAATCATTCACGCTCAGAAGCACCAGCAGAACAGTCCTTCAACAGTGTAAGTACCCTCCATAGCGTCCATGGGTTTTGTCTATTTATCCCATAGCTAACAGCACACAATTCTCCTATCTTTTAAATATGACAGAGGGACTCACGTAAGATCAGGATCTTCTTCCTGAAAAGGACCTAAGAAATGCCCGACGTGTAATACAAAGCTGCCTAAGTCCAACAAAAAGCAGCTTTGTTCAGAGTGTATTGCAAAGTTTCTTAAGGACATGAGGTCAATGAATAGGAAAGAGGTCCAAAGTACAGCTGCTTATCTTGTACCAGTTCAAACAGCACAGAGCACTTCCCATCATAAGAGGGCTAGGTGGGAGATGGAGAAATCTTCCGAAGAGGGGTATATCTATTTTATGGGTTCAGAAGAGGATGTGGAGGGTGAAGCCCCCAAATAGGCCCCCAGCTAGAAGCAATGTATTATCTAACTCAGCATGATGGACCATCTGGCTCAAGACACGGTCAGGGAATTGTCATTTAAAGTGAAAACTCTGTTCAATTCCATTTTTGGGCACACATGTCTTGGGCCTGTACTACTTGACATCTTAGAGAGGGCCTCTGATGATAAAAAAGGGCTCCCAGAGGAAAACATTAAAATATATAATTCCTTTCATAGGCCGCATGACCCATATCAATCCCATAAACAGGATTACAAGGGTAAAGAGAAGACTGGAAGGTGGAGTTACCCCTAGGGAGGTAGAGGTAGATCCACCCAGTTTCCTTCTGGCCCATTGGGAAGACCCTGATGCCAGAAAGGTAAGGGAGACTGCAGGGTTTCCTGTCGAAATGGCAGACCATTACAAACAAACAACGGTTCCTGCGGACCATAGGGGAAGGTTACCAGTCAGAGTTTTCCCATTTCCCCCCTCAGCAGTTTCATATGACCAAACTTCAATCAATTTCTGCATCAAAAAGACTCTGAGGGGATGTCAGAGATCTCCAAAAGGTATGTAGAGAGAAAAACTCGGCACACCAAAAGATATGAAGATATCCACAGTGATTTTTAATCAAAAAAATATTTTAGTACATACACAACTGACGTTTCGGTCTGAACTTAGACCTTCATCACAGTACTAATAAAGAAAAAAATATATAACAGAACGTAAAATATAACAACAAGTATATTGCATACGCAAACAGAAAAATGTCAAAAGAATGTATTTACAGACAATCGCTGGTAGAGGGCTTTTGAATAACATTATTATGTAGAAATAGGCGGAAATGACATGTCTCAGCTATCTAGCTCACATCCATTTATAGACAACAATAACGAGTGTGTCACCCAAAAAGAACTCTAAAGGAATCACATACCCATATATGTACTTTCTCTTATTTGTAGAGATCCTTATGTGGCAAACAATGCCTAAGGAGATTGTGGAAAATGTGTCCATTGGTGGTGAGTTAACACATAGGATTCAGACAGATATTTAAAGATATTGCATCCCATACATACCCCGTAGTAGAGAGCTGACTAGGTAAAGTGACCATTCTGTGGGGTGAAAGTACACCATAGTTTTAGCTCCTCATATAGTGGGGCTATCTCAGAAAGGTGCCAAGAGTGTGATACTTTATCTTACCAGTGACTGTGGAGCACGATCGTTGTGGTGTGGACGCGGTGTCCACCGCTTGTCCTGAGTGCTGCTGAGCTGAGCTCGTGTCTGGCGTTATATGGTGTACCAAGATGGCGCCTAAAACAGGAAGCCACGTACCGGAAGTGGCGTACCGGATGTGGTAATAGTCACATGACACCTCCGCGGTTTAGTGTACTATAGCACTTGCGATCCAGCAGTGCTGTGGTGCATTTCACTGTGGGTAGAGGGATTTCTAGAGAAATGTCATAGGGACACTGTGCACATATATCTGTGGTGATAGCGCTATATAAGAGAGAAATCGGTGAGCTATACGGTAATGGACAATGCAGGTGAATAGATGCCCAGATACGAGTGCTCAATATTGGGAGTTCTGTAAAAAAGAAAAACAATATCAATAACATGAATAAAATATATTGCAGAGAATACAACATAAATATGGCATTTATATAGTTATATGGACATTTAGTAATAGATGTATATATATATATATATATATATATATACATATAAAAAAGCAATAATCCCTTAATAGCTATTTTTATATGGATATGAGGAGTAATACCAAAAGAATAGTGTATTCTGAAAGTAGCATATCAGATCATATTGCTGAAATTCCCCATAATAGCCTGGATTTCAAAAGAACTAAGTGATTGTGGTACACCAAAGGGGATCTTGCTGGATGGGAGATATATTTCTTCTGGCAGACTGAAGTTTGCTCAGGATTTTCCATGATCACAGGACCTGTGATGAGGTCATAGTCACGTGATCATGTCAGCTGATGTGTACCTCACCTGAGGGTGTGGACTAGGCCTATTTAACAGGAAGCTGTGGGAGTATGAGGGGTGGAAGGAAGGAGTTTGGCTGGAGTTAGCCTGGAAGATTGTTTTCGTGACAGTGT
>JARQOD010000003.1:229657907-229835562 GCA_033576555.1 Oophaga sylvatica | reverse complement strand
TTAGTATAGATGGCCTAATAGAATGAGTACCACACACTGCTACTATGCCCAAAATTATTGTCCAGGCAAGATGCAGATAAAATTCGCAGTTATTTCAACTCTGGTGGAGCTTAGTATTGATGGCCTAATAGAATGAGTACCACACACTGCTACTATGCCCAAAATTATTGTCCAGGCAAGATGCAGCTAAAAATTCATAGTTATTTGAACGCTGGTGGAGCTTTGTATAGATGGCCTAATAGAATGAGTACCACACACTGCTACTATGCCCAAAATTATTGTCCAGGCAAGATGCAGATAAAAATTATTAGTAATTTCAATGCTGGTGGAGCTTAGTATAGATGGCCTAATAGAATGAGTACCACACACTGCTACTATGCCCAAAATTATTGTCCAGGCAAGATGCAGATAAAAATTATTAGTAATTTCAACGCTGGTGGAGATTAGTATAGATGGCCTAATAGAATGAGTACCACACACTGCTACTATGCCAAAAATTATTGTCCAGGCAAGATGCAGATAAAAATTCATAGTTATTTGAACGCTAGTGGAGCTGGCAAAAAGTGATAGGAACTGATGTATCCTAGCCCTCAAAAGGGCTGCAATTACAAATAGTCACTACACCCAAGTTGACCTATCTGTCTATTTAAGAGCACAGACCTGGCTGCTAAAAGTGCTAGGAACTGCTGTAACCTAGCCCTCAAAAGGGCTGCAATTACAAACTAGTCCCACTCCCTACTCATTAAACCTTTCTGTCGATTTCAGTAAAATTTTGCTTCCAATTTGCTGGTGCACAATATAGCGCTCACAGCAGAAGCAGTGCCGTATAACACTCTGCTGCAGCAGTGAGAAAATGGTGGCGATGGGGAAAATGGCTGGTCTTATAGGGCAAGGACTTCGCTCCGTGTGAGCGCTGCTGATAGGCTGACAGACTGCACCTCCACCTGGAAATGCGGGAAAGAGAAAAAAAATGGAGATCTTCATTATTTCAGCAGAGATCCATCCCATGCCCCTCCTCCCGCCCCACTGTACACTCAAACTGTGTATTAACATTGATTCTCAGCATTACTGTGAAAAAATCCAGTTACGATTTTGGTGCACGAACAGTTATCGAACATAACCTCGAACAGTCGGATTTTTTCTAAATCGTTCGGGTTCATCGAACGGCTCGAACACCCCCAAAACAGCTCGAATTTGAGATTGGCGAACAGTTCGATTCGAACACCACTCATCTCTAATAGGCAGTAGAAGATGTTTCTACAACCCATGTTCTGGCCACTACTCAGTATCATGGCTCTTGCTGCTAGCATAGGCCCTCTGCAACTGACACTGATCATCTGCCTCTCATGCTCTCTACCCAGTATCTCTGTCTCCTGGACACAGTGCTAACTACCAAACTGCTGCAGCATTATATAAGGCTATGTTGCCATGTTGCGTTTTTTCAGCATTTCTGTGCTTTACAGTAGCAATGAAATCTATGAGATTTCTGAAATCTCATACACACACATAGTTTTTTTTCTCTTGACTGCAAAAAAGCAGCTTTCCAACTCAAACTGCAGGATCTAACTTCTTTCAGTCTTTTTTGACCGAGATATTTTTCCAGCATCCAAAATTCAGGTTCCCAATGAGTTCAATAGAGTTTGAGTACAGGTTCAAATTTGGGTACAGTTCTGGTACCCAATCTGAACTTTGGACTAAAGTTCGGTTCATTACCAGAACCTGGAAATCCACCAGTCCGCTCATCCTTACACCCAAAAACATAACACAAAATGAATACCTGGAAATTAAAACACACACAATTGTATTGAACATAAGACCATGAAAAATACATATCTCACAGGTCAATATCTTCATCTTTAAAGCGATGAGCCACCTGACTATAAAATATAATAACCTAGAAAAAAGGTCTAAAATTCTATGCGCAACATGCCCAATATAAAACAGAGTTCACTTACAAATCATCTTTTTTTACGTTATTAATTAATACCAAGTATTGAATTAACGACCGTACATTTTTTGTAATCAATCATTGAATTAACAACCGTACATTTTTTGTAATCAATCTTTAATTCGTGAATGTAGATTTATTTTCGTTACATAATAATGGGTGCAGTCATCGTGTCTGAGCTGCTTATATTCTGTGCTAAAGGGAAATCTGTCCTTCAATTGAAAAAAATGACATTTAAAAACTATTATTTCTTTATATTTCCTTTATTATGCCATTACATAGGCAGTGACGCTGGATCAATCACCCACACTTGATAGAACTAAAGTTGCCGTTGTCAATATTTGCAAAGGGATCTGTCTGAGAACAGCACAATGTAGGGGCAGAGACCCTGATTCCAGTTTTGTGTCTCTTGCTGGTTTGCATGCTGTCATTTTGATAATATCACTGTTTTAACCCCTCTCTGCCATCAGACGTACTATTCCGTCCATGTGACCCTGGACCTAATTCCCATGGACGGAATAGTACGTCATGCCCTTTAATGCGACATCGCGACTAAAGTCGCGGTGATCGCATTAAAATTCCGACGCCATCTTACCTCTAGGAAGATGACGTCGGCATCCCGGGCTGCGTCCTCCCCTCTCCGGCCTCCCGATCGCTGTGATTGGCTGTTCAATTCTGAACAGCCAATCGCAGCCTTTCTCACTGTTTCAGCCAATCAGATGGGCTGAAACAGTGAGATCCCAGGCTAGGATCGAGTACCGATGTACTCGATCCTAGACCTGGGTCTAGCACTATGCAGACCCCCCTGGATTGGCGCGATCGCCGATCATATCGATCGCGCCAATCGCAGGGCACAGAAGCGGTATTACCGCGCTGTGCCCTGCTGGTTCCTGCTGGATCGGTGCTATAAAAGCACCGATCCTAGGCCGGAACATAGGACAGGCCTAGCAGGGCCTGCAGGAGCTGATTGGCACGATCGATGTTATCGTCGATCGCGCCAATCGCAAGGCACAGCCGCGGCGCAGGAGCGCTGTGCCTTGCTGCTGACATGCCGGATCGGTGCTGTAATAGCACCGATCCTGGCTGGATCGGTGCTGTAAAAGCACCGATCCGTGTTATGTTTCGGTAGCTGAGGAGAGCAGACAAAAAGGCAATACACCAGAGCAGTTGGAATCTATGAGATTGCAGTACCCTGACTAACCACCACAACTAGAGGCAGCCGTGGAGCGTTCCTACGTTGGTCCTAGACGCCTCGTCACGGCCTGAGAAACTAACTACACCTAAAGATAGAAATAGGAAAGCTATCTGCCCCGGAGCAGAACCCCAAAGATAATAGAAAGCCCCCAAACATGTAATGGCGGTTAGACAAGAGGAAATACTGACACAGAAAGAAAATAGTATGAGCAAACGCTGGGGCCCAAACTATCTAAATAGAAAAGGATAGGAAGGGTACTTACTGCAATCCCAGAAAACCCTGAAAAGCACCAACTCTACTAATTTCAAAATCACCTGAGATCACACGACCTCTACCACCTAAATTAGTTCTCTGGTGTAACAAAATCAAAACAGCAGCCACTGAAAAAACTGGAAAAAGCAAAAGAACAAAACTCAGTGGCTGAACTAAACTGAGAGGGCAGAAGCCCCCGGAGGGGACCCTGAAGGCCCCCAAAGAAGTGCAGTACAAAATGCAAAAATATCGCACAAACACAAAAGAAGCAAAAGTCTTATCTGTAAGCAGGAGATGCAGACACGACACAGCAGGCTACAAGGGAAACTGGAATGAAGGATTCAGACCAGAACAATTGATCACCGGCAACCCTGATGGGAAAATGACTCCCTTATATAAGACCAGTCAGTAACACCTGATTCCCAGTCCTCACAATCTTCACTAGCACCGCTTGTAGCCACCAGAGGGAGCCTCCGCTCAGAACTCATCCCAAACCCATCCACAACAGTATCCCCCCCTTGAGGAGGGGCCACCGAACCCTCACTTGAGCAACCAGGTCGGTCAGGATGAGCTCCATGATACGCACGGATAAGTCTCCTAGCATGGATGTCCGAAGCAAACACCCAAGAATTGTCTTCCTGACCATAACCTCTCCATTTAACCAAATACTGGAGTTTCCGTCTAGAAAAACGAGAATCCAATATTTTCTCAACCACATACTCCAGATTGCCCTCAACCAAAACAGGGTCAGGAGGCACAGCAGCAGGAACCACTGGCTCAACAAACCTCTTCAACAAGGACTTGTGGAACACGTTATGGATCTTAAATGTCCCTGGAAGAAGCAAACGAAAAGAAACAGGATTAATAATCTCCATGATCTTATAAGGTCCAATGAACCTAGGCTTAAATTTAGGAGATGCTACTCTCATAGGAATATTCTTTGAGGACAACCAGACCAAGTCCCCCACTTTAAACCGAGGACCATCAGTCCTATGCCGGTTAGCAAACCGTTGGGCCTTCTCCTGAGAGAGGGACAACCTCTCCACTACCTGGTCCCAAATCTGTTGCATACGCTCCACAACAGAGTCAACACCTGGACAGACAGAAGCCTCCGTCTGTCCTGAAGAAAATCGAGGGTGAAACCCAGAATTACAGAAAAACGGAGACATCAAAGTGGCAGAGCTAGCCCTATTATTAAGAGCAAACTCAGCCAAAGGCAAAAAAGAGACCCAGTCATCCTGATCAGCAGACACAAAGCATCTTAGATACGTCTCCAATGTCTGGTTTGTTCTCTCAGTTTGACCATTGGTCTGAGGATGAAATGCCGAGGAGAAAGACAATTGAACACCCAGTTTAGAATAAAAAGTCCTCCAAAATCTGGAAACAAACTGGACTCCTCTGTCAGACACAATGTTCTCAGGAATGCCGTGTAAACGAACCACGTGCTGAAGGAACAACGGCACCAATTCAGAGGAGGAAGGCAACTTAGGTAATGGCACAAGATGTATCATTTTGGAAAACCTATCACAAATTACCCAGATGGTGGTCATTCTCTGAGAAACAGGAAGATCGGAAATGAAATCCATAGAGATATGGGTCCATGGTCTCTTGGGCACAGGCAATGGCATCAACAAAACACCAGAGCGAGAGCAAGGCTTGGAGCGAGAACAAGTCCCGCAGGACTGCACAAATTCCCTGACATCACGAGACAAGGTAGGCCACCAAAAGGACCGACTAACCAAGTCTCTGGTACCAAAAATTCCGGGATGCCCAGCCAATGCGGAACAATGAATCTCAGACATCACACTCTTTTTCCATTGGTCCGGGACAAACAATTTTCCAACAGGGCAGCGCTCGGGCCTATCCTCCTGACACCCCTCCAGAGCAAGTCTCAAATTGGGCGAGATGGCGGAAAGAACTACACCCTCTTTCAAAATAACAGAAGGATCAGATAACTCAGGAGAGTCCGCAAGGAAACTCCTCGAGAGGGCATCCGCCTTAACATTCTTAGTGCCAGGAAGAAAGGAAACCACAAAATTAAAACGTGTGAAAAACAAGGCCCACCTGGCCTATCTAGGATTGAGTCGCTTGGCAGATTCCAGATAGACCAGATTCTTATGGTCCGTAAGGACCACCACCTGATGTTTGGCTCCCTCCAGCCAATGTCTCCACTCTTCAAAAGCCCACTTCATGGCCAACAACTCCCGATTACCCACGTCATAATTACGTTCAGTAGGAGAAAATTTTCGAGAGAAAAAGGCACAAGGGTTACTTTTAGAGGTCTCTGGATCTTTTTGGGACAAAACGGTACCTGCCCCAATTTCAGAGGCATTAACCTCCACCTGAAATGGCAGAGAAACATCAGGCTGCCGTAGAACAGGAGCAGAAGTGAATCTCTGCTTAAGTTCCTGAAATGCAGAGACTGCCTCAGGAGGCCAATTCACCACATCAGAACCCTTTCTGGTCAAATCAGTTAATGGTTTAACAATAACCAAAGAAATTACCAATAAATTTACGATAAATATTGGCAAAACCCAAAAATCTCTGAAGAGCCTTTAATGAAGTAGGTTGGACCCAATCACAGATGGCCTGAACCTTGACCGGGTCCATTTCAATAACAGATGAGGACAAAATGAATCCCAGAAATGAGATCCTCTGTACGCCAAAAAGACACTTTGATCCCTTCACATACAAAGCATTCTCTCTCAAAATCTGGAATACAGTTCGAACATGTTTCACATGAGAGTCCCAGTCATTAGAAAAAATCAAGATATCATCCAAATAAACAATCAGAAATTTATCCACAAAATCCCTGAAAATGTCATTCATGAAGGACTGGAAGACGGAAGGAGCATTAGTGAGCCCAAAGGGCATCACTAGGTACTCAAAATGCCATTCAGGGTATTGAATGCCGTCTTCCATTCATCCCCGTGCTTAATGCGAATAAGGTTATACGCCCCCCTGAGGTCAAGCTTGGTAAACCAAGTAGCGTTTTTCACCCTGGAAAACAGGTCAGAAATCAAGGGTAACGGGTATTGATATTTCACAGTAATATTGTTCAAGAGACGATAATCAATACACGGCCTTAATGAACCATCTTTTTTGGCCACAAAGAAAAAACCGGCACCTAAGGGTGAAGAGGATGGTCTGATATGACCCTTCTCCAATGATTCCTTGATATAAGACCGCATAGCGTCATGTTCAGGTACAGACAAGTTAAAAAGGCGACCTTTAGGGAATTTACTACCAGGCACTAATTCAATAGCGCAGTCATAGCTCCTATGGGGAGGCAAGGATGCAGATTTACTTTCGCTAAACACATCAGAAAAATCAAACAAAAAGTCAGGAACATCCTGAGCCTGGGGAAGGCAGAAAAAACAGGAGTGTTGGTATTAACACATTGGCAGCCCCAACTGGTTACAGACACAGATTTCCAATCCAAAACAGGATTATGAGACTGTAACCAAGGGAAACCCAGCACGATAATGTCATGCAGATTATATAGAACCAAAAATTTGCAGCACTCCTGGTGATCAGGTTCAACCCTCATTATCACCTGAGTAGAAAACTGGGGTTTATTCTCAGCCAAAGGGGTAGAATCGATCCCCAGTAGGGGAATAGACTTCTGTAGGGGTATCAAGGGAAACCCACAACGTTTAGCAAAATCATAATCCATCAGGTTAATAGCTGCTCCAGAATCAACAAAAGCCTGAGCAGAAAATGAGGACAGAGAGCATATCAGAGTGACAGTTAATAAAAACTTAGTCTGAACACTACCCAAGACAACTGAGCGTGCAAAACATCTTCCCCGCTTAGGGCAGACTGAAATAGCATGAGAGGCATCACCACAGTAAAAACATAACCCATTGCGCTTTCGAAACTCATGACGCTGTGCCCCAGACACCACTCTATCACACTGCATGGGTTCAGAAGCTGGTTCACAAGGCAACACCATTCCACGCATACTTCTCCGCTCACGCAAACGTCTGTCAATTTGAATCGCTAATGACATAGAATCATTGAGACCAGAGGGGACAGGGAATCCCACCATAACATCCTTTACATTATCTGACAGACCCTTCCGGAAAAGGGCCGCCAAAGCGTCGTCATTCCATTTGGTCAGGACTGCCCACCTACGGAATCTCTGACAGTATAACTCAGCGTCATCAAGCCCCTGATTTAATGCCAACAAGGCTTTTTCAGCTTGATCAGTGACATTAGGCTCATCGTACAATAACCCCAAAGCCTGAAAAAATGCATCAACATTACTCAAAACAGGATCCTCAGGTATCAGGGAAAAAGCCCAATCCTGAGGATCGCCGCGCAGGAGAGAGATGATAATTTGAACCTGCTGCGCTGCGTTTCCTGAGGACTTAGATTTTAAGGCAAAAAACAATTTACAATTATTTTTGAAATTCTGAAACTTAGCTCGATCCCCCAAAAACAAATCTGGCATGGGAATCCTAGGTTCCACAACAGGCAACCTAGCAAGATATGCAGCAATACTCTGAACCTCAGTGGCAAGCTGATCCACACGGCCAGACAACCGTGCAAACTCCATTGGGAGAAAAGATCCTCCCAGCACCCAGAGATACAGAGGGAAGAGGAAAAAAAAAAATGCAACAAACAGAAAAATATCTCTGACAACTCTGACAACCTTTTTTCTTTCACAATATTTTTCCCTTCTGTGAGTACCATACAATTTTCAATTTTTTAGGCCGGTGATACTGTTATGTTTCGGTAGCTGAGGAGAGCAGACAAAAAGGCAATACACCAGAGCAGTTGGAATCTATGAGATTGCAGTACCCTGACTAACCATCACAACTAGAGGCAGCCGTGGAGCGTTCCTACGTTGGTCCTAGACGCCTCGTCACAGCCTGAGAAACTAACTACACCTAAAGATAGAAATAGGAAAGCTATCTGCCCCGGAGCAGAACCCCAAAGATAATAGAAAGCCCCCAAACATGTAATGGCGGTTAGACAAGAGGAAATACTGACACAGAAAGAAAATAGTATGAGCAAACGCTGGGGCCCAAACTATCTAAATAGAAAAGGATAGGAAGGGTACTTACTGCAATCCCAGAAAACCCTGAAAAGCACCAACTCTACTAATTTCAAAATCACCTGAGATCACACGACCTCTACCACCTAAATTAGCTCTCTGGTGTAACAAAATCAAAACAGCAGCCACTGAAAAAACTGGAAAAAGCAAAAGAACAAAACTCAGTGGCTGAACTAAACTGAGAGGGCAGAAGCCCCCGGAGGGGACCCTGAAGGCCCCCAAAGAAGTGCAGTACAAAATGCAAAAATATCGCACAAACACAAAAGAAGCAAAAGTCTTATCTGTAAGCAGGAGATGCAGACACGACACAGCAGGCTACAAGGGAAACTGGAATGAAGGTTTCAGACCAGAACAATTGATCACCGGCAACCCTGATGGGAAAATGACTCCCTTATATAAGACCAGTCAGTAACACCTGATTCCCAGTCCTCACAATCTTCACTAGCACCGCTTGTAGCCACCAGAGGGAGCCTCCACTCAGAACTCATCCCAAACCCATCCACAACAGATCCGGCTGTGGAGGCTCAGGACAGGCCCTGTAGGGCCTGCAGGAGCTGATTGGCGCGATCGATGACATCGTCGATCGCGCCAATCACAGGGCACAGCAGCGGTCTGATCGCTGTGTGACCGCGCTGTGCCCTGCAGGTGACCTGGCTGCTGCCCTGGCTGTGACCTGCCTAGGATCGGAGCTGTGAGCTCCGATCCTGGGCAGGTTGCCAGGGTAACCAGGAGAGCTCTGATTGGTGGGATCTTGTTATGATGGATCCCACCAATCACAGGTCACAGAAGCGAATTGACCGCTCTGTGACCTGTCTCACCTGGCTCTGACCTGTGAGTGACCGTTCTGCAGGGATCCTCACACTTGCTGAGGATTCCTGCAGAGCGGTCATACAACAGATCTCTCCTGTGCTGGGCCTTGTAGTGCTGAAGACAGAAGAAAAGAAGACAGAAGAAAAGAAGACAGAAGAAAGAAGAAAAGAAGATAGAAAAAAGAAGAGAGACTACAACCGTAAGTGTTGATCCCTCTCTTCCTCCCTCCCCATCCCCCTTCCCCCTCTTTTTACCCCCTCCACCCCCCCTTTGCGCCGCCTCCGTGCGCACACCCAGCCGCCGAGCGTTGATTGGTGACGCATTTCACCGATCAACACTCGTGCTCTCAGCCCCCTTTGCGCCACCTCCGTGCGCACACCCTGCAGCCGGCGAACTTTGATAAGTGACGCAGTTCACTTATCAGAGCTCGCGTCCGGCGGGTTTCCTTTTTTTCACCCCCCCTTTGCGCCGCCTCCGTGTGCACACCCAGCCGCCGAGCGTTGATTGGTGACGCATTTCACCGATCAACACTCGTGCTCTCAGCCCCCTTTGCGCCACCTCCGTGCGCACACCCTGCAGCCGGCGAACTTTGATAAGTGACGCAGTTCACTTATCAGAGCTCGCGCCGGCTGTTTTCCTTTTTTTTTTTTTTCACCCGCCTTTGCGCCGCCTCCGTTTCCACATCTAGCAGCCGCCGAATTTTGATAAGTGACTCAGTTCACTTATCAGATCTCGTGCCGGCTGTTTTCCTATTTTTTTTTTCACCCCCTCCCTGCGCCACTCCCTTTGCGCCACATCTAGCAGCCGCCGAACTTTGACAAGTGACACAGTTCACTTATCAGAGCTCGCACCGGCTGTTTTCCTTTTCTTTTTTTTTTTTTCCTTTTTCTTTTTTCACCCGCCTTTGCGCCGCCTCCGTTTCCACATTTAGCAGCCGCCGAACTTTGACAAGTGACACAGTTCACTTATCAGAGCTCGCGCCGGCTGTTTTCCTTTTCTTTTTTTTTTTCACCCCCTCCCTGCGCCACTCCCTTTGCGCCACATCTAGCAGCCGCCGAACTTTGACAAGTGACACAGTTCACTTATCAGAGCTCGCACCGGCTGTTTTCCTTTTCTTTTTTTTTTTTTCCTTTTTCTTTTTTCACCCGCCTTTGTGCCGCCTCCGTTTCCACATTTAGCAGCCGCCGAACTTTGACAAGTGACACAGTTCACTTATCAGAGCTCGCACCGGCTGTTTTCCTTTTCTTTTTTTTTTTTTTCCTTTTTCTTTTTTCACCCGCCTTTGCGCCGCCTCCGTTTCCACATTTAGCAGCCGCCGAATTTTGATAAGTGACTCAGTTCACTTATCAGATCTCGTGCCGGCTGTTTTCCTGTTTTTTTTTTTTTTCACCCCCTCCCTGCGCCACTCCCTTTGCGCCACATCTAGCAGCCGCCGAACTTTGACAAGTGACACAGTTCACTTATCAGAGCTCGCACCGGCTGTTTTCCTTTTCTTTTTTTTTTTTTCCTTTTTTTTCACCCGCCTTTGCGCCGCCTCCGTTTCCACATTTAGCAGCCGCCGAATTTAGATAAGTGACGCAGTTCACTTATCAGATCTCGTGCCGGCTGTTTTCCCTTTTTTTTTTTTCACCCCCTCCTTGCGCCACATCTAGCAGCCACCGAACTTTGATAAGTGACGCAGTTCACTTATCAGAGCTAGGGCCTGCTGTTTTAGACTTTTCTTTTCACAGGCATTTTTTTTCCCCATTTTTTTTTTCTTTTAGATTTTTCTTTTCAGCATAGTTTACACCAAGCACTATCCCCCCCCCACACATACACAGTTATCAATAAAGTACACCCAAGCACCACATTTACAAAAAAATGTCCCACCCGTCCCGTTCGTCCCAACAGCGCTATTCATTGGAGGAGGCATACGCTTTTCTTGCCTCCGACACTGATAGCGAGGGAGAGGATCCCACATTTCTTTATTTTTCAGATTCCTCTTCCTCCTCCTCTTCCTCTTCCCCCTCCTCATCTTCCTCCTCGGGTCCTGCGGAACCACCACGCAGACGCCCCAGGACAGAAGATGAGGCATCTGCCCCCATTCCAGAAGATGAAGCCGAAGCCGAACCAGCGCAACCCACTGCGGATCCCGTGTGGACCTCGCCCCCCGAAAATTACGAGCCACTGATTCCTGATTTTGTGGCAGAATCAGGAATCAGGTTTGACACCACTGGCCTCACAGAAATAGACTTTTTCAAAGTCTTTTTCTCTGAGGATTTTATTAACCACATGGTGGAGCAAACAAATTTGTACGCTCGTCAATTTTTGGAGCAAAACCCCCGTTCATCATATTCTAACTGGTCTCCTGTAGACGCAGTTGAATTGATGCAGTTTTGGGGCCTGGTCCTTCACACGGGGATCTTGAAGAAGCCAGAACTTCGGCAATATTGGAGTGTTGATATTTTATATAACGCTCCAGTGTTCCGAATGGTCATGGCCCGGACGCGTTTTGAGGCCATCCAGAAATTCTTGCATTATAACGATAATGCACAGTGTCCCGCACGAGATGACCCCAACTTTGAACGTCTGTTCAAAGTTCGGCCGGTCATCGAACACTTCAACAAAAAGTTTGCTGAAGTGTACGTGCCCAAAAGGGACATTTGCGTGGATGAGTCCTTGGTTCATTTTAAGGGACGGCTCGGATTCCGTCAGTACCTGCCCAACAAGAGGGCAAGGTACGGAATCAAACTCTACAAACTGTGTGAGAGTACCTCAGGGTACACTCACCGTTTTAGAGTTTACGAAGGAAAGGACACCAGGATTGAACCCCCTGAGTGTCCTCCTGTCCTGGGAGTGAGTGGGAAAATTGTGTGGGATTTGGTTCACCCACTGCTGGATAAAGGTTATCACCTCTACACCGATAACTTTTATACCAGCATCCCACTCCACAAATCCCTCTTTGCGCGTGGTACCGCAGCCTGCGGTACCGTCCGCAAAAATCAGAAGGGCCTCCCGAAGACGCTGCTTGGGCAGATGCTCAGAAAGGGTGAGAGCAGAGCCCAATGTAGCGACCACCTTCTGGTGGTCAAGTACAAGGACAAGAGGGATGTCCTTCTCTTGACCACCATACACGGTGATGGCAGCGCCCTCAGCACTGTACGGGGTACCTCTACACAGGTTCGCAAACCGGACTGTGTACTTGGGTACAACAAATACATGGGGGGTGTTGATCTCTCTGATCAACTCCTCCAACCATACAGTGCTTTGAGAAAGGCCAAGGTGTGGTACAAGAAGCTGTCCGTGCACATCATCCAAATGGCAATGCTCAACGCTTTCCTGCTGTCACGATGTGCACGCCATACCAATACGTCGTACCTTCAGTTCCAGGAGGTAGTGATCAAGGCCCTGATGTTTGGCGCTCAGGAAGGAGAGGGCCCCAGTACTTCCGGAACTGAAGGTGCTCGTATTGTACCAGGCCAGCATTTCCCGGGGGAGGTCCCGCAAACTGCAAAAAAAGGTAAGTCGCAAAAAAGGTGCCGAGTGTGTTACAAAAGGGGAATACGCAAGGACACCATTTATCAGTGCGACACCTGCCCCGAAAAACCTGGCCTGTGTATGAAGGATTGCTTCAAATTGTACCACACCTCCATGCACTACTAATTTACTTTACAGGAAAGATTAGTTCCAGAAGGGGGGCACATCTAGAGAAGCTTCTTGGGGGTCTAATTTCTAAAATTATGTCACTTGTGGTTTTTTTTTCCTGTTTAGGCACATCAGGGGCTCTGCAAATGGAACATGACGCCCGCAGACCATTCCATCAAAGTCTGCATTCCAAAACGTCACTACTTCCCTTCCGAGTCCCGACGTGTGCCTAAACAGTTTTTTCCCACATGTGGGGTACTAGCGTTCTCAGGACAAATTGGACAACAACTTTTGGGGTACAATTTCTCCTGTTACCCTTGGGAAAATAAAAAATTGGGGACTAAAAAAATCACTTTTGTGGAAAAAAAAATATTTTTTTTTTCACACAGGGCATTATAAACTTTAGTGAAACACTTGGGGGTTCAAAGTACTCACCACACACCTAGATAAGTTCCTTAGGGGGTCTAGTTTCCAAAATGGGGACACTTGTGGGGGGTTTCCACTGTTTACGCACATCAGGGGCTCTGCTAACGGAACATGACGCCCGCAGACCATTCCATCAAAGTCTGCATTCCAAAACGTCACTACTTCCCTTCTGAGCCCTGCCGTGCGCCCAAACAGTGGTTCCCCCAACATATGGGGTATCGGCGTACTCAGGACAAATTGGACAACAACTTTTGGGGTCCAATTTCTCCTGTTACCCTTGGGAAAATAAAAAATTGGGGACTAAAAAAATCACTTTTGTGGAAAAAAAAATATATTTTTTTTTTCACACAGGGCATTATAAACTTTAGTGAAACACTTGGGGGTTCAAAGTACTCACCACACACCTAGATAAGTTCCTTAGGGGGTCTAGTTTCCAAAATGGGGTCACTTGTGGGGGGTTTCCACTGTTTAGGCACATCAGGGGCTCTGCTAACGGAACATGACGCCCGCAGACCATTCCATCAAAGTCTGCATTCCAAAACGTCACTACTTCCCTTCCGAGCCCTGCCGTGCACCCAAACAGTGGTTCCCCCCAACATATGGGGTATCAGCGTACTCAGGACAAATTGGACAACAACTTTTGGGGTCCAATTTCTCCTGTTACCCTTGGGAAAATAAAAAATTGGGGACTAAAAAAATCACTTTTGTGGGAAAAAAAAATATTTTTTTTTTTCACGCCAGGGCATTATAAACTTTAGTGAAACACTTGGGGGTTCAAAGTACTCACCACACACCTAGATAAGTTCCTTAGGGGTCTAGTTTCCAAAATGGGGTCACTTGTGGGGGGTTTCCACTGTTTAGGCACATCATGGGCTCTGCAAACGTAACATGACGCCCGCAGACCATTCCATCAAGTCGGCATTTCAAAATGTCACTACTTCCCTTCCGAGCCCTGCCGTGCACCCAAACAGTGGTTCCCCCCAACATATGGGGTATCAGCGTACTCAGGACAAATTGGACAACAACTTTTGGGGTCCAATTTCTCCTGTTACCCTTGGGAAAATAAAAAATTGGGGACTAAAAAAATCACTTTTGTGGGAAAAAAAATATTTTTTTTTTCACGCCAGGGCATTATAAACTTTAGTGAAACACTTGGGGGTTCAAAGTGCTCACCACACACCTAGATAAGTTCCTTAGGGGGTCTGGTTTCCAAAATGGGGTCACATGTGGGGGGTTTCCACTGTTTAGGCACATCAGGGGCCCTCTAAACGCGACATGGCGTTCGTTCCCAATTCCAGCCAATTTTGGTTTGGAAAAGTCAAACGGCGCTCCTTCCCTTTCGAGCCCTGCCGTGCGCCCAAACAGTGGTTCCCCCCCACATATGGGGTATCAGCGTACTCAGGACAAATTGGACAACAACTTTTGTGGTCCAATTTCTCCTCTTACCCTTGGGAAAATAAAAAATTGGGGACTAAAACGTCATGCTTGTGGAAAAAATATGATTTTTTTCTTCACGGCTCTACATTACAAACTTGCGTGAAGCACTTGGGGTTCAAAGTGCTCACCACACACCTAGATAAGTTCCTTAGGTGGTCTAGTTTCCAAAATGGGGTTACATGTGGGGGGTTTCCACTGTTTAGGCACATCAGGGCCCTCCAAACGCGACATGGCGTTCGTTCCCAATTCCAGCCAATTTTGGTTTGGAAAAGTCAAACGGCGCTCCTTCCCTTTCGAGCCCTGCCGTGCGCCCAAACAGTGGTTCCCCCCCACATATGGGGTATCAGCGTACTCAGGACAAGTTGGACAACAACGTTTGTGGTCCAATTTCTCCTCTTACCCTTGGGAAAATAAAAAATTGGGGACTAAAACATCATGCTTGTGGAAAAAATATGATTTTTTTTCTTCACGGCTCCAAATTACAAACTTGTGTGAAGCACTTGGGGGTTCAAAGTGCTCACCACACATCTAGATAAGTTCCTTAGGGGTCTTGTTTCCAAAATGGGGTCACATGTGGGGGGTTTCCACTGTTTAGGCACATCAGGGGCCCTCCAAACGCGACATGGCGTTCGTTCGCAATTCCAGCCAATTTTGGTTTGGAAAAGTCAAATGGCGCTCCTTCCCTTTCGAGCCCTGCCGTGCGCCCAAACAGTGGTTCCCCCACATATGGGGTATCAGCGTACTCAGGACAAGTTGGACAACAACTTTTGTGATCCAATTTCTCCTCTTACCCTTGGGAAAATAAAAAATTGGGGACTAAAACATCATGCTTGTGGAAAAAATATGATTTTTTTTCTTCACGGCTCTACATTACAAACTTGCGTGAAGCACTTGGGGGTTCAAAGTGCTCACCACACATCTAGGTAAGTTCCTTAGGGGGTCTAGTTTCCAAAATGGGGTCACATGTGGGGGATTTCCACTGTTTAGGCACATCAGGGGCCCTCCAAACGCGACATGGCGTTCGTTCCCAATTCCAGCCAATTTTGGTTTGGAAAAGTCAAACCGCGCTCCTTCCCTTTCGAGCCCTGCCGTGCACCCAAACAGTGGTTCCCCCCACATATGGGGTATCAGCGTACTCAGGACAAGTTGGACAACAACGTTTGTGGTCCAATTTCTCCTCTTACCCTTGGGAAAATAAAAAATTGGGGACTAAAACATCATGCTTGTGGAAAAAATATGATTTTTTTTCTTCACGGCTCTACATTACAAACTTGCGTGAAGCACTTGGGGGTTCAAAGTGCTCACCACACATCTAGGTAAGTTCCTTAGGGGGTCTAGTTTCCAAAATGGGGTCACATGGGGGGGGTTTCCACTGTTAGGCACATCAGGGGCCCTCCAAACGCGACATGGCGTTCGTTCCCAATTCCAGCCAATTTTGGTTTGGAAAAGTCAAACCGCGCTCCTTCCCTTTCGAGCCCTGCCGTGTGCCCAAACAGTGGTTCCCCCCCACATATGGGTATCAGTGTACTCAGGACAAGTTGGACAACAACTTTTGTGGTCCAATTTCTCCTCTTACCCTTGGGAAAATAAAAAATTGGGGACTAAAAACGTCATGCTTGTGGAAAAAATATGATTTTTTTTCTTCACGGCTCTACATTACAAACTTGCGTGAAGCACTTGGGGGTTCAAAGTGCTCACCACACACCTAGATAAGTTCCTTAGGGTCTAGTTTCCAAAATGGGTTACATGTGGGGGGTTTCCACTGTTTAGGCACATCAGGGGCCCTCCAAACGGACATGGCGTTCGTTCCCAATTCCAGCCAATTTTGGTTTGGAAAAGTCAAACGGCGCTCCTTCCCTTTCGAGCCCTGCCGTGCGCCCAACAGTGGTTCCCCCCACATATGGGGTATCAGCGTACTCAGGACAAGTTGGACAACAACGTTTGTGGTCCAATTTCTCCTCTTACCCTTGGGAAAATAAAAAATTGGGGACTAAAACATCATGCTTGTGGAAAAAATATGATTTTTTTTCTTCACGGCTCTACATTACAAACTTGCGTGAAGCACTTGGGGGTTCAAAGTGCTCACCACACACCTAGATAAGTTCCTTAGGGGGTCTAGTTTCCAAAATGGGGTCACATGTGGGGGGTTTCCACTGTTTAGGCACATCAGGGGCCCTCCAAACGCGACATGGCGTTCGTTCCCAATTCCAGCCAATTTAGTTTGGAAAAGTCAAACGGCGCTCCTTCCCTTTCGAGCCCTGCCGTGCGCCCAAACAGTGGTTCCCCCCACATATGGGGTATCAGCGTACTCAGGACAAGTTGGACAACAACTTTTGTGGTCCAATTTCTCCTCTTACCCTTGGGAAAATAAAAAATTGGGGACTAAAACGTCATGCTTGTGGAAAAAAATATGATTTTTTTTCTTCACGGCTCTACATTACAAACTTGCGTGAAGCACTTGGGGGTTCAAAGTGCTCACTAAACATCTAGTAAGTTCCTTAGGGGTCTAGTTTCCAAAATGGGGTCACATGTGGGGGGTTTCCACTGTTTAGGCACATCAGGGGCCCTCCAAACGCGACATGGCGTTCGTTCCCAATTCCAGCCAATTTTGGTTTGGAAAAGTCGAACGGCGCTCCTTCCCTTTCGAGCCCTGCCGTGCACCCAAACAGTGGTTCCCCCCCACATATGGGGTATCAGCGTACTCAGGACAATTGGACAACAACTTTTGTGGTCCAATTTCTCCTCTTACCCTTGGGAAAAAAAAAATTGGGGACTAAAACATCATGCTTGTGGAAAAAATATGATTTTTTTTCTTCACGGCTCCAAATTACAAACTTGTGTGAAGCACTTGGGGGTTCAAAGTGCTCACCACACATCTAGATAAGTTCCTTAGGGGTCTTGTTTCCAAAATGGGGTCACATGTGGGGGGTTTCCACTGTTTAGGCACATCAGGGGCCCTCCAAACGCGACATGGCGTTCGTTCGCAATTCCAGCCAATTTTGGTTTGGAAAAGTCAAATGGCGCTCCTTCCCTTTCGAGCCCTGCCGTGCGCCCAAACAGTGGTTCCCCCCACATATGGGGTATCAGCGTACTCAGGACAAGTTGGACAACAACTTTTGTGATCCAATTTCTCCTCTTACCCTTGGGAAAATAAAAAATTGGGGACTAAAACATCATGCTTGTGGAAAAAATATGATTTTTTTTCTTCACGGCTCTACATTACAAACTTGCGTGAAGCACTTGGGGTTCAAAGTGCTCACCACACATCTAGGTAAGTTCCTTAGGGGGTCTAGTTTCCAAAATGGGGTCACATGTGGGGGATTTCCACTGTTTAGGCACATCAGGGGCCCTCCAAACGCGACATGGCGTTCGTTCCCAATTCCAGCCAATTTTGGTTTGGAAAAGTCAAACCGCGCTCCTTCCCTTTCGAGCCCTGCCGTGCACCCAAACAGTGGTTCCCCCCACATATGGGGTATCAGCGTACTCAGGACAAGTTGGACAACAACGTTTGTGGTCCAATTTCTCCTCTTACCCTTGGGAAAATAAAAAATTGGGGACTAAAACATCATGCTTGTGGAAAAAATATGATTTTTTTTCTTCACGGCTCTACATTACAAACTTGCGTGAAGCACTTGGGGGTTCAAAGTGCTCACCACACATCTAGATAAGTTCCTTAGGGGGTCTAGTTTCCAAAATGGGGTCACATGTGGGGGGTTTCCACTGTTTAGGCACATCAGGGGCCCTCCAAACGCGACATGGCGTTCGTTCCAATTCCAGCCAATTTTGGTTTGGAAAAGTCAAACGGCGCTCCTTCCCTTTCGAGCCCTTCCGTGCGCCCAAACAGTGGTTCCACCCCACTATGGGGTATCAGCGTACTCAGGACAAGTTGGACAACAACTTTTGTGGTCCAATTTCTCCTCTTACCCTTGGGAAAATAAAAAATTGGGGACTAAAACATCATGCTTGTTGAAAAAATATGATTTTATTTTTTCACGACTCTACATTATAAACTTGCGTGAAGCACTTGGGGGTTCAAAGTGCTCACCACACATCTAGATAAGTTCCTTAGGGGGTCTAGTTTCCAAAATGGGGTCACATGTGGGGGGTTTCCACTGTTTAGGCATATCAGGGCCTCTCCAAACGCGACATGGCGTCCGTTCTCAATTCCAGCCAATTTTGGTTTGGAAAAGTCAAACTGCGCTTCTTCCATTCCGAGCCCTGCCGTGCGCCCAAACAGTGGTTTTCCCTCACATATGGGTATCGGCGTACTCAGGAGAAATTGCACAACAACTTTATCGGTCCATTTTCTCCTTTTTCCCTTGTGAATATAAAAAAAATGTTTGTAAAAGATCATTTTTGTGACTAAAAGTAAAATGTTCATTTTTTCCTTCCACGTTGCTTCAGCTCCTGTGAAGCACCTGAAGGGTTAATAAACTTTTTGAATGTGTTTTTGAGTACCTTGAGGAGTGTAGTTTTTACAATGGTGTCACTTTTGGGTATTTTCTGCCATATAGACCCCTCAAAGTGACTTCAAATATGAGGTGGTCCCTAAAAAAAATGGCTTTGTACATTTTGATGTAAAAATGAGAAATCGCTGGTCAACTTTTAACCCTTATACTTCGTAACAAAAAAAAATTTTGGTTCCAAAATTGTGCTGATGTAAATTAGACATGTGGGAAATGTTATATGTTAACTATTTTCTGTGACATATTTCTCTGTTTTAAGGGAATAAAATTTCAAAGTTTGAAAATTGCTAAATTTTCCAAATTTTCACCATATTTGCGTTTTTTTCATAAATAAACGCAAGTTATATGGAAGAAATTTTACCACTAACATAAAGTACAATATGTCACGAGAAAACAGTCTCAGAATCGCGAAGATCCGTTGAAGCGTTCCAGAGTTATAACCTCATAAAGAGACAGTGGTCAGAATTGTAAAAATTGGCCCGGTCATTAACGTGCAAACCACCCTTGGGGGTGAAGGGGTTAAGTGCCGCAGATCTAGCAGTGTTAAGAATGCTGAGCTCTGTATAACTGACTGCTTTCTGTGCACACTGTATATTGACAGAAAGCTGCTAATCAGTGGTGGCGACACGGTAGCACAGTTGACTAAGAGGCACGAGACAACTAGTCCTCTAGTGATAATTTCCTGTTGATAAAACACTGATTTCACTGAAACAGCAACACACAGTCCAGTAAGTGACACATCACTGGAATCCGGGTCTCTGCTTCTACATCATACCGCACTTACAAAAAAATTGCTGACAGATTCCATTTAACAGCAATTTAACAGGTGCGAAGATGCAGCCGCACAGAGCACACAGATGCCGTAGTTCTAAAAGACCAAGTTATTATTTATAAACCTATTTAAACAAATAATATGACAAATCAAGAAGCTAACAATTCTACAGTAACATTTCAGGCTATACAGCATTATCACTATGCTCTCTCAGTTCTGTGGCTACCGGTGTTAAGCATCAGGTTCTCCTGCTGCACAGGATAGATCCCAAGCCTTGTCTGGTGCAGTGGTGTCCCATTCTGCCTCAGCTGCTGGGAGGACTGCTCAGCACAGACTCTGTTCCTAGCGCCTTGCCCAGGATCATGCTGTATGTGTAGTTACTGCTGGATCTCCAGCTAAGCCTATGGTGACTACTGGTTTACACATGCAGCGTTCTGCTCAAGTCCAGATTTCACCCTACTGAGCATGTCCGTGATGTGGCGTCTTCTCATTGGTGCTCGGATGTCAGCTGCTTTGGTGATGTGGCAGCTTCTGATTGGTCCACAGGCAAGATCCTGTCTGGCTGGACATGAGCCTTGTGTATAAAAGGTCCTCAGGAGCGCACGCCACTGTGCTATAATCATTTGTGTTTGTGTGTAAGTGGAAACACTACCACTCTGTGTGCCCGTGTGTGACTTATTTTTTTTGTCAGGCAGCGTAGAGTGGGTACTCCCGCTTACTCGGTATCTGTTTCCGGTCCTGTGTGCGGTTAGCACAGCAGAGTCACAGAACGAGCACAACCTCCAGCCTAGACTTCCTGGGGGTTAAGCGATAGGGACCCCACTAGCCTCACGCTTACTGTACGCCTGTGAAGTCTAACAGGGTATTGCTTCTGGAGCTCTACTATATTGTCACTCTGTGGAGTAACAGAGCTTGCTACTTAGTTTCTGCTCACACAGAGTGATGTTCAACTCAGTGCGTTTATAGTTTTGTCTCACAGCGTTACTCCACCAGTGTTCACAGTAGCTGCAGTTTATCATCTCTGCACGGTGGACTCCGGGTTGCAAACGCACTTTATTATTATTTTTATTTAGTGCGTTCCGCCAACCCTAAAAACCAGTCTGACCCTAGTCCTGGCCCTAGTAGCCTAAGCAAGGCACTAGAAAACAATAAACTCTGGTCTATAACACTGGAAAATGCAACACCAATATCTTATTTGTCTGTCCCCATCTGGTCCAGATATGTAGCCACTGAACTCACAGAATTTTGTGCTACTAAACTAACTCAGTCAATCATCCGCTGGACAACTAACTATAGGAAATACACTAAATACAGCTTTAGCTGAAACAACAGTATTAACATAAGACAAATACAGTGTACATGGGTGCCCGAATATCTTAGTAATTGTACTTTAATGTGTGGTTGTAAGGATATGTTGCCCTGTCTGCTGACTGCATGAACATTGAAACTGTAGGGCCGCCCAACTCACCGAACGACGCAGGCAGTTGTCTTCTGACTTGTCACCAACAGGCCTTCGCTTGTCTCAGTAGAGATAACGCTTCCCACTGCTACAGGTCTGATGCCTCCGCTAAACATGATCGATACCTCTGCTCACACAATCAATACCTCAGTTCAAATGATAAATACCTCTCCTACCACAATCAATACCTCCCCTAACATGACTGATAGCGCTTCTATCTTTGCTCCTGCTCAGGTACAGAAGATGCCTTATCTACTGGAATGACTCTGCGTCATTTGATTAGTCCACAGAAGTACTGATCCTTCGTTCTTTGGCTCGATCTCTTGAAGCTTGGATAAAAGCCAATACATTCTTCTTCACAGTTAGTGACTTGGTTTAAGTACGGGCAATGACTCTCTCCGTCTGCTGAACCCTGAAGCTCTTATATTTCTATCCTGCATCACAGCCAGGACCCCTTTGCAACAAGTTTCTTGTCACTGTGGTATGCCTCCTCAGCGCCACCCTACTCATCATGGTCATCATGTGACTTGCTGAATTTTGCCTCTTTCAGCATTTCTGCATCTTAAGATTGTTTTCATTATGCTTTAGGGGAGAATGGCTAGTCTCTGCAGGAATTTAACCCTGCTGTGTCCTGCAAAGATTAGGTTTCCCAGCCTATTCTGTATCAGCAGACTCTATAACGGGCAGCTCCTCCCATCATTCCTGGCCCGAAAGTTGGTTCCTATTGCTACAGCACCCGTTCACATGTTCCTCCATTGTCTGTATCTCATTAACAACTCGGCTTGTTAACCCATCTGTTTGGCCATCTGCTGACCTCGACTACGTATATTGACCTGTCCTGTCTGCCCCAACCTCAGTCTGTCTGACCCCGGTAATGTCTTTGCCTTCCTTTACCCCGTACCCATGCCTCTGACTCTCTGACCAGCTGCTGCAGTCTCAGGGACTGTCCTGGAGTGGTACCTGGCAACTACCTGCAACCAAGCCTATCCTCACCACCAAAGGCTTTAATGAAAATCAGGTAGTTGCTTAGTCACAGTCCTCCAGGGTAAGCCCTGCTCATCGTGCAGTGGGTCCACACCCACCAGGGTTACACTTGTCATTTTGTTCTGTTTCTTCTCAAATGCCTACACTGTCTGTTTTTGTTCACTAGATGGCAGCATCTGCCCATAATACCATTCTACTGATTTGGCCACTGTAGATCCCTTACATTTTAGAGCCACCACATATACCATGTCAAATTTGTTTCTGGAGATAGCCCATTGATGACTGTCTTCTAAGTTTGGGTATCCTATCCATGCTATTTCACTTATGCAGTGGTCACAGTGCAGGTAGAGGAAGGAAGCAGACTCTTTTATCTTTTGTCAGTCATGTATTTTGTATTATTTGCCTCCAGCTTTATAATGTTGGTGTAATAATTATAGGGATAACTCAGGAGACTTCTTGCGTGGAACAAGACAACTACAGGACACAGTCTTATAAGTGGAAAAGTCTATATTATCACACGGTGATTCAAACAGGTGCAAAGCAAAGCTCAAGACCACAACACTTGGTGTAGATATTAAATGCAGCTTAACAGTCTATAGGAAACTTCAGAGAGAAATGTATTCAAGCAGAGAGTCTATGAAGCACAGTTAAACTTGAGGATACTTGACACGAATAAGTCTTAGTTTAGTCCAAGCACAGGTAGGCAGTTCAAATGATATCTTTAGCTCAACCAGGAAGGCCTGGGTGATAGTCTCAGTTTTAAGCAGCGCAGGGCTGCAACAGCTTACATGTCCAGCAAATGCAGAGGGAGTAACACAAGCAGCCAGATGAAGGAGGATTACTGGAAACCGGTGTATGCAGCAGGAACTCAGAGCAGAGTAGCAGGATCATGTAAAAGGTTCACAGGAGCAGGTACAAAGCCAGGAAGCCACCAGAGGTCAGAAGCTGGATGCAAGGCAGAATACTCTAGCACAGACTAAAGGCTGGGGTGGAGTTATATAGCAGGAAGACACAGTGCACATGAGATCAAAGACGCCATCTTGGAAAAAGGCAGTAATGCACAAAAGGTGATCAAAAATTTTCAGAGTCCTGACAGTTGGTGTCATCATTACAATTCTACCTGTGATAATAAGCCTGCTGAGAAGTGCTCTCTACAGAAGAACTTGCAGCTTATTGTGAGCAGATGGAGAGCTCATCGCTAAGATTTCGGGGGACGAGATCTCTGTGCCGAGATCACCATTTGCGCACGTGACGCCCTTGGTGGCCATTTTCTCGGAGTCCACCGCAATGTAAATCATGGAAGTGCGGGGATTCTGGCGGAGCGCCTGCAATACTGAACACATGCAGCGTCGTACCTCCGAATACCCCTTCCTCCCAGCCTGAGGTCCACAGTATCATCCCACTCCTGCCTCCTGGGACCCAATCCACTGCAGCCGCCACCCACAATAAGCAATAAGACACACGGATTATAAGAAGCACCACCATTTTATTACGTTTTTTTTTCCTATTTTGATCCCTAAATTTGGGGTGCGTCTTATAATCTGCAAAATACGTTATATGTGTTTCTTCATTTACTTTGTTAAACCATGCCAGATGAGGAGACAAAATAAGACTCGGAAGTTTGATTTATACCAAAACTTATTTGATTTTTGTTAGTTATTAAAATGTACCATAACTGCAAGATTATTATTTTGTTTTAGTAAAAGAGGTTTGGAAAAGTAGATTGAATTATTTTCACAGTGGATCAATTTTAACAGAGCACTTACTTTCTTTAACAATATATTCACTAATCACCTTCCATCAGAGCACTGCAGCCTCTGGTAAAAGTTAAAATAGGTTCAATAAAATGTTGTAAAATAAAAAATTACTTCCCACAAAATAAAATATAATTTTTAATATGTATGGATTGGATTTTTTGTGCTACCACAGTATATCAACTCATCGAAAGATAATATATTTTTTAAATTGCATCATGCATGTTGTGAAATGAAAACATAAAAACAGTGCTGCTTCTTATTATATCAATGCATAAAAAATTTAAATCAAGTGAAAAATTAAATGAACATCAATATGGTACCAAGAAAATACAGCTCATCCTGCAAAAATACCTCCGTGTGGCTTTATTAACAGGACATTAAATAATTATGTGTTTTAAGCATGCTGCATAAAGTTCAGAAAAAGTGCTTAAATGTAAAATAAAAAAAAATGTATTTGGCAATACCATAATCATACCAATAGTATTTATACTATGTGGTTCATGGCATTAAAAAATGCAAAAATCAGTGGCAGAATTGCTGTTTTTTTCCATTTGAGTATTGGGAGCTCAAAACTTGCCGAACAGGGGAATTAATAAAAAGTGATTTATATGTTCTTTGAATGCTTGTAAAAAGATTGTAGTTTTGTATTTTTGCAATGTGAACAATTCCACACTCAGCTTGTTTCTTTTCCTTTCTTTGTTTGCATTAAACCTAGATTGTCATTGCCAATCACACACATACTGGGCATGTAGAAAAAGTCTCTTTAGAATATGACTGTTGAAGGAAACCTCTTGTACTACCCTGTGATGCATTACAAATGGATACACTGTCAGCTGTACAGTGTTTCTAAACAGTTAGAAATATTGCATTGTTTTAAACTTTGCATCAATTTTTGGTATTGTTTGGCATATTCAATATCGTTTCACTAATAATGTAGCTTTTGAAACCAAATTCAAAGACTGGCACATAATAGCTTCTGTTCTCGGAAAAGCTTAAAGTTATTTCAAAATCAGACTTAGAATGCCTGAATGTACACTTATTCTCTTAAAAAAATAAAATTGCAAAAAATATTGTGATCTTTGATGATCCAAGACCCCATCCTCTGTAGCTGGGTAAAACAATAAATTCTTGTTGTCCATGAAAAAATATTTTTGTAATTAAAGATTTAAAAGAGTAAATGCTCTTTTAAAAGTATAAGCACCATATTTGAAATAATAAAACACAAATATCTCAAACCAGAATTTTTCACATTCCGTCAGTAAGGCCAACTGCCCAAAAACTGCATACATAGGCACACAGGTCTTTGAAAACTAAATCCATTCCTACCATTATCTCATTTATCCTTCCTGAGAAATAAGCATTTTAGTTTATATGCAAATGAGGTGTTAAGTGCTCTGGGTGTGACAGAGCACTTCCTATGCTTCTGCCTCACAAGGTTGTTTACAGCAGCCTCTTTAGCTTGATTGGTAGCTCTCTGAGTTCCTTGCCTTGCGCCTGATGTCGCACAGTCAACTTTTAATGAAGCTAGGGGTATGGTGATGGGCAAGCAAATAACTTCTGTAAACAGAGGCTCAGGAAATGCCCTGTCACACCCATATCATTTAATACCCCATTTGTTTAAGAATGAAACCAATGATTTGCTAGCAATGAAGTAATAGATTGAAAGCTAAATTCATCACCACCTTTATATCTTCTAATTCATGCTTGACTATACATGAATTTTAAGAGGCGATGGTTTTACACATTCCCTTTCACAGCCTATTTTATAAGTTGAAAAATGCAATGAATAATGATAATTTACCATGCAAAGTTTGAGGAGATATATTTTATGATGAAGTGGAATGTCAGATCCTTTAATCAAGCCATTTGTAAGCATAAAGAAATAGTTAAGTTGTATAAAGGTACATATTGACCCTTCTGTATAGATGTAGTAAATTGAGACATTAAGGTATAAAAAAAAGCATTAGCTGAAATTATTTACTCATGCTCCAATAAACCGCTAACTTAAATTTGAATTATTTCGTAACATAAGATAAACAGTCTACATTCAGTATTCATTTTTATGGCATGTGTAACGAGTTGGGAATGTCTATAGATTGCAAGGTGGCTCCAATGTTGTCAGGTCAAGGGACAATGCATAGTCTGCTATGTCTGCTTACTCGTTTACTTGTTAAGACAGAAAAATGTGAAGAATACGTGATAAATTCCTACATCATAAGCGGTGACCAATATATTTACTTTCTTTTCTTTACTCACTATCCAAGCTTCAACAATTTACTATTCTAAATATATAATTTTATTCAAATTATTCTCATAGCCGAAAACTGTACACAAAAGATTAGATTATTAAACCCTATATGATGTTAGACTCTACATCAGGAATTACATTTCTTCCAAAATCTCCATAGAATAAAGATTGTTTAGAAATTTATATTCCAGTACATGATAATAGGATAGTTAATATAGTAATATTGCTAAAATACTCCTGAAAACCTTTGCATTCCTTTATATAACTAACACCTAACTAATAAATGGTATATGGTAATATTATTTACAGCTAATACAATATTTTATGGAAAATCAGCAAGCTGCCAATCATTTATATTTTTTTTTATTAAAGCAGCTAAAAAAATCAAACATTTCTCATAAAAAAAAATTTGCTTGTGTGGCCATTTTCCAAGACCTATAACATTTTCATTTTTCTGGATATGGGCTCTGTGTGGCTTATTTTTTTGTGCCACGAGCTGACATTTTTACTGGCTACCATTTTGGAATAGATGTAATGTTTTGATCACCTCTTATTGCATTTTATTGCAATGTTGCAGTGGCCAAAAACCTTGTAATTCTTATATTTTAATTATTTTTTTGTTACGACATTTACTAATTGTATACATTTATTTTATATTTTGATAGATTGGACTGTTAAGAATGCAGTGATACCAAATATGTGTGGTTTTAAAAAGTGTGGGAGAAAAAGTGGGACTGATTTAAACTTTTGTGTTTTATAATGTTTTCGATATTCTTAAAGACTTTTTCTCACTTTTTATTGGATTTAATAGTCCTCTTAGGGACTTGAAGCTTTGATCATCTGATCACTTGTGCCATATATTGAAGTGCATCAGTACCAGTTCTGAGAGATTCCTGGGTCGCCTGGAATGCACAGCTCTTTTGAGGTATAGCCACAGATTTTCAAATGATCTTCAGATTAGGAGACTGTGTGGGCTATTGTAAAATCTTCAGCTTGCACCTTTTGAGGTAGTCTATTGTGGATTTTGACCAGTGTTTAGGATCATCATCCATTTGTAGAAGCCATCTTCTCTTCAATTTCAACTTTTTTTTACAGATGGTGTTATGTTTAAAATTTCATTAAATCCATTCTTCCTACTTTATGCTGTTACTAATGAGTTGAACTGTGGTAACCTCATCACTGAATTTTTCCCACGATGCTGAGGTCACCGGAGTTCAGCCCTGCTGCGAACACAGTCTCACTGACAGGTGGTAACCACTATGATGTCACAGCTAGTCACTGATGCTGTGCTCGCAGCAGTTCCTTCACCAGTGGTTCTCAGCCTAGACAGTCGCATCTTGGCACCTTGCTGGTTGAAAACTATTAATCCACCATACATGGATTATGGTGTGGAACAGAACAATGGACAGGTGATGGATATTGGTTTTTTATTTTAATTTTATTACAGGAGATGAGGGATTCAGTGGAATTAGGTGTTAGGTGAGTATAACTGTGTTTGTTATTTTTAAATAAAAATGGAAAACTGTGTATTGTTTTATTTATAATAAAGGACTTTATACTTTCTGTGTCTTTATTTAACAGATAACTACACACGTGGTCAAAATTGTGGTGAAAATAATGTGACAAAAGGGACATGTTAAATCAAGGTGTGTCCACTAATTAGCATCACAGGTGTCTACAATCTTGGAATCATTGAGTGGGCCTGTATAGAAAGCTACAGATACGCACTGTGCTATTTGGTGACATGGTGTGTATCACACTCAATATGGACCAGAGGAAGCGAAGGAAAGTGTTGTCTTCGGAGATTAGAAAGAAAATTATAGACAAACATGTTAAAGGTACAAGTTATAAGACCATCTCCAAGCAGCTTGATGTTCCTGTGACTACAGGTGCACAAATTATTCAGAAATTTAAGCTCCATGAGACTGTAGCCAACCTTCCTGGACATGGCCGCAGGAGGAAAATTGATGGCAAATCAAAGAGACAGATAATGTGAATGGTAACAAAAGAGCCCAGATAAACTTAACAGATTAAAGGGGAACTTCAAGCTCAAGGAACATTCAGTGTCGGATCGCACCATCCGTTGTTGTATCAGTCAAAGTGGACTTCATGGGAGTCACCAAGTAGGACATCATTGTTGAAAAAAAATCATAAAAAAGCAAGACTGGAATTTGCCAAACTACCTGTTGACAAGCCACAAAGGTTCTGGGAGAATGTCCTATGGACGGATGAGACAAAAATGGAACTTTTTGGCAAGGCACATCAGCTCTTTGTTCACAGATGGAAAAATGAAGCATATCAAGAAAAGAACACTGTCCCTACTGTGAAACATGGAGGAGGCTCTGTTATGTTCTGGGGATGCTTTGATGCATCTGGCACAGGGTGTTTAGAATCTGTGCAGGGTACAATGAAATCTCAAGACTAACAAGGGATTCTAGAGAGAAATGTGCTGCTCAGTGTCAGAAAGCTTGGTCTCAGCTGCAGGTCTTGCAGCAGGGTAATGACCCAAAACATACAGCTAAAAACACTCAAGAATGGCTAAGAGGAAAATATTGGACTATTCTGAAGTGGCCTTCTATGATCCCTGACCTAAATCCTATTGAGCATCTTTGGAAAGAACTGAAACATGCCGTCTGGAAAAGGCTGTCACGCTGTCTAGCAGATGTATAAATATATAATGTCAGTAATCTATCAAGTGGGACAACATTCTATATAACATATAAATAGGTAACATTAACATGTATATATAGCATAGTATTACCTGACATAATATCCTGTGGGTCAATACTGAATCCTTTTCACGCTGTCTCTGGCTAGAGGTGGACCGGGGTCTATGCTGACCCTAAACTGGGGTCCTGACTAGTCCCTCTACCTGGAGGTACTGTTAATGGTACAGAGGTCCAGGCCACCAGCGTAAACCCTGTCTCCTATAAATCCCTGACCACTGTAATCTAGTCCTTAGAAGGACCCTGATTACCACCATAGGGAATGGACAGGTAAAGGTTAACAAACAGTATAGACAAACGAGACAGACAGGGGATAAAGTAAATACTGTCTTGCATACAACATTAAAACACAGAGGGAACACCAAAGGTCTAGGAGATAAACTATAAGCAAGGTGAGGAGAAACAACAAAAGAGCTCTTAGCTTAAGTCTTCTCAAGAACCGTTCCTATCTGCAGTCTGTATGAATGCTTTCACCGGCATCTAACCAGCAGACTGGCAGCTATATAAAGGAAGCTAATTAGAACATAATCAAAAGCAGCCGGGCGAGGCTGGACCTAGTCTTAGCAAAGAGCTAGGTAAAATTAACTCCCTCATTACCAAACACAAAGAAACAGCAACTCAGCTGCGAGAAGTCAGAATGTGCAATCGCGACAATCTTCGTGGCGATGCACCCATGACAGTACCCCCCCTTCTTCGAGGGGCCTCCGGACCCTCAGGGCCAGGTCTGTCCGGGTAAGTCGTGTGGAAGGTCCGAACCAATCGATCTGCGTTAATCTCAGACGCAGAGACCCACGTCCTCTCCTCAGGACCATATCCCTTCCAATGAACCAAATACTGAAGGGACCGGCGATTCAGACGTGAGTCAATGATCTTCAACACTTGAAATTCTAAGTTACCATTGACCACCACTGGAGGAGGAGGTAGAAGTGACGGTATAACTGGCGCCACGTACCTCTTAAGCAACGATTTGTGGAATACATTATGGATTTTAAACGTAGGAGGGAGGTCCAGACGAAATGCCACAGGATTAATTATAGAACTGATCCTGTATGGACCGATGAACCTGGGACCCAGTTTCCAGGAGGGAACTTTGCGTTTTATATTCTTGGTAGACAACCACACCAGATCGTTCACACCTAGGTCCGGACCAGACACTCTCCTCCTATCAGACCTCCGCTTGAAACAGTTCCCCATAGCACTCAGACCATTCAGCACTCCTCTCCAAACTGAAGCAAGTGACGACGAGAATCGTTCCTCCTCAGGAACCCCAGATGGACGGGTATGTGGGGTCTTAGAGCGAGCACAAACTCCACAGGACGCGACAAAAGTTATTACCTCTTTATTTAAGTTAGGCCACCAAAACCGGCGAGAAAGGAGATCCACAGTTCCTTTACTCCCTGGATGTCCTGCTAAAGCAGAACTATGATGTGCCTCGATAACTTTTTGTCTTAACTGATTAGGAACAAACAGTTTCCCTGGAGGTCCTACAGGGGCGTCCCCCTGAGCCTCCAACACCTCCTCCTCAAGCTCAGAGCACACAGCCGACACTACCACTCCTTCCTGAAGGATAGGAACCGGGTCATCCGTCTTTCCGGCCCCTGGGA
This sequence comes from Oophaga sylvatica, assembly GCA_033576555.1. Classification (NCBI taxonomy): domain Eukaryota; kingdom Metazoa; phylum Chordata; class Amphibia; order Anura; family Dendrobatidae; genus Oophaga; species Oophaga sylvatica. The sequence goes on along the minus strand of JARQOD010000003.1, from coordinate 229,804,792 downwards.
AACTACGAGATAAGGCATCAGGAAGCAATTTTATTGAGCAGTCATACGTGCGATGAGGAGGTAACTTTTGACACCCCTCCTCTGAGAACATCTCCCCAAAGTCCTCCAGAAAAGGAGGCAAAGTCCTAGGCACGACCGCACCGATGACCGTGTTCATGCAGTTATTCTTGCAAAATTCACCCCACTGGCTTATCTTTCTGGATTGCCAATCAATCACTGGGTTATGTTTAGCCAACCAGGGAAGTCCCAACACAATAGGAGTAGGAAGACCCTCCAACACATAACAAGACAACTGTTCTTTATGTATTGCCCCTACTCGAAGGTCTATGTTATGAACAGCTTGTACAAAGCTACCTTGACCGAGAGGTCTGGCGTCAATAGAAAGTATAGGGATCGGTTTGGCCAATACACTCAGTTGCATACCTTGCACCTGGGCAAACCGAGCGTCCACCATATTAGCCCCAGACCCACAATCAAGAAGAACAGAAATCCTCTCAACTCTCGCACCAACCACCACCTCCGCAGGCACGAGAAATTGAGACGGACCTGGGGACGAAATACCTACTCCCAGGTTGTCGTCCACCACACAACCTGGGATTAACAGTTTTTCGGTGACTTTTTTGCTCAATGAGGCACGGGAGGGACACCCCCAACAAAATGTCCCTCTCTCCCGCAGAAGAAACACCTTCTTGTCTTGCGGCGCACCGCCGATTCCCTCCTACAAAATGATGTCCCACCCAACTGCATAGGTTCCTCAGAACAGACCAGGGGAACCTCCATATAAGGGACTTTAGTAGTGGGTGGAGTAATAACAGGGGGCGGAGTTACCTCGCACCTCCTCCGAAGCCGTCTATCAATACGAATAGCAAGGGCCATAGCAGCCTCCAGTGACGGAGGAGAATCATACTGAGCCAAAACATCTTTTAAATTGTCAGATAACCCTTGACAAAACTGGCTCCTAAGAGCTGGGTCATTCCACTGAGTATCTGTGGCCCATCTACGGAACTCAGAAGAAAATTCCTCCGCCGGACGATCTCCCTGCTGTATCCTACGTAACTTCGTTTCAGCAAGGGAGACCCGATCCGTGTCATCATACACCAGCCCCAGGGCAGCAAAAAATCGATCTACTGACTGGAGGGCCGGGGAGCCCGGAGGAAGAGAGAACGCCCAGGATTGAGGGTCCCCTTGTAAGAGCGAGATGACAATTCCCACCCTCTGCTCCTCACTCCCCGATGACCGAGGCCGTAGCCAAAAGTACAATTTACATGCCTCCCGGAAGGTAAAAAATTTGTCCCGCCCACCAGTGAACCTGTCCGGGAGAGCAACCTTAGGTTCAGATCTGGTTTGCTCCGGGGGGACAAAACCTTGGACTTAATGTCCGTAAACTCCATAGACAATTTCTGCAACTGCAGGGCAAGCTGGGCTACTGGATCCATGGTAGCTGGGGAGAATCTATAGTTTGGCCGGTGAAAATGTCACGCTGTCTAGCAGATGTATAAATATATAATGTCAGTAATCTATCAAGTGGGACAACATTCTATATAACATATAAATAGGTAACATTAACATGTATATATAGCATAGTATTACCTGACATAATATCCTGTGGGTCAATACTGAATCCTTTTCACGCTGTCTCTGGCTAGAGGTGGACCGGGGTCTATGCTGACCCTAAACTGGGGTCCTGACTAGTCCCTCTACCTGGAGGTACTGTTAATGGTACAGAGGTCCAGGCCACCAGCGTAAACCCTGTCTCCTATAAATCCCTGACCACTGTAATCTAGTCCTTAGAAGGACCCTGATTACCACCATAGGGAATGGACAGGTAAAGGTTAACAAACAGTATAGACAAACGAGACAGACAGGGGATAAAGTAAATGCTGTCTTACATACAACATTAAAACACAGAGGGAACACCAAAGGTCTAGGAGATAAACTATAAGCAAGGTGAGGAGAAACAACAAAAGAGCTCTTAGCTTAAGTCTTCTCAGAACCGATCCTATCTGCAGTCTGTATGAATGCTTTCACCGGCATCTAACCAGCAGACTGGCAGCTATATAAAGGAAGCTAATTAGAACATAATCAAAAGCAGCCGGGCGAGGCTGGACCTAGTCTTAGCAAAGAGCTAGGTAAAATTAACTCCCTCATTACCAAACACAAAGAAACAGCAACTCAGCTGCGAGAAGTCAGAATGTGCAATCGCGACAATCTTCGTGGCGATGCACCCATGACAAAGGCATCCTTCAAACACGGGACAACTCGAGCAGTTTGCTCTTGAGGAGTGGGCCAAAATACCTGTCTTGAGGTACAGAAGTTCCATTGACAGTTACAGGAATCCTTTGATTGCAGTGATTGCCTCAAAAGGTTGTGAAACAAAATATTAAATTAAGGGTACCATCATTTCTGTCCAGGCCCATTTCATAAGTTTTATTTTTTAAAAAAATATGTGAAAGTATGGTTGAAAAGCAATGTCTGACTTTCATTTGTTCATTTTCATAGATTTTTGATTTATTATTGCTTTTGTCAGATTCAAGTTATTTCTGTCACCATTGTGGGATTTTCTGTCATTAAATGAGGGGTACACTACCAACAATTTTGACCACGTGTGTATAGGATTAGTAATGGAGAGGTGTCTTATAGACACCTCTCCATTACTAATTTGTGCGTTTGATGTCACTTGACAATACAAAGGTGACATCAATCCCACAAATATGAACCCCATTTGCCACCACTACAGGGCAAGTAGGAAAAGCCGGGCAAAGAGCCAGAAATGGCGCATCTAATAGATGTGCCTTTTCTGGGCATCTACGGACCACTAGTTTTAGGCTGGAGGGTCAAAATCTATGGCCCCTTACCAGCCTGAGAATACCAGCCCCCAGCTGTCAGCTATAGCAAGGCTAGTTGTCAAAAATGGGGGGACACCAAGTGTTTTTTTTAATTATTTATCTTATTATTTATTCTTGATAACCAGCCTTGCTAAAGCTGACAGCTGATGGTTTCAGCTCCCAGCTGTGAGTTTTGCCTGGCTGGTTATAGAAAATACAGGGGATCCCATGCCGGATTTTTTATTTATTTATTTATAGCGCAGATGGCGTGTGATGAATACTTCCATCAGCCGCTCCTGCTGTCACTGTTATTAGTGGCAGCAGGTGTAGGCTGTTGGGAGCAATAGTCCCATTAGCCACAACCTGCTGTCATTGTTGTCACTTGAATACAACTCTCATCATTCTCCCCTGTTTGCGTTTATCACCATCAGAGCAGGGGAGAATGATGAGAGCCTTTTTCAGCATCTGGTGCCCGCTACACCACTTACTATACCATTGCTTCCTGGCGCCCAACCGATGTGGCACTGATGCAGCACATGGATGGCACATAGGCGGCACACGGTTGCCAAGCGTGTGCCACCAGTATTACACACACGGACACAGAGACACTGACATCTTCGGTACTGTTTTTTCCGTTACCAGAAATATCAGGACCTGTGAAACAGGCCTTAAATAGATCAAAATGAGTTCAATACAGTACTCGGAGACCTTAGAGTGCTATACCTGTGTTCTGAGAGCAATTCCAGGCTTTGAAGCATTGAGATGAGATAGGGATTTCTTCACCACAGATCAAATTTTGGAGGAAAAATCTGCAAAGCATGCAAATTAAAATTTCAAAAGATCTGCTCATCTCAAACCTTGATGTTAATTAACTCAATGAACTTTGAATCTTTATGTAAATGAAGATTATGGTGAGTAGAGATGAGCGACTTTCCCATTTTTCGGGTCGAGTCGGGTTTCGTGAAATGGAACGGAAATGGTCGGTTCGGAGTCGAAAATCCAACCCCAATGCAAGTCAATGGGATATAAATTGCCCCCCTTATCACAGTCAGCAGGGCCGGCTCCAGGTTTTTATGGGCCCCGGACGAAAGAGTCTCAGTGGACCCCTTTAACGCAGACCACGATTCATGATGCTCCGATACTGCAGAGAAATATGGGTATAGTACAAGACCAAAGATTTCACTTCTTATTATAATTTCACGAGTGATATCTATTGTAAATTCTACAATAGCTCAGAAACTGTTGAATCATCACAACACACAGTACAGACCGGACAGTATAGTCCTCCATACAATATTATGGGCCAAATATAATGCTCCATAAAGAATATTGGACCCCAAATAATGCTCCATACAGAATACTGGACCACATAAATTGCTCCATACAGGATACTGGTCCCCATATAATGCTCCATACAAAATATGGAGCTGTCCTCTGCACTGTGCTGCGCTCTGCACTGTTACGGCTCAGGAAAGGGCGCTGTGGAAAGACGTCATCGCGCCCTCTGACCTGAGACATCACAGTGCAGAGCTGCAGAAGACACCAGAGCTGCGGAGGCACGGGGAGAGGTAAGTATTGTGCCGGCTGCCGGGGCCCTGAGCAAGCGGGGGGCCCAGTGGCGGCGCTAACACCGCTCTCCTCCACTAACGGGCGCCAGCAGAGGTGTATCTAGGTTTTCTGGCACCCAGGGCAAGAACTCAGTTTTGCGCCTCCCTCCACACACACCCCCCTAACCCTAAGCCCCCCTTCACACTGAATAATCTCCCCTCCACACAAATAATAAATACCCCCTCCACACTGAATAATCCCCCTCCACACAAATAATAAATACCCCCTCCACACTGAATAATCCCCCCTCCACACAAATAATAAATACCCCCTACACACTGAATAATCCCCCCTCCACACTGAGTAATCCCCCCCACACAGAATAGATCCCCTCCACAAAGAAGGAATTCCACCCACACACAAGCAAAGAATAAATCATCCCCCTTCTACGCTGAATCTGCAGCTGCACAGACACACGAGGCAGGAGCACTTACATCAGATCTTCTGCTCTCTTCTGCCTGCCGGAAAGTGACTTCAGCAGCGTGATCACATGACATGATCATGCTGCTGACGTCGGCTTCAGTTGTACTCGCGTCTGAAAGACGCAAGCACACTTGTTCACTGGACTCTGGGAGCCGGCGTGCTGCAGCTTCTTTGTGCTGGCTGTCAGCTTGACAGCCGGCACTGAGAACAGCCGATTCCCAGTCCAGAGGGTGCAGAATACAGCTGCCAGAGGAGACACTGCGGACCGCCGCATTAGGCGGTCCGACTGCGCCCCCCCTAGATACGCCTCTGGGCGCCGGCGTGCCCAAAGGCGAGTGGGCCCCCCCACCGGCTCAGGGCCCCGGCACTTGCCCGGGTGTGCCGGGTTCTGACGCCGGCCCTGACAGTCAGGCAGCCTACTAATCAGATGTGATGCTCCATACAAGCAATTTGTACACTGTCACTGGCAGGCAGCTCTGCTACTCCACCTAATTAATTGCCCCCTTATCACAGTCAAGCATCCTACTAATCAAATCTGATGCTCCACACAAGCAATTTCTACAGCATCACTGGCAGGCAGGCAGCCTAAGAACCAGCGTTTCTGCACACAGCAAAATCCTCCCCTCTCACTGCACAGTCACTGTACAGCTAATCGCTATCAGCAGAAAGTAATTTTTTTTTAGGCCCTGCCTAACGCTCTCCCTGCTCAGACGCACCGCCAGCAACCTTCCACTACACTGAGTTCGGCAGATGTAAAATGGCGGTTGGCGCTGAGGGATTTTATGTGCACTGTGATGCCACTGAAAGCCAGCCAATCGCTGCAATGCCCTTCTCTAAGATGGTGCAGGCCGCTGCCTATGTCATCCCGTTACCCACAGCCTGCGTCCTTGCTCATTGGCCGAGAAAAGGCGCTTAAAGTGTAGGGGAAAACCGACTCCAGCAAAATGGTCGCCGAACACATGACCGAACTCACTCCACGGTGGGGTTTCATTTCATGAAACCCGACTTAGCCGAAAATCGGCGACTTTTGAAAATGAACGACCTGTTTTGCTCAACTCTAATAGTGAGGATAGTCAAATTCCTAGCTAGTGCATTGGTCATCGTCATTTTTCCACACCTAGTTTGTCTTCTGTACCACAGAAGAGATAGCAGTCTAGAAGAGATGTCAGTCAAGGATATGAAGGTAAACCTAATGAAGAATAATGCGATGGAACAATGTACTAGCTGGGAATCGGCCCATTTAAAATTTATTTTCTCAGTGATGGTAAATCCTTTTTGCTTCCAGGATGGTACTGTTGAACTTACAAGCTAAAGTGACACTGATGCTCTTGACAGGTGCATTTTAATTCCTGTTTTAACAACTTAATAAAAATGCAACTCCTTGCAAAATTCAGCTGGGGCAGACAGCAATTTGCCATGAATTCTTCTCATGGTACCCTCAGCAAACAGTTGATTTTCTATATAAGTTGCAAAACAGGTATTCATATCAGAATGTTGTGTCCTCATGATTTTTTTTCTTGGTTAATTATTGTAAACTATTTTTAATTTATAGATGAGAACATTGTCTTTAATGATTTCATTATTATCTGTAAATAGACATTTGAATGAGATTTTTGTACTGTAGTTGCATACTCTGGAAAATGTACTGCCCTAGAAGTGCATGCCATATTCTCCACAGTGAGTGTTTTTCTCATTATTATCAAATATGGATGGAAATGTGTTCTTGGAATTTATATTTAATAGTCAAGATCTTTTGAATATTTCTGAGACTGCCAATTTGAAGTCTAATATGATTAGAGCACCTTTTGTCTCTGCCTTTTTTCTCTTCCTCTTTCTCAACACGATTATGTCAAGTGAAAGTATCTGAGTTATATGCTTCATTTTATTATGGCCGTATTCCGTGAAACTCTCCATGTGTTTACCTTCACTTTTAGACTGTGTGTTCTTTGTGGTTCCTGGCAACACCTTGAATTCCTCCCTGTCTATTACTTTACAATGGAATGCTAAGCCACAGAATGTAGAACAGTGGATAGTACAAGTATGAAAATGTCAGTAATCTCAAATAAAATTCACATCTTGAATAGGAATTAAGAATTGACGCCTTTCATTTTTTTTTCTTGTACTATGATATAAAGCAGAGCTTGTCACATCCAAAAGAGGTTGCTGTGACTCTTTTGAGGATATCTTATATTTAAAGTTATTTTATTATATCACATGAAAGTATTTAGGAAATTTTATCATCATTATTATTATTATTAAAATTATTAATAATTTTTTTTGTACTGATTATAGTGGAAAAGGGTATAAACCACTTTTGTATCAATATCTTGTCCTCAGAGACTAAAATGGATATATTATCTTTCACAAAGTTTTTATATTCTGTAAGTAGTGGTGGCCTCCATAGATGAAAGATGTTAAGATTGTCATTTAATATAACAGTATAAAAAATTTAGTTGTCGTGAATTCAATTTAATGTAAAACTATTCAGCATAAAAGTCCTTCAGATTTTCTCCATTTGTGGTGAAAATAGAGTGAAGTGGAACACTTTTATGATCTTTTCTTACTGGATATAATCATAATTTATCTACAGAATAGTAGATAAATGTATCACTGGTGGTTGGAATGCTGGAAGAGAATTAAGAGTCCATAGCCCCATTGTCATGATCCAGACTGGGTTTTGAGTCCTGTCTTTCCATGTTCCCAGTCTGGTCATTTCAAGGGTTAACTTTTCTCAGCCTCAGTTTGGTCTCGGGTTTGCTATTTAGCTCCGCTGCATCGTACAGGCAGTGTCAGCTATAGTTCTGCCTTTTGCGTGTGTATCTGACTCTAGTATATCCTGATTTGCCCTGCTGTGATCCCTTACTTGCCCCGTGTCTGTTTATTCCGTCTGTCTGTCCTGACTCAGGATTTCCCTGTAAGTTGGTTGACTCCATGGTTTTGACTTGACTTGCATTCGGACCTGCTTTTGTCTTCTGTCTTTGTCTTATCTGCTTCTGACTGTTGCTGACGCCCTGGCTTGATTCTGACCACGTGTACTGCTGTGACCTCTGGTACTTCTGCTCCTGACCAGCTTTGACTTCTTCAACTTGCCTCTGACCCTGAGTTTGTTTATTCCGTTTTGTACTGCGTTTCAGTGTGTTGCTTGACTCGGCCTGTTTGACTACTCTGCTGCCACCTGCGGTAGCCTTGCTGCTGCATTGCAAGCCTGCCCTGGGAGTGTGTAGTCCTTCCTCCACTCTATGGCCATCTAGTGGAGTCTGCACATACCTGCATTGCAGCAGCCTGACACCCATGTTGAAATGCAGTATGTGAATGGAGTGATAATGAACATGTGCACCAGAGACTAGATTTGCTGCTTATGAGCTTGTGCAGATGACCATATTTTTGGTCCGATTGTGATCAGATAGAACATCAGATCACATTCAGACCACTGTCCTTCTATGGGCCCATGCACATGTCCGATTTTTTTCATTGGCCCGAGCCAGTCCAAGGAAAAAATTGTAGCATGCATAATTTCATGACATCCAAGGGCGGTTCCATTTTCATGAACTGACAGAATGAAGACGATGGAGATATTTTTTCCATCCTTTCCACATCCGAGAAAATCTGAGCACAACATGATCACAATCTGATCAAACTCCAAACAGCATCTAATCAGAGTGTTATTTGCACAATCTAACTGATTTTCTGGGATGAGAGAAAATACGGTTGTGTGACCCTAGCCTATGGGAGTGTTGGAGATAGCTAAATACAGCACTTTGTTGTCTCCATAAGCCCCATAGACAGGGAATGATGTGATTGTTCATGCACATTACTGATTGATTTACTCTGGAAAATTTTGGTCAACCATTCTCTTAATTGATGGGGGACCCAGCAGTTGGTGACATAAAGTCCATAATGCGAGGAAAAATACGATTTGTCAGATAAACACATCAAACATGATTTGCTTTTATTTTAATTAAACGAGTTCTTCTTCACTAAAGTTTTGATTGCTGCATGTCAAAAGTAGTCAGCTGGGAGACATGTAGAAAGTACAATCACAGGATACACCATGCCAATGTAATGAGACTAGAAACTCCCTGCTTCAAACCTGTCAAGCTGAAACTTTCAAAACTAATTATAACAGCAAAGCAGAGGTTGAAAAATCTTAGTGGGTGGCTTCAAGTGAAGCCTGCAGCATTTTACAGTCATTTACCTATTTGCCATATTGCTTCCTTTGTAAGACAACTGAGGACACATTTATGTAAAGCAAAAATTTAATCAGCAAAAATGGCCTAATGTGTAATAATGAATGCTATAATGCCTCTATTCAATTTGCAAGGTTGTATACTCTTTACCAATATGTACTGTATGTAGTTATAATCTGACTAAAAGCACCATATATGTTGCTGCATTATTTCTTTCTATGTATACAGTACACAGTCATGGCTGAAAGTGTTGGCTTCCTTGAAATTGTTCCTGAAAATGAAGTTTTTTCTCCCAGAAAATTATTGCAATTACACGTTTTGTAATACACATTTTTATTTCCTTTGTATTGGAACACAAAAAAAAGAGAAAAAAAAATTTGACATAATTTCACACAAAACCTCAAAAATGGTCAGGACAAAATTGTTGGCAATCTCAGCTTAATATTTGGTGGCACACCCTTAGGAAAAAATAACTGCAATCAATCGCTTAGTATAGCTATCAACAAGCTTCTTATACCTGTCAACTGTTATTTTAGACCACTCTTCTCTTGCAAAGTTTTCAAGGTCTATTATATTTGAAGGGTGCCTTCTCACAACAGCAATTTTAAGATCTCTCAACCAGTGTTCAATGTTATTTAGATCTGCACTCATTGCTGGCCATTTCAGAACTCACTAGCGCTTGTTGTCCATTCATTTCTGGGTGCTTCTTGAAGTATGCTTGGGGTCAATATCCTGCTTGAAGTCTCATGACTAGTGTTGAGCGATACTGGCCGATATCCCTAAATATAGGATCGGATTGGATCGGTTCGATACTCAAAAAGTATCGAGTATCGCCGATCCGATACCGGAAACACAATGCAAGTCAATGGGACAGAAATATCGGAACTAAAAAAAACTCTTTCTTTCCTTGTGAACACTAGATATACACACATAGAATACATATATATATATATATATATATATATATATATATATATATACATGTCATTGTGACATATATATACAATATATATATTTATAGTTCATACTCTTCTACATAGTAAAATAGCCTCTGATTCAATTGCCGGGCAATGCCGGCTTTTGTGAAAATACAGAAGCACCCGACTTGAAATGACACATGGTTTACATAGAGTTAACCATGTCTTTTCATGTAGTTTGATATATGGTTTTCACTAACAATTACATGAGTGTATGTGTGCAAAATTAGGGGTTAATTACGGTGTAAATTCGTTGTAAAAAAAGCATTTTTTTGCTACGAATTTACACCTTTAATTAACCCCTACATGTGTCAAATTTTGCACACATACACTCATGTAATTGTTAGTGAAAACCATATATCAAACTACATGAAAAGACATGGTTAACTTTATGTAAACCATGTGTCATTTCATGTCGGGTTCTGTATTTTCACAAAAGCCAGCAATTGAATTAGAGGCTATTATACTATGTAGAAGTGTATGTACTATAAATATATATATATATATGTGTCACAAATTTAATGACATGTATATATATATATATATATGAGGTGTAAAATTGTTGAAAAAAAATGCGTGGGCTCCCGCCCTATTTTCTCAACCAGACAGACAAAGCCAGCGAGTGGGGACAGATAATAATAGCCCAGAGAGGGATCATTATTTTTGCCCCCCCCCCCGGCTACTAACATCTACCCCCAGACACCCAAGAAAAGGCAAATCTATAATTAGATTCGCCCTTTCTGGCACTTTGCCTGTCTATTCCCATTGCCCTGTAGCGGTGGCGAATGGGTTAATAAGGGGTTAAAGCCACCTTGCTATTGAAAGGTGATTTTAAGCCAGGTTACTAATTGAGAGCTGTCAATTAGACAACTATCAATTATTAATCCTATTGTATGAAATAAAAATAAAACACACACACTTTAATTAAAAATCATTTTAATGAAATAAACACACAGTTTTTGACCATATTTTATTTTACTGCCATTCCTTGCGAAGCCCTTGTTCACCTGTAATAAAAATAAAATAATAAAGCAACATTATTCTTACCTATCCGATGTTCAGTCAGGTCCCCCAATGTAATCCTTCTGAAAGGGTTAAATGTTTACTGCAGAGACCGCAGCTAATGCTGACAGTCTCACAGTAAACCCCCGAATGAATCATCTCCTCTCCTGGCTGACAGGAGAGGAAGTGGTTAGCATAATTGATTGCTTCCCACTTTCACTTCAGGTCAGCCAGTAACACCGCACAGCATCAGTGACGCCAGAGGGTATCCCGGCTGACCTGAAGTGAACTGATTAACAAAAATAAGGGATCCCCTCGAAAAAAAAAATGGCATGGGATCCCACTATTTTTGTTAACCAGCCTGATAAAGTAGACTACTGAGGCCTGATTTTTCAGGCTGTTAAGGAGCCAATATCCATGGACCTTGCAAGCCTGATAATACCAGGCCACAGCGTCTGCTTATCTTGGCTGGTTAACAAAAATAGGGGATCCCCTCGAAAAAAAATGGCGTGGGGTCCCCCCTATTTTGTTAACCAGCCAGATGAAGCAGACTGTTGAGGCCTGGTTTTTCAGGCTGGTAAGGATCCAATATCCATGAACCTTGCAAGACTGATAATCCCAGGCCACAAAAGTCTGCTTAGCTTGGCTGGTTAACAAAAATAGGGATCCCCTCGAAAAAAAAATGGCGTGGGGGTCCCCCTATTTTTGTTAACCAGCCAAGTAAAAAGCAGACTGCTGCGGCCTGGTATTAAAAGACTGTCAAGGCCCATATATTTTGGCCCTCAACAGCCTAAAAATACCAGGCTGCAGCAGCCCCACAAATGGCGCATCCAAAGATGCGCCATTTGTGGCACTTTACCCAGCTCTTCCCACTTGCCCTGTAGCGGTGGCAAGCGGGGTAATAAGGGGTTAATGTCACCTTTGATTGAACGGTGACCATAAGTCCGGTTAATAATGGAGAGGCGTTAATAAGACACCGATCCATTATTAATCATAGTTTGTAAATTTTTTAAAAAAATACACAGCAAGAAAAAAGTATTTTAATGAAATAAAACACCACGCAGTTTTCATTAATTTTATTTCACGCTCATCCTGCGACGCAGTCGTTCACCTGTAAAAAAACAAAAATAATAAACCAACACAAATACTCCCTCTCCGACACAGTCCAAAATCACAAGTGTCCCACGATGAGTCCAGCTTTGCTACATCTGGATGCCAGGCTGAGCCTGACATCCACATAGAGCAGAGCTGCTTACCATTGCGGCTTTCCCGGTGGTGACGTCATCCGGACTGGTTTAAGGCCAGCTGTCGCGAGAGTACAGCTACCCGAGATTACCCAGTACCCGGCAGTCACTGCAGTTATCGCGAGATGCTGCACGTAACCGCCAGGGAGAGGGTAATCGCCGGCCCGGATGGACGGATGGACGTGACCGCCGGGGATCTTCTGCCAGGTAAGTGTTGCTTACACCTGACAGACCCGACCGACACTGACAGTGACAGTTTCGGGAAAATCCTGTGTCACGTACTTCATTCTGTGACACAGGAACTCCCATAGACTTTGTCGGAAAACTACGATTCCGGTATCCGATATGACAAAAATATCGGAACTCAGAATCGGAATTCCGATACAGCAAATATCGGCCGATACCCGATATTTGCAGTATCGGAATGTTCAACACTTCTCATGACCTGGGGCGCAAAACCCAGCTTCCCCACACTGGTACTGTGTTGTTTTCTTTGTAGGTCTCATTCCATTTTCAATAAACAATAAAACGATGTGTTTTGTCAAAAAGTTCTTTCTTGTTCTCATCTGCCCACAAGACGTTTTTCCAGAGGGATTTTGTTTTGCTCTCGTACATTTTGGCATACTTCAGTCTAGCATTTTAATGTCTGTGTCAGTAGTGGGGCCCTACTGAGTCTCCTGCCACAGCATTTCATTTTGTTCAAATGTTGATGGATAGTTTTCACTGACAATGAGACAAAACTTGATTGGGGCTCCTTATCCACCACAGGGACTATCCTGTGTTGCAACCTTTCATCAGTTTTTCTCTGCCTTCCATGTCCAGGAAGATTAGCTACAGTGCCATGGGTTGTAAACTTCTTGACTATGTTGCACATCGGGACAAAGGAACATCAAGATCTCTGGAGATGGACTTGTAACCTTGAGATTGTTGATATTGTTCAACAATTTTGGTTCTCAAGTCCTCAGACAATTCTCTTCTCTTTTTATTCTCTAAGCTTAGTGTGGCACACACAGACATACAATGCAAAGATTAAGTCAACTTCTCCCCTTTTTATCTTATTTCAGGTTATTTTCATATTGCCCATACCTGTTACTTGCCACAGGTGAGCATCACATGTTTGAAACAAAGTTTATTACCCACAATTTTTTGAAAGCTGCCAATAATTTTGTACTTCCCCTATTTGGGCGTTTTGTGTGAAATTATGTCCGATAATTTTTTTCTCTGCCTTTTTGTGTTGTTCCAACACGCACAACTGAAATGAACGTGTTAAGCAAAATGTGTAATTGCAATAATTTTCTGGGAGAAAAACGTCATTTTCTAGTATAATTTCAAGGGTACCAACACTTTTGGCCATGACTAAATTTAATGTATTCTCGCGCTGGCATATACCGTGGGGGTCTCAGCGGTGTCCAGTAAGTTACGATCTGGTATGTCCATTACTTACCTATGACTTCTGATATATATGTGCTTTTTGTGTATCTATGTGGATAGTAAGTGCTTTTGTACTGATTGGGATTTATTTATACATATTTGTCCACTGGTTGTACATAATGCTGTATGATGATTCAGTCATATGTATATAATCCTATAATGTTGATCATCTTTGTATATTTGTGGCCATACCTTTATTATATTTGGACACTTACCTGAGTCTCCGCCATTTTTGGCATGCGGCTTCTTTTTGCACTAGTCACTTTTTAGTCTCCCATTATCTGTATTCTTTGTTCCGTTTGCTGTTTTAACTAATAAAATGATTTGTGTATTATATGGACATCTTGCACTGTAATTTTTGTGAGTTTCTATACGTATATACTCGAGTATAAGCTGAGATTTTCAGCCCATTTTTTAGGGCTGAAAGTCCCCCTCTCGGCTTATACACGAGTCATATACAGGGAGGAGGCAGAGTGCAGCTGTTCTATATACTCACCCCTCCGCCGGCGTGGTCTCTGCAGCTCCTGCTCTTTTCCCGCAGTCTCCGGCGCTAGTGTTCAGCGGTCAGGTGGTACCGCTCATTAAAGTCATGAATAAGAACATATTCATGACTTTAATGAGCGGTACCACGTGACCGCTGAACACTGGTGCCGGAGACCGCGAGAGAAGAGCAGGGCAGAGACACGCCGGCAGAAGGGTGAGTATAAGCGATATTTACCTGTCCCGTTCCACCGCTGCTCGCCGCTGTGTCCTCGGGTCCTCTTGCTGCGATGTTCAGGCAGAGGGCGCGGCGCGCAGTAACCACGTGATCAGTCACTGCTGGAGGACCCAGAAGACAGCGGCGCTCAGCGGTGGACCGAGTGACAGGTACATATCACAGGTGCCGGGGCCCTGAGCGAGCGGTGACACCGGCACCTTCCCCATAACGCGCCGGTGTCCCAGCCTGCTCAGGACACAGGCACCTGGCCCCCAGCAACGAGAGGTGAGTATGTCTTTTGTTTTTGCGGCGGCTGCGGCAGCATAATGGGCCTATTCAATGCAGCATCTATGGGGCATAATACATGGGGCATCTATGGGGCATAATCTATGGAGTATCTATGGGGGCATAATACATGGGGCATCTATGGGGCATAATCTATGGGGGCATAATCTAAGGAGCATCTATGGGGGCAAAATCTATGGAGCATCTATGGGGGCATAATACATGGGGCATCTATGGGGGCATAATCTGTGGAGCATCTATGGGGGCATAATCTGTGGAGCATCTATGGGGGCATAATCTATGGAGCATCTATGGGGGCATAATCTATGGAGCATCTATGGGTGCATAATACATGGGGCATCTATGGGGCATAATCTATGGAGCATCTATGGGGCATAATCTATGGGGCACAATCTATGGAGCATCTATGGGGGCATAATACATGGGGCATCTATGGGGCATAATCTAAGGAGCATCCATGGGGCACAATCTATGGAGCATCTATGGGGGCACAATCTATGGAGCATCTATGGGGCACAATCTATGGAGCATCTATGGGGCACAATACATGGGCAGCATATGGGGCACAATCTATGGAGCAATTTGTGGGGCATAATACATGGGGCAGCATATGGGGCATAATCTCATTTTCCACCCTAGGCTTATACTCGAGTCGATAAGTTTTCCCAGTTTTTTTGTGGCAAAATTAGGGGGGTCGGCTTATACTTGGGTCATCTTATACTCGAGTATATGGTACTTCCTGGAAAAACATTAAATACAATAGTCAGAGTGTTTTGCAGTCCCAACAGTGCTTTGGTATTGTTGTACAGAGGCAAACAAGAGAACAGAGGGTGTATGATAAGGGCTAAAGTAAACAGGAAACACTGCACAAACTACCCGATTAATAGCACAAATGGACCACATGTATAAAAACAATAATTGCAGAAGCACCAATGATTCACATGGGGAAGCACCATGATTAGTACCCTGCTCTAGACAATGTCCTCCCCAAAAATATGAAATAATAAAAGGACTGGCATCCCCCCATGATGTATACCTATTAAGATAGAAAAAAAAATATACACATACATGTAAACCCAAGTCGAAGAGACAACAAGTGAATAAGAAAATGATACCAATATAATTACAAATAACAGTGGCTTCTGAAAAACAGAAAGTACCACAGGCCCCAGGAGGGGACCTGGCTAACCTCCACAAAAGTGCAGACAAAAATGGAAATAGCAAACACAATAGAAACAAGAAGAAAATTTCTTATCTGAAGGTAGCAGACGAAGGCAAGACACCAGCAGACTTCCAAATGAACCAGGAAACAACAATTGATCACCGGCGAGGATCATGGGAAGGCAGCTCCTTATATCAGCCCAGTCAGTGACTCTTGATTGCCAGTCATCGCTGGCAGGTGAGGAGGACCTGTCATTAGATACAGCTTCAGTACAGTCAGCAACCACTAGAGAGAGCTCATAAATTGTCTCCAACACGTTCACAACAGTACCCCCCCTTGAGGAGGGGTCACCAAACATTCACCTGCGCCACCAGGCCAATCAAGATGAGCTCGGTGATAGGCACGAACCAGTCTCTCCGCATGAATGTCAGAAGCAAACACCCAAGAATTGTCCTCCTGACCATAACCTCTCCACTTAACCAAGTACTGGAGCCTCCATCTAGTGAAACGAGAATCCAATATCTTCTCCACTTCATACTCCAGATTGCCCTCAACCAAAACAGGCTCAGGAGGCGCAGCCATAGGAACCACTGGCTCGACAAACCTTTCAATAAAGATTTGTGGAAGACGTTATGAATCTTAAACGTCCCTGGAAGAGCCAAGTGAAAAGAAACTGGATTAAGTACTTTCAAGATCCTATAAGGTACAATGAACCTTGGCTTAAACTTTGGAGACGCAACCTTCATAGGGATATTCTTTGAGGATAACCAAACCAAGTTACCCACTTTAAACCGAGGACCATCAGTCCTATGCCAGTTGGCAAACTGTTGGGCCTTCTCCTGAGAGAGAGACAACTTATCCACTACTTGATCCCAAATCTGCTGCATTCTCTCTACCAGTCAACACCCGGACAGACAGAAGCCTCCACCTGCCCCGAAGAAAATCGAGGATGAAACCCGGACATACAGAAGAAAGGGGACATCTGAGTGGCAGAACTGGCCCTATTATTAAGAGAGAATTCAGCCAGGGGCAAAAAAGAGACCCAGTCATCCTGATCCGCAGACATAAAACATCTCAAATAAGTCTCCAAGGTCTGGTTTGTTCTCTCAGTCTGCCCATTGGTCTGAGGATGAAAAACAGAGGAGAAAGACAGCTGAACTCCCAGTTTAGAACAGAATGTTCTCCAAAATCTGGAAACAAACTGGACTCCCCTATCAGACACAATGTTCTCCGGAATGCCGTGCAAACGAACCACATGCTGAAAAAACAAGGGTACCGACTCGGAAGAGGATGGCAACTTAGGCAAG
Organism: Oophaga sylvatica; assembly: GCA_033576555.1. NCBI lineage: Eukaryota > Metazoa > Chordata > Amphibia > Anura > Dendrobatidae > Oophaga > Oophaga sylvatica. The sequence goes on along the minus strand of JARQOD010000003.1, from coordinate 229,787,623 downwards.
ACAAGATGGATCATCTTAGAGAATCTATCACAGGTCACCCAAATGACAGTCATTCTCTGAGAGACAGGGAGGTCGGAGATAAAATCCATAGAGATATGGGTCCATGGCCTCCTGGGCACTAGCATTAAAAATCCACTAAAGCGAGAACAGGGCTTGGAATGAGAACAAGTCCCACAGGACTGCACAAAATTCCAGACATCGCGAGACAAAATGGCCACCAAAGGACCGACTCACCAAATCTCTAGTACCAAAAATACCAGGATGACCAGCCAACGCATAGCAATGAACTTCAGACATAACTTTTTCTCTCCATTGGTCGGAGACATACAATTTCCCCGCATGGCAACGCTCAGATTTATCCCCCTGAAATTGCTCCAGGGTCAGTCTCAAATTGGGTGAGATAGCGGAAAGAACGACATCCTCCTTCAGAATGGCAGTAGGCTCAGCCACATCAATAGAATCCGCAAGGAAACTCCTAGAGAGGGTATCCGCCTTAACATTCTTAGTACCTGGGAGGAAGGAGACCACAAAGTTAAAACATGTGAAAAACAAGGCCCACCTGGCCTGTTTGGGATTCAATCATTTGGCTGATTCGAGATAGATCAAGTTTTTGTGATCAGTGAGGACCACAACTTGATGTTTGGCTCCCTCCAACCAATGTCTCCACTCTTCGAACGCCCACTTCATAGCCAATAATTCCCGATTCCACATATCATAATTATGTTCAGCTTGGGAAAACTTTCGGGAGAAGAAGGCACAAGGGTTAATCTTAGAGGTTACAGGATCTCTTTGGGACAAAACGGCTCCTGCACCAATCTCAGACGCATCTATCTCCACCTGAAATGGTAGAGAAACATCAGGTTGCCGTAGAACAGGAGCAGAAGTGAATCTACGCTTAAGCTCCTGAACCGCAGAAACTGCCTCAGGAGACCCATTTACAATATCAGAACCCTTCTTGGTTAAATCAGTCAGTGGTTTCACAATACCAGAGAAATTACTTATAAATTTAGGGTAAAAATTAGCAAAACCCAAAAATCTCAGAAGAGCCTTCAATGAAGTGGGCTGAACCCAATCACAAATGGTTTGAACCTTGACTAGGTCCATTTCAATAGCAGACAGGGACAAAATGAATCCCAAAAATGAAACCTTCTGTACTCCAAAGAGACATTTCGATCCCTTAACAAACAAAGCATTCTCTCTCAAAATCCGGAATACCCTCTGAACATGTTCTACATGAGAATCCCAGTCGTTGGAAAATATCAAAATATCGTCCAAATAAACGATCAGAAACTTATCCACCAAGTCCCGGAAAATATTGTTCATGAAAGACTGGAAGATGGAAGGGGCATTAGTGAGCCCAAAAGGCATCACTAGGTACTCAAAATGCCCCTCAGGGGTATTAAACGCCGTCTTCCATTCATCTCCGTGCTTGATGCGAATAAGATTATACGCCCCCCTAAGGTCAAGCTTGGTAAACCAACTGGTACCTTTCACTCTGGAAAACAAATCAGAAATCAGGGGTAACGGATATTGATATTTAATCGTTATCTAATAAAGGAGATGATAGTCAATACATGGCCTCAATGAACCATCCTTCTTGGCCACAAAGAAAAAAACGGTGCTCAAGGTTGAAGTGCATGCTTTGATATGACTCTTTTCCAAAGATTCTTTGATATATGATCGCATAGCCTCATGCTTGGGTACAGATAAATTGAAGAGCCAACCCTTGGGAAATTTACAACCGGGTACCAACTCAATCGCACAATCATAACTCCTAGGACGCAGATTTACTCTCACTAAAAAAATCAGAAAAATCAGCCAAATAGTCGGGGACATCTTCCGACTGGGGAGAGGTAGAAAAAACACTAGTGTCACTACGAACACATTGACCATCCCAACTGGTCACAGACACAGACTTCCAATCCAAAAGAGGATTATTAGTCTGTAACCCAAGGAAAACCCAGTACAATAATGTCATGTAAATTATGTAACACCAAAAATTTGCAATTCTCTTCGAGGTCCGGGTCAAACCGCATTATCACCTGGGTCGAAAACTGGGGTTTATTCTCCGCCAAAGTGGTAGAATCAATACCCAGCAAAGGAATAGACTTCCGCAGGGGTATCATGGGAAAACCACAATGTTTGGCAAAATCAAAATCTATCAGGTTTATAGTTGCTCCTGAATCAACAAAAGTCTGAGCTGAAAATGTGGACACGGTGCAAAGCAAGGTAACAGTCAAAAGAAATTTAGTTTGAACAGTACCCAAAACAACTGAGCGCGCAAAACGTCTTCCCCGCTTGGGGCAGACGGAAATAGCATGAGAAGCATCTCCACAGTAGAACACAAACTTATTACGCTTACGAAACTCATGACGCTGAGCCCCAGAAGCCACTCCATCACACTGCATGGGCTTAGGGGCTGGCTCGCAAGGTGTCACCACCTCTCGCATATTTCTACGCTCACGTAGACGTCTGTCAATTTGAATGGCCAATGCCATAGAGTCATTGAGCCCAGAGGGAACAGGAAATCCCACCATAATGTCCTTTACAGTCTCTGCCAGACCGTTCCGAAAAAGAGCTGCCAGGGCATCGTCATTCCATTTGGTAAGGACTGCCCACTTTCGGAATTTCTGACAGTATGGCTCTGCAGCTTCCTGACCCTGTTTCAATGTCAACAAGGTTTTCTCAGCTTGATCAGTAACATTAGGTTCATCATACAACAATCCCAGAGCCTGAAAAAACATACCAACATCAGTCAAGACAGGATCCCCAGGTGTCAGGGAAAAGGCCCAATCCTGAGGGTCGCCGCGCAACAGGGAGATGACAATTTGAAACTGCTGTGCAGCGTTCCCCGAGGACGTAGGCCTCAAGGCAAAAAACAACTTACAGTTTTTTTTAAAATTCAAACATTTAGAGCAATCCCCAAAAAACAACTCTGGAGTAGGAATCCTAGGCTCTACAGCAGTCATCCGAGTGAGACAAATTGCCATACTCCGAACTTCAGCAGCAAGCTGCTCCACACGCTCGGACAAATGCTTGATTTCCATTGAGAAAAAAATCCTCCTCAGCCCCCAGAGAAAAAGAGGGAAAAATGTATATATATATAAAAAAAAAACATTCTGACAACTTTTTTTTTTTTTACTACTTTGCCCTTCTGTGGAGTACCATAGAATTTTCAGTAAGGCCGGTGATTCTGTTATGATTTGGTAACTGAGGAGGACAGGAGCAAAACAGCAAGGCAGCCGAACACCTGAGAGGTTGGAAACTAATGGGTTGCAGATCCCTAAACTAACCGCACAACTAGAAGCAGCCGTGGAGCGTACCTACGGTAGTCCTAGACGCTTCGGCACAGCCGTAGAGCTAGCTACACCTAAAGATAGAAATAGTAAAGCTAACTGCCCTGGAGTAGAGCCCCAAAAGAATAGGCAGCCCCCAAACATATAATGGCGGTTAGACAAGACGAAACACAAACGCAGGCAGAAAATAGAGTGAGCAAACGCTGGGGCCAAACACTGCCTAAATAGGACAGGACAGAACAGAATACTATCTGCAACCCAGCAAAACCGTAGCAAAACTTCCAACACTTCTGATTTAAAAAATACTGAGATCACACGATCTCACCACCTACTAAATCAGATCTCAGTGTGAACAAGGCTAACCCGCAACCACTCAAAAAGCAGGGAAAGAGCAATTGAACAAATAACAGTGTCTATTGAAAAACAGAGAGTACCACAGGCCCCAGGAGGGGACCCAGCTAACCTCAACAAAAGTGCAGACAAAAATTGAAATAGCAAACACAATAGAAACAAGCAGAAAAGAAGGCAAGACACCAGCAGACTTCCAAATGAACCAGGAAACAACAATTGATCACCGGCGAGGATCATGGGAAGGCAGCTCCCTTATATAAGCCCAGTCAGTGACTCCTGATTGCCAGTCATCGCTGGCAGGTGAGGAGGACCTGTCATTAGATACAGCTTCAGTACCGTCAGCAACCACCAGAGGGAGCATCAGCTCAGAAATTGTCTCTAATACGTTCACAACAAATTAGACTATAAGGTTATCAGGCATCATACAATGTATAAAATGCATACTTTGTTGCCTCGGATGCCATAATTTGCCTATACAACCTCATACGATATAAAGATGAAAAGTGCCCACATAGTACTAATGTGTTGCGTCTCGTGAGGCTGCGACTTGCCATTACAACAACATAGTTTCTTATAAAGAGCAAAACTTTCTCAATTGCATCAAATTCTGATTATTGTTAAGCAATGAGTCCTTGCATAGTATTAAATAAAATCCTGTGAATTTTGAAGCTGATGGTCTGCAGCATTTAGAGATGCTGTACTAGCATGACATCTTCTTGAAGTTTGCAGGTTTGTTATTCTAGGCTTAAAAAAGGCCACATTAGGGGCATGCAGAAGTGGAGTCGATATTTTTCTTCCTATTTAATACAAAGTTTAGTGATATTCCTCTTTGTCTTGTTATTATATCTGAATAAATGTATTTTTCTATGATTTTGCTCATGATTTTGCCCTATTGGTTTTGTGTGGACTGCCTGTAACACTATGGGCTGCCACTAGATGCCCCAGTTATACCATAGACCAGGGAAGCTTTAATAATGGAGGACACTTCAGTATCTAAAAAAATGCCACTGACTGCAGCCCCCATCTTCCTCTTTTTTATTGTGTTGTCTCCCTCCTCCCCTATCTTGTTGAGTGTTAGTTTCACTTTAATGTAGACAATAAGAGCCAGATTGTCTATTTCAGATCCTTCCTCTTCGTTTATAACTCCCCTCGGAGACAGTCTATTCTTCTTTCCTTTTGGGTCCCAGAGGAAGTATGTTAGTGCATATGAAAGATCGCATCAGAGACATAGGTTTCCAGCTAGTAAAGAGAGCTAGAAATTAGGTCAGAGATGGAACAATTCCTAAAGGAATGGATCTGTCGAAAAGTGAGTATCAGGAGATTGCAATGAGAGATGCAGCTATCAAAAGACAATATCATTGTCTCTTGATCTGGAATATTGTGTCCAGTTCTCGGCACCACATTTTAAAAAAGACAATAAAAAACTGGAGCAAGTTCAGAGGAGAGCTACCAGAATGGTGAGTGGACTGCAAAATATGTCCTACGAGGAACGGTTAAAGGATCTGGGAAAGTTTAGTTTGCAAAAAAAAGGCTAATAGGAGACTGAATAGCTGTCTATAAATATCTGAAGGAATGTCACAGTGTAGAGGGATCATTATTCTCTTTATCACATGGAAACACGAGAAGCAATGGGATGAAACTGAAGGGGAGAAGTTACAGATTAGATATTAGGAAAAAAACTTTCTGACAGTGAAGATGATCAGTGAGTGGAACAGGCTGCCATGAGAGTTGGTGTTTCTCCTTCAATGGAAGTCTTCAAACAGAGGCTGGTCAGATATCTGTCTGATATGGTTTAGTGAATCCTTCATTAAGAAGGGGGTTGGACATGATGACCCTGGAAATCCCTTCCAACTCTAATATTCTATGATTCTATGATAGTTGCATCTCTATGACTAGAACTTAAAGTGAACCAGCTAGCCACCAGTGAAAGCAGGAGTATATGAATACATTCACGCTACATTACATGCATATACACACATCTAATGTAAAAAAAACTTAATGGGAGTGCTCTCTCTATGAAGCCAGAGCTGTCAATCAAATAAGAGGAGAGGAAAAGCAAGCAGGTGAGAAGGTGCACTTAAATGTTTAGCCTCGCTGTGAAGCACCGAGCACATGCACTTTGTTTCAACACATTTTCCCAGAGGACGAATCTTAACATCAAGTCTGTCTGGGACTACATGAAGAAACAGGAAGGTTTGCTTGAGATGAAATCTACAGACAACTGTAGCAAGTTCTTCATGATTCTTGGATCCACCTCCCTGCCGAGTTCCTTCAGAAACTGTGTGCTAATTTGCCTAGAAAAAATGATTCTTTGATGCTGTTTTGAAGGCACAGGATGGTCACACCAAATATTGATTTAATTTCGATTTTTCTCTTGCTCATTTACTTAGCATTTTTTTAATTGGTAAAAATTAACTATAGTACATTGCAACATTTTTTCCACACCTGCCTATTACATTTCCACAGTAATGCATAACCATAGAAATCTATTATCCTCAGATGCTTCAAAAAGAGTTTATATCAAAGACTTTATGGCATAAGGAGTCATCTTCCAGCCAAAGATAAAAATTGGTTAATTTTGAAGAATGTTTAGCAAAACCGTGTGAGTGAAAGTGATACATATGTCCATTCATTATTACATGGTTTTTTTTTCTTTACTAAAGGCTACTCATTTCATGGTAAAAAAAACAAAACTATTATGGATTGATTAATATTATTATATGATTATTCATCTTTATTTTTTAAATATTCTAAGATCAGAGTACAACATCATAACACATGAGTATAAATGGGAGAACATTTTAATCTTTTTTTTCTCGCTATACTATCAGATCATTGATGTTATTGATCATTGATCTCATTAATAATTAAAATGAATATTTTTTTATTATACATGTAATAGACCTGTTATACTAGGTATCAATTTAATCTGATTGTAGTCAAACTCATTATTTATTAGATCCCAGAATAAAGCTAAACAATTTCCCCAGGCCCTTCTAAATTAATTTAGACTCCAGATAAGGCACCAATGATTTGGAGCACTGTCTTAACACCTACAGTGGATAAAATAGTCTGCACATGTCTGGTAAAATGCTAGGTTTTTGTAAAATAAAACATTTTTAACAAAAATAATTTCAGAACTTTTTCCATCTTTAAAGGGTATCTATCACCAGGTTTTTGCCACTTCATCTGAGAGAAGCATAACATAGGAAAAGAGATCATGAGCGTACCCAGGATCAAAACCAAAGGGGGGCAAGCCAATGTCGCATCTTATACAGGTTACATCATATACACTGTACATTATCCTGCATATTAGGTATGGAGCATTAGAACTGTTGTATATTCTATAATACAGCAGTGTATGCGACACTACGCTGTATATACCATACATTATACATGGCAGTCGCGCTCATGTCAGGAGCGGTACCAGCAAGTCCGAGGATTGCAGTGCGATCCTCGCATGAGTTATACGGCCTTCTGTCTATGCCCTTTTTATAATAATACTGAAATATTAATCTATTATTAAAGTATTAAGGAGAACACAAGTAAAAAAAAGCCCCCTACCTCCCCTGTCCCCTACCCACACCCAAACAGCCCATCGTCTCACATGCACCCCTTAGTGTTCTGTCCCACTGACCCCACAATACCCCCATCCTCTCACATTAACGCCCCCAGTGCCCTAGCCCCCACAATACCCCCATCCTCTTACATTCACCCCAGTGCCCTGTACCCCTCCCCCACAATACCCGCCTCCTCTCACATTAACCCCCCCAGTGCCCTAGCCCCCACAATACCCCCATCCTCTTACATTCACCCCAGTGCCCTGTACCCCTCCCCCACTGTACCCCCATCCTCTCACATTCCCCCACAGTGACCATGACATGCCAGAGCAGATTGAATTTAATAAATTCCATCCCCACTTACCATGAAGCTTGCTGGCAGTGGCTGAGGCAGGACTAGGAAGTGCCCAGTGTCTGCACACAGAGGGCACTAGGACCCAGTGTGGCTGAGACAACCAGGAATGCTGCTGCTCCGGCCAGGAAGAAGCTCCTCTGGTGAGATAGCAGCTCCGTGCACTGCGCACACAGACAGGCACTGTAACCTGTGGCAGAGGGAGCCGGCATTTTGCTTCTCTCTCCGCTCTCTTTCATTGTGTGCCCCTGCTTCTAGGGAGGGCAGCTGCCCCCCCTGCCCCACGGTGGGTACGCCCATGAAAGAGATCCTGATTACAATGATGTATATCTTAATTTACTGGGTAAAGCAGTAGTGACACTATCAGAGTATTTATATGCAATATGTAGCAGAACTCAGAAAACTGACCCAGCCAACATCACAGCTCTCTATGTACATTGTCTATAGACAGTGAGCTGCTTGTCAGCGGAGAGGACGTTGTTGGTATAGCTGACGCATGAGAGCTCGTCCATGCAGTGATAATATCCTGGTGATAAAACCTGTAAGTAAACAGCACACAGCCAAAAAGTGACATATCCCTAAATTCGGTGTTTTAGCCCCTACATCAGGCCGTCATTAGATTATATAGCACACACCTGCTGATAGATTCCCTTTAATGTCACTTATAATTTGTACAAATATATTGAGAAACAACTAAAATCATAAGGGGGAAATAAAAATAAGAAAATTAATGTGGTTGCGAACCCCATCTTATAATTGGAGATGTGGCTGTATTCAGAATTATCCAATCACAACGAATAAACTTATGATAATTAGTCACTACACAACTGCTATCATTTACAGTAATTCTGATTAACCCCATATAAAGTTGAGCTGTCCCAAGTTGGATTTTCCTGACATTTTCTGTTGCATTTTTGCAAAAAAATTTTGGTCTTTAACAGCTTTAAAGAAGGCAAAGGGGTCTCATCATTGAAAGTTATTGGTTAGGAGAATGGTACATATTTTTTTCCAAGGCATTAGATATACCATGGAAGAATATGAAGATGGTCATCAAGAAGTTGATTAAATTTGACAATATTTAGAATTTGACCTCCCTCAAAATTCAATGAAATGACAAGAAACAATTGGTCCAGGAGGTTAAAAAAGTGGCATTCAGCAACAGTAAAGGAGCTTCAGGAATTTGTGGCAAGTACTTCATGTGACAACAATCTCCCGTATTATTCATACATTTGGCCTGTGCGGTAGAGTGGCAAGACAGAAGCATTCTTTTACAAATAAAAAAAACTCCAAATCTGGCTATGTTTTGCCAAAACCTATGTAAAGTAGGTTAAAGTATTTAACCATAATTGGCAATGCTGCACAGAAAACTATATCCACAGTGAAGCATGGTGGAGACAGTATCATGCTTCGGGGCTGTTTTTCCGTAGCTTGAGGAGGGGATTTAGTCAAGGTCAGTGCTGTATCTCAGTGGTTAGTGCTGTAGCTCAGTGGTTAGCACTGTAGCTTTACAGCACTGGGGTCCTGGGTTAAAATCCCATCAAGAACAACATATGCAAGGAGTTTGTATGTTCTCTTTTTTGCATGGGTTTCCTTCAGGTACTCCTGTTTCCTCCCACACGTCACAGGCATACTGATAGGGAATTTAGATTGTGAGCTCCAATGAGGACAGAAATGACAATGTTTGTAAAATGCTGTAGAATATGATGGCGCTATATAAGTGAGCATAATTAACAAATAAGCTAGAGGGAATTATAACCAGTTCCAAATATCAGTCATATTTGCAGTAATACGTAAAGACCTCTGCTAAAATTCTGAAGATGAAGAGGAATTTCACCTTTCTGCATAACAATGGCTCCAACATACCCTCAAATAAAGAAAAGAATGTTGGCCAATTCTAGATATGTCATGCTGGTAGTTCCCACCCAAAAAGACTGAATGCTGTGATAAACGCAAAGGGTACTTCAACAATGTGTTAGTTTAAGGGTATGCATATTTATGCAGTCACATAATTTTATCTCGTTATTAGTGTTGAGCATTCCGATACCGCAAGTATCGGGTATCGGCCGATATTCGCTGTATCGGAATTCCGATACTTAGTTCCGATATTTTTCCTATATCGTATACCGGAATCGGAAGTTCCCATAATTCTTTGAGAGGCACTGTGATTTTAGTCAGCCAATGAGGAATCCTAAGAAGTGTGGGCACATCCTGTACTGCTGCGGTCATCTTAACTAATGGCATGCTGTGATTGGCTGCTGAAATGATGTCAGAATGCACTATAAAAGGCGCCGCCGCCATTTTAGCGTCACTGTGCTGTGAACTCAGTTAGGGACAGAACGCTGCTCTGCTGACTCAGAGGGACAGTTAGAGATTGCGATTTTGTGTACTTTGCTTTAGGCAGGCTAGTTTACCAACCGCTGTGTAAAGCTTCCTTTTGCCTTGCAGTGTTGTTTTAACAGCTCTGTGCAAGGTGTGTGTGTGAGAGTGCAGGTGACGCTGAAGTTTTCTCTGCATCCAACGCTGTCTGTAGGCATCTGCACATGTCACTCACAGACTCTTTTTTTTTTTCTTTAGTGTAATTCTAGCTGCTCCATTCAATAGAAATTATAGTGTGATGCGCTTCCATCCGTAAACAATACATTGGTTGCAAACACTATAGAAGTACAGAAAGGAGCCTTTCACAGACAGTGAACAGTTGTGTTTCAGTGTTCACTGCAGTCTGTGAGGTATTTTTATTTTTTTTTAAATGCAGATCACGCTCCAGTTACTTCTTCAACTAATGCTGCGTGTACTCTGCTGAGTGTCTGTCACTGGCTCATTATTGTCATTTTTCTAAAATTGGTGCTGCTTTATTCTATTTTCAATTTACTAAAATCTATTAGTGTGACGCTCTTCCATCAAAATACAATACATTGCTTGCAAACATAATAGAAGTCCACAAAAAGGCCTTTCACAGCAAGTGAACAGTTGTGTTCAGTGTTCACTCTAGTCTGAGGTTTAAATTTTTGGTAGGAGTGTAGATCCCGCTCCACTTACTTCAACCACCGCTGCGTGTACTCTGCTGAGTGTCTGTCACTGGCTCATCCTTGTCATTTTTCTAATATTGGTGCTGCTTTATTCTATTTTCAATTTACTAAAATCTATTAGTGTGACGCTCTTCCATCAAAATACAATACATTGCTTGCAAACATAATAGAAGTCCACAAAAAGGCCTTTCACAGCAAGTGAATAGTTGTGTTCAGTGTTCACTCTAGTCTGAGGTTTAAAGTTTTGGTAGGAGTGTAGATCCCGCTCCACTTACTTCAACCACCGCTGCGTGTACTCTGCTGAGTGTCTGTCACTGGCTCATCCTTGTCATTTTTCTAAAATTGGTGCTGCTTTATTCTATTTTCAATTTACTAAAATCTATTAGTGTGACGCTCTTCCATCAAAATACAATACATTGCTTGCAAACATAATAGAAGTCCACAAAAAGGCCTTTCACAGCAAGTGAACAGTAGTGTTCAGTGTTCACTCTAGTCTGAGGTTTAAATTTTTGGTAGGAGTGTAGATCCCGCTCCACTTACTTCAACCACCGCTGCGTGTACTCTGCTGAGTGTCTGTCACTGGCTCATCCTTGTCATTTTTCTAAAATTGGTGCTGCTTTATTCTATTTTCAATTTACTAAAATCTATTAGTGTGACGCTCTTCCATCAAAATACAATACATTGCATGCAAACATAATAGAAGTCCACAAAAAGGCCTTTCACAGCAAGTGAACAGTTGTGTTCAGTGTTCACTCTAGTCTGAGGTTTAAATTTTTGGTAGGAGTGTAGATCCCGCTCCACTTACTTCAACCACCGCTGCGTGTACTCTGCTGAGTGTCTGTCACTGGCTCATCCTTGTCATTTTTCTAAAATTGGTGCTGCTTTATTCTATTTTCAATTTTACTAAAATCTATTAGTGTGACGCTCTTCCATCAAAATACAATACATTGCTTGCAAACATAATAGAAGTCCACAAAAAGGCTTTTCACAGCAGGTGAACAGTTGTGTTCAGTGTTCACTCTAGTCTGAGGTTTAAATTTTTGGTAGGAGTGTAGATCCCGCTCCACTTACTTCAACCACCGCTGCGTGTACTCTGCTGAGTGTCTGTCACTGGCTCATCCTTGTCATTTTTCTAAAATTGGTGCTGCTTTATTCTATTTTCAATTTACTAAAATCTATTAGTGTGACGCTCTTCCATCAAAATACAATACATTGCTTGCAAACATAATAGAAGTCCACAAAAAGGCCTTTCACAGCAAGTGAACAGTTGTGTTCAGTGTTCACTCTAGTCTGAGGTTTAAATTTTTGGTAGGAGTGTAGATCCCGCTTCACTTACTTCAACCACCGCTGCGTGTACTCTGCCGAGTGTCTGTCACTGGCTCATCATTGTCATTTTTCTCAAATTGGTGCTGCTACATTCTATTTCAAATAATTCAAATCTATTACTGTGACGTGCTTCCATCCATATACAATACATTGGTTTCAAACACTATAGAAGTACACAAAGGGGCCTTTCACAGCTAGTGAACATGGGTTTTTAATTTTGAACTAAAATATGTATTTTTTCAAATGACACAAATATAAGTAATGTTGAAGAGGAATAGTCCTACATCCATTGTTTGCACAATATTACAGGTGTACATCACGTCCCTTAATCAACAATGTATTATTATATTTACTTGCATGCTTTTATTTAAAAGCCAAGAACACAGAAGGATAACCTTCGCACTGCAGCTGTTGTCAAAGTTCAACCCACATTATGCACTTCCAACATTGCAGCATTTGAGGCATGATGTGAGTTGGATTTGTCAAAGTTATGGAGTGAGAAGGTTCACCATCAGTACCCTATAGCATAAGTATGCTTTTGTGTTAGCATTTGTGTTAGATATGTGGATATCTGCCATAATATGTCACAATTATTTAGTTACAGATTTGTTACCAACACTAATCATTGAATGGTTTTAAATGTGACGTTTGACGTGTTTACAGCTTAGAAATAAGGGTGTAGCCCTGATATCTATGTGTAGCACTAGCCACTTTAACATGTCATGTTTTTTTCAACATGTGTAGCTAGGTAGCAGTAATTTTTGCCGGACACACAGCAGGGGAACAGCAGGCGTTGCTGAACCCCACAAACACATCATCGATTGTTTTGATCTGTGCATCCAACACTTCTGAGCCCATGGTCAAGGAGGGTGTAGGCTGAGGCCTAGTATGAGATGTTTGAACTTTAATTTTAACTTTAATTTGGAGTTAGCAGCATTAATTTTTGTCAGACACACAGCAGGGGAACAGCAGGCGTTACTGAACCCCACTATCACTATAGCTTGTGTATTGGTCTGTGGACACGACACTTCTGAGCAGCAACTGGCAGTGTTGTAGCCCAGGGAGTATAGTTCAGGTAGTAGAAAGATGAACATAACAGGAGACATGGAAAACGTTGCCAACCAGTTAGTTAATCTGAAACCGGACAGGCAAATTCAGGCGAGATTCATGCCTAGTTCATTTTCAGATAAGTAAGCCGTTCTACATTATCGGAGGAGAGTCGCATGCAACGGTCTGTTAGTACACCACCTGCAGCAGTAAAGACGCGCTCCGATAATACACTGGCAGCAGGGCAAGCCAGCACTCCAATGCATACTGGCTAAGCTCTGGCCATGTATCCAGCTTAGAGACAACAAACTTGAATGGGGAAGAGCCATCTGGGAGTACACTGAGAGGGCAAGACATGTAGTCTGTCACCATCTTACGGAAATGTTGCCTCCTGCTGACTGGAGCCGTCTCGGATGGTGTAGACATTGGTGGCGCTGCCACAAAGCTTCGCCACATTTGGAACATACTGTTCTTGCCCTGTGCAGAGGCGCTGCTTGTGCTCCCTCTTGTTGCAGAGCTGTCTCCACTGCCTCGACGCACAGAGCTGCTTTGTAAAGCAGTAGCAGCAGCAGTGCTCTCGGCTGGAATGGAGAACATTATGGATTGCACCAGTGTGTCTTGGTACTTCCGCATTTTACGCTCCTGGTTCAATGGTGTGATGAGGCTTTGTAAGTTGTCCCGGTAGCGAGGGTCTAGGAGGGTGTACAGCCAATAATCAGACGTGGTGTGAATGTGTTCGATGCGGCGGTCGTTTCTCAGGCACTGCAGCATGAAATCAACCATGTGCTGCAGACTCCCAACTGGCCAAGAAACGCTGTCCCCTACAAGAGGCGTCATCTCTGCCTGCTGTGCATCACCCCACCCTTGGTCTACATACTGACTAGAGCATTGTCTACCTCCCTCTGGAGTGATGTCTTCCTCCTCCATTGACTCCTCCTCATCCTCCTCACAAAGTCCTTCAAATACATAAAAATTTACAAAATTTAAAACTCAAAATTTAAAAACATTGTATCATAATTCTGTAACATCACTTTATGGAAACACAATAGCATTACAAAAGGATAGACAAAAACTGTACATTATGTGCTTTGTAAATACATTAAAAGTTTGGAATGGTTATAAAAATATAGACAGCGACTCTGGAGGTTCAATTGTTGATAGAGCATGGTACTTTGAAAGTCCTCCAGCCCTTTGTGAGGAACCACGTTGCGCTGACTGTCCAGAAGGTGATGGAATTTGTGACTCCTCATCCTCCACCTCTTCCAAAACCTCATGCCTTAGTGCTTGCAGTTTTTTTGAAGCAGGCAGATAAGGGGGACAGTCAGGCTGACTAGTGCATCATCTGCACTCGCCATCCGCATTGACTCATCAAACGCACGCAAAACGTGGCAGATGTCCTTCATAGAGTCCTTCGCCACTCATTACACTGGCTGCCCATTCATTATAGGATCCAATTCTAATTACTGGTTCTCACCAACAAAGCTCTCCACAGTGCAGCACCCCCCTACATCTCCTCCCTCATTTATATTTATCGGCCTAACCGACTGCTGCACTCTGCAAACGACCTTCGACTAACCTCTGCACTAATCCGTACCTCCCACTCCCAACTCCAAGACTTCTCCCGCGCTGCGCCAATCCTCTGGAATGCTGTACCCCAAGAAATTAGGACTATCCGCAATTTGGATGGTTTCAGGCGCTCCCTCAAAACACATTTGTTCACAGTGGCCTATCACATTCACTAATCAAAGTCATTCTATATGTAAGTCTGTGTGTGTAGCCCATTCACTATCTCCATGCATCCCTCACTCCCTTAAAATGGCTGGACCATCATTGTAAAAACACCATTGTATATAAACACCTGTACTTTGTATCTCCCCCACCTCATTGTAGATTGTAAGCTTTCACCAGCAGGGCGGCTGATTTAGCTTTAATTATTGTATTGTTAACGTTGTTACTTATGACTTTTGTTTTGAAACTGTTAAACTGTAAAGCACTGCGGAATATTATGGCGCTATATAAATAAAGAATATTATTATTATTATTATTATAGAGGCCCACTCAGTAGTGGTGAAGTGTGAGTTGATTGCGCCTGATGCAGCTGATACTCCATTACTGTTGGCTGCTGCTCACACAACCGCTCCAACATATGTAACGAGGAATTCCACCTGGTGGGTACGTCACATATGATGCGATGTTCATGAAGGCAAAATCTGCGTTGCAGAGCTGCAATCAGCGATCTGGCCATGCTGGAACGTCGCAAGTGAGCGCACTCTAGGCGGACCTTGTGCAGCAGTGCATCAAGATCCGGATAGTCCCTCAAAAAAGTCTGCACGACCAAGTTGAGCACATATGACAGACATGCTATGTGAGTGAGGTTGCCAAGGCCCAGAGCTGCCACCAGATTTCGGCCATTGTCACACACTACCAAACCTGCCTGTAGATTCGCTTCCAAAAACCACACGTCGCTCTCCTGCTTTATGGCATTACAGAGCTCCTCCGCTGTGTGGCTAAGATTCCTCATGGAAATTAATTTCAGGACTGCCTGTTGACATTTGGACACGGCTGTGCTCATATCGGTCGCAACAGGTAAACGTTCACGGGTCCATGTGGAGGTAGACCGTGACGGCTCCTGCAGCGATGATTCTGAGGAACTGGAGTAGGAGGAGGAGTCAATGTGTACAGACTTGATTACTGCAATCCTTGGAGTTGGCAGAACACGTACAGCGACACTCGCAAGATCAGTACCCTGCTACACAACATTGACCCAATGGGCAGTGAGGGAAAGGTATTGTCCCTGGCCATGGGTGTTAGAAGCCTCTTGTTAGGTTTTGTTTCAGTTTGCTGATCACATGACCTTTTTTCCCTATTTAGTCTGGCTCCGCCCTTCTGGCTTTGCTTGACTTCATTGTATTATCTACTGTTAAGCTAGCTGGGTGCTTAGGTGCCTTAATCAGTCAGTTTTGCTTGATGTTAGGATCGCAAAGTATTTTTTTTTCTGTTTAATTATCCATGCTACAATTTATGTTAGGAGGTGTCCACCTTTTCTCCCAGTCCCTAGATCTTGTAGGGATTACTCCCTCGCAACTATAGGTCTTCGTTCACACTAGATGAGGACTTTAGCGGGTCTGGTCGCAGGATCAGGTTCCCCATTACATCGTAGGGATTCAGCTTAGTTGTATTGTAGGGACAGAATTCCCTTCTTTCCTTACTGGTTGTAGCAGATCATAACAATGGGTACTGGTCTACGCATCGGTGGTCAGGTGGACCTTGCTACTGAGGGCGTTTAGTAGCGCATGTTTAATTTTTCCCTCAACATGCTTTTGTAGACCAGGGACGGCTTGCCTGCTGAAATGAAATCGGCTTGGCACATTGTATTGTGGGACTGACAATGATATTCAGTTACAGAAACTGTCTGTCTCCACCAGCCTGAATGACAGCATTTCAAGGGACAGGAGTTTTGCAATGCCAGCATTCAGAGCCTGTGCTCGTGCATGGTTTGCGGAGTATGGCCGTCTTTTATCCCATGCCTGTGCTACCGATGGCTGTTTTGTGGCCTGGGAGTGTGAGGATGACAGGGAACTTGCTGCTGTGTGTGGAATAACACTTTGTCTCTGGACAACAGTGGCCGAGGTTCTTCCATGGCGATCCTGTGAGGAAGCAGAACCAGCTGTGTGTGAGCTCGATGAAGAGGCTTCAACACAACCTGAAGATGTAGGTGCTGCTGTAGGTTGGCCTACATCTCCAGTGTGTCTTTGTAACTCAACTACGTGCTTTGTCCGCACATGTTTCCACATATTTGTGGTATTGAGGTGACTGACACTTTTAGCTATTTTTATTTTTGATTACACAGCTTGCATTTGACATAGCAAATATCATGTGCAAGTGTGTGAAAAAAGGACCACGCAGTGCAAGTCCTGGGAGCGCACGTTTTGACTTTTGGAAGACAACTGCTCCGAACAGGTGCCAAACTGGAGGCTACAGGCAACCGAGTCTGCAGCCTAACTCTCCCTCCTGTTTGTACCATTGGGGCAATGTCTTCCTCTATCTTCCTTCTATCACTAACCACTTCTCTAGGCCTCTCCCAGCTTTCAACCAAAGTACTGGTTCTCAGCCACAAAGCTATCCACAGTGCAGCACCCCTCCTACATCTCCTCCCTCATTTCTATCTATCGGCCTAACCGACTGCTGCGCTCTGCAAACGACTTTCGACTACCCTCTGCACTAATATGTACCTCCCACTCCCGACTCCAAGACTTCTCCCGCGCTACGCCAATCCTCTGGAATGCTGTACCCCAAGAAATTAGTACTATCCACAATTTGCATGGTTTCAGGCGCTCCCTCAAAACACATTTGTTCAGAGCGGCCTATCACATTCACTAATCAAAGTCATTCTATGTATTCTGTGTAAGTGTGTATGTGTGTGTGTGTCTCTAGCCCATTCACTATCTCCATCCCTCAGTCCCTTAAGATGGCTGGACCATCATTGTAAATGCACCATTGTATATAAACACCTATACTTTGTATCTCCCCCACCTCATTGTACATTGTAAGCTGTCACGAGCAGGGGCGACTTATTTAGCTTTAATTATTGTATTGTTAACGTTGTTACTTATGACTTGTGTTCTTAAACTGCAAAACTGTAAAGCGATGCGTAATATGATGGCGCTATATAAATTAATATTATTATTATTAGGATTCCTCTGAGCTGCTCCCACCACCTTCCTGTTCCTCACGCCATGTTGGGTCTTGGACCTCATCATCTCCACTACCCTCTGCCAACACCTGCTGCTGTTGGGTGGTCCGGCCAGCACCATGCTCAACAGAAACTGGCACCTGAGTCTCATCATCATCAGATGCGTTCTGCGGTGTGCTGACCATCGGCACTGTCTCACCCGCCTCTTCAGATTCTGAGAGACACAGCTGTTGCGCATCACTGCATACTCCCTCTTCTTCACATTACAGAATGCTGCTTGGCTGGGCCCCTGTTTGCAAGCCAATAGATTCTGAGAACAGAAGCAGACACTCAGCTGGATCCTGTACAGAACTCTCTGACTGCCTGGGCAATTTGACAGGCGGTGAAGAGACAGATGGTTGCTCAACAGTGCTGTGGTCCTGAGAGGAGGTGGAAGCAATTGAAGTCGATGCATTGGCTGACATCCAACCAACAACGGCTTCAATTTGTTCTTCCCGCAGCAGGGGGGTACTCCGAGCTCCTACAAAAGTGCGCATAAAGGAACGCTCACGGGGAAAACTGGTGGATGCTGTGTCACTGGGGGCCGCAGCAGCCACAGAATCCCCACGTCCTCTCCCTGAAGAAACTCCACGGCCACGACCACGTGCCTTACCCCCTGCCTTCTTCATCTTGGTAGATTGATAAAGAAAGTCTGAAAAGTTATAAGGCCTAAGTGTGGTTATTCCGCAGAGACTGCAGTGAACACTGCACACAACTGTTCAGTAGGTGTGAAATGCCCCTTTGTGTACTTCTATAGTGTTTGCAACAAATGTATTGTATACGGATGGAAGCGCGTCACACTAAAAGATTTTATTTATTTGTAATAGAATGGATCAGCAACAATTAGAGAAAAATTTCAAGGATGTGCCAGTGACACACGCTCAGCAGACTACAACCAGCAGTGGTTGAAGAATTAACTGGAACGTGATCTGCACTCCAAAAAGGAAAACCTCAGACTACAGTGAACACTGCACACAACTGTTCACTACCCAACGCGTCTCAGCAGGAAGGCAGTCTGTGCGTCAAAACAAAGGCGCAAGCATACATCCACGTACCCTGTTTATAAAGCTATATAAAAAAAATTATGTAGTAGTGACACACACTTTATTGAGGTACAGTATTACATCGCCATTCACCATCTGTGGCTATGCAGTCTCATCTATATTTACCTTATCTATCCGTTGTCATGCTTGCAAGTCGACAGTCAGGCATAAATAGCAATTTTCACTATGCACTATGCACTTTTTAAAGGTTATGTTTGTTAATAAAAATGATTATTGCCACATATTATGAGTATTACATGATGGAAATTGTATAATTTTGTATAAACTGTTTAGTGACATTATTCAGCAAATGTAACATTTTAGTAATGTCACAGATAACTTGTAATGCTGATGATGTTTTGAAGTCAGACATTCATTGTCTATACAATAAAAATGGTGTACATACTGTTACTTATCCATCATTAATGGATTCAGATATGTACTTGTATGCTTTTATGTACAACCGTATAGCAGATTCCTTAACTAATTTATTTTGTGGTTTGCATTGCTGTTCAACATGTTAATGTATGTGTTTATGTTTGTCAATTCTTTATTTATCTAGATATTAGTTTAAATGAAATCATCATCTTATGGTAGTAAAGGTTATCTTTCTCTTGTTTGAAGTATAGACATTTAAAATTGACAGGTAACAAGGAAATTACTTGATCTAGTATTTAAACATCCTCCTTGACCCTGGGCTCCAACACCGCCAGTTGTTGCCTGTAAGTGCTGTTAGCACAGTCAACACTTGCTCCTGTGTTACTGGGGTTCAGTAATGTCAGCTGTTCCCCTGCTGTGTGTACGTCAAAAAGTCCTGCTGCCTCCACCCTGTTCTCTTCTCATCCCTGGGCTCCAACACCGCCAGTTGTTGCTCGGAAGTGCTGTTAGCACAGTCAACACTTGCTCCTGTGTTACTGGGGTTCAGTAATGTCAGCTGTTCCCCTGCTGTGTGTACGTCAAAAAGTCCTGCTGCCTCCACCCTGTTCTCTTCTCATCCCTGGGCTCCAACACCGCCAGTTGTTGCTCGGAAGTGCTGTTAGCACAGTCAACACTTGTTCCTGTGTTACTGGGGTTCAGTAATGTCAGCTGTTCCCCTGCTGTGTGTACATCAAAAAGTCCTGCTGCCTCCACCCTGTTCTCTTCTGTTCTCTTCTCATCCCTGGGCTCCAACACCGCCAGTTGTTGCTCGGAAGTGCTGTTAGCACAGTCAACACTTGCTCCTGTGTTACTGGGGTTCAGTAATGTCAGCTGTTCCCCTGCTGTGTGTACGTCAAAAAGTCCTGCTGCTCCACCTGTTCTCTTCTCATCCCTGGGCTCCAACACCGCCAGTTGTTGCTCGGAAGTGCTGTTAGCACAGTCAACACTTGTTCCTGTGTTACTGGGGTTCAGTAATGTCAGCTGTTCCCCTGCTGTGTGTACGTCAAAAAGTCCTGCTGCCTCCACCCTGTTCTCTTCTCATCCCTGGGCTCCAACACCGCCAGTTGTTGCTCGGAAGTGCTGTTAGCACAGTCAACACTTGCTCCTGTGTTACTGGGGTTCAGTAATGTCAGCTGTTCCCTGCTGTGTGTACGTCAAAGTCCTGCTGCCTCCATCCTTTCTCTTCTCATCCTGGGTCCACACCGCAGTTGTTGCTCGGAGTGTGTTGCACAGTCAACACTTGCTCCTGTGTTACTGGGTTCAGTAATGTCAGCTGTCCCCTGCTGTGTGTACTCAAAAGTCCTGTGCCTCCACCCGTCTCTTCTCATCCCTGGGCTCAACACCGCCAGTTGTTGCTCGAAGTGCTGTTAGCACAGTCAACACTTGCTCCTGTTTACTGGGTTCAGTAAGTCAGCTGGTCCTCGGTTGTGCTTGGCTCTTTTCTTCTGCTGCCCTCCGGTTCCAGTAACGTCAGCTGTTCCCGCAGTGCCTTTGGCCTAGTCCTCCATCTCGTATCCGAGTTCCAGCAAGTTGCTGGTCCTTGTAGTGCTTGGAGCACAGGTACCTCCTGCTTAGTAACCGTGTCCCAGTAACATCAGTGGTCTCGGTGTGCCATTGGCTCTTTTCCTTCTGCTGCCCCTCCGAGTTCCAGCACAGTCAGCTGGTCCACGTTACTTGCATTGGCTCTTGTACCTTCTGCTACATTTACAAATTGAAGATTTTTTAAATGTTTATTTGGGTAATCACTCTGGATCTCCAACAATGAAGACGACGACCCTGATGACCACCCCGAATAAGATGACGACCACAAGGACGACGAGCATCAAGCCAACCAGCCTAAACACCATCACAAAGAAGAAATAAAAGATTACCCAACAGGACTAAGAAGGTTAAGACAAACTACAAGATACAGAACAAGAGACTTAAGAACAATAAGCAGAAGATCAAAAAGCAGAATAACATGAAGTATAAGACCAAAATGAAGAGCAAAATATATGCTCTAAATTATAAGCAGAAGAAGACTAAGCAGTGTATGGGGGTGAGTCCGTTCCTCCTCGTGGTGCCCCTGGAAAATGCCTGCTGCTGCAGGCTAAACTGAACACGGACAAATACTGTTGTAATTTAAATCTTTTGTGACAGCAAGAACGGAAGGATGAAAAATTCATACTTTGACAGATTACAAGTACAGGAATCTCTGTCACAAATAAGAATATGATGAAGAAGATGAAGAAGTAGAATATGAAGAAGAATAATAGTTTAATAAGAAGAATATGAGTAATGTTAACAAAAAGATGAATAGCAAGAAGTTTAAGAAGAAGATAAAGAAGGTGAAGATGAAGAATAATTTTATGAAAAAGATGATGCTGCTGAAGATTATGAAGGAGAAAGTGTGTCAAAAGTTAAAAAGGTGAAGAGCATGGAAGTTGTGAAATATACATATTTGCCAAAATAGAAAAAACATTAACAACATTGTCAATTTCTTCGTCAATCCGAACATCTTTAAAAAAAAAAATATTTATGCTATTCCATTTGATTAGGTTAAACATCTATGCCTTTAATGTCTCCTCAACCTTCCCCAATACATTCTACATTACTCTTTGTTGTTTTCCTTCATGTACAATTAACCAACAAGGCAAGAATGGGTTTTTTTTAATTCCGATATTTTGTTCCCATAGACTTACATTGGATTTCCGGGATCGGTATCGGGTATCGCCGATATTTTTTGGGTATCGGCGATACCATTCCGATTCCGATACTTTTGGATATCGGAATGTATCGCTCAACTCTACTCGTTATCTTTTTGTTCCATCCAAAAGGATTTCATGTTGATTCTCAATAGAGAATAGTACAGATTATGGGTGACTTTAAAAGTGAAAAAACAAAATATTATTCTTTGTATAATATTTTTACATGACGAAAACCTGGCATATTAGCAGGGGTGTATATACATTATATCCACTGGGAATTGACAACTCAGAGTAGTCTCACAAATTACTCGTACCCCCAATAACAATTTAAAATTAGTGTGTCACATCTCTGGTAATGAAAGCTGGACTTTGTTAGCTGTATTTTAGTGATGACTAGTGTTGAGCGATACTGCTCGATATCTAAAAATATCGGATCGGAATGGTATCGCCGATATCACTAAATATCGTCGATATCCGATTCCGATACCGGAAGTCCCATGTAAGTCTATGGGAACAAAATATTGCAACAAAAAAACCCTTTCTTTCGTTGTAAACACAAAATATACACACATAGAATACATATATATATATATACATGTCATTGTGACATATATATATACATATATTTATAGTTTATACACTTCTACATAGTAAAATAGACTCTGATTCAATTGCCGGGTAAAGCCGTGACATACCCCATAGAAGTCGACGGGCTCGGTGCCGAGTACCCCCAAAACCTCTGGCTCTGTGCGACTCAACTTGGGCGTCACGAACAGGATTCTGTAGCTCGCTATAAGCGAGTCCTGTGTGCCTGAATTGAACTGGTTTTGTGCTTGAGAATTGCTAAAATCATCAGAGAATGTATTTGCCATTTTTCCGCCATATCTGCGTCACGACGAGGCACTGGTGAAGAAGAAGGGCGTGCTCTTCGTGGGTGTACACTCACTCAGTGGCGCGAAAACGATGGCCGACCACTCTAAATGTTACTGCAATGTAAGATCGTGCCCCACAGCTCTTCAGTTCCGCCTCCTCATCCTCCTCAGTGTGTGGAAACTAACACGAAGGTCCCGCCTCACTACAAAGAGGGGCCCTCTCCAGATGCTAATGACACATGTGACTTGGCAGAGATGGCTAATGGACACGAGCAGAAGTGTGAAGGGATGGAGCAGTCAGAACTCTCCCCCCACGGAAGCGACCCGATCGCCACGGAACCACCGTTGGGCACCCGGCCTGGAAACCCTCCTATGCTGCAAGAAGCGGAGGATACCCTAAGAGGCCTGGCCCGGCACCGGGAGGAGGTCGCCAGGATGGAAGCCAGCTGGCGTGCCCTAAAACTAAACTTGGAGCGGCGCCAATCCCTCTTACCTGAAGTGTCTGTACCGGAAGGTGAGGCACCGTTCTAGTAGAGGAGTCCGTGCGGGCATCCCAGCCCTTGCAATGTGATCCGGTTGACGTTGTCGCAGTGGAGGCACCCATTCCTGCAAAAAACGCTGCACCGGCAGCACCCCAGATCCTGCTGTCTGCCCCCGTCGCTGAGACAGAAGAAGCGACACCCGTCCTCATGGAGGAGGCCGCGCAGGCACCAGAGGTCTACCTGTCTGTACCGGAGCCCCGACTGTCATCTGTTCCAGAGCCGGCTGCTTCCTCCGCAGGTGAGCGCCGCCAGGACTGTCGGGCGCCAGGAGAGCTGCCGCAAACCGGACATCGTAAGCTGCAGTTTGATGGTGGAGACATGGAGATGCTGGTGGAGGAGAATTACAACCGGCGTCAGGAGGAAGAGTGGAGACGTCGGGAGCGGGAAGCAGAGCGACAAAGGGAGCAGCGAGAATTCCAAAAGCTTCGGCAACGTCACCTGGAGAAGGACCGGGCAGATAAGGACCGGATGAGAAAAGATAAAGGAACCCTGTGGGAGCCGCGGCGTAAGGGTGCAGTACGGAACTTTAAGTTAAAAGGTGGATTGGGGCTTCATCGAGGAGCCTGGACTTTATTTAGAAGTGTTTGTGACCCGGCGGGACGTGGAGACTCACCTCCCAGAAGGACACCCGGGGAGGGACCTGTTGCCAGGAGACTTGGTGACTTACACCCGACACTGGGGTTACAATGGATGGTACGCCCTAAATGTTACCAGGTGCGACCCCTACTCCCCAGAGTGTCAGGAACCTGTGAGACCCTCGGAGCCTTCAGCCTCCCACATCCAGGCCTCTGCACAAGTGCCCACCCCACGCCGTAAATCTCCCCAGCCTCCCTCAGTGGTCTCCTCAGCAGCCCCAGCTATGGACATGATAATGATAGCTGGCCCGTACCTGGTGCCTGTTAGGCCCCCTGGGGTTCGTTCAGTCCGGGACATAGGGCTCCAGACCCGGAGGGAGATGAAAGAGGTGGCCACACAGACACAGATAGCGGGTCACGACTTGACTGTACAGGCCACACGACGTCATCAGGTCCTGGTGGTCCTTGGTGTCTCGGATGTTTGGCAAGCATCAGAAGAGTACCAGGTGGTACCTGGAACACCCCTGCCAAAGAATTATAAAGAACCCGGACAGGGTCCCTGTATGTAAATAGTTAAATTGTTGATGTACCCGGACAGGTGAATGTTCATAAAAAAGTTTTTTAATTTAATAAAAAACACAACACAGTTTTCATTACTTTTATTACAGTCTCATCCTGCGACGCCATCGATCTCCTGTAAAAAAATGAAAAAAAAAAAACAGCAGTATACCACCTGTCCGACGCAGTCCATAGTAACGAGTGTCCCACGTCGATCCAGCTCTGCTACATCAGAATGACAGGCAGAGCCTGTCATCCCGGCGCAGCACAGCTGATTACCTGCTTCCCTGGCGGTGACGTCATCGGACTGGTTTACGGCCGGGATTACCCTGCAGTCACTGCAGTTATCGCGAAAAACTGCATGTGACCGCCAGGGAGAAGATAATGGCGGCCATCAAGCAGTCCAGGACGTGACCGCCGGAGATCTTCTGCCAGGTAAGTGCCGCTGACTCCTGACAGACCCGACCGACGGACACTCACAGTGACAGTGACAAATCCGATTCCGGTATCCGATATGACGAAAATATCGGTACTCGGAATCGAAAGCCCGATACAGCTAATATCGGCCGATACCCGATATTTGCAGTATCGTATCGCTCAACACTAGTGATGACATTACAATAAAAAGCATGTGACTGATGCTGTCATTACTCAAGTCAATCTCTGGCATCAGTATTGATGATAGCATATATGGCATATGTAGTGCAGCGGAGTTGGTGCAATGCGACAGATAGGCAGGGACCACAGAAAGTTCAAAATAAACAGTGTCTTTATTCTCAGATTCGCATAACAGGAGTGATCCTCTGGATCACAGCCTGGTTTCCATCAATACAGTCCGTGTTCAAAACCCTTTGCCGTGGGCAATGGCACCGTGGTGTCTCTTTGGTCTTTAAAGA
Source organism: Oophaga sylvatica (assembly GCA_033576555.1). Lineage (NCBI taxonomy): Eukaryota > Metazoa > Chordata > Amphibia > Anura > Dendrobatidae > Oophaga > Oophaga sylvatica. Next base: position 229,762,343 of record JARQOD010000003.1, on the reverse strand, counting down.
GTCTGGCTCTGTGTTAGCTCCACACAGACTTGGGATGCACAGAGCCTCCTGTTCTGCAGCTTACAAACTCCAAACTGACCCACCCAAGACGAAACTGACGGACTTAAATGGCATCATGGCCATAGAGCCACTTCCAAAACCTGGAGTGGAGAGAGGGATTCAAACCACTACCAAACCTGCAAATACCTCTAAAAATAAATGCCTTTGAGTGGTTTTCTTAAAAACTCTGACTGAGTCACTATTTGGACCCAATCAACTCTTTCTTTCTTTTATTTTGCCTTGTGATTCCCAGGTGTTCTGCTGTGAACACAAGATGGTCCAGTGGGTTTAATAAGACACCTGGGGGACACATATCGTCCCTCGCATATGATCCCCTCACTGCCTCACACATATGATAACTTAAGTCAGTGATTGGCTGCAGCAGTCATAATATCATTGCTGAGAGAAAGTTGAAGAAAGACCAGCAGAAATAACGGATTTGCATTGCAGAAGCAACATTGAATTTACCTGGTCAGCATTTAATTTTGTAAATTCAAATGCTATCCTCCCATTTCTAGAAAGCCATTTAAATTAATTAAAGATAAACAATGACTCTTCTCTTTACTTATAATTAATACTATAAATATATTATCTTTAGGGTAACAACTATGTACTGTATATGAAAATATGAATATGAAAAAGACTAATGACAAAAACACATTTTTGTGTACTTTTCCAAACAAATTAAAATACTAGGGTTTAACTTTTTAAGGGCAAGGGCAGATAGTCTTAGATTTTCTCATTCAAGATGGCACTCTGATCAAAGTTTGATGAAAGTGTGATCATAGTGTTATCCTATTCTGTCAGATGAGGAGAAGATGGAGAAAAAATGTCTCCATCTTCTCTATTCTGCAAGGCCATGTAAATCGGAGTCCGCTCAAATGTCATCCAAGTGCATTCCAATTTTACCTATGAGCTCATTGACTTGCATGGCCTAGTGTAATCCTTATATCGCATCAAAGTCAGACTTGCAGCAACTCAGACTTTTGTATGGCCCCATAGGCTTAGATTGGTCCAAGTGCAATCTGATGTTTTATCACATCACTCGTCTGCATCTGCCCTAAAGAAAATCCAGATCTGTCACTTGCCATAAATATGTGTGTTTTTTTTACCTTTTTGTAAATAGCAACAAAAACATTTGTGTTGCGGTTTACTCATAATGGACTGAAAATGCAGAAGCCTCTGTTTTCCTGAACAGTCCACGCTTCAATTTTGTTACATGTATATAAATCTAGTCTTGTTACCAAGATGTGATCCTGAAGAAGATGCTCACAGAGAAGAGTTGAGGATCACGCTCCTTTATTAACAGGGCAAAATTGACATACTGGGCTCAAAAAGGAAGAACAGGACTTAAAAGATGCAGGACCCCCCTTACCAGACCCCTTCCCTGATTGAAAGAAAAAAAAAACAATTCCTTCCCTCCCTCAAATGAATAAGGAATGTATTTGCAATATTCGGCTATGGACACTAAACAGTTGACAAAGTTGTACTATTCCATTGCACAATTGATCACATCTGGCTGCCATCTGCAACAGGAACAGCTGGGTGGAGGTCCCTTGTTCGCGCCACCACTAATCTGATATTAATGACCTATCCTAAAGATAGACCATCAATATAAAGGTACTAGTCAACCACTTTAAGTTCATTTCTGGAGTTTTATCAGATGAAGTAATAAATATGGTAAATATAAAGTAAAGAAATTGCAATAATTATCTGCAGCATGAATCAGATACTGGCTGCTCAATTGCATACATGGCTGTTTTACTCAGAAATGTTGAGGCGTTTCAACATAAACATACTTTAGTAAGCTGGCAGGGGGACTTCCTTGGCTTCTCCCAACCCCATCCCTTTGATGGACATAGGGAGAGACATGTAAGTCAAATGAAATTTAGCAGTGAGAAGCCACTGGAGACTCATCTGTTATGAAGTGATAGCCAAGGAGGACAATAACAAAAATAGCCAAAGCAGCCAGACACCCAGAGAGGTTGGTAACTAATGGATTGGAGACCCCTAAACTAACAGCACAACTAGAAGCAGCCGTGGGACGTTCCTACGATGACCTAGACGCAGCGACACAGCTGGAGAGTTAGCTAAACCTAAAGATAGAAAAGGGAAAGCTAACTGCCCCGGAGTAGCGCCCCAAAGGAATAGGTAGCCCCCACACATATATTGGCGGTGAGACAAGAAGAAATACACACTCAGGTAGAAAATAGAATAAGCAAACGCTGAGGCCCAAAACTATCTAGATATGACAGGAAAGAATACTGTCTGAAATCCAGCAAAACCCTAGCAAAAATTCCAACTCTTCTGATTCCAAATATACTGAGACCACATGATCTCTGCCCTGCTAGATCAGAACTCTGGTGTGAACAGGTAGCTACCCAGCAGCCACTGAAATAACAGGGACTGACAAAAAAACGAGATAAATGAGAACAGAGACCAGCACAAGCCCCAGCAGGGGAACCCAGAAGACCTCACTCAGAAGGGCAGAAAAAACAAAGGAAAACAAAACCACAGAGAGAAGCAGAAAATAACTTATCTGAAATTTGCAGGAGACAGCAGAAAGCAAGATGACTTCCAAACTGGACCAGGAAGAGACAACTAATCAACGGCGAGGATCATGGGAAAGTTACTCCTTTAAATATCCTCAGTCATCACTCCCAGATTGCCAATCGTCCGCAGCTGAATCCTCAGCTGAAGGGCCTCTGTCAGTCATGGCAGCTTCATTACTATCAGCAGCCACCAGAGGGAGCCCCAACCCAGAATCCAGCGTGTTCACAACACTCATCTTGGACTAGGTTCCGAGTGCAAAGCCAGTGTCTAATGAATGCTTCCTGTGGTTTCTGCAGCATGAATCAGATGATAGATTACTTTTAACCCTTTCACCCCCAAGCCTGTTTTCACCTTCATGACCAGGCCAAATTTTACAATTCTGACCAGTGTCATTTTATGAGGTAATAACTCTGGCAATCTTCAATGCACCTTACTGAACAGGGAAATAACAATACCTCCTACCAAATCATTATGCCTTTTCACCAAATCTGAAGGGGCCATGAGAAGGAATACACCTCCAATCATATTTAAAGGTGTTGTCCAGTACTTTAAATTAACACCCCAATGTATCCCCCCAGGGGCCCCTAATGAATTTTGTTAATACCTCATGTTGCCTATACTGCCTGTGAGCGGCGCTATCACTGGCCGCTCACAGGCAGCACATGACCCCCGGCTGCAGCCGACTCTTGCTTCCACTGGCAGCAGCCGGGGGTCCCTCTTCCTCCTTCCATGCTGGCTGCCAGGCTGTGGACAAGGCTATCCCCCCGCGTCACACCCGGCATCCACTGCGTGCCCATTCAATGAGAAAGCGTGCAGTGGATGCTGGGGGTGATGTGGGGGTAACCCCACCCACAACCCAGCAGCCATCGCGGGAACCCAGCGCTGAGTCACGCCTCACTTGTCGTGATGTCAGCACTGGGTCACGTGCTGCCTGTGAGCGGCCACGGAAAGCACCGCTCACAGGCAATATAGGCAACATAAGGTATTTACAAAATTCATTAGAGGCCCTGGGGAAACATTGGAGGGTTAATTTAACTACTGAACAACCCCTTTGACATCCCTAGTGGGGCCCCTGGGAAAGGTCTCACAACAATAGACCCACTAGACAAAAGAAAGGAATTAATGAAGATTTACCATTGAAGACCCATATTAACGCTGTCAGTTAGACCTTAAATAAATTTCAATAAAATTAATTTTTTTTCCCCCGCTGTCCGTTCCCAATCCCAACCATCCTCTAAAAAGAAAAAAAAGTTACGTTGCATGAAGGGGAGGTACTGGAAGCAGGCTCAAATCCTAGAAAATATCCTCCCTTGAACCAACAGAAAAAATCAGGAGTTGAAAATTTCCAAGTGGACACTTTCGGAAGTGGAACACAAATCTCCTATATGGCTAAATGATTTTATAAAAGGAGCTGTTGGATAACAATTAGTGATGAATGAGTATGCTCGTTGCTTGGGTTTTTCCGAGCATGCTCAGGTGATCTCCGAGTATTTGGAAGTGCTCGAAGATTTAGTTTCTGTCGCAGCAGCTGCATGATTTGTGGCTACTAGACAGCCTGAATACATGTGGGGATTGGCTGTTTGTTACAGAATCCCCACATGTATTCAGGCTGTCTAGCAGTCACAAATCATGCAGCTGCTGCGACAGAAGCTAAATCTCCGAGCACTTCCAAATACTCGGAGACCAACCGAGCATACTCGGGAAAACCCAAGCAACGAGCATACTCATTCATCACTAATTGTTATCCAACAGCTCCTTTTCTAAAATCATTTGGCCATATAGGAGATTTGTGTCCCCTTTTATGCCCATAGCAGCCAGAGATGCAGATGTGTTATGTGCAGCATGAGATGGTGCATTATCATGCATGAAAATGATCTTGCTGCGGAATGCATGGTTCTTCTTCTTGAACCATGGAAGGAAGTGCTGTTTGAGAAACTCAACATACACTATGGAGTTCATCTTTACCCCTACAGGGATCCTAAAGGGGCCGACAATCTCTCTCCCCATGATTCCAGTCCCAAACATTACTCCACCTCCTCCTTGTTGGCGCCGTAGCCGTGTTTGCATGGGGTGTCCATCAACCAGCCATCCTCCACTCCATCCATCTGGACCATCGAGCGTTGCACAGCACTCATTGATGAACAAAACAGTTTTGAAGTCAGTCTTCATGTATTGTTTGGCCCACTGGAGCCATTTCTGCTTGTGTGCAGTGGATAGAGGAGGTTGACAGGATGGCTTACGCACAGCTGCAAACCTCTGAAGGACCCTGCATCTTGTTGTTCGGGGGACATTGGAGGCACCAGCAGCTTCAAAAACTTGTCTGCTGCTATGACAAGGCTTTTTGCCGCTGCTCTTTTAACCTGACGTAATTGCCTGTAGGAAAGAGTCCTCAATTTTCCCTTATCAGCACGCACACGTGTGTACTGTGAATCAGCTACATACTTCTTGATTGTGCGATAATCACGATGAAGTGTCTTGGCAATGTTGATTGTAGTCATGCCTTGACCTAAACACTCCACAATTTGTGGCTTCTCAGCAGCCGACACATCCTTTTTCTTTCCCATTTTGGCAGAAAATGTAGGCTGCTTAATAATGTGGGACAGAATTCTTAAGTAGTCTTGCCTTTCATTGGACACACCTGCTAAACTAATTAGCATAGGTGTCTGCAATTGCTTACAGTGATATAAAGAGCCCTGACACACATCACCATCAATGAGTTTAACTGACAAACCAAAAAATTCTTACCTTATCACGTCTAAACAATTTTTGCATAATAATTTGGAACACAGTGTAATGGGTGTAAAAAATTTCATGTACAGTTACAGGCAAAATATTCCCTATCAATCAATTTTTTAAATTGTAAAACCAACTATATAATTTATATGTTGCAATGTGATGTGAATTTACAACCCCTGACAAAAATTATGGAATCACCGGCCTTTGAGGATGCTCATTCATTTGTTTTATTTTGTTGAAAAAAACAGATCACAGACATGGCACAAAACTGAAGTCATTTCAAATGGCAACTTTCTGGCTTTAAGAAACACTAAAAGAAATCAAGAGCAAATAATGTGGTAGTCAGTAATAGTTATTTTTTTTAACCAAGCGTAGGGCAAAAATTATGGAATCACTCAATTCTGAGGGAAAAAATTATGGAATCATGAAAAACAAACAAGCAAAAAAACACTCCAACACATCACTAATATTTTGTTGCACCACCTCTGGCTTTTACAACAGCTTGTAGTCTCTGAGGCATAAACTTAATGAATGTCAAACAGTACTCTTCATCAATCTGGCTCCAACTTTCTCTGATTGCTGTTGCCAGATCAGTTTTGCAGGTTGGAGCCTTGTCATGGACCATTTTCTTCAACTTCCACCAAAGATTTTGAATTGGATTGAGATCCGGACTATTTGCAGGCCATGTCATTGACCTTATGTGTCTTTTTTTAAGGAATGTTTTCACAGTTTTTGCTCTATGGCAGGATGCATTATCATCTTGAAAAATGATTTCATCATCCCCAAATATCCTTTCAATTGATGGGATAAGAAGTGTCCAAAATATCAACATAAACTTGTGCATTTATTGAAGATGTAATGACAGCCATCTCCCCAGTGCCTTTACCTGACATGCAGCCCCATATCATCTATGACTGTGGAAATTTGCATGTTCTCTTCAGGCAGTCATCTTTATAAATCTCATTGGAACTGCACCAAACAAAAGTTCCAGCATCATCAACTTGCCCAATGCAGATTCGCTATTCATCACTGAATATGACTTTCATCCAGTCATCAACAGTCCACGATTGCTTTTCTTTAGCCCATTGTAACCTTGTTTTTTTCTGTTTAGGTGTTAATGATGGCTTTTATTTAGCTTTTCTGTAATTAAATCCCATTTCCTTTGAGCGGTTTCTTACAGTATAGTCACAGACGTTGACTCCAGTTTCCACCCATTCGTTCCTCACTTGTTTTGTTGTGCATTTCCTGTTTTGGAGACATATTGCTTTAAGTTTCTGGTCTTGACGCTTTGATGTCTTCCTTGGTCTACCAGTATGTTTGCCTTTAACAACCTTCCCACGTGGTTTGTATTTGGTCCAGATTTTAGACACAGCTGACTGTGAACAACCAACTTCTTTTGCAACATTGCTTCATAATTTACCCTCTTTTAAGAGTTTGATAATCCTCTCCTTTGTTTCAATTGACATCTCTCATGTTGGAGCCATGATTCATGTCAGTCCACTTAGTGCAACAGCTCTCCAAGGTGTGATCACTCCTTTTTAGATGCTGACTAACAAGCGGATCTAGTTTGATGCCGGTGTTAGTTTTGAGAATGAATATTTACAGGGTGATTCCATAATTTGTTCCCTCAGAATTGAGTGATTCCATAATTTTTGCCCTATGCTTGGTTAAAAAAAAACAGAAAGTTGACATTTGAAATTACTTCAGTTTTGTGCCATGTCTGTGATCTGTTTTTTTCAGCAAAATAAAACAACTGAATGAACATCCTCCAAGGCCGGTGATTCCATAATTTTTGCCAGGGGTTGTATAATACGTTGGCCGCATGACAGAAGCCATCCACAACAGAATGAATAGTCATAGGTTTAATATTCTGAATGGTCTCATTACATAGTTTATCCAAACATTTCCTCACTAATCACAAAAAAGATCCAATTGTCTGCAACTTACCCTTTTAGAACAGATTACTCAAAATACACCTAACAGATTCCAGAAACTTGTCAACAGGGAGGCCTATTAGATTTTTCTATTATCCACTTTGACACCAAAAGCTCTAAATGAATGTGTAGATGATACTGTCCAGGGAGGATATGTTTAGATACTATTGCATCACTATTTATCATGTTTTTTTATCACGTTTCGTTTTTGTTTTTTTATTTAGATTTTTTATTTATATCACATCTTCTATAGTGAATATTTCATTGTCTGTAACAATATAGACAGTGCATTTCTGTTTGATTTTTAATATTTTTTCTTTAATTATTTTTTTTGTATATTGAATCATCGATGGGGAGTATATTGTTGTCTGTAACCATACTAAAATAATTTTCATGGGTATAATGTCTGTAGGGAAATACAGTTGCCATTGGACGATATTGAATTTATATTTGTCTTCAGGGCTAAAAAAATGGTATGGGTAATCATCATTTGATGTAAATGCTCAACAGAAGTGAATTAATCAATCAGAATTGTAAGACCAAACCAATCATTAAGATCAATAGCGATGGTTTAAATGATGGCATATATCAGAGGTGTATTTAGGTTTTCTGGCACCTGGAGTAAAAATTCAGTTTGGTGCCTCCCACCCCAATCCCCAAGCACATATGGGATTTGCATACTTAGTCATGAGCTGCTCTCCCTAATTCTCCCAATGTTCAGTGAAAAATTGAGAGATGCAAGAAGAAATGTGAGTTTTCACGTGACCATAGGTATGAAAATCGCATAATAATGAAGTGGCCATGTGATGACTGCTGGAGCCTGTAAGCAGAGCAGAATCCTAACATTGAGTATATCACACGCTGTTAGGATTTGCATGCTACAATGCTTCATTTTAAAATTTAAAGGGCTTGTCCAGATTTGAATTGAAAGTCTGCAATCACTCTATGTGACTGCAGGCTTCTGAATTGTCACAGCACATGCACTGCACACTTTTAGGGTTCTATCTTGCTGGTGGCAAGAGTGGATGGTCATGTCAGCACAAGTATGTTATTTGTATGCTTTTGGCCACTTTCCAACTAGACGTGCCCGCCTCGCTCAATTCATTTTCATTGAGTGAGGCCATACATATCTTATCGGCATGTGACTGCATGTATGTAAATCGCCAGCACGAGAGTGCGCACTATGAGAATTCAGAAATCTGCAGTCACATAGAATGACTGCTGACTCATCACAAACTTGTACAACCCCTCTAATGCACTAAACATAAATAAAAATATGAGCATTAGTCGGTATCACAAAAAACATTTACATCCAGGTACTTGATAGATGGCAAAGAAAATATGGAACCAGTGGTATACATGGATGATACAAAATAACGATATTATATATAATCACTGTGGAGTATCAATAACATGTACACAATGGATATAAATGGACCAACTGCAAATACTAGATACCAACACTGAGAACAAGTAACAGTCAAAAGGTCATAATAAAAAATAACATTTATTGAAAAATTGTTAAAACCTGGAATAGGGCAACATGGGGAATATGAACTCACAGTGTGCGCAATATAGTAGGGCCATATGAACAGACAAAAATCCACATATGGGCAAATAAGAAGATAAATAGTCAAAGCATCACTACATAGCAATACAATGCAGAAAAATGAGCACAATGTATAAGTCCTATATAGATATACAGAGGTAAGTACCAAAACACCGATAAATAACTCTGACATGGCTCAAAATCATAAGTACTGCATAATGGGGGAGTATATAATTACCCAGTGATGTGGATGCGCTGGACAAATGGCCGCCCCGACGCGCGTTTCGGAGTTTGAAAAAACTCCTTCCTCAGGGGGCGCATAGAGATAGATGGCGTTGTTTCTGGAGTCATTCTCTTTCTTCATCTTGTCCAGACACTATGATGTCTTTTCACAGCTAGTCTCTGCAGACTTCTATGTTCTGCAGCACATCCCCACACGATGCCCTTAAAGATAGCAATGTCATTAGAATGCTCCTTAATAAAAATATTTGCTCTATGCTGAGACCCTGAATAAATAATTGCCCCTCAATATATTCTCTGCACAAAAATGGCCCTCCACACTGCCCTCTCCTTGCCTTACTGGGCCCCCTCTTTACACTGTCCTATAACACTGTGTCCCCCTATAGGGCTCTGTCTCAATACTGTGCCTCCTCCTCCTTGGCATACTGTCTAGCTGTGCCCTCACGCTGTTCTCCACACCATTCAGTCTCTATTCTGTATCCACTGACACTTTTCTCCTCCCATACTGTCGCCTCACCATTTCCCCTTCCTCCTCATGTACGTCCCCTTATTAACTACATTGTCTCCTCACATATTTACCAACTTGCTCTCCATACTCCATACTGTGTCCACACACATCCCATCACCCTCGCACACAGAATAAATTCACTCTCTCCAAGCAGAATAAATCCACCCCCTCCACACTTAAGAAATCCTCCCCTCCACACTGAAGAAATCCTCCTCTCTACACTGAAGAAATCCCCTAAACATTGAAGAAATCCTCCAGCCTCCACACTGAAGAAAGACTCTCCCACCACACTGAAGAAATCCACCCTACACAGAATAAATCCCCCTCTCTACACAGAATAAATTCAAAAATTTTGGGGGAAATTCACAAGGAGTGGACTGCTGCTAGAGTCATCGCTTCAAGAGTCACCACACACAGGCTTATCCAGGACATGGGCTACAAGTGCCACATTCCTTGTGTCAAGCCACTCATGACCAATAGACACCGCCAGAAGTGTCTTACTGGGCCAAGGAAAAAAAGAACTGGACTGTTGCTCATTGGTCCAAGGTGTTGTTTTCAGATGAAAGTAAATTTTGCATTTCATTTGGAAATCAAGGTCCCAGAAACTGAGTGGAGAGGAACACAATCCAAGCTGCTTGGGTTGGGATCTAGTGTGAAGTTTTCACAATCAGTAATGGTTTGGGGAGCTATGTCATCTGTTGGTGTAGGTCCTCTATGTTTTATCAAGACCAAAGTCAGCACAGCCGTATACCAGGAAATTTTAGAGCAATTCATGCTTCCCTCTGCCGACAAGCTTTCTGGAGATGAAATTTCATTCTCCAGCAGGACATGGCACCTGTCCACACTGCCAAAAGTACCAATACCTGGTTTAAAAGCAACATCATCAATGTGCTTGAATGGCTAACAAACAAGTCTGATCTTAACCCCTTAGAGAATCTATTGAGTATTGTCAAAAGGAAGATGAGACACCAGACTTGAGTCTTGCAGACGAGCTGAACGCTGGTATCAAAGCAACCTGGGCTTGATGCAGTAATTAATGCAAAATGAGCCCCAACTAAGTATTGAGTGCATTTACTGAACATACAGGCAGCACGGTGGCTCAGTGGATAGCACTACAGCCTTGCAGCGCTGGAGTCCTAGGTTTGAATCCCACCAAGACAACATCTGCAAGGCGTTTGTATGTTCTCCCTGTGTTTGCGTGGGTTTCTTCCGGGTACTCAGGTTTCCTCCCACATTCCAAAAACATACTGATAGGGACAGTGACGATAATGTGTGCAAACTGTAAAGCGCTGCAGAATATGTTAGCGCTATATAAAAATAAACATTATTATTATAAATTTCATTAGACCAAAATTTCGATTTTAAAATCATTTTTCAAGCTGGTGTTAATAAAGTATTCTAATTTACTGAGATAATGACTTTTGGGTTTTCATTGTATGTAAGCCATATTCATCAACATTAACAGAAATGAACACTTGAAATAGATCACTCTGTTTGTAATGACTCTGTACAGTCATGGCCAAAAGTTTTGAGAATGACACAAATATTAATTTTTACAAAGTCTACTGCTTCACTTTTTCTAATGGCAATTTGCATATAATCCAGAATGTTATAAAGAGTGATCAGCTTAACAGCAATTACTTGCAAAGTCAATATTTGGCTAGAAAATGAACTTTATCCCCCAAAACACATTTCAACATCATTGCAGCCCTGCCTTAAAAGGACCAGCTAACCTCTTTTCAGTGATTGCTCCATTAACACAGGTGTGGGTGTTGATGAGGACATGGCTGGAGATCAATCTGTCATGATTAAGTAAGAATGACACTACTGGACACTTTAAAAGGAGGCTGGTGCTTGGCATCATTGTTTCTCTTCTGTTAACCATGGTTATCTCTAAAGAAACACGTGCAGTCATCATTGCAATGCACAAAAATGGCCTAACAGGGAAGAGTATCGCAGCTAGAAAGATTGCACCTCAGTCAACAATCTATCGCATCATCAAGAACTTCAAGGAGAGAGGTTCCATTGTTGCCAAAAAGGCTTCAGGGCGCCCAAGAAAGATCAGCAAGCGCCAGGACCGTCTCTTAAAAGTGTTTCAGCTGTGGGATCGGGCTACCAACAGTGCAGAGCTTGCTCAGGAATGGCAGCAGGCAGATGTGAGTGCATCTGCACGCACTGTGAGGCAGAGACTCTTGGAGCAAGGCCTTGTCTCAAGGAGGGCAGCAAAGAAGCCATTTCTCTCCAGAAAAAACATCATGGACAGACTGATATTCTGCAAAAGGTACAGGCAGTGGACTGCAGAGGACTGGGGTAAAGTTATTTTCTCTGATGAATCCCCTTTTCGATTGTTTGGGACATCAGGAAAACGCCTCATTCGGAGAAGACAAGGTGAGCGCTACCACCAGTCTTGTCTCATGCCAACTGTTAAGCATCCTGAAACCATTCATGTGTGGGGTTGCTTCTCAGCCAAGGGAATCGGCTCTCTCACAGTCTTGCCTAAAAACACAGCCATGAATAAAGAATGGTACCAGAATGTCCTCCAAGAGCAACTTCTCCCAACCCTCCAAGAGCAGTTTGGCGATCAACAATGCCTTTTCCAGCATGATGGAGCACCTTGCCATAAAGCAAAGGTGATAACTAAATGGCTCAGGGAACAAAACATAGAGATTTTGGGTCCATGGCCTGGAAACTCCCCAGATCTTAATCCCATTGAGAACTTGTGGTCAATCATCAAGAGACGGGTGGACAAACAAAAACCTAAAAATTCTGATAAAATGAAAGCATTGATTGTGCAAGAATGGACTGCTATCAGTCAGGATTTGGTCCAGAAGTTGATTGAGAGCATGCCAGGGAGAATTGCAGAGGTCCTGAAGAAGAAGGGTCAATACTGCAAATATTGACTTGCTGCATTAACTCATTGTAACTGTCAATATAAGCTTTTGTTACTCATATGTTTGCAATTATTATATTTCTGTCTGTGATAAAAACATCTGTAAAACACACAGAAAAACCAGAGGGCAGCAGATCATGTGAAAATATAATATTTGTGTCATTCTCAAACTTTTGTCCATGACTGTATAATATGAGTTTCACTTTTTGTATTGAAGAACTGAAATAAATTAACTTTTTGATGATATTCTAATTTTGTGAGAAGCACCTGTACATGCGCTGAGTTCAGGCTGTTAAATGAGCATGACTGACTATATTAAAAATAATAAAAGTTGTTCGACGCTTGTTACCGAGTTTCTTTACACTGGCTGAGGAAGAATGATGAGGACAGATAGTCCTCGATACAGTATAATGCAGATCCCATATATTTTTTTATTATGCATTGCTTATATGTTATGCATTGCTTATATAGTGCTATGTTATTCCGCAGCGCTTTACATACATTATCATCGCTGTCCCCATTGGGGCTCACAATCTAATTTCCCTATCAGTATGTTTTTGGAGTGTGGGAGGAAATCAGAGTACCCAGAGGAAACCCGCGCAAACAAGGGGAGAACATACAAACTCCTTGAAGATGTTTTCCTTGGTGGGATTTGAACTCAGGACACCAGCGCTGCAAAGCTGCAGTGCTAACCACTGAGACCCCATATATAGTACATATAGTATAATGCACTCACCATGGTCCCAGATAGAATGTGCTGCAGCCCCACTCAGGGTATACTGCAGTCCCAATCAGAGTATACTGCAGCCCCACTCAGGGTATACTGCAGCCCCCCTCAGAATATAATGCAGCCTCCCTCAGGGCATACTGCTGACCCCTTCAGAGTATAATGCAGCCCCTCAGAGTGTAATGCAGACCCCCACTCACAGTATAATGCAGCCCCCACACACCGTATAATGCAGCCCAATGGTCATTGAGAGTATACTGTAAGTACAGTATAGGAGGTATAGTATTCGTCAAACTCAAATCTGACAGGTCGACACGCCCCCTATCATTTAATCCGTCTCCCTGGGATGTCTGAACTTTGCTCAGGTTGGGAAATCTGAGCTGCTGGATTTGTGAATTTCATTCAAAGTGATTTATTCGTCTCTATTGATATTTTATCCCGTGGATTTGATTAGTCTGTGTTGTTTTAGTGTAACTTTTAAGGACCCAGTAAATGTATAAGGAGTTCTAGTTAAATAATAAGGATTTTTAGTGAATTAAAGAGTGAATCTTGATTTTATACTTTTTTGTGGAGAGAAACTTTTAAGGACCCAGTAAATGCATGTAAAACACTATTGTGGTGGAATTTGGAATTATGACGCTCATCTTATAGTTTTATTCAGTATATATATTTTTAGCTTGGCAGTGTATCTACACTTATATCAGGACTGGGAAGAATGTAATGACATGGAGATGGGCTGCTGGATTTGTGAATTTCAATCAAAGTGATTTATTCATGTCTATTTATATTTTATTCAGTGACTTTGATTAGTCTGTGGCGTTTTAGTGTATTAAAGGGTAGTTTTAACTCCATCCGTAGATGTAAAGCTATTTTCTAGCAGAGAATGTCCTGACATGAACTGTAAAGGGTTTGTATTAGAAGCACCCAGTAAATGTCTGTATTAGAATCCATCAGTAAATGTATGTAAAGCTCATTTCTAGCAGGTTTGTATAAATGTCCCCCAGTAAATGTGTAAAAGTTTGGAACTGATATGCCTGTATGTAAAGGTGATTTCTAGCACTCTCTGTTACAGATCGGTAAGCTATTACCAAGCTGTGTATCTAAGGCTTGTGTTGTGTTGAGAGGAGCATATTTTTCTATTTACTAACTAACATGGTACATAGATATACATCTTTACTGGCACATAGAAATGTAGTACAACAGTGTTGACATGAATTGTCAGAATGAGTGAAGGTCGATGCTACGGTAATTCAGGCAAACAGTAAATAGTATTGCATTGTGTATAGTCAGTGGGATCTTTTAAAACCAACACATTTATGTGTATTCTTCTAGCAGTGCCCATAAAACCGAAGGTTTCTAGCAAACATAACCTGCACTAATGTGATTTTAAAACAATGGGTTTCTGAAGGGTCTTCCCACACTACCACTCTGTGGGAAGCTGTGTGGAAATGACATAGGCATAAGAGATCATTCATCTTAAAAACGTTTATTGCCAGAACTAATCATGATTTTACTGTAATAAATAAATACATCTCAAAGACATTTCAAGCATTGAATTAATTGTGACACCAAAATGTCGATACAAATGGCAATACAGGTCATGGGATTCTCTCTAGACAGGAACAACGCTGTTGAATGCTCCAACACGTGTAGTGAGGGTTTTTTAAAGTTGATTTCTTCTCAGCAATGAAATTTCTCACAATTGTATCATTACGCGGTTTATCAGCAGAAAACTTCTCCAATATCTTACAAACCGACGGTTTCTAGCAAACATAACCTGCACTAATGCGATTTTAAAACAATGGGTTTCTGAAGGGTCTTCCCACACTACCACTCTGTGGGAAGCTGTGTGACATTATCATGGATAAAAATCCAAAAGAGTGGGATATACAGCATGCAGAAAAATAGACAAATGCAGACAGGTATGAACTACATTCAAATCAATATATAATAGTGCACATCGCCATATCTTATATGTTATAGCGATAATAGACTAATCCGGGCTAAACAATAATAACCTCCATATATTTGTCCGTATATATGCAATCTATGTAACTCACAATATCCCCCAATAGGCAGACATATATGCACTATATATAGGATTATAAGTATCTCAATGAATCAGGAATATCAATAAAGTAACTTCTCCATCACAGTTGCTAATATAATTATGTTACCATGCAAGTGCAGGGCTCACAATACATACTGTGCGTGCATATGAAGTCAATTAGCACATCCATATGAGGAGCTATATTAAAAAAGCAACGACATAGATGTGAGATCATACCTGAATGCTGCTTGGCACCCCTTGTGTATAGCCCTCATTTCTAACAGTGTTTTTCACAGATAGATCACATATTAAGCCAGGAGTAAACATAGTGATTGTTTCATGCGAGAATACAGGCATAGGATGGTCGCTTTTTCAAGAAAACTGTCCCGACAGTTCATCCCTATAGTGTAGTTTAATGTATGGGTGTGTGCAAGTCATATCTGCGTAATGCTAGTCTGTAATTAAAATAAAACTATTTCACAAACTTTTTAACATACCTGTGTTTCGGACCATTATGACGTACCAGAATTTTTAGTGTATTAAAGAGGGGAGAAACTTTTAACTACATCAGTAAATATATAAGAAGTTTTACTCACATCTAGCAGGATCTGTATAAAAGTAAATGTATGTAAAAGATAGTCTTTTTTCTAGCCGGCCATTAAATCCCTGCATAGGATGGGGCCATTACTTAGAAATTGTTATTTTGGGACTATTTTTAACTGTTTCATGTGAGGATACAGGCATAGGATGGGGTCATTACTTAGAATTTGTTATTTTGGGAGTATTTTTTAACTGTTTCATGTGAGAATACATGGATAGGATGGGGTCATTACTTAGTGTGTACTATTTATGTACAAAGATGATACGGAAAGTTACTTAGTGTGTACTATTTATGTACAAAGATGATACGGAAAATATATGTTTCCAAAGTTTAGTGACAGGAACTACTTAGTGATGACAAATTCACAACAAATTTGTTATTTTGGGACTATTTTTTAACTGTTTCATGTGAGAATACAGGCATAGGATGGGGGCCATTACTTAGAATTTGTTATTTTGGGGCTATTTTTAACTGTTTCATGTGAGAATACAGGCATAGGATGGGAGTCATTACTTAGAATTTGTTATTTTGGGGCTATTTTTAACTGTTTCATGTGAGAATACAGACATAAGATGGGACCATTACCTAGTGTATACTATCATCGCTTTTGTTTGGAAAATACCATATTTCATAGATGCTGGTGATCCGTTGAATCATTTTTAAACATTTCACGCCACTCATGCAACCACAGCACACTTATGGTGTACCCGCACGGCTGCAGCTAGCGCTTTTTAGCTAAAAAGGTATGGTGTAGTTTACTTACAGCGCATCCCTATAGTGTAGTTTAATGTAGGGGGCAAACAGATTATCGCTGTTGCTTGGAAAATACCACACTTCATAGATGGTTGTGATCCGCTGAATCGTTTTTAAACATTTCACCCCACTCATGCACCCACAGTACACTTATGGTGTACCCGCACCCCTGCAGCTAGAGCTTTTTAGCTAAAAAGGTCCTTATTTGCATCATTTTCATTATAGTACGACTGGTACATGCCCACGCCTATGCAGCGATATTGAGTACCGTTCAACAAAAATCAGGTACAAACTTTTTAACAGACCTGTGTTTCGGGCCCTCATGACATACCAGAAGCACTCTGTGCCATGTACCATAGCCCATAATAATCGATTTTGATCAGTATTCAACAAAAATTTGGCTGCAAACTTTTTAGCATACCTCTGTTTCTGACTCCCATGTCGTACCAGAAAGACCTATTTTGGCACAGGCCTAAACCTATGCAACGGTTTTGACCACTACTCAACAAAAATTGGTTACAAACTTTTTAGCATAGCTGTGTTTCTGGCTCTCAGCTGCTATTTTAATAGTTACCATACGAATACTGTAGCGAGCCAAGATGTGTTAATTTGATTACTAACACGATTTCAGCAACTTGATGACAAATTCAGAGCAAATTCGTTATTTCGGAACTGGCATGTCCGGGCATGCCCGGACAAGTCCCGCATGTCCGGGCATGCCCGGACAAGTCCCGGGCCTCTACACCTCGCCCCTATAGTGTAGTTTAATGTAGGTGGCAAACAGATCATCGCTGGTGTTTGGAAAATACCATATCTCATAGATGGTGGTGATCCTCTGAATCATTTTTAAACATTTCACGCCACTCATGCACCCACAGCACTCTTATGGTGTACCAGCACCGCTGCAGCTAGCGCTTTTTGTGACCTTATCTGCATCATTTTCATTATAGCACGAGGGACAGCCATGGAAAAAACAACCCTGAAATTCATAAACTATGTGCTGTCCGTCAACACGCGCACAGTCATCTAGAAAATATTGAGCGAGTTGCTTCACAAACCACACAAGGCGTGGTGATTGCCAATGTTCTCGGTATGCGCTACATACATGAACCTCTGTATAGCCTGGGATGAGCAGCGTTCTTGCAGCGCAGGCCTATTTTTAAAGACGCTAAGCCCCATCAGATATAAAAGAGAGGCATGTTGAGACGTGTCCCGGCCTATTTTGGCACAGAACCACACCTATGCAACGATTTTGATCAGCATTCAACAAAAAATTGCGTGCAAACTTTTTAGCATACCTGTACAAACATTTTAACATACCTGTGTTTCGGACTCACATGGCGTACCAGAAGCACCCAGTGCCATGTACTCTAGCTCATAATATTTCACATCGGGTATGGGACCTACATAGCTTTGTTTTTCAGGTATTAAAAAAGCGTGGAAAACTGAAAATCCCGAGGCCTGAGGTAATTTACCGAGCTTCATGGGGATAAAATTTATCGAGTCTATGAACCTTATAGACAAAACGGGTAGCGTCCCACACAAGACGACGACACCTCGGGCTATCACATTTACCGGTAGTTTTCAAAAACCACTGACTTAACAATAAAGTAAGAATCGTGGCGACCACCATTGTGGGCTATAAATGTATACCCTGAAAATTTACCGCTGGTAAAGAACAGTAAAAAGTCGTGCGTACAACTATCATCCTCAAACTCCCAGAGCTATCACAAACACTATTGCCTACAGAGGCGGCCCCGCGAGAATTTCTGGATGTGTGTATCAAGAGGCTCTTTGCTTTGACCGATTGTTTGCTCGTGAATGCTGACATTTCCAGGATCATCATAGTTGTGTAAATGCGCTGGGAGCTCGTGTATCGGCCCCTAGGGTGTGATGCGTGATCATTTTAATTATTTTTCAATTCATAACCATACGTTCTCAGGCAGTCAGGTTTATTTCACAGAAGTTGACTGTACAGTTGCATAATTTTTGTTTAAAATCATACATTTGCATAATTTTGTTTAAAATCACACAGTTCTGCGATAATGTCGGGTGTTGGACACGCACTTATCAGTCTTTCATACGTGTCGCAGAAAGATTTTAGTCTGTTCTGCGAGAGTTTATTATGCACGTACTGTGCAGACATGTCAAGAAACATTTTGGTGCGTTCACCAGTCCATACGGGTGTTGGTGTGTAAGGCGATCGACCATCATCCTTCTGCTTCTTACTTACACGACGGCGCGATACCGCGCGTTTCTTTGACGGTAATGCATCGGCTAAATTGGCAGCTGCTGCTTCCGCGTTGCTATTTGCAGATTCTGTAGCTTGACACAGACGTATATTCTTAAGCCGACTACTCTCAGTATTCCCGGGGTGCTCGGTTGGCGCGTCGTTTTCTTCACGATCTGCGACACACCCGTGTGAAAGAGGCTCCGTTCTCACTTCCGTTCTGTTCTCAAATCCATAATTGCGCTGCTGCAAAACTCGCGAATGACGATCCTCCGTAACTAAAGAAAAGATACGTGGTGTAGTTAACCGCTAAGTGGGGGAGATATAGGAAGAGCTACATGCCCACTTTACTCTGATTCAACGCGACATTTGTAAAGCTACCAGCACCGATTATCTGTGAAACCGATGCATGATTGTATAAGTACACTATAGAGCGGCCTAGACATATATACTTACAAGTATGCCCGGGTGCTGATCTACAGAGAATGCTGAATTAACAGACATCTCGATGTTCGGGCGCCACCGTATGGGGCTGTTTTCTCCCTCAAACTGCAACCTCACGGGCGATACTTTAGCAGCTGTAAATAAAATATAGCATACATGAATGCGCACAACACATTCACAAAGCTAACTTGACACACGTAAATAAAATATATCGACTAGTTATCGCAGAAATTTTATCTGCGTGTATAAGTACACTATAGAACTGCGTAGACATATATGCTTACAAGTATGAGACGTGTAGTGTAGTTCAGAGATTGGTGAATTAAACGGTGTGGAGGTGCTCGGGCGTTTTCGTATGGGTGTGTTTTCTTTTTCAAGCTGCAGCCTCCTGCTCGTTAGTTTAACATCTGTAAATAAAATATAACTATTACTCGACACAGAATTGATATCTACGCGGGCCACACGCACAAAGCTAATACAGGGTAATGATGGTGGGGGTTCTGTCGTGAAATATTACTTCTACAATATTGCATCAACGCGGTTAGCCGCCATGATCCCTCTGTAAAACATGAATGGGATGTTTTTTCTGCCCCTAGCGTGGGGGCAGTGACAGAGGGCGTGTTCTCTCTGCTAGCCCTAATAAATACGGGTAGCTCACAAGCAATACAGTTCGCACTTGTTCACAACTCACAGACCACAACTCCGATCTGAACAGGACTAGAGTGAGTATTTTTACGGATTTCGTTTCAATTATATTTAAGTTTGTGTAGTATTTGTATGAACAGGTTAGCCGTGTTTTCATACTTGATCTTTATTTGCTTTAATTCAATAGCGGACCCTTTTTTATTCAAGATGGAGGCCAGATATTCTTGCGGTCAATATTCTGCTATGCTTTCACCAGAACAATCGGGTAAGTTTTACACAGTATATAGGGTACTCCGCAATGTCTCGGGATGTCTGAGTCTGCGCTTTGTATATATAAGTGATATATTTCATTCTTTCTTATTTAAGAAGCGGGAGTCCATTCAGACTACTCCTACGAGAACCGGTTCATTACGCAGAACCTGTTAGAGGAAGGCAACTCTGCTAGCGGGCGACGAGCCTCAAGCTCTCACCAGTCTGTCACAGGCAAGAAACCTATAGCTATATCATATGTTTTAAACCTATGTATCTAGACGGGTAAACGTGGTAGCTGTAAATTTATAACGCCTACTATTAATATTAATAATTAATATAGACTGTCGCTAAAATCCATACAGTTAATTTTATTTTAGCTGACTGGGTCGTTAGCTAGACATGTTTTAATAATATAAACATTTTCTCATACAGATACAGCTGTAGCGGACTGGGCGGTTGGAAACCCTGTGGCGACTGAGCCGCTCGAGCATCGCGATTCCGATGTTGAGATCGTGGAGGATCCCCAGGATTCAGATGTCGAGTTCGTAGAACCGGACTATAATCCTCCCAACACTCCTAAAAGATGGGGTGATTCGCTAAGCACAAAGCTCTGGAATAGAAAAGGTAGCGGGTCCTTGAAACCAGGGTGATATGTGTTTGTACCCTATGTACCCTGTGACGCCACCGATAAATAGTGGATATATTTTATTTACGCGCGTTACGATAACTTTGCGAATTTAGCTTTGTGCGTGTGGCCCGCGTAGATATCATTTCTGTGTCGAGTAATAGTTATATTTTATTTACAGATGTTAAACTAACGAGCAGGAGGCTGCAGCTTGAAAAAGAAAACACACCCATACGAAAACGCCCGAGCACCTCCACACCGTTTAATTCACCAATCTCTGAACTACACTACACGTCTCATACTTGTAAGCATATATGTCTACGCAGTTCTATAGTGTACTTATACACGCAGATAAAAATTTCTGCGGTAACTAGTCGATATATTTTATTTACGTGTGTCAAGTTAGCTTTGTGAATGTGTTGTGCGCATTCATGTATGCTATATTTTATTTACAGCTGCTAAAGTATCGCAGCGCAAT
This sequence comes from Oophaga sylvatica, assembly GCA_033576555.1. Lineage (NCBI taxonomy): Eukaryota > Metazoa > Chordata > Amphibia > Anura > Dendrobatidae > Oophaga > Oophaga sylvatica. The sequence continues at coordinate 229,741,089 of JARQOD010000003.1, read as the reverse complement.
TATGGATTTGAGAACAGAACGGAAGTGAGAACGGAGCCTCTTTCACACGGGTGTGTCGCAGATCGTGAAGAAAACGACGCGCCAACCGAGCACCCCGGGAATACTGAGAGTAGTCGGCTTAAGAATATACGTCTGTGTCAAGCTACAGAATCTGCAAATAGCAACGCGGAAGCAGCAGCTGCCAATTCAGCCGATGCATTACCGTCAAAGAAACGCGCGGTATCGCGCCGTCGTGTAAGTAAGAAGCAGAAGGATGATGGTCGATCGCCTTACACACCAACACCCGTATGGACTGGTGAACACACCAAAATGTTTCTTGACATGTCTGCACAGTACGTGCATAATAAACTCTCGCAGAACAGACTAAAATCTTTCTGCGACACGTATGAAAGACTGATAAGTGCGTGTCCAACACCCGACATTATCGCAGAACTGTGTGATTTTAAACAAAATTATGCAAATGTATGATTTTAAACAAAAATTATGCAACTGTACAGTCAACTTCTGTGAAATAAACCTGTCTGCCTGAGAACGTATGGTTATGAATTGAAAAATAATTAAAATGATCACGCATCACACCCTAGGGGCCGATACACGAGCTCCCAGCGCATTTACACAACTATGATGATCCTGGAAATGTCAGCATTCACGAGCAAACAATCGGTCAAAGCAAAGAGCCTCTTGATACACACATCCAGAAATTCTCGCGGGGCCGCCTCTGTAGGCAATAGTGTTTGTGATAGCTCTGGGAGTTTGAGGATGATAGTTGTACGCACGACTTTTTACTGTTCTTTACCAGCGGTAAATTTTCAGGGTATACATTTATAGCCCACAATGGTGGTCGCCACGATTCTTACTTTATTGTTAAGTCAGTGGTTTTTGAAAACTACCGGTAAATGTGATAGCCCGAGGTGTCGTCGTCTTGTGTGTGACGCTACCCGTTTTGTCTATAAGGTTCATAGACTCGATAAATTTTATCCCCATGAAGCTCGGTAAATTACCTCAGGCCTCGGGATTTTCAGTTTTCCACGCTTTTTTAATACCTGAGAAAACAAAGCTATGTAGGTCCCATACCCGATGTGAAATATTATGAGCTAGAGTACATGGCACTGGGTGCTTCTGGTACGCCATGTGAGTCCGAAACACAGGTATGTTAAAATGTTTGTACAGGTATGCTAAAAAGTTTGCACGCAATTTTTTGTTGAATGCTGATCAAAATCGTTGCATAGGTGTGGTTCTGTGCCAAAATAGGCCGGGACACGTCTCAACATGCCTGTCTTTTATATCTGATGGGGCTTAGCGTCTTTAAAAAATAGGCCTGCGCTGCAAGAACGCTGCTCATCCCAGGCTATACAGAGGTTCATGTATGTAGCGCATACCGAGAACATTGGCAATCACCACGCCTTGTGTGGTTTGTGAAGCAACTCGCTCAATATTTTCTAGATGACTGTGCGCGTGTTAACGGACAGCACATAGTTTATGAATTTCAGGGTTGTTTTTTCCATGGCTGTCCCTCGTGCTATAATGAAAATGATGCAGATAAGGTCACAAAAAGCGCTAGCTGCAGCGGTGCTGGTACACCATAAGAGTGCTGTGGGTGCATGAGTGGCGTGAAATGTTTAAAAATGATTCAGAGGATCACCACCATCTATGAGATATGGTATTTTCCAAACACCAGCGATGATCTGTTTGCCACCTACATTAAACTACACTATAGGGGCGAGGTGTAGAGGCCCTGGACTTGTCCGGGCATGCCCGGACATGCGGGACTTGTCCGGGCATGCCCGGAAATGCGGGAGTTGTCCGGGCATGCCCGGACATGCGGGACTTGTCCGGGCATGCCCGGACATGCCAGTTCCGAAATAACGAATTTGCTCTGAATTTGTCATCAAGTTGCTGAAATCGTGTTAGTAATCAAATTAACACATCTTGGCTCGCTACAGTATTCGTATGGTAACTATTAAAATAGCAGCTGAGAGCCAGAAACACAGCTATGCTAAAAAGTTTGTAACCAATTTTTGTTGAGTAGTGGTCAAAACCGTTGCATAGGTTTAGGCCTGTGCCAAAATAGGTCTTTCTGGTACGACATGGGAGTCAGAAACAGAGGTATGCTAAAAAGTTTGCAGCCAAATTTTTGTTGAATACTGATCAAAATCGATTATTATGGGCTATGGTACATGGCACAGAGTGCTTCTGGTATGTCATGAGGGCCCGAAACACAGGTCTGTTAAAAAGTTTGTACCTGATTTTTGTTGAACGGTACTCAATATCGCTGCATAGGCGTGGGCATGTACCAGTCGTACTATAATGAAAATGATGCAAATAAGGACCTTTTTAGCTAAAAAGCTCTAGCTGCAGGGGTGCGGGTACACCATAAGTGTACTGTGGGTGCATGAGTGGGGTGAAATGTTTAAAAACGATTCAGCGGATCACAACCATCTATGAAGTGTGGTATTTTCCAAGCAACAGCGATAATCTGTTTGCCCCTACATTAAACTACACTATAGGGATGCGCTGTAAGTAAACTACACCATACCTTTTTAGCTAAAAAGCGCTAGCTGCAGCCGTGCGGGTACACCATAAGTGTGCTGTGGTTGCATGAGTGGCGTGAAATGTTTAAAAATGATTCAACGGATCACCAGCATCTATGAAATATGGTATTTTCCAAACAAAAGCGATGATAGTATACACTAGGTAATGGTCCCATCTTATGTCTGTATTCTCACATGAAACAGTTAAAAATAGCCCCAAAATAACAAATTCTAAGTAATGACTCCCATCCTATGCCTGTATTCTCACATGAAACAGTTAAAAATAGCCCCAAAATAACAAATTCTAAGTAATGGCCCCCATCCTATGCCTGTATTCTCACATGAAACAGTTAAAAAATAGTCCCAAAATAACAAATTTGTTGTGAATTTGTCATCACTAAGTAGTTCCTGTCACTAAACTTTGGAAACATATATTTTCCGTATCATCTTTGTACATAAATAGTACACACTAAGTAACTTTCCGTATCATCTTTGTACATAAATAGTACACACTAAGTAATGACCCATCCTATCCATGTATTCTCACATGAAACAGTTAAAAAATACTCCCAAAATAACAAATTCTAAGTAATGACCCCATCCTATGCCTGTATCCTCACATGAAACAGTTAAAAATAGTCCCAAAATAACAATTTCTAAGTAATGGCCCCATCCTATGCAGGGATTTAATGGCCGGCTAGAAAAAAGACTATCTTTTACATACATTTACTTTTATACAGATCCTGCTAGATGTGAGTAAAACTTCTTATATATTTACTGATGTAGTTAAAAGTTTCTCCCCTCTTTAATACACTAAAAATTCTGGTACGTCATAATGGTCCGAAACACAGGTATGTTAAAAAGTTTGTGAAATAGTTTTATTTTAATTACAGACTAGCATTACGCAGATATGACTTGCACACACCCATACATTAAACTACACTATAGGGATGAACTGTCGGGACAGTTTTCTTGAAAAAAGCGACCATCCTATGCCTGTATTCTCGCATGAAACAATCACTATGTTTACTCCTGGCTTAATATGTGATCTATCTGTGAAAAACACTGTTAGAAATGAGGGCTATACACAAGGGGTGCCAAGCAGCATTCAGGTATGATCTCACATCTATGTCGTTGCTTTTTTAATATAGCTCCTCATATGGATGTGCTAATTGACTTCATATGCACGCACAGTATGTATTGTGAGCCCTGCACTTGCATGGTAACATCATTATATTAGCAACTGTGATGGAGAAGTTACTTTATTGATATACCTGATTCATTGAGATACTTATAATCCTATATATAGTGCATATATGTCTGCCTATTGGGGATATTGTGAGTTACATAGATTGCATATATACGGACAAATATATGGAGGTTATTATTGTTTAGCCCCGGATTAGTCTATTATCGCTATAACATATAAGATATGGCGATGTGTACTATTATATATTGATTTGAATGTAGTTCATACCTGTCTGCATTTGTCTATTTTTCTGCATGCTGTATATCCCACTCTTTTGGATTTTTATCCATGATAATGTCACACAGCTTCCCACAGAGTGGTAGTGTGGGAAGACCCTTCAGAAACCCATTGTTTTAAAATCGCATTAGTGCAGGTTATGTTTGCTAGAAACCTTCGGTTTGTAAGATATTGGAGAAGTTTTCTGCTGATAAACCGCGTAATGATACAATTGTGAGAAATTTCATTGCTGAGAAGAAATCAACTTTAAAAAACCCTCACTACACGTGTTGGAGCATTCAACAGCGTTGTTCCTGTCTAGAGAGAATCCCATGACCTGTATTGCCATTTGTATCGACATTTTGGTGTCACAATTAATTCAATGCTTGAAATGTCTTTGAGATGTATTTATTTATTACAGTAAAATCATGATTAGTTCTGGCAATAAACGTTTTTAAGATGAATGATCTCTTATGCCTATGTCATTTCCACACAGCTTCCCACAGAGTGGTAGTGTGGGAAGACCCTTCAGAAACCCATTGTTTTAAAATCACATTAGTGCAGGTTATGTTTGCTAGAAACCTTCGGTTTTATGGGCACTGCTAGAAGAATACACATAAATGTGTTGGTTTTAAAAGATCCCACTGACTATACACAATGCAATACTATTTACTGTTTGCCTGAATTACCGTAGCATCGACCTTCACTCATTCTGACAATTCATGTCAACACTGTTGTACTACATTTCTATGTGCCAGTAAAGATGTATATCTATGTACATGTTAGTTAGTAAATAGAAAAATATGCTCCTCTCAACACAACACAAGCCTTAGATACACAGCTTGGTAATAGCTTACCGATCTGTAACAGAGAGTGCTAGAAATCACCTTTACATACAGGCATATCAGTTCCAAACTTTTACACATTTACTGGGGGACATTTATACAAACCTGCTAGAAATGAGCTTTACATACATTTACTGATGGATTCTAATACAGACATTTACTGGGTGCTTCTAATACAAACCCTTTACAGTTCATGTCAGGGCATTCTCTGCTAGAAAATAGCTTTACATCTACGGATGGAGTTAAAACTACCCTTTAATACACTAAAACGCCACAGACTAATCAAAGTCACTGAATAAAATATAAATAGACATGAATAAATCACTTTGATTGAAATTCACAAATCCAGCAGCCCATCTCCATGTCATTACATTCTTCCCAGTCCTGATATAAGTGTAGATACACTGCCAAGCTAAAAATATATATACTGAATAAAACTATAAGATGAGCGTCATAATTCCAAATTCCACCACAATAGTGTTTTACATGCATTTACTGGGTCCTTAAAAGTTTCTCTCCACAAAAAAGTATAAAATCAAGATTCACTCTTTAATTCACTAAAAATCCTTATTATTTAACTAGAACTCCTTATACATTTACTGGGTCCTTAAAAGTTACACTAAAACAACACAGACTAATCAAATCCACGGGATAAAATATCAATAGAGACGAATAAATCACTTTGAATGAAATTCACAAATCCAGCAGCTCAGATTTCCCAGCCTGAGCAAAGTTCAGACATCCCAGGGAGACGGATTAAATGATAGGGGGCGTGTCGACCTGTCAGATTTGAGTTTGACGAATACTATACCTCCTATACTACTACTGTATCCCCCCTCAGAGTATACTGCAGCCCCCTCAGAGTATACTGCAGCACCCCTCAGAATATACTGCAGCTACCCGTCAGGTTATACTGTAACACCCCTTAGGGTATACTGCAGCCCCCCTGGGGGTATAATGCAGCCCCACTCATGGTATAATGCAGTCCCCCACACACACAGTATAATGTAGCCCAATGGTCATTGATATGAAAGTATACTGCATCCCCCTTCAGGGTATACTGCAGCAACACTCAGAGGATACTGCATCTCCCATCAGGGTATACTGTAGCCCCCTCAGTGTATATTGTAGCCCCCTAAGTGTATAATGCAGCCTCTCCTCAGGGTTTAATGCATCCCCTTCAGAATATACTGCAGCCCTCCTCAAGGTATGCTGCAGCCCACCTCAGGTTATACTGCAGCCCCCTCATAGTATAATTCAGCCCCATCAGATTAGACTGCAGCCCTCTCAGAGTATAATGCAACCCCCCACATAGTATAATACAGCACCCTCAGAGTATAATGCAGCCCCCACGCTGTATAATGCAGCCCCCCCACACAATATAATGCAGCCACCCCACACACAGTATATTGCAGCCCCCCCACACACAGAATAATGCAGAGCACACATACACAATACTGACCTTTCCTTCTAGTTCCCCGCACTGCTCCAGGCTCTGCTCTGGTCTCATCAGCTCCACTGCTGGCACAGCATGACACACGATGAAGTGACATCATTTCATGCCCGCTGAGTCACAAGCAAAGGGGGTGTGATGGGAGAGGGAGTGTCATCTGACGCTCTCTCCTCCATCACTGCTTTCAACTGTATCGGCATCTATGATGCTGATAAGTTGAATGCACGATTTAGGGAGGAGAGTGGTGCCGGGCCCCTCTAACTCACAGGCCCCATAGCAGCCACATGGTGGGCCACTATTAGCAACACACCACTGGTTAGAGGCCCCTGGAAGAAAAGGGGAACTAGGCAGCTGCCTGGTCTGCCTGTCCCTAGTGACATTTTGGAACTGCGATTTTGATGGAATGGTCAGTGGGTGTGATGTCGTGTTTGGAGAACCACTGATGTGCCTAAAAAGTGGAAACCCCCCACAAGTGACCATATTTTGGAAACTTAATTCCTTAAGGAATTTATCTAATTGTGTGTTGATCATATTGAATCCCCAGGAGCTTTATACAATTTTATAACATTGATCTGTGAAAATGAAAAAAGAGCCCCTGTAGGTGCCAAAACAGCACCCCTCTTAAGGACACTGTTTTACAAATTAAACCTCTCAATGAATATATCTTAGGGTGCAATGATCAAAATGGCACCATAGGTGTGTCACAGAATTTTATACCATTGGGCAGAGAAGAAAAAATAATTACATTTTTACCAAAAAAAAATGTAGTTTTAGCCCCAAATTTTAAATTTTCACACTGGGAAATGGGTAAATATGGCATAAAGATATGTCCCACAATTTCTGATGAGTGAAACACAGAAAAGCACAGTAAAACAAACATAAAAAAATACTCTGTTGTAAAAAAGTAGCAGTAAACAGCAAGTGCTAGTAAAAAGATGATAAAACACAGGGTATTTGGTTGATATGTTTTTTGCAAAAAATGTATACTAAGCTCTTATGATTTGGTAGCCGAAGAGGACAGTAGCAAAAATAGGCTAGGCAACCAGACATCCAGAGAGGTTGATAACTAGCGGATTGCAGACCCCTAAACTGACAGCACAACTAGAAGTAGCCGTGGGACATACCTACGGTGCCCTAGACACCTCGACACAGCCAGAGAGTTAACTAAGCCTAAAGAGAGAAAGGGGAAAGCTAACTGCCCCGGAGTAGATCCCCAAAGGAATAGGTAGCCCCCAAACATATATTGGCGGTGAGACAAGATGAAATACAAACACAGGCAGAAAATAGAGCAAACAAATGCTGGGGCCCAAACTGTCTAGATAGAACAGGACAGGAAAGAATACTGTCTGCAAGCCAGCAAAAACTCTAAGAAAAATTCCAACACGTCCGATATGCAAAAATACTGAGACCACACGATCTCTCCCCCGCTAGATCAGAACTCTGGTGTGAACAGGTAGCAAACCAGCACACACTGAAAAAACAGAGAACTGGAAATACATAAACTGTCTCTGGTGTGAACTGGTAGCAAATCAGCAGATACTGAAACAACAGGGAACTGAAAATACATAAACAGTGGCAAATGAGAAACAGAGTCCAGTGCAGGCCCCTGCAGGGGAACCTGGCTGTAGTAACTCCAGAAGGGCAGAAAACTGAGATAGATAGAAGGAAAAACAAATGCCACAGAAATTAACAGCAAATAACTTATCTGAAAATTGCAGGACAAATCAGGAAGCAAGCTGACTTCCAAAATGGACCAGGAAGAAGCAAATCACAGGGAAGGATTATGGGAAGGTTGCTCACTTATATCTCCCCACTCAGAAACACCTAATTGCCAATCATTGCCCCCTGGTGATAGACTTCTATTAAACAAAGCAGCTTCGTTTCTATCAGCAGCCACCAGAGGGAACCCAAACTCAGAAGTCAGATTCAGAGTGTTCACAAGACTAAGCCACTCTACCAGACGTCAAGGTATACCCATATCAGAGCAGTCCCTGACTAATATATTTAATCCCTAACTGATGTATTTAAAACCTGGTCATGTGTATAGTACCTATATGAGCAGGATTCAGAAAGGTAATGTCCAATGTGGAGAGCGGCCTTTATGTGCATGGCTCACAAAGAACTTGCTGTTTACTGCTACTTTTTTATAATAGAGTATTTTTATATGTTTGTTTTACTGTGCTTTTCTGTGTTTCATTCTTCTGGTGGTTTGAACACTGTCCTTACAGGCTTGTTCACTGTGTGCATGGCTCATATGTTTGTATTTAATTGGTTTCTTGTTTTTGCAAGATTAGGGAGGTTTTCCACCCCTCCTTTGTGAGCCATGCACATAAAGGCCGTTCTTCACATTGGACAATACCTTTCTGAATCCTGTTTATATAGGTACTATATACATGACCAGGTTTTTAAAAACATCAGTTAGGGATTAAATACATTAGTTAGGGACTGCTCTAATATGGGCCAGGAGCCATTTCACTTTTCCAGAGCCTTTAAACTGCTGCAAGGGGTTACAGAGGACAGTTTATACCCTGCACCTGCTTCTATGTTCATGAATGTCTGAGATATATATTTTATGACCTTTCCTTTTATGACCTTTCCTTAACTCTGCATCTGGCCTGAGCAGTCTCAGCCCACTTTCCACTCACACCTGATTGGCATTAGCTGCAGATATAACCAGTGCAATGGGTCTGCTCCAGACGTAGTCTGCTCCACATATTTCAAATCCCATATTTCAAATTACAGATTTCTAATTACACTACTGTGAATTAGACTAGAATTGGACTGGAATTTGGCTGCAAGGTAACAGATTATAAAACCACTACGTTTCATTTTCTTATCACTTTCACCCCCATCCTCCTTTCTTTCTTCCTATCCCCTGTAATCCCCCACCTAGTAAGGAATTAGTCATTTCTCCCTCCATTCTCCCCAGCCATCTCACCTTTCCCTCAGAACTGTTCCTCCACATACAATCCTTTTTACCAAGACACACACGGCCACACCATGTCCTATCCTGCTCCCACCTTCTAATGCTCTGTCTGCTACTCCTCATCGCTGGCGATGTATCCCCAAATCCTGGCCCTCCTCATCACATCCCCACACTCATTTCTAACACCCTGCCACGATCTTCCACACGTTTTTGCAACCCTGTCAACCTCATACCTATCCATCCACACCCCCCTCCCCCAGGCCCCCTACCCGGAGCACTATGGAACGCACGCTCCGTCTGCAATAAACTGTCATTTGTCCACGACCTCTTTATCACCAACAAACTCTCCTTCCTTGCCATCACTGAAACCTGGCTCACTCCCTCTGACTCAGCCTCTCCAGCTGCGCTTTCCTATGGCGGATTTCATCTTTCTCACACCCCTCGCCCCAGCAACAAACGTGGTGGAGGAGTTGGCTTACTCCTGTCTGATACCTGCTCCTTTACCCCTATTCAAATTCCACCCTCCGCTGCTATTCCCTCGTTCGAAGTGCACTCTGTCCGCATCTATTCCCCCTCCAACCTCCAACTGGCTGTCATCTACCGCCCCCCGGAACTAGCCATCTCCACCTTTCTCGACCACTTCACCACCTGGCTACTCAATTTCCTCTCTGCTGACATCCCCACCATCATCATGGGCGATTTCAACATCCCCATTGACACTTCCACCCTGGCGGCCTCTAAACTTCTTTCGCTCACAGCTTCCCTTGGCCTCACTCAATGGTCCTCTGCGGCCACTCACAAAGGCGGTCACACGCTGGACCTTATCTTCACCCGTCTCTGTTCCCTCACTAATCTCACTAACTCCCCACTCCCCCTGTCTGACCACAACCTACTGACATTCTCTTCCCTCTCCTCTGTTAGTACGCATCCCCCACTCCACAAACTCACCCACCCTCGCAGAAATCTCAAACACCTCAATTTACAATCGCTCTCTGAGTCCCTCCTCCCTCTCACAGACATAGCCTCACTTCATGACACAGATGCTGCTGCCACATTTTATAACACCACAATAAAAACCACACTTGATTCGGCCGCCCCCCTCATGCAGAGCAAAACTCGTACAATCAACAGGCAGCCCTGGCTGACCGGCCTGACCAAAGAACTGAGACGGGCTTCCAGGGTTACCGAGCGGAGATGGAAGAGAACCCACTCCACCGAGCACTTCAACGCATACAAGCAGTCCCTTGCCAGCTTCAAGTCCACGCTCTCTGCCGCAAAACAAACTTACTTCTCATCTCTCATATCCTCCCTGTCTCACAACCCTAAACAGCTCTTCAACACTTTCAATTCTCTACTCCGTCCCCCAGCACCTCCTCCCTCTCCTCTCATTTCTGTCGAAGACTTTGCCTCCTTCTTTAAGCAAAAGATTGATACTATCAGAGAAGGCTTTGGCCCGCAGCCCCCAATGCCCCTCTTAGCCACTCAGCCCTGTTCTTCCAAAACCAGCTTCACCACCATGACAGAAGATCAGCTCTCCACTCTCCTGTCAAGATCACACCTCACCACTTGCGCGCTTGACCCACTCCCGTCCCACCTCATCCCTAACCTTGCCACAGTTTTCATCCCTACTCTCACACACCTCTTCAACCTTTCACTTACAAATGGTGTCTTTCCTTCATCCTTCAAACATGCTTCAATCACCCCGATCCTCAAAAAGCCCTCCCTCGACCCATCCTCAGCGTCTAGCTATCGCCCGATATCTCTTCTCCCCTTCGCCTCAAAACTACTGGAACAGCATGTATATCTTGAACTGTCCTCCCACCTTTCCTCCTGCTCCCTCTTTGACCGGTTACAATCAGGCTTTCGACCGCATCACTCAACTGAAACTGCCCTAACTAAAGTCACTAACGACCTGCTAACCGCCAAGAGCAAGCGACACTACTCTGTCCTCCTTCTCCTGGACCTGTCTTCTGCCTTTGACACCGTAGACCATTCCCTCCTCCTACAGATTCTCTCATCTCTTGGCATCACAGACTTGGCCCTATCCTGGATCTCATCATACCTAACAGACCGAACATTTAGTGTCTCCCTCTCACACACCACCTCCTCACCTCGCCCCCTGTCTGTCGGTGTTCCCCGAGGCTCAGTCCTAGGACCCCTACTCTTCTCCATCTACACCTTCGGCCTGGGACAGCTCATAGAATCCCACGGCTTGCAGTATCACCTCTACGCCGATGACACGCAGATCTACCTATCTGGACCTGACCTCACCTCTCTACTGACCAAAATCCCACAGTGTCTGTCTGCTATCTCAGCCTTCTTTTCTGCTCGCTTTCTCAAACTGAACATGGACAAAACAGAATTCATCATCTTTCCCCCACCTCATTCTACCCCTCCACCAGGCCTATCCATCAATGTCAATGGCTGCTCGCTTTCCCCAGTCCCACATGCTCGGTGCCTTGGCGTGATCATCGACTCTGCCCTCTCTTTCAAACCACATATCCAAGCCCTCGCCACCTCCTGCCGCCTCAAACTCAAAATATTTCCCGGATCCGCTCATTCCTCAACCATGAAACCACAAAAACACTAGTGCACGCCCTTATCATCTCCCGCCTCGACTACTGCAACCTCCTACTGTCTGGCCTCCCCTCTAGCACTCTGGCACCACTCCAGTCCATCCTACACTCTGCTGCACGACTAATCCACCTGTCTTCCCGCTATTCCCCTGCCTCCCCACTATGCCAGGCCCTTCACTGGCTTCCTATTGCCCAGAGGCTCCAGTTCAAAACCTTAACCATGACATACAAAGCCATCCACAACCTTTCTCCTCCATACATCTGTGACATGGTCTCCCGCTACCTACCCACACGCAACCTTCGATCCTCTCAAGATCTCCTTCTCGACTCCCCCCTCATCTCTTCTTCCCACAACCGCATACAAGACTTCTCCCGGGCTTCCCCCATACTCTGGAACTCCCTGCCGCAAAACATCAGACTTTCACCAACAACGGAGACCTTCAAGAAAAACCTGAAGACCCACCTGTTCCGACAAGCCTACAACCTGCAATGATCCTCAGTGTACTGAACCATCGCACAACCAGCTCTACCCTCTCCTAGTGTATTCTCACCCATCCCTGTAGACTGTGAGCCCTCGCGGGCAGGGTCCTCTCTCCTTCTGTACTTATGCGTCCCTTGTCTAGCACATGTTTATTGTATCTGTCTATATTTTTCCCCTTTTCATATGTAAAGCGCCATGGAATAAATGGCGCTATATAAATATATAATATATAATATATATATATATATATATATATATATATAATGTTGTTACATTGTATAATACCTTGTATCATAATGCTGTTATGCTGTATAATATACATGTTCCGGTACTGTACAGATATTGGAAAAGCGTAGCACTTAGACTAGCCCACTAGAGGGGGTACAATAAGTTAAGATAGACTAGTAGGATTATTAGTTAGGAGGGGCCAACTGGGATAAGTTAGAGAACTTTCTGCTTTCAGGCAATAGTTCATGGGAGCCCTGACAGGGCAGTTGTGCCCCGCAACGTTAAAGCTGAAGAGCACAGCTCGTCCACGGCCTAGGAGCTAACAGTCACCCGGAAGGTGGAGGAATACAGGGAAACATCAACATGGTGACAGCTAATTATGTGGGATCGACTCCAAATGTCTGGGGTAAAGCGGACAGGGGACACCTGAAGCGAGTTAGGCTAGCCAGACAGAGCATTGTGGTACCAAAGGCAGTGGTATGACCCTGCGATACTCCTGAAGGAGTGAGGGACAGCACAGGGAAAGGAAATGCTATACTTTGTGAAGAACCTTGTGCTGTACCTGTGACTAATCTGGATGAGCTGTTGTCACACTGTCACTGCATACAGGAGGTCCGGGGTCTATGCTGACCCTAAGCAGGGGCCCTGACTAATCCCTCTACCTGGAGGTACTGTTGATGGTACAGAGGTCCAGGCCGCCAGCGTAACCCTATCTCCTGCAAATCCCTGACCCTCAGTAATCTAGTCCTGAGAAGGACCCCGATCACAACACAGGGGACTGGAAGGTATATGCCTAAACACAGTAATAGACGAACGAGACAGTACAAGGGGTAAACTAAAATCCACCTTGCATACAAAACTCACTCTACAACAACAGAGGGAACACCAACGGGTACGGAGATAAATGATAAAGCGAGGAGGGGAAAAAACCACACCAGGTACTCTTCACTTCAGACTTCACAATACCACGATCCGCTCTGCTGGTCTGCATGAATGCTTTCACCGACACATTCCTAGCAGACCGGCAGGTATTTGAAGGAATCTCATTACTGCAGCATTAACTGCAGCTGGGCGAGGCTGGGCCTCGTCTAGCACAGAGAGAGAGAGAATTAACTCCCTCACTGCTGAAAAACACCAAGCACCAAAAACTCAGCTGTGCGAAGTCAGGTTGTGTAACCGCGACGATCTTCGTGGCGACACACCCGTGACAGCTGTGTAAAGAACTGAGTAAAGTTGATTTATTGAAAATGGATCCAGACTTTGCCTGTCATTGTGTGCAGACGAAGGGGAAAAAGACCTGGCAGAACAGAGAGGACCCTGACAGACAGGAGAGCAGACTAAAAGGTACGCTACAACAGAGACAATGTATTTGTGTGGCGGGTGGCAGGGTACGACAAAGCACCCATTGAGATCCACGACTACTTCCCTGGTCCCTGTTACACTACATGGAAGCTTATCCTCAGAAGCAAAAGGTGACTCTTGGTCTTCCTTTCCTGGGGAGGTCGTCATGTGAGCCAGTTTCTTTGTAGAGCTTGATGGTTTTTGCAACTACACTTAGGGACACTTTCAAAGTTTTCCCAATTTTTCGGACTGACTGACCTTCATTTCTTAAAGTAATGATGGCCACTCGTTTTTCTTTACTTACGGTAGCTGCTATTTACACATTCTAACAGTCTATTCAGTAGGACTATCAGCTGTGTATCCACCAAACTTCTGCACAACACAACTGATGGTCCCAAACCCCATTTAAAAGGCCAGAAATCCCACTTATTAAACCTGACAGGGCACACCTGTGAAGTGAAAACCATTTCTGGTGACTACCTCTTGAAGCTTATCAAGAGAATGCCAAGAGTGTACAAAGCAGTCATCAAAGCAAAAGGTGGCTACTGTGAAGAACCTAGAATATAAGACATAATTTCAGTTGTTGCACACTTGTTTGTTAAGTATATGATTCCACATGTGTTAATTCATATATTTTGATGCCTTCAGTGTGAATGTACAATTTTCATAGTCATGAAAATACAGAAAAATCTTTACATGAGAAGGTATGTCCAAACTTTTGGTCTGTACTGTATGTGTTACATTAACTGCTTTTTCTTGTCTTTACACTTTTATACTGCTGTCTCTTAGCCTAGACTGCCTAGTTAGTCATGTGAAGTGACCTTAGAAGGTCAATTAATCTGTATTATTTTAGATTTTCATCAGGTCCTTAAAGCGGCTGACGTTCTCTTTAATTTGTTTACAATTTCTTAACCACCTGGCCGCCTAACCCTAGAACTCTGCCATCACAGCTGCCCAGGAACATGCACCCGATTATAAGCCTGCTCCAGTAAAGATGAAACATATATTGCACTTATATTTCTATTTACTTTTTTAAAGTGCAAGTAGTAGCAGACGGTCGGTATTATACCACAATTTTCTATGTGTGTTATAAAAAAAAAATCACAATGTGTGGTTTTTCTTCAGTCTGAATAAGATTGCAGTGTGCTGCCAACTTATTAAATTGCGTGTTTGTAGAAGGAAACGTTAAGTTCAATTTACAATATTCTATTGCTCAGTGTTCCACCAATACGCTCAACATTCCACCTCCTAAATGATCATTTGTTGAACAAATTCATGTCTTTATTAGTGAAAATGCAGAGAAAACACAGCCTCCTCTGTTCCCAGATATTTGCTAATGCACGGTTAATTATCACATACAGCTTACTATAATTCATTTTACAGGGGACCTCCTGCAGGTAACATAGAGGAGTTTTATGAACCAAAATAACCTCACCATAGAGAGGAGAACTTGACTTTTTTTTTACTCCGCGTAACTACTGGTCAGACAGTTGCTGCTTCTCACTCTACATTACTAATTTGAACAAGGTTTTATTTTTATATTTGTCAGCCGCGAGACTGTAGCACGGTTGTTAAGCCTCTCACAGGCCTAATTAGCGTAGCAATGCAGGCATTCATAATGAAAGTTGTGTCCCGGCTGAGAGAAGTCAGCATTGGTCCTGCCGTAGCTTCCTGGCAGACAACTCCTGGCAGGTATAAGGTAACTTGTGGCTGCAATATTAAGTGACTCGAAATTCATAGGCTCCACTGTGGCTTATGCGTCTACATGACATGACAACCCGTTTACATGTCTCCTGTCCAGTTCCAGCAAATGAGCCCATTTAAATATTTATTAGGTGATTATAGGGAAATAAAATGAAGGAGCTTGTCACGGATCAGTAATACAACTTAAGGTGTATCCAACTCATTTAACTATCCACATAAATGACATGATCAGGGGCTTTTTGTTTTGCTTCTATTACATTTATTTTATCTATACTATTAGCTAGACTGTTCCTGTAAATTTTAGGACTTGTATATTAGGAAGCCGACAGTATGGAGTAAGAGCGTAGTGACCATTAAATGTGCAAGCTAAATAGGAAATAAGGTTTTTTTTGTTAAAAAATAACAAGGAATGTGGTCAGGAAGCAAAAAAAAATCTTATTGTGTCGCCTTTAGGCCATGATAGGACGAGCATATGAAAAATCATCAAATTTTCATCCAGAAAACTGGGACAATTTTCATCCATATTGTTAACCTTGTGGCATACGTGTGTCCGTATTTTATGTCCATATGACATATTTTCATGTATTATCATTTTAAAATGAACATGATCAGATACAGTTTCCTAGGTTAATAAAAATCCGGTATATGTTTGGTAGGAAATTTTTTTTTTTTTGTACGAGCACCCATATATTTAAATGGACATGTCTAATACAAAGTACAGAAAAGACTAGTACATTGGCAGCATGTTGGCTCAGTGGTTAGCCATATTGCATTGCACTACTGGGGACTTGGGTTGAAATCCCACCAAGGACAACATCTGCAAGGAGTTTGTATGTTCTCCCCGTGTTTGTGTGGGTTTCCTCCGGATACTCCAAAAGACACACTGATAGGGAATCTAGATTGTGAGCCTCAGTGGGACATTGGAAATAATGTCTGTAAAGAACTGTGGAAAAGAATTGTGCTATGAAAGCAAGCATAACAATCATTCAGTATCAAGAGTCCATTAAAACTTCTGTAATCTCAGTAATCATCCTATCTGACAATCCAATTTGGATACTCTTGAGTAAAATGAATAAAAGCTATTTTGAGCATTTGCATTGATTTACATTGATCAGCGTGCTGTCCGACAGCACATATCTATATTCTATGCTCTTCTAAATGAGCCCAAAGGCTAGTTCATACGACCACATTTTCCATCTAAGTGCTGTCTGTGAAAAAAAATGACAGCCCCCAGACGAATGTTATTCAATTCAGATGACCCACCCCCACCACAAACTTCATTCAAGGTTATCACATCAACAACATAGCATTCAATTTCTACAAAAACATTGAATTCTTTAATGCAGGAAGCTGTATTTAATCTGGTATATTTCAATAACTGCTGATTTATAAAAAGGAATGTCATATGGATAGCATACAGACAACAATACAAATGAAAAATAATCTATTTTTTTCTGGATGAAAATCGGACAATTTTTTATAAACTCATGTAAACTTAGAGAAAAAAAAAGATATTTCGCCCTCCCTCCTATCGGCATGCATCACAGGAAACACAATGCTCAGGAGCATTTGGGAAAATAAATCCCACATTGAAGGTTCAAAGGTGGTAGGGGATCCAGCACACATGAATAGATAAAATCAATGTTTATTCCAAAATTGATAAAAGCATCTTTATCAATGTATATTCCATTAAATCATTAGGTGAGAGGTCTATAAGATTTGGAAGCTATTACATGTTTCGAACCTTTGAACTCCCTGACAAGTGGAGGCATTCTCTATGTCACAAATCTTACTCCAGTCCCTGAATAAAGTAAGATTTGTGGCAAGGCTTGCATCTCTTAATGAATCAGGGGCATCGAACTCCATTACATTCCCTCATCAAGGTTGACGTGAAAACAGCCATTTTTGATTAATCCGGGCCATTGTGTCTATGTACTTAGCCAAATGTATATGCAGGTAAAAGATCCTGATGCACACTGTACATATCTATAGGCCCTCATTTACCCGATAGAGACCAGATATTTATCCTTTTTGTCTTTATCCCATTTATAGTTTTTCATACAAGATTGCCAATGCTTTCATTAACAGTAGACCACTTTCTGATATTTATAAAAAGCATGTACACTCAGAAGTAGCAAAAATGCTGTGTGCTCTGAGCCTAACTGCAATATTTCCACTGGGTCAGTACTTCCCAAATTTTGAGGCTGGCCTTCCTAGTCAAGTGCCCCCTACTTGTTGATGAAGTGCAGCTGTGGAGGCAGGTTTTGTAAAAGAAGTATTATGCTGCTTCTACAGCTTCAGCAAGCTTTTGTATATTAACCGAATTGACTAATTCTGTAATTAGTTTGAAGTTACATTGAGTTCAGGAGTCTAGAAAAACAAAACTGAGATTTTTAATTTCTGCATATGATGACTTCCACTACAGATGGTGAGAACCCCTGCACTAGACTGACGATTAACTACAATATTTACACTAGACTTTTACACATGTGGTTATGGAACTGTCACTATGCCATGGTCCTGGAGGGGTGTAACTAAGCAAAAACCTGGTTCTTCACTAGAGCCCCTGATGATGTGGTTAGACTTGAACTTTGGTGGACGCCAGATGCTACTCCAAGACAGATGCAGAGCCGTGGCAGCTGACCCCATGGGGACAGGGTATCTGGGGCAGCCAGGTACCAGTTAGCAGGATGTATGTGGCTGGTAGCCAGATGCTGAACCAGGCACTAGTAGGATAGACACAAGAACACGGGACGGCCACGGGTACAGGGTCACAGGTGCAGGTTCACAGGTGCTGACTCAGACGGGTCAATATCAGGACTAGGCACAAGTAGGGCAGGTTCAGATAAACTGTAAAAAATACAAGAGCGCATTCGGGTCTTATCCACATTAGAGAGTTGATATAAATAAGTAGAACCATTCATCTTGTGTGGTTGTGTGAGACACAACACATATAGAGCTTGAGAGTAGTGTTGAGCGATACGATAATGCAAATATCGGCTATCGGCCGATATTAGCTCTATCGGCCTTTCGATAATTCGTTTCGATATTTTCGTCTTATCGAATACCGGAATCGGATTTGTCACTGTCACTGTCTGTGTCCGTCGGTCGGGTCTGTCACTGTCAGTGTCCGTCGGTCGGGTCTGTCAGGAGTCAGCGGCACTTACCTGGCAGAAGATCTCCGGCGGTCACGTCCTGGACTGCTTCATGGCCGCCATCCTCTTCTCCCCGGCGGTCACATGCAGTTTCTCGCGATAACTGCAGTGACTGCTGGGTAATCCCAGCCGTAAAGCAGTCAGTCCGATGACGTCACCGCCGGGGAAGCAGGTAATCAGCTGTGCTGCGTCGCGATGACAGGCTCTGCCTGTCATTGCGATGTAGCAGAGCTGGATCGTCGTGGGACTGTCGTTACTATGGACTGCGTCGGACAGGTGGTATACTGTTGGTTTGTTTTTTTTCTTTTTTTACAGGAGATCGATGGCGTCGCAGGAATGAGAGTACAATAAAAGAAATGAAAACTGTGTTGTCTCTTTATTTCATTAAAAGACTTTTTTCTTGCTGTGTCTTTTTTTTAAACATTTAATAACTTTGGGATTAATAATGGATCGGTGTCTTATTGACGCCTCTCCATTATTAACCGGGCTTATTGTCACCATGCAATCAACGGTGACATTAACCCCTTATTACCCCACTTGCCACCGCTACAGGGCAGTGGGAAGAGCTGGGTAAAGTGCCACAATTGGCACATCTTTTGATGCGCCAAATGTGGGGCTGCTGTAGCCTGGTATTATCAGGCTGTTGAGGGCCAAAATCCATGGGCCTTGACAGTCTTTTAATACCAGGCCGCAGCAGTCTGCATTTTACTTGGCTGGTTAACAAAAATAGGGGGACCCCTACGCCGTTTTTTTTTTCGAGGGGATCCCCTATTTTTGTTAACCAGCCAAGCTAAGCAGACTGCTGTGGCCTGGTATTATCAGGCTTGCAAGGTCCATGGATATTGGATCCTTACCAGCCTGAAAAACCAGGCCTCAGCGGTCTGCTTCATCTGGCTGGTTAACAAAAATAGGGGGGACCCCACGCCATTTTTTTTCGAGGGGATCCCCTATTTTTGTTAACCAGTTCCCTCTGACGTCACAGATTGTGTCCCTGGCTGACCTGAAGTGAAAGTGGAAAGCAATCAATTAAGCTTTCCACTTCCTCTCCTGTCAGCCAGGAGAGGAACTCATTCATTTGGGGGTTTACTGTGAGGCTGCAGCATTAGCTGCGGTCCCTGCAGTAAAAATTAACCCTTTCTGATGGATTACACCGTGGGACCTGACTGTACATCGGATTGGTAAGAATAATTTTGCTTTATTATTTTATTTTTATTACAGGAAATGGTTTTAGCAGGTAAATAAAATATGGTCAAAAACTGTGATTATTTCATTAAACTTCTTTTTTATTAAAGTGTGTGTATGTTTGATTTTTCTTTCATACAATAGGATTAATAATTGATAGTTGTCTGATTGACAGCTCTCAATTATTAACCTGGCTTAAAGTGACCTTTCAATTGCAAGGTCATTTTAACCCCTTATTAACCCATTCGCCACCGCTACAGGGCAATGGGAATAGACGGGCAAAGTGCCAGAAAGGGCAAATCTAATTAGAGATTTGCCCTTTCTGGGGTGTCTGGGGGCAGATGTTAGTAGCCGGGGGGGGGCAAAAATAATGGTCCCTCTCTGGGCTATTATTATTTGCCCCCACTCACTGGCTTTGTCTGTCTGGTTGCGAAAATAGGGCGGGAGCCCACGCATTTTTTTTCAGCAATTTTACACCTCATATATATATATATATATACATGTCATTGAATTTGTGACACATATATATATATTTATATTTATAGTTCATACACTTCTACATAGTATAATAGCCGCTAATTCAATTGCCGGCTTTTGTGAAAATGCAGAACCCGACATGAAATGACACTTGGTTTACATAGAGTTAACCATGTCTTTTCATGTAGTTTGATATCTGATTTGCACAAACAATTACATGAGTGTAAGTGTGCAAAATTTCACACCTGTAGGGGTTAATTAAAGGTGTAAATTCGTAGCAAAAAAGTCCGTTTTTTTACAATGAATTTACACCTTTAATTAACCCCTACAGGTGTGAAATTTTGCACACATAGACTGATGTAATTGTTTGTGCAAATCAGATTGCAAACGACATGAAAAGACATGGTTAACCCTATGTACACCAAGTGTCATTTCATGTCGGGTGCTTCTGTCTTTTCACAGAAGCCGGCTTTACCCGGCAATTGAATCAGAGGATATTTTACTATGTAGAAGTGTATAAACTATACATATATGTATATATATATGTCACAATGACATGTATATATATATATATATGTATTCTATGTGTGTATATTTAGTGTTTACAAGGAAATAAAGGTTTTTTTTAGTTGCGATATTTTGTTCCCATAGACTTACATTGGACTTCCGGTATCGAAATCGGATATCGACGATATTTAGTGCTATCGGCGATACAATTTCGATACGATATTTTTAGATATCGAGCACTATCGCTCAACACTACTTGAGAGGCAAATGCAGCATCTTCCATAGACAGAATTATTCCTCCACCCTCAACGAATATTCCAAGAAATAAAGTTAATCATAGTACCCATCTTTAACGACACACATGATAGAAGATTATCTTTGTGAGTTTACCATTCTTCCGACTGATGAGAATCCAAATTTTTATGTAGAAGCATTCCAAACCCACCATCACCCTCAACTTTTAGCCTATAATCCTCCCCACCCCTTTTATGTTGTAAACCTGACTTTCCAGTAGGGATGGGTCTCAAGCAATCCTTTAACTATACACCTGCCGATGAAGAAACACAAAATGCAAAATATAATTCTGTTAGTGTTTTGGTAAAGGATGAAGAAGTTAAAGTAAATAACAGAGGTCCAGACCATACATATCCGCCACAATTGTGCTAATGTCACATAGTAGCATTAAGTGAGGCCTCAGGCTTGTTGAAGATAATAGGTAATGAAAAGAAGGATCTTTCAGTATCAGCATGCATTAGGTCTGTCTCAGGCCAGTCTGGTTCCT
The DNA here is from genome assembly GCA_033576555.1 of Oophaga sylvatica. Classification (NCBI taxonomy): domain Eukaryota; kingdom Metazoa; phylum Chordata; class Amphibia; order Anura; family Dendrobatidae; genus Oophaga; species Oophaga sylvatica. The sequence continues at coordinate 229,719,437 of JARQOD010000003.1, read as the reverse complement.
GCTACCGGATTTGTTGCTCTAGACTATTAAGCCATCTAAGTGCATCTTTTGAGTACTAAAAGAATGTGGCAGTGCCAAGGGCAACCAAGCTGAGCTTGGCAGGGGTAGATCGAGTGTTGGAGGCCCAGTACCCTCATACTCCTTTTAATGTCAAGAAAACTGAGACCTTTTGCAATGGAGAGAGACCTCAACTGAAAAGTCTGAGAAAAAGGAGATTTTCTGTGACCCGTGCTTAAAGGGAACGTGTCACCTCATTTTGCCACTATAAGATGCAGCCACTGCCTTTCATTCTGTAATGCTGTAGATAAGCCTCTGGTCCGACCTGAAAGATAAGAAAAAGAGGATTTATTATACTCACCCAGGGGCTGGTCCGATGCTGTCCGGTTGTATGGGTGTCGCAGGACCGTGTCCAGAGCCTCACATATTCATGCGATGTCATCATCCTGCTTGCTTTGTGTCGCACTCCTGCGCAGGAGTACTGATCTGCCCTGTTGAGGGCAGAACAAAGTACTGCAGTGAGCAGGCGCTGGGCCTTTCTGACACTCTGGGACCGGAGAGTGTGGCTGCATGTATTTCTATGCAGCTGAACGCTCCGGTCCGAGAGCGGGTGGCAGTGCTGTGTATTGAGGTGCGAGACTTGTGCGAGTTTCTCACAAGTGTCACCCTGGCCTTAGTCTACTGTTGCTGTGTGTCAGAAAGGCAATATAAAAAAATACTAATTTTCTATTGCTTGAATAAATAGAGTATCTTTATCTAGCAGTTGTGCGACTGGCGCAAAGTCTGCTGAGATACGCAAATGTGACTATTTACCTGTAATTTTCGGGAGTCTGCTGTCTCCATGTGTAATAAAGCTGATACCTGAAAAAAAAATACCCGCACATTGCAAGAAATTTGTACATAACCCCCCTGTGAGGGTACTTGTGAAAAATAAAGCCAGGAATTTTTTTTTTCACAATGCATTCAATATAAGAGAGGGTGACGTTACTGGAAGTGAATGTGGTGGTGTCTGCCAAGGCCGAGTGACAGATCAGAAGGTGAGTGTATCTCTTTCTAACTTCCTGTCAAAATTTGATCAGCGCGCTACACCATTGTTGAATTTGCCTCATCACCGACTGATTTGTGACTGGCCCAAATGCTGGAATTCGACATTTCACATGTTGGCAAGGCTAAGTGAGCAGCTGAGGGCAGTGTCTGAATTCCAGCTTCTCAATGCCTGTCAGAGTAACACTCAGTCCCCACATATAACAACTGCCGAGTGGGTGTGGATCGCTGACATATGTGAAGTTCTACAAATTTTGACTACTGCACCAAGTTGGTGAACGCTGATGACTCTATTATCAATGTAACCATCCCACTGTTCTTTCTTTTAAAACATTCACTGCAGTATCTCAAAGAGGAAGCTTTGAAAGTCGAGCAGGTGGCTATGGAGCAATATTTTACAGTAGCTGATACCATACAACCCAGCCTCACACAATATTCTCAGGTCACATTAGGTTATGATGAGGAACAGGAGGAGGATAAGGAGGAACAGGAGTTTTTGGTCTGCGCTACAGAGTTGACTCCCAATCCCAGGTTCATGCCTGTCCAGCATGGACAATCTGAAGAGGAGGAGGTGATGCATGATGAGAATGAGAGGATGGATAGTGTTCTTCCTGGTGAAGACGCAGAATTTTTGACTCTTTGTAGTCTGCAACACATGGCCCACCACCGGGGCCATTTTCATGAAATCATTACATCAACAAGGGCTTTCTGTGGGTGTAACAATGACGAGGAGGGAGAAGCTGACCAAGATGGTGAAGGACTACTTATGTGACCATACCAGCATCCTTCCTGATTTTTCAATGCCCTTCTACTATTGGTTGTTGTAACAACCCTGCCAGCATCACTGCATGGCCTCCCATCCCCCACACACCAACTTACTCACTGCTCTAGGGCATGCTGTGACTTCTGTATGCTGCCGGCTCCATGCTGTGTGCCTTTTGCTTCCTGCATGCTCTCTGCATGTTTCCTGGCTGTATGCATAGGGAGCGGCGCTGGCACTCTCTGGTTCTTATGGAATCAGTGTGCACCTGCCTAAGGTGTCCCTAGCCAATTATCAAGAGGCCTCTAGTATTTAGGGCAGCTCCACCCGGGCGAGTCTGCCTGAGCAATGCCTTCACTCAGTTAGTGTCTTTCTAATAAGTTGCCAGGTCCTGTCCTGTGTCTCACCTTCTCTGGAGGCTTGATTCCTAGCTTTGCCTTGTACTTGTCTGTCTGCCCTCCAGGAGGCTATATATCCTGGTCTTTGTGTCCTTGTTCCTAGCTTTGCCTCGTACCTGTCTGTCTGCCCTCCAGGAGGCTGTACCTGTCTGTCTGTCCTCCAGGAGGCTGAATATCCTGTTCTCTGTGTCTTTGTTCCTGTGCCTTGTCTTGTTCCTTTCCCTGCCTGTACTCTGTACTATACCTGTGTCTGTTTTATCCCTGTCTCTGTGACTTACCTTGTACATTTCCTAGTCTAACTCTGTTCTATACCTGTGTCTGTTATATCCCAGTCTGTGGCCTTTCCTTCCCTGCTCTGTGTACCCTTGTGTTTACTCCCTCTGTCTTGTCTGCTGCTGCAGAACCTCTAGTATAAATGACAAGTACAAATATGAGGGCTTGAAAACAAGTTCCGCTTTGCTCCGCTCCTGCTGCTGAACCATTTTCTGCCTCTGCTCCGCACTCCTGCAGTTCTGCTTCTGCTATTGCTGAACCTCTTGCTACCAATTGCAGCTCCTCTCCGCAGCCTTGCGGTTTTCTCCTGTTCCTTCATACACCATACACCACTCCTTCCTGCTAGTACCAGTGCCTGCATCTCCTGTATGAACAAGTCTCTACCTTCCATACATCACTCCTTCCTGCTCGTGTCCCTGTGTCTCAGCCGTGCCCGCCTCCCAGTGTCTCAGCCATGTCCGCCTGCCAGTGTCTCAGACATGCCCGCCTGCCAGTGTCTCAGCCATGTCCGCCTGCCAGTGTCCCAACCGTGCCTGCCTGTCTGTGTCTCAGCCATGACCGGCTGCCAGGGTACTAGCTGTGCTCGCTGTGCTCACCAGCCTGTCTGCTACTCATACCTGTCCTAGTTTTCCTTCTCCCCAAGTGGGATCAGCAGCCACAGCCAGATACCACCCTGGAGTGGCACCTGGCAGCTACCTGCCGCACAAGCCTGACCTCACCATCAGAGGCTCCAGTGAAGACCGAGGTAGCTGTCTTAGACACACCCCTTCCAGGGTAGTCTGGTTTGTGGCACAGTGGGGCCACAACCCCCTTGCTCACGTCCACCAGTCAGGGCGTGAGCGTGACAGTTGTCCCAGCTGCACACTTGGCCCGAGCTCTCCTTGTATGCCTTGGATGGCCTGCCATGCCATGCTGCAATTGTTCTTCCTGGTGAGGACACAGAACATTTGACTCTTTGTAGTCCACAACACATGTCACAGTTCATGTCCAGGTGCCTTTCCCAAAACCCTCACATGAAACACATTTTGTCCAACATGAAATACTGGCTGTGCACATTTCTTGACTCACGGTACAAGGAGAAATTTCCTTCTCTCATGTTGGAGGCAGACGTGCCATTTTTAGTGCATGCATTCCAATGGGCCGTTGTGGAAGACTTGCTGAAAAGATTACCCTCCGACAACGCTCCCAGCAGAAGTACTGGCTCTTTTCACCCTCAAGAATTACAGGGGCTGAGCGGATTTTTATTTCAGCCGGTTAAATTAGAACAAATAGGTGCACACGCATGTCAACGGAAAATGCAGACAGGCTGACTCTTCTAAAATTGAATAAGGGCTGGATTTCCTCCAACTTTGTAAGCCCTACGGATGACAGCAACGTAACGTAAATGCAGCCCAAATGGGTTTTTTTGGAAGTCTTAACGTACATGCCTTACCATCCAAACCCATTTTATTCAAGAAATCATGTCCTCTTCCTCTTACAGCTTCTGCAACAAGTAGTTAGTGATCATCTATGTATACCCCACGTGAAAGCTTTGCACATTGTGCAATGGTGAAACTTGTACTCCCTATCTCTACCTATTGTAATAACTGCAAAATATATTGTGAGGTCCCCATCATGGTCTCTTTCAGCGTGTATGATACAGACCCCTTGATAATTTTTGGAAAAGTTTGCACATTGTGCAATGGTGATACTTGAACTCCCTATCTGTACCTATTGTAATAACTGAAAAATATATTATGAGGTCTCCATCATAGTCTCTTTTTAGCATCTATGATACAGACTCCTTGGGGTAATTTTTTGAAAACCTTTGTACATGGTGCAGTGGTCAAATTTCTACTCTCAATAATTTTTTTTTTATTGTGGTGCCCTTCTCACGGACTCTTTAAGCATGTATCTGGTAACCTGTTGTTCCTAATGTTTTTTGTGTCTGCACTTGAATATTTTGGAACATCAATGCATTAATATGCTCCACATAATTCTTCAGGTTTGAGCCTTACACATAATTATAATATGAGTAATGAATCATGCTCTATATATATGAGCTAGTTCGAAAATCTTACATACAAACATCCCTTTATAAAGGAAGTTCGACATAATACCTCTGTTACCATACACCATATACTGCTCATATAGGCAGCACCCAGTAGGTGGGCGGAATGCCTGGTTACAAAATCTGTGTCTGAGGATGAAACCACTGGCCCTTTCCCTGTGTTACGTCGTTCCCAATCTGTTGTCCAGGAAGCAGGCGCTGATGCCTCCTGCCCACAACCTGCAGTTGCACAGACACAACAGTAAGCAACCACGTCCAGGTCGCTGTCCCTTGTCAGCATATATGTCGGTTCACAATTTGTTAGTTAGATAGGGCATACATATTCAATAGTACTTTACTTTGGCCGGTGCTGGACTAAGACAATTGCTAGCTTTTCCAGGCTCCCAAATGAGACTTGTGTCTCTTTATTAAACTGTCGCTTCACTTAAATTTTCTAAATTTTGGTCCTAAAAAAGGGTGGTGGGGTATTTCCCAGTTTCTGTACATTTTAAGCACATCTAAGAGACTGGATTAATATGCTCTGCAGACCTATTCAGGCTGCAGCCTTACACATATAGTAATGGTCACTGCCACGCCAAGGACTTTACCTGAGCTCTGTAGCACTGCCTGTCACCTGAGTAATACACTCCACAGACCTCGTCACTCTCTAGGACATATCCTGTAATTACTCCATCGTTGCTCAAAACTATGCAAAAGATACATTCTGCCTGGTTGGGTAGTTTCCAGAAGAAGTGCGTAGGCTTGTGCAGATTGATCAATGGCACTTGTACATGTCCATGACATGGATTTCAGGCCTGACACAATACAGGCCCTAGCTTGCATACATTGTATTCAGAATTTAATTCTAATGCTTTTGGTGTCTGGTAGAATCCAAGTTACTGATATTGATCATACAGCTCCCCCAACTCCTGTATTATATTCACCTTACAGTGGCTTCACTTGTTTTGACAGTGGCTCCATTGGGATCCGGTGGCCAAAATGAACTGTGGAGCTCACAAAACTCAGGTTTCACGACACCTACTGGTCCTCTGAAAATGTGAAGTGAGGGCTGCGTAATGACATAGACGTGGACATGGTGGTGATGGGCAAATCCCAAAATTTAAATGGGCATGTTTTAGCTGGCATTGTACAGTGATGGGGAACATGTATTCCACTATCTAGCTAACAATTTGGAATGAGGGAGGGACCTCACAAATGTAGGAGTGAGAGCACTCACAAATGTTAAAGGAAAAACTAAAGCCAAAACGCTCCATATGAACATACAGTGAAGGAAATAATTATTTGATCCCTTTCCAATTTTGTAAGTTTGCCCACTGACAAAGACATGAACAGTCTATAATTTTAACAGTAGGTTAATTTTAACATTGAGAGATAAAATATCAAAAATTACAAACAGGAAAAACACCAGCGCCTATAATGTAAAGATTAGAATGGGAAGCAGAGGCACTATAAGCTGCAGACAGTTTATGGATTATGGAGCACTCCTGGCTCTACAGCACAGATTTTTGTCCATGTTAACAGTTCGACTAGCCACGCTCTGCATCCATTCACTCCCAGTGGCAAGCTGGTCATTTCTATCAGCAGCACGGAGAGTTAGGCTAAGTGCACACGTTCAGGAATATTTGCGTTTTTCGCGTTTTTTTCGCGGGAAAAAACGCGTCAAAAACGCATGTATTAAGCATCCTATCATTTAGAATGAATTCCGCAAATTTTGTGCACATGGTGCGTTTTTTTCCGCAAAAAAACGCATCGCGGAAAATCTAGCAGTTTGTCCATTAATTTGCGGATTTCTAGCGTTTTTCCCTCTTTATTATTGACCTAGAAAGTTCAGGAAAAAATCGCGGTAAAAACGCGTCAAAACGCGCAAAAAACGCACCAAAAACGCGCAAAATCCGCGCAAAAAAACGCGCGTTTTTGCCGCGCAAAAAAGTCCGGTTTTGCTCAGGAATATTCTGCAAACATTCTGCAAACGTGTGCACTTAGCCTACAGTGTTAGCAAGCTACAGTGACAGCAGGTCTATGTGCAAACACGGTATGTAACTTATCCTGTTAGCAATATCAATTGGCACTTGTTGTACCGGCTTTCCACTTTATATGTTTATTCATCTAACATTTGTACCATAGTTTTTTTGGGGGAGAGAAACAATTTACAGCCATATTTCTTAGTTTCTTAGCACGGCAGATCACTAATGACCCTCAGAATATCAAAAATAAAATCCAGAAAATCACATTGTATAAATTATATGAATTTATTTGCATTTTGCAGTGAGAAATAAGTATTTGATCCCTCTGGGAAACAAGACTTAATACTTGATGGCAAAACCCTTGTTGAGAAGCACAGCAGTCAGATGTTTTTTGTAGTTGATGATGAGTTTTATGCACATGTGAGGAGGAACTTTGGTCCACTCCTCTTTGCAGAACATCTCTAAATCATTAAGATATTGAGGCTGTCGCTTGGCAACTCGTAACTTCAACTCCCTCCATAGGTTTGCTATGGAATTAAGGTCTAGAGACTGGCTAGGCCACTCCATGAACTTAATGTGCTTCTTTTTGAGTCACTCCTTTGTTGCCTTTGCAGTATGTTTTGTGTCATTGTCTTGCTGGAAGACCCAGCCACGAACCATTTTTAATGTCCTGGCAAAGGAAAGGAGGTTGTCACTCAGAATTTTACGGTATATGGCTCCTTCCATCCTCCCATTGATGCAGTGAAGTAGTCCTGTGCCCTTAGCAGAGAAAAAAAACAAAACATAATGTTTCCACTTCTATACTTGACAGTGGGGATGGTGTTCTTTGGGTCATAGGCAGCATTTCTCTTCCTTCAAACACGGCGAGTTGAGTTATTGCCAAAGGTCTCAATTTTTGTCTCATCTGACCACAGCATCTTCTCCCAATCACTTACAGAATCATCCAGGTGTTCATTGGCAAACATCAGATGGCCCTGCACGTATGCCTTCTTGAGCAGGGGGACCTTGCGGGCACTGCAGGATTCTAAACCTTTATGGCATAATGTGTTACCAATGGTTTTCTTGATGACTGACATCCCAGCTGCCTCTAGATCATTAACAATTCTCCCATGTAGTTTTAGGCTGATCTCTCCCCTTCTTCATGATCAAGTATACCCCACGAGGTGAGATTTTGCATGGTGCCCCAGATCGATGTCGATTGACAGTCATTTTGTATTTCTTCCATTTTCTTACTATGGTTTTGTAGCCCATTCCAGCTTTGTGCAGGTCTATGATCTTGTCCCTGAAATCCTTATAAAGCTCTTTGGTCTTGCCATTGTTGTAGAGGTTAGAGTCTGACTGATTAATTGAGTCTGTGGACAGCAGTCGTTTATAAAGGTGACTATGTAAGGCTAGTTTCACACTAGCGTATGGCTGCGCTGTGGAGGGCTGCGTACTTCTTCCGTGAAGCTCCGCCTACCGCCGCACCTACTCCGGTCAGCTCCACCTATGTCTGCATATGGCCTGCGTACCTATATTTAACATTAGATACTCAGGCCATGCAGATGTATGTGGATGCCGCCGCATGCGTCGTTTTGACGGTGCGGCGTCCTGCGCCGAACGCAACATGTTGCATTTTGTTGCGGTCGCCACACCGTTAAAATGACTCATGCTGCGGCATCCGCATACATCTGCATGGCCTGTGTACCTAATGTTAAATATAGGTACGCAGGCCGCATGCAGGCCGCTTGCAGACTTAGGCGGAACTGACCGGAGGAGGTGCGGTGGTGGGTGGAGCTTCACGGAGGAAGTCCGCAGCCCTCTGCAGCACAGCCATACGCTAGTGTGAAACTAGCGTAAGACAGCTGTCTTTAGTGCAGGTAATGAGTTGATTAGGAGCTTCTAACTGGTCTGTAGGAGCCAGAACTCTTAATAGTTGGTAGGAGATCAAATACTTATTTCTCACTGCAAATGCAAATAAATTTATGTAATTTATACAATGTGATATTCTGGATTTTATTTTTGATAGTCTATCTCTCAATGTTAAAATTAACCTTTCCTTAAAATTATAGACTGTTCATGTTTTTGTCAGTGAGCAAACTTACAAAATCAGCAAGGGATCAAATAATCCTTTCCATCACTGTATGCTAAAGGGGAGATATATATTTTTTTATTTTTTAATTTGAGTTTTATACATGTAATTATGAAGGAAAACATGTTTATTAGCATTTTCCCTTAAAAAAATTAGATTTGGTTAGATTTGGTTTGGTAGGTCTCTTTATAAATCCATAAAACTGCTGCAATAGGCTGACAACATTGTTCACAGATACCATTTGTGAGTCAGAAAGGCATCCTGGCTTCTTTTCCATGTTGTCCCCATTTAGTTTTAGCACTTTCCCATCGATTACAGCTTTTTTCTCAGGCGACTAGACTTGCTTGATCCAGCAGAAAAATATTCGGCTTTCCCATTAACTTGCATTGGATTCGTTATTTGGTATGAGTATACAGATATTAGAAATTATGTGTGCTAATTTTCCTGAATCCGAATATTTCACTATTCGCTCATCACTAATGATGTCCCGATCCTTATAGTACAAGGTTTTGATCAAAATAGGCCCAGTCTCTTGGAAACACTGTGAGCTCTTCAGAGCTAACAAAGAAGTGAGGGTATCTTTGCCAAAGGTGTCCAGTAACCATTTTTCAAAAAAGTCATCTGAGTTATTCCCCTCAATGTTTCCAGGTGCCCCCACAAGTCTATTATTATTGCATCTCTGATGATTTTGCAGATCATCGACCTTGGCAGTCAACACTGGCCAGTCTGTGTTTGACTCGGTATATCGCTGCAGACTGGCAGGATAGCATCTTCCAGCTTACTATCTCTGCTTTCCACTGCTGTGGTGCATTCTGCCCCTTTCTGCACATCATAACATATTATAGAAATAGATTACTGTATATGGCCAACTTGTTCCATCAGTGTGTTGAGAGAAAAGCTTCATTTATTAACTGCATTGAGGACATCTTGCAGAGAAGAGGGTTCCCAGGGAAATCTCTTCAAGGTTACAACTTTTTCCTTTAGATGCTGCAGTAGATCAATTATGCCCACGAGTGGTTAGTTCAGACTCTTCCTACTCCCCATAGATAATGCCATAAATTGAGATGCTTCACCAGGTGATCCCCTCATGCCCTGTGTAGCAGACTCTGACCTCTTGAGTCAGGTACTGGAGGATTAAGGCCCATAGACAAACTGCTCAAGCCGTGCAGCCACATCTCCTGACTAGAGTTGAGCGATACTTTCCGATATCCTAAAGTATCGGAATCGGAATGGTATCGCCGATATCACTAAAATATCGGCGATACCCGATACCGATACCGGAAGTCCCATGTAAGTCTATGGGAACAAAATATCGAAATTAAAAAAAACCCATTCTTGCCTTGTTGGTTAATTGTACATGAAGGAAAACAAGAAAGAGTAATGTAGAATGTATTGGGGAAGGTTGAGGAGACATTAAAGGCATAGATGTTTAACCCAATCAAATGGAATAGCATAAATATTTTTTTTTTAAAGATGTTCGGATTGACGAAGAAATTGACAATGATAACGTTTTTTATATTTTGGCAAATATGTATATTACACAACTTCCATGCTCTTCATCTTCACCTTTTTAACTTTTCACACACTTTCTCCTTCATAATCTTCTGCAGCATCATCTTTTTCATCAAATTATTCTTCATCTTCACCTTCTTTATCTTCTTCTTAAACTTCTTGCTATTCATCTTTGTTAACATTACTCATATTCTTCTTATTAAACTATTATTCTTATTCATATTCTGCTTCATCTTCTTCATCATATTCTTATTTGTGACAGAGAATCCTGTACTTGTAATCTGTCAAAGTATGAATTTTTCATCCTTCCGTTCTTGCTGTCACAAAAGATTTAAATTACAACAGTATTTGTCCGTGTTCAGTTTAGCCTGCAGCAGCAGGCATTTTCCAGGGGCACCACGAGGAGGAACGGACTCACCCCCATACACTGCTTAGTCTTCTTCTGCTTAGAATTTAGAGCATATATTTTGCTCTTCATTTTGGTCTTATACTTCATGTTCTTCTGCTTTTAGATCTTCTGCTTATTGTTCTTGTGTCTCTTGTTCCGTATCTTGTATTTGTAGCACAATCTTGTACCAGCTGATGTTACTGGGACACGGTTACTAAGCAGGAGGTACCTGTGCTCCAAAGCACTACCAAGGACCAGCAGACGTTGCTGGAACTCGGATACCGAGATGGAGGGACCTAGGCCAAAGGCACTGCGGAGAACCAGTTGACGGTACTGGAACCCGGACGGGTTGTAAAAGAGCCAATGCTCATGTGGGAAATCAGCTACTTGCTAGATCCGCGATGGGCACTAGAGGAATGACTATGTGCACAACTTGTACCAGCTGACGTTACTGGGACACGGTTACTAACCAGGAGGTACCTGTGCTCCAAAGCACTACCAAGGACCAGCAGACGTTGCTGGAACTCGGATACCGAGATGGAGGCACCTAGGCCAAAGGCACTGCGGAGAACCAGTTGACGGTACTGGAACCCGGACGGTAGCAGAAGGTACAAGAGCCAATGCAAGTAACGAGGACCAGCTGACTGTGCTGGAACCCGGAGGGGCAGCAGAAGGAAAAGAGCCAATGGCACAACCGAGGACCAGCTGACGTTACTGGGACACGGTTACTAACCAGGAGGTACCTGTGCTCCAAAGCACTACCAAGGACCAGCAGACGTTGCTGGAACTCGGATACCGAGATGGAGGCACCTAGGCCAAAGGCACTGCGGAGAACCAGTTGACGGTACTGGAACCCGGACTGGGTAGCAGAAGGTACAAGAGCCAATGCAAGTAACGAGGACCAGCTGACTGTGCTGGAACCCGGAGGGGCAGCAGAAGGAAAAGAGCCAATGGCACAACCGAGGACCAGCTGACGTTACTGAACCCCAGTAACACAGGAGCAAGTGTTGACTGTGCTAACAGCACTTCCGAGCAACAACTGGCGGTGTTGGAGCCCAGGGTCAAGGAGGATGTTTAAATACTAGATCAAGTAATTTCCTTGTTACCTGTCAATTTTAAATGTCTATACTTCAAACAAGAGAAAGATAACCTTTACTACCATAAGATGATGATTTCATTTAAACTAATATCTAGATAAATAAAGAATTGACAAACATAAACACATACATTAACATGTTGAACAGCAATGCAAACCACAAAATAAATTAGTTAAGGAATCTGCTATACGGTTGTACATAAAAGCATACAAGTACATATCTGAATCCATTAATGATGGATAAGTAACAGTATGTACACCATTTTTATTGTATAGACAATGAATGTCTGACTTCAAAACATCATCAGCATTACAAGTTATCTGTGATATTACTAAAATGTTCCATTTGCTGAATAATGTCACTAAATATTTTATACAAAATTATACAATTTCCATCATGTAATACTCATAATATGTGGCAATAATCATTTTTATTAACAAACATAACCTTTAAAAAGTGCATAGTGCATAGTGAAAATTGCTATTTATGGCTGACTGTCGACTTGGAAGCATGACAACAGATAGATAAGGTATATATAGATGACACTGCATAGCCACAGATGGTGAATGGCGATGTAATACTGTACCTCAATAAAGTGTGCGTCACTACTACATATTTTTTTTTATATAGCTTTATAAACAGGGTACATGGATGTATGCTTGTGCCTTTGTTTTGACGCACAGACTGCCTTCCTGCTGAGACGCATTGGGTAGTGAACAGTTGTGTGCAGTGTTCACTGCAGTCTCTGCGGAATAACCACACTTAGACCTTATAACTTTTCAGACTTTCTTTATCAATCTACCAAGATGAAGAAGGCAGGGAGTAAGGCACGTGGTCGTGGAGTTTCTTCAGGGAGAGGACGTGGGGATTCTGTGGCTGCTGCGGCCCCCAGTGACACAGCATCCACCAGTTTTCCCCGGGCCGTGAGCGTTCCTTTATGCGCACTTTTGTAGGAGCTCGGAGTACCCCCCTGCTGCGGGAAGAACAAATTGAAGCCGTTGTTGTTTGGATGTCAGCCAATGCATCGACTTCAATTGCTTCCACCTCCTCTCAGGACCACAGCACTGTTGGGCAACCATCTGTCTCTTCACCGCCTGGCAAATTGCCCAGGCAGTCAGAGAGTTCTGTACAGGAGCCAGCTGAGTGTCTGCTTCTGTTCTCAGAATCTATTGGCTTGCAAACAGGGGCCCAGCCAAGCAGCATTCTGTAATGTGAAGAGGGAGTATGCAGTGATGCGCAACAGCTGTGTCTCTCTGAATCTGAAGAGGCGGGTGAGACAGTGCCGATGGTCAGCACACCGCAGAACGCATCTGATGATGATGAGACCCAGGTGCCAGTTTCTGTTGAGCATGGTGCTGGCCAGACCACCCAACAGCAGGTGTTGGAAGAGGGTAGTGGAGATGATGAGGTCCAAGACCCAACATGGCATGAAGAACAGGAAGGTGGTGGGAGCAGCTCAGAGGAATAATAATAATATTTATTTATATAGCGCCATCATATTCCGCAGCGCTTTACAGTTTAGCAGTTTCAGAACACAAGTCATAAGTAACAACGTTAACAATACAATAATTTAAGCTAAATAAGTCGCCCCTGCTCGTGACAGCTTACAATGTACAATGAGATGGGGAGATACAAAGTATAGGTGTTTATATACAATGGTGCATTTACAATGATGTTCCAGCCATCTTAAGGGACTGAGGGATGGAGATAGTGAATGGGCTAGAGACACACACACACTTACACAGAATACATAGAATGACTTTGATTAGTGAATGTGATAGGCCGCTCTGAACAAATGTGTTTTGAGGGAGCGCCTGAAACCATGCAAATTGTGGATAGTCCTAATTTCTTGGGGTACAGCATTCCAGAGGATTGGCGTAGAGCAGGAGAAGTCTTGGAGTCGGGAGTGGGAGGTACGTATTAGTGCAGAGGTTAGTCGAAAGTCGTTTGCAGAGCGCAGCAGTCGGTTAGGCCGATAGATAGAAATGAGGGAGGAGATGTAGGAGGGGTGCTGCACTGTGGAGAGCTTTGTGGGTGAGAACCAGTACTTTGGTTGAAAGCTGGGAGAGGCCTAGAGAAATGGTTAGTGATAGAAGGAAGATAGAGGAAGACATTGCCCCAACGGTACAAACAGGAGGGAGAGTTAGGCTGCAGACTCGGTTGCCTGTAGCCTCCAGTTTGGCACCTGTTCGGAGCAGTTGTCTTCCAAAAGTCAAAACGTGCGCTCCCAGGACTTGCACTGCGTGGTCCTTTTTTCACACACTTGCACATGATATTTGCTATGTGAAATGCAAGCTGTGTAATCAAAAATTAAAAATAGCTAAAAGTGTCAGTCACCTCAATACCACAAATATGTGGAAACATGTGCGGACAAAGCACGTAGTTGAGTTACAAAGACACACTAGAGATGTAGGCCAACCTACAGCAGCACCTACATCTTCAGGTTGTGTTGAAGCCTCTTCATCGAGCTCACACACAGCTGGTTCTGCTTCCTCACAGGATCGCCATGGAAGAACCTCGGCCACTGTTGTCCAGAGACAAACTGTTATTCCACACACAGCAGCAAGTTCCCTGTCATCCTCACACTCCCAGGCCACAAAACAGCCATCGGTAGCACAGGCATGGGATAAAAGACGGCCATACTCCGCAAACCATGCACGAGCACAGGCTCTGAATGCTGGCATTGCAAAACTCCTGTCCCTTGAAATGCTGTGATTCAGGCTGGTGGAGACAGACAGTTTCCGTAACTGAATATCATTGTCAATCCCACAATACAATGTGCCAAGCCGATTTCATTTCAGCAGGCAAGCCGTCCCTGGTCTGCAAAAGCATGTTGAGGGAAAAATTAAACATGCGCTACTAAAAGCCCTCAGTAGCAAGGTCCACCTGACCACCGATGCGTGGACCAGTACCCATTGTTATGATCTGCTACAACCAGTAAGGAAAGAAGGGAATTCTGTCCCTACAATACAACTAAGCTGAATCCCTACGATGTAACGGGGAACCTGATCCTGCGACCAGACCCGCTAAAGTCCTCATCTAGTGTGAATGAAGACCTATAGTTGCGAGGGAGTAATCCCTACAAGATCTAGGGACTGTGAGAAAAGGTGGACACCTCCTAACATAAATTGTAGCATGGATAATTAAACAGAAAAATAAATACTTTGTGATCCTAACATCAAGCAAAACTGACAGATTAAGGCACCTAAGCACCCGGCTAGCTTTACAGTAGATAATACAATGAAGTCAAGCAAAGCCAGAAGGGCGGAGCCAGACTAAATAGGGAAAAAAGGTCATGTGACCAGCAAACTGAAACAAAACCTAACAAGAGGGTTCTAACACCCATGGCCAGGGACAATACCTTTCCCTCACTGCCCATTGGGTCAATGTTGTGCAGCCGGGTACTGATCTTGCGAGTGGCGCTGTACGTGTTCTGCCAACTCCAAGGATTGCAGGAATCAAGTCTGTACACATTGATTCCTCCTCCTATTCCAGTTCCTCAGAATCATCGCTGCAGGAGCCGTCACGGTCTACCTCCACATGGACCCGTGAACGTTTACCTGTTGCGACCGATATGAGCACAGCCGTGTCCAAATGTCAACAGGCCATCCTGAAATTAATTTCCATGGGGAATCTTAGCCACACAGCGCAGGAGCTCTGTAATGCCATAAAGCAGGAGAGCGACGTGTGGTTTTTGGAAGAGAATCTACAGGCAGGCTTGGTAGTGTGTGACAATGGCCGAAATCTGGTGTCAGCTCTGGGCCTTGGCAACCTCACTCACATACCATGTCTGTCATATGTGCTCAACTTGGTCGTGCAGAGTTTTTTGAGGGACTATCCGGATCTTGATGCACTGCTGCACAAGGTCCGCCTAGAGTGCGCTCACTTGCGACGTTCCAGCATGGCCAGATCGCTGATTGCAGCTCTGCAACGCAGATTTCACCTTCATGAACATCGCATCATATGTGACGTACCCACCAGGTGGAATTCCTCGTTACATATGTTGGAGCGGTTGTGTGAGCAGCAGCCAACAGTAATGGAGTATCAGCTGCATCAGGCGCAGTCAACTCGCAATTTGCGCCGTTCACACTTCACCACTACTGAGTGGGCCTCTAATATAAGAATAATAATATTATTTATTTATATAGCGCCATAATATTCCGCAGTGCTTTACAGTTTAACAGTTTCAAAACACAAGTCATAAGTAACAACGTTAACAATACAATAATTAAAGCCAAATCAGCCGCCCCTGCTGGTGAAAGCTTACAATCTACAATGAGGTGGGGGAGATACAAAGTACAGGTGTTTATATACAATGGTGTTTTTACAATGATGGTCCAGCCATTTTAAGGAAGTGAGGGATGCATGGAGATAGTGAATGGGCTACACACACAGAATTACACATAGAATGACTTTGATTAGTGAATGTGATAGGCCACTGTGAACAAATGTGTTTTGAGTGAGCGCCTGAAACCATCCAAATTGCGGATAGTCCTAATTTCTTGGGGTAGAGCATTCCAGAGGATTGGCGCAGCGCGGGTGAAGTCTTGGAGTTGGGAGTGGGAGGTACGGATTAGTGCAGAGGTTAGTCGAAGGTCGTTTGCAGAGTGCAGCAGTCGGTTAGGCCGATAAATATAAATAAGGGAGGAGATGTAGGGGGGTGCTGCGCTGTGGAGAGCTTTGTTGGTGAGAACCAGTAATTAGAATTGGATCCTATAATGAATGGGCAGCCACTGCCAGTGTAATGAGTGGCGAATAACTCTATGAAGGATATCTGCCACGTTTTGCGTGCGTTTGATGAGTCAACGCGGATGGCGAGTGCAGATGATGCACTAGTCAGCCTGACTGTCCCCCTTATCTGCCTGCTTCAAAAAACACTGCAAGCACTAAGGCATGAGGTTTTGGAAGAGGTGGAGGATGAGGAGTCACAAATTCCATCACCTTCTGGACAGTCAGCGCAACGTGGTTCCTCACAAAGGGCTGGAGGACTTTCAAAGTACCATGCTGTATCAACAATTGAACCTCCAGAGTCGCTGTCTATATTTTCATAACCATTACAAACTTTTAATGTATTTACAAAGCACATAATGTACATTTTTTGTCTATCCTTTTGTAATGCTATTGTGTTTCCATAAACTGATGTTACAGAATTATGATACAAAGTTTTTAAATTTTCAGTTTTAAATTTTGTAAATTTATATGTATTTGAAGGACTTTGTGAGGAGGATGAGGAGGAGTCAATGGAGGAGGAAGACATCGCTCCAGAGGGAGGTAGACAATGCTCTAGTCAGTATGTAGACCAAGGGTGGGGTGATGCACAGCAGGCGGAGATGACGCCTCTTGCAGGGGACAACGTTTCTTGGCCAGTTGGGAGTCTGCAGCACATGGTTGATTTCATGCTGCAGTGGCTGAGAAACGACCGCCGCATCGAACACATTCACACCACGTCTGATTATTGGGTGTACACCCTCCTAGACCCTCGCTACCGGGACAACTTACAAAGCCTCATCACACCGTTGAACCGGGAGCGTAAAATGCGGAAGTACCAAGACACACTGGTGCAATCCATAATGTTCTCCATTCCAGCCGAGAGCACTGCTGCTGCTACTGATTTACAAAGCAGCTCTGTGCGTCGAGGCAGTGGAGACAGCTCTGCAACAAGAGGGAGCACAAGCAGCGCCTCTGCACAGGGCAAGAACAGTATGTTCCAAATGTGTCGAAGTTTTGTGGCAGCGCCACCAATGTCTACACCATCCGAGACGGCTCCAGTCAGCAGGAGGCAACATTTCCGTAAGATGGTGACAGACTACATGTCTTGCCCTCTCAGTGTACTCTCAGATGGCTCTTCCCCATTCAAGTTTTGTGTCTCTAAGCTGGATACATGGCCAGAGCTTAGCCAGTATGCATTGGAGGTGCTGGCTTGATCTGCTGCCAGTGTATTATCGGAGCGCGTCTTTACTGCTGCAGGTGGTGTACTAACAGACCGTTGCATGCGACTATCCTACGATAATGTAGAACGGCTTACTTTTCTGAAAATGAACTAGGCATGGATCTCGCCTGAATTTGCCTGTCCGGTTTCAGATTAACTAACTGGTTGGCAACGTTTTCCATGTCTCCTGTTATGTTCATCTTTCTACCACCTGAGCTATACTCCCTGGGCTACAACACTGCCAGTTGCTGCTCAGAAGTGTCGTGTCCACAGACCAATACACAAGCTATAGTGATAGTGGGGTTCAGTAACGCCTGCTGTTCCCCTGCTGTGTGTCCGGCAAAAATTACTGCTACCTAGCTACACATGTTGAAAAAAACATGACATGTTAAAGTGGCTAGTGCTACACATAGATATCAGGCTACACCCTTATTTCTAAGCTGTAAACAAGTGAAACGTCAAATTTAAAACCATTCAATGATTAGTGTTGGTAACAAATCTGTAACTAAATAATTGTGACATATTATGGCAGATATCCACATGTCTAACACAAATGCTAACACAAAAGCATACTTATGCTATAGGGTACTGATGGTGAACCTTCTCACTCCATAACTTTGACCAATCCAACTCACATCATGCCTCAAATGCTGCAATGTTGGAAGTGCATAATGTGGGTTGAACTTTGACAACAGCTGCAGTGCGAAGGTTATCCTTCTGTGTTCTTGGCTTTTAAATAAAAGCATACAAGTAAATATAATAATACATTGTTGATTAAGGGACATGATGTACACCTGTAATATTGTGCAAACAATGGATGTAGGACTATTCCTCTTCAACATTACTTATATTTGTGTCATATTGAAAAAATACAGTATTTAGTTAAAACTTAAAAACACCACTGTCCAGTACTGTGAAAGGCACCGTTTGTGTACTTCTATATGTGTTTGCAACCAATGTATTGTATACGGATGGAAGCACGTCACTAATAGATTTGAATTATTTTAAATAGAATAAAGCAGAACCAATTTTAGAAAAATACAAGGATGAGCCAGTGACAGACACTCAGCAGAGTACACGCAGCGGTGGTTGAAGAAGTAAATGGAGCGTGATGTGCACTCAAAAAAGTAAAAAACACAGACTGAAGTGAACACTGAAACACAACTGTCCACAATTTGTGAAAGGCTACTCCTTTGTGTACTTCTATAGTGTTTGCAACCAATGTATTGTATACGGATGGAAGCGCGTCACACTAATAGATTAGATTTATTTTAAATGGAATGTAGCAGAACCAATTTTAGAAAAATTACAAGGATGAGCCAGTGACAGACACTCAGCAGAGTACACGCAGCGGTGGTTGAAGAAGTAAATGGAGCGTGATGTGCACTCAAAAAAGTAAAAAACACAGACTGAAGTGAACACTGAAACACAACTGTCCACAATCTGTGAAAGGCTACTCCTTTGTGTACTTCTATAGTGTTTGCAACCAATGTATTGTATACGGATGGAAGCGCGTCACACTAATAGATTAGATTTATTTTAAATGGAATGTAGCAGAACCAATTTTAGAAAAATTACAAGGATGAGCCAGTGACAGACACTCAGCAGAGTACACGCAGCGGTGGTTGAAGAAGTAAATGGAGCGTGATGTGCACTCAAAAAAGTAAAAAACACAGACTGAAGTGAACACTGAAACACAACTGTCCACAATCTGTGAAAGGCTACTCCTTTGTGTACTTCTATAGTGTTTGCAACCAATGTATTGTATACGGATGGAAGCGCGTCACACTAATAGATTAGATTTATTTTAAATGGAATGTAGCAGAACCAATTTTAGAAAAATTACAAGGATGAGCCAGTGACAGACACTCAGCAGAGTACACGCAGCGGTGGTTGAAGAAGTAAATGGAGCGTGATGTGCACTCAAAAAAGTAAAAAACACAGACTGAAGTGAACACTGAAACACAACTGTCCACAATCTGTGAAAGGCTACTCCTTTGTGTACTTCTATAGTGTTTGCAACCAATGTATTGTATACGGATGGAAGCGCGTCACACTAATAGATTAGATTTTTTTCCACTAAAATGGAGCAGCACCAATTAGAGAAAAATGTGAAGGATGAGGCAGTGACACACGCTCAGCAGACTACAACCAGCAGTGGTTGAAGAACTAACTGGAGCGTGATCTGCACTCAAAAAATCATAAACCTCACAGACTGCAGTGAACACTGAAACACAACTATTCACTATCTGTGAAAAGCTCCTTTCTGTACTTCTATAGTGTTTGCAACCAATGTATTGTATACGGATGGAAGCACGTCACACTAATAGATTTGATTTTTTTCTAATATAATGGAGCTGCACCAATTCCACTAAATAAAAAAAAAAAAAAAAAGAGTCAGTGACACGTGCAGATGCCTACAAACAGCGGTGGATGCAGAGCAAACTGCAGCATCACCTGCACTGTCACACACACACCTTGCACAGAGCTGTTAAAACAACACTGGCAAAATGAAGCTTTACACAGCGGTTGGTAAACTAGCCTGCCTCAAGCACAGTAGTACACAAAATCGCAATATCTAACTGTCCCTCAGAGTCAGCACAGCAGCGTTCTGTCCCTAACTGAGTTCACAGCACAGTGACGCTAAAATGGCTGTGGCGCCTTTTATAGTGCATTCTGACATCATTTCAGCAGCCAATCACAGCCATGCCATTAGTTAAGATGACCGCATCATTACAGGATGTGCCCACACTTCGTAGGATTCCTCATTGGCTGACTAAAATCACATTGCCTCTCAAAGAATTATGGGAACTTCCGATTCCGGTATACGATATTGAAAAAGTATCGGAATTAAGTATCGGAATTCCGATAACGCGAATATCGGCCGATACCCGATACTTGCGGTATCGGAATGCTCAACACTACTCCTGACACATTTATTTGATTCCACCCGCCGGTAGTGTGGTCGCCTTCTTGGATTTCTGCTGGCTCTCCATATTTGTTTCATCCCTGCTTTTTTAACGCATCATGACACCGCCACAGCCCAGAGGTCACCTCCCCATTGTCCAGGGACTTTAAGGAATCAGGTGAGTCTGGCACTGGTCTCCTCAGCCTCAAAATGGTCCGTTCAGGATCATTGCCACGGTAGCGCAGGGAAGTTTTGTCTTACCGCTCGGCCATGCACCCCACTGTCTGGAATTTAGTACAGGCAATCAAGCTTAGCATTAGGGCCCATATTAGAGTAATAGGTATGTTGTGGACTCTGCACAGAGAAAAGGATGGCAATACAAGAGGTTCAGTACTTTCCTATGCTCAGTCATCTAGCTAAATAATGCTCTGCTAATGCTGTCTTGGGTATTCTACCTGACACCCCAACTAAATGTGAGAAAATAAATCTGTGGAATTATTGTCCAACAATATGTGCAATGTGTAAATGTGTACAAGCTTATTTTAGGATGTAATCATAAAAATGTTTTTAGTATATGTGACTATAAGTGTGTGTGCATAATTATATGTGCACATTATGCAGCATGCCAGACAGTGAAAATAGAAATCAGTGAAAATATGAATCTGACTAATTGTGGCCTCAAAAAGTAAAAAATTGACAATGTGGCTCTTGGGCTAAAAAGGTGGTGCATCACTGCTGTAGCCTGAAGTTTGCATTTAAATGGTTAGTAAAGTTTTAGTCAATCAATATTATAAGCAAATATAAGAAACTTTGTAATACAGTATAACTTATCAGAGAAATATGCTTCTTTCTCCACCTGTGAGATAACTCTTTCTTTCCTTCCTGCAGACTGAACAGATCATTCACTCAGAAAGACAGCAAAAATCAGTTTTGCTCAATACTGAATGGATTGTCAATTCACTGAGCGATCTCATTACAGCTGCATTTTGAAATAGGAAAAATATTACCCATTAACAGGATAGGTGATCAACAGCATGATAAATGAGCAAATGCATTCAAGTGGATTTGAATTCTACTTAAAATTTACAAAAATCCTTATTCACGCAAATGCAATCTTTTTTAACTCACTTTCACGCGGATTCAGCAAAATGGCAGCTACTGGCTGCCATTTTTCTAAACTATAATGGACCATCAAAAGGTTAAAAAGAATAAAAAAAAACTCTTTACACTCAGCTCACCGCTCACCCCTGTAGCCCCTCTGCAACTCACCGGCACCTTTCTGGTCTTCATCACATCTTCTAATCTCACACCACTTACAATGGAATCTTAGATGGATGCAGAGGTGTGGGATCAGAAGGAGAGATGAGAACTGGATGATTGGCTGTGAGGCACAAACAGGCCAGATAGGTAAGTGGAGGGTAATTATAAAATTTATTTTTCACATATTAGGTTTATGTCCTTGCCTCTGGAAACACCCCAGAACATAAAAAATTGATATTAAATTTGAGGACAATAAGTTCTCCAGAAATCAAATTTCCAGGAAAACATCACACGAACAGTCAAGTTCAAATTTTGCCTGATCTGTTTATCTTTAGTGATGTGTGTTTAATCAGGAAGGGGATCTCGCAAATTGTAGGAAACTTACGACATGTCAATCATGCGGGCACAAGAGCTGCGTTGGCATGATCGCAGCAGGGAGCTTGGCTTAAGTCATAGCTCTTACTGTCACAGCCAGGGGTTGTTTTTGGCTCACTAGAACCCTAGATGAATTTTGTGCTACAAATGTCAAATAGTGCTCCTACCCCTTCAAGCACTGTTATATGATCAAACAAGATTTTCTAACCACATATGGGGTATCCCTGTACCCAAGAGAAATTGCACAACAAATTGTTTGGTTCATTTTCTTTTGTTACACTTGTGAAAATTATAATTTTGGGCCTTCAGCAACATATTCGTTAAAAAAAGTAACACTTCTGCTGTTTTGGCATGTCAAGGCACACTCATCACACCTACAGAATAAATTCCTTGAGGGGTGTAGTTTCCAAAATGGGGTCATTTACTAAGGGGTTTCCATTGTATATGCACATCAGGGGCTCCGCAAATGCTACATGGTGATCGCTATCTATTCCAGCCAACTTTGTTCTCCGAAAGTCAAATGGTGCTCCTTCATTTCTGAGAGCTGCCATGTGCCCAAACAGTACTTTTCGTAAGGTCTATTTTCTCCGCTTACCTTTGTAAAAATGAAAATGTGGGGCAAAAAGCAACATTTTAGCGGGAAAAAATTAAAATGTCAATTTTTTTCTTCCACATTGGTTTAGTTTCTGTGAAGCACCGAAAGGGCTAATAAACTTCTTGAATGTTGTTTTGAATACATTGAGGGGTGCAGCTTTTAAAATGGTGTCACTTTTGGGCATTTTCTGTCACACAGACCCCTTCAAGTCATTTTAAATGTGATGCGGTCAGTAAAAAAATTGTTTTTGTAAATTTTGTTGGAAAAATGAAAAAATTGTTGATAACCTTTTGACCTTTGTAACTTCACAACAAAAAATGTTTAAAAAATCATGCTGATGTAAATAGACCTTTGGTAAATGTTATTTATTATCTATTTTGAGTGGTATAACTATTTGGTTTAAGGGTATAAGAATTCAGTGTTTGAACATTACAAAATTTTCTAAGTTTTTGGCAAATTTTCAATATTTTCATAAATAAATGCAAATCATATTGACCAAAATTTACCACGAACATGAAGTACAATGTGTCACATTCATGTTAATTGATGTCTATTAATTGGTGTGACTATGAAAGCCCTGATAAAGTAAAATGTTTATATATCTAAGGCTAGAGTTACACTGACATATAAAAAAATCAGTCCAATGTTGATCCAACAATTCTGTACAGCAATCTGTGGAACATCTTTTTGTGAAAAACGCTTCATAGGTCACTCCTTGTCATGTCTTATGCTCAATGACATCAATGATTCATTAGCGTTATCGAGCATGAGACATGACCTGGTGTAACCTATGAAGCGTCGTTCTCAGAACAATGCTCCAAAGGTTGCAGTACAGATTCAAAGTTATCTGCTTCCTCGAGCCCCGGCAGCTCTGAGCAGCAGGGTCACCATCAGTCACCACACCACTCATTAGAGTCCCGAGTCTCATGGAAATTTTTTTCTCGCACCCATTGACTTGCACTGGCAAGTGCGATACGATTCTCGTGTCCACGCACAGCATTCTTTGATTTTCTTCCTCAGGCCAATTAGAGCTGAGCAAAAACTCATGGATGAACACTGATTCATTTACTAACATTGTACATTACAAGAAGAACGTTATCATGATACGACCGTCCCGGCTGAAAACTAGGCCACAATGAGGTGCTGCGATAGCAGCTTTATTGACGAGCAGTGATGTCATAGACTTTACCGACACTCAATGAGTGTGCGTTCCCAGGCTCACTTCACTGTGAAATATAACGAATAAAGGAGCATCCAGCCAAACTGGTAAATTGTATAAAAAAGACAATTTTATTGATAATATATAAAGACACACATGAATAAAAAACTTGTTCACAAATATATATGAGCGTATAAACAGATGAGAGTATAATGGTAATATAGCAACAAAATTACCTATGGTACACTAATGGGTAAGACCCAAATGCTCAGAAAAATCAGCCACCCTATCACCATAGAAGGGCACAGTATGTATACAAAACGAGTGTTAGATATAATGTGCTCCCTCCAACAGCAACAGGAAGTCAACGGTATATATAGTGTATTGGCGATAGGCTGAAATCATTAGCGTACAGTAAAATTCCTCAAGTGGGAACTTGTGCATCGAGAAGGTAAGTACAATGGCAAAGTGAAGATTGCCCAATCTCAATGGACATTGAACTAACTAGAGCATTAGGAAAAGTAATGCTTACCCATGTTGTGTAACATCAGGAACGTGCCCCGACGCACGTTTCGCATTTAGCTTCCTTGGGGGGGGAGTGTGGTCTAAAGTGCCGGGTGCTCTTTTTATAGGGGAGAGACAAATGACTCCAGGTGTGTAGTGTTGTCCATCAGGCACACGTGCGCATGCGACCGCTGTCACTGAGGCGGCATGCGAGTCGCTTCCGGCGCTCCAGATGACGCTGAGGGTCCAGGAGAAGTTTCCTGTGACGTCAGGACCCCAGCGCCATCTTGGTGGAGACCTTCTGCGACTCGCCCCGCCTCAGCCACGCGCGCATGCGCATGCCCATGGAGCGGAAAGTAGAAGTATGGGAATACCGTTATCGCTGTATTCTATGTGTTATATGTCCCACAGAGAATCTAAGGGGAGCAGAATATAGCGGGAATGAGATAATAGATAGATGTACATCTATATCTAAATCAATATGATATTATATGGAAAATGCAGCCAAAAAAGAAGAATAAATAAATATTAGGGAAAGGAAAACTTAAGAAGTACATAGCACATATATATGGTTGCAAAGTGCAACAAGTAATATGGGTCCACATAGTGTAGAACATTAATGTCAGATGAAATATGTATAGAAAAAAGAAACAAAAAAGAAAAAATTAATAAACTGGAAAACAAAAAAGTGAAATAAATCAAATAAAACAAAAAGAATAAAACCAACATAAAAATTGTTATTATTCTTTTCTTTTCATTATAAAAGAACAGAGGTCGCCATTCATCACAGAGTCTCCACAGCCGCCGAAAGACGGATCCCCACATCCGAGTCGAAGTCGCAGGTAAGTATTCGGAAAGAGCACCCCAAAAGGATATATACATTGATGAAAACTGAAAATACAAGGGTATAAGGTAAAAGAAGCACTGAATTAAAAACTAAGGAAGGTAGAACAACACTGGAGTGTAATGGGGGAGTATTAACCTCATAAGAAGCAGGCAAACGATAATTTCTCGTTAAGTCCCCTAGGTGACATAGTATCCAATTTACTAATCCATTGGCATTCAAGTTGTGCCAAAATGCGTTTCAAGTCACCCCCCCTGATACCCGTCCGTACTCGGTCAATGCCTACAAATTTGAGGCTGGAGGGATCAGACTTATGGACCAATCTAAAATGTCGAGGGATGGTCTTAAGAGTATCTATTTCGGCAACATCTTTAGACGCCATGATATCTCGGATGTGTTCCCTGACCCTCACGCGAAATTCACGTGAGGTCAATCCAACATACCTAAGGTCACAGGAACAGGTTGTCAGGTATACAACATGGCAGGTGCTGCATGAAATATATTGGCCTATCCGGTGACTCCCACCATCACTTCCACTGAAATTAGTGGCCCGACATATGTTTTTACAGGCCAGACACGAGCCACATGGAAAACAGCCGTGTCTCTGTACACCAGCATTGAACATGGGAGGCGTATGGCCCACGTAGTGGCTCCTCACCAGGATATCCCTCAGATTAGGTGATCTTCTGGCCGTAAGTAGTGGCTGATCTGGTAAAAGTTTCCTAAGTATAGGATCTGATCGAAGGACAGGCCAGTGTCTGGTTAAGATCTGCCTGATCTGGGGCCATCTGTTGTTATAGGTGGATATAAATCTAATTGGCGGGTTAGGATCTCTGTTTCTGGTATTGCCACCCAAAAGTTGGCTACGCGGTGTTCGTTTTGCCCGTAGATACCCTCTTTTGATCATACGTCTACTGTAGCCCCGATCATGGAACCGCTGAAAAAGATCTCTGGATTGACCCTCAAAGAGTTCATCGGTTGCGCAAATGCGCTTCATCCTTAGGAATTGACCCGTGGGAATGGCACGGATCGTTGCTGAGGTATGTGCTGATGAGGCATGTAGTAGGGAGTTGACAGATGTTTCCTTTCTGAAAACATCCGTCAGCACCGAGCCCTCCTTGGAGGCAAAAATCTTAATATCCAAAAAATCAATTTGAGTCTGAGAATATTTATAGGTTAGTTTGATATTAAGTTCATTGGCATTAAGCATACCGATGAACTCATGGAGGGCCGTCTCTGGACCATGCCAAATAAATAGAACGTCATCAATATATCTGTACCAACCCACGACCTGCGATGAGGGGGCGCGCGCGCCGTCACCAAACAAACCCCTCTCCCAAAGTCCGAGAAAGAGGTTGGCATAGGACGGAGCGCACGCCGCCCCCATCGCAGTGCCGCGCTTCTGTAAATAAAATCTATCCTTAAATGTGAAGTAATTATGAGTGAGAATAAATTCCAGCAGCTCCATAATCAGGGCACGCAGAGGATAGTCCAAGTTGCCCATGTCTAGAAAAAATTCCACCGCACGTAAGCCATCAACATGGTCAATGCTGGTGTACAGAGACTCCACATCAGCCGTCACCATGATCATGCCAGGCTCAAGAGTGAGACCGTCCACTTTTTTAAGGACGTCCGTAGTGTCCCTGACATAGGAGGGCAATGTCTCAACAATAGGGTGTAGGTAATATTCAATGAATTTGCAAATAGGATCACAAAGCCCCCCTATGCCAGAGACAATAGGACGTCCAGGTGGTTCAAGTGGATCCTTATGGATCTTAGGTAATACGTAGAAGGTGGGAATCACCGGACATGCCACCAACAACCCATCATAAACTTTTTTAGGGATGATGCCCAGGGTAAATGCCTCCTCCAAAATACGATAGAGGGCCACTGAAAAAGATCCCGTGGGATTCTTAGGGAGAAGAGTATAAGACTCCCTATCCCTGAGTTGCCTGTATACTTCCCTTTCATACTTCTCCACCGGCCAGATCACCACGTTCCCCCCCTTGTCCGCTGGTTTGAAAACGACATCCCGAAGGGATCTCAGATATGTTAGTGCCTCTCTCTGTGCACAGGTGAGATTGTCCCCCCTCCATTGTTTGGGGATGGATTTTAAATCCTCCGTAACTAATCTATTGAATATCTCTACCTGTGGGCAGAGGGAAAAGGGGGGAAAGTGGTAGATCTGGGGTGAATAGAAGTGGGGAAGATACCTGAAGTTCCTGAAAGGCTCTCTCTCTCCAATGTTTCCAATGCATCCAAGGCTTCACGTTCCATAGTGCTATTTGGGTCGTCGGTTCCTGAAGGTTTATAGTGTAATTTCCGAAGGATCACCTTTCTTAGAAAGAGTTGTAGATCCTTCATTGCTGGAAAAAACTCAAATTTATTAGTAGGAACAAAGGTTAAACCCAAACTAAGCACTTCTGACTGAGTGTCTGTTAATTGGTGGTGAGACAAATTGATTACCTCCAGATTATTTGTTTTGGACTTCTTTTTGTTGGACTGGGGAGGGGTAGTCTTGCGCTTCGTGTATGACTTGTATCTCTGGGTAACAAATCTATTAGGGCCAGTGAGTTCCTGATGACTAATGCCACCTTGACCACTTTGTCCTGGTTCTTCATCCATTGATGATAGTGAGGAAAATGAATTTCTATGCGTTTGGACTACAGGGCCACCACTTCCTTTCTTTCGTCTCCATTTATAAACATGTTTAGATTTAAAATCCGAGACGTCACGTTGATATTTTTTGGATTTGGAGGCCAAAATGTCTTTTTCCCATTTAACAAATTCACTTTCCAAATCTTTATTGAATTTGGTTTTAGAATCACTGGACATTTTCTCAAAAACTTGAGTCTGCAATGAATTGATCTCGGACTCAATAGTTTGAAGTGTTGAGCCATTAGATTTAATAAGCAGCTCCATGAAGCCATTGGAGCACTTAGAGGCTATACATTCCCATTCTTGTCTGAATGTTTCATCCTCCGTATTAAACGAAGGAAAGACCTGCACTCTGAGACCTCTTGGGATTAACCCTTTAGTGAGGTATCTTTCCAAAAAGGCCTTATTCCACCAAAGGCGGGTTCTCTTGTTATAGAGATATTTAAGTTGAGACACCAGGTCATCCGTTTCCTTAGTATTAAAAACCACAAATTGCTCATCACCAAATACTTCATCTAGTTTGTTGAGCCACGATTTTTCGCGAGCTCTTAGGTCCATCTGTTCAGGTACATTAACTGTGAAAATACACAGAAGAAGATATAATATATTTAAACCAAAACCATGGGTAACAAGACTGTACATAATTTCACAGTGGAAACATGGCAACTCCCTGCATACAGAAATATAACGAATAAAGGAGCATCCAGCCAAACTGGTAAATTGTATAAAAAAGACAATTTTATTGATAATATATAAAGACACACATGAATAAAAAACTTGTTCACAAATATATATGAGCGTATAAACAGATGAGAGTATAATGGTAATATAGCAACAAAATTACCTATGGTACACTAATGGGTAAGACCCAAATGCTCAGAAAATCAGCCACCCTATCACCATAGAAGGGCACAGTATGTATACAAAACGAGTGTTAGATATATTGTGCTCCCTCCAACAGCAACAGGAAGTCAACGGTATATATAGTGTATTGGCGATAGGCTGAAATCATTAGCGTACAGTAAAATTCCTCAAGTGGGAACTTGTGCATCGAGAAGGTAAGTACAATGGCAAAGTGAAGATTGCCCAATCTCAATGGACATTGAACTAACTAGAGCATTAGGAAAAGTAATGCTTACCCATGTTGTGTAACAGCAGGAACGTGCCCCGACGCACGTTTCGCATTTAGCTTCCTCGGGGGCAGTGTGGTCTAAAGTGCCGGGTGCTCTTTTTATAGGG
This sequence comes from Oophaga sylvatica, assembly GCA_033576555.1. Classification (NCBI taxonomy): domain Eukaryota; kingdom Metazoa; phylum Chordata; class Amphibia; order Anura; family Dendrobatidae; genus Oophaga; species Oophaga sylvatica. The sequence goes on along the minus strand of JARQOD010000003.1, from coordinate 229,690,412 downwards.
GAGAGACAAATGACTCCAGGTGTGTAGTGTTGTCCATCAGGCACACGTGCGCATGCGACCGCTGTCACTGAGGCGGCATGCGAGTCGCTTCCGGCGCTCCAGATGACGCTGAGGGTCCAGGAGAAGTTTCCTGTGACGTCAGGACCCCAGCGCCATCTTGGTGGAGACCTTCTGCGACTCGCCCCGCCTCAGCCGCGCGCGCATGCGCATGCCCATGGAGCGGAAAGTAGAAGTATGGGAATACCGTTATCGCTGTATTCTATGTGTTATATGTCCCACAGAGAATCTAAGGGGAGCAGAATATAGCGGGAATGAGATAATAGATAGATGTACATCTATATCTAAATCAATATGATATTATATGGAAAATGCAGCCAAAAAGAAGAATAAATAAATATCAGGGAAAGGAAAACTTAAGAAGTACATAGCACATATATATGGTTGCAAAGTGCAACAAGTAATATGGGTCCACATAGTGTAGAACATTAATGTCAGATGAAATATGTATAGAAAAAAGAAACAAAAAAGAAAAAATTAATAAACTGGAAAACAAAAAAGTGAAATAAATCAAATAAAACAAAAAGAAAAAAACCAACATAAAAATTGTTATTATTCTTTTCTTTTCATTATAAAAGAACAGAGGTCGCCATTCATCACAGAGTCTCCACAGCCGCCGAAAGACGGATCCCCACATCCGAGTCGAAGTCGCAGGTAAGTATTCGGAAAGAGCACCCCAAAAGGATATATACATTGATGAAAACTGAAAATACAAGGGTATAAGTTAAAAGAAGCACTGAATTAAAAACTAAGGAAGGTAGAACAACACTGGAGTGTAATGGGGGAGTATTAACCTCATAAGAAGCAGGCAAACGATAATTTCTCGTTAAGTCCCCTAGGTGACATAGTATCCAATTTACTAATCCATTGGCATTCAAGTTGTGCCAAAATGCGTTTCAAGTCACCCCCCCTGATACCCGTCCGTACTCGGTCAATGCCTACAAATTTGAGGCTGGAGGGATCAGACTTATGGACCAATCTAAAATGTCGAGGGATGGTCTTAAGAGTATCTATTTCGGCAACATCTTTAGACGCCATGATATCTCGGATGTGTTCCCTGACCCTCACGCGAAATTCACGTGAGGTCAATCCAACATACCTAAGGTCACAGGAACAGGTTGTCAGGTATACAACATGGCAGGTGCTGCATGAAATATATTGGCCTATCCGGTGACTCCCACCATCACTTCCACTGAAATTAGTGGCCCGACATATGTTTTTACAGGCCAGACACGAGCCACATGGAAAACAGCCGTGTCTCTGTACACCAGCATTGAACATGGGAGGCGTATGGCCCACGTAGTGGCTCCTCACCAGGATATCCCTCAGATTAGGTGATCTTCTGGCCGTAAGTAGTGGCTGATCTGGTAAAAGTTTCCTAAGTATAGGATCTGATCGAAGGACAGGCCAGTGTCTGGTTAAGATCTGCCTGATCTGGGGCCATCTGTTGTTATAGGTGGATATAAATCTAATTGGCGGGTTAGGATCTCTGTTTCTGGTATTGCCACCCAAAAGTTGGCTACGCGGTGTTCGTTTTGCCCATAGATACCCTCTTTTGATCATACGTCTACTGTAGCCCCGATCATGGAACCGCTGAAAAAGATCTCTGGATTGACCCTCAAAGAGTTCATCGGTTGTGCAAATGCGCTTCATCCTTAGGAATTGACCCGTGGGAATGGCACGGATCGTTGCTGAGGTATGTGCTGATGAGGCATGTAGTAGGGAGTTGACAGATGTTTCCTTTCTGAAAACATCCGTCAGCACCGAGCCCTCCTTGGAGGCAAAAATCTTAATATCCAAAAAATCAATTTGAGTCTGAGAATATTTATAGGTTAGTTTGATATTAAGTTCATTGGCATTAAGCATACCGATGAACTCATGGAGGGCCGTCTCTGGACCATGCCAAATAAATAGAACGTCATCAATATATCTGTACCAACCCACGACCTGCGATGAGGGGGCGCGCGCGCCGTCACCAAACAAACCCCTCTCCCAAAGTCCGAGAAAGAGGTTGGCATAGGACGGAGCGCACGCCGCCCCCATCGCAGTGCCGCGCTTCTGTAAATAAAATCTATCCTTAAATGTGAAGTAATTATGAGTGAGAATAAATTCCAGCAGCTCCATAATCAGGGCACGCAGAGGATAGTCCAAGTTGCCCATGTCTAGAAAAAATTCCACCGCACGTAAGCCATCAACATGGTCAATGCTGGTGTACAGAGACTCCACATCAGCCGTCACCATGATCATGCCAGGCTCAAGAGTGAGACCGTCCACTTTTTTAAGGACGTCCGTAGTGTCCCTGACATAGGAGGGCAATGTCTCAACAATAGGGTGTAGGTAATATTCAATGAATTTGCAAATAGGATCACAAAGCCCCCCTATGCCAGAGACAATAGGACGTCCAGGTGGTTCAAGTGGATCCTTATGGATCTTAGGTAATACGTAGAAGGTGGGAATCACCGGACATGCCACCAACAACCCATCATAAACTTTTTTAGGGATGATGCCCAGGGTAAATGCCTCCTCCAAAATACGATAGAGGGCCACTGAAAAAGATCCCGTGGGATTCTTAGGGAGAAGAGTATAAGACTCCCTATCCCTGAGTTGCCTGTATACTTCCCTTTCATACTTCTCCACCGGCCAGATCACCACGTTCCCCCCCTTGTCCGCTGGTTTGAAAACGACATCCCGAAGGGATCTCAGATATGTTAGTGCCTCTCTCTGTGCACAGGTGAGATTGTCTCCCCTCCATTGTTTGGGGATGGATTTTAAATCCTCCGTAACTAATCTATTGAATATCTCTACCTGTGGGCAGAGGGAAAAGGGGGGAAAGTGGTAGATCTGGGGTGAATAGAAGTGGGGAAGATACCTGAAGTTCCTGAAAGGCTCTCTCTCTCCAATGTTTCCAATGCATCCAAGGCTTCACGTTCCATAGTGCTATTTGGGTCGTCGGTTCCTGAAGGTTTATAGTGTAATTTCCGAAGGATCACCTTTCTTAGAAAGAGTTGTAGATCCTTCATTGCTGGAAAAAACTCAAATTTATTAGTAGGAACAAAGGTTAAACCCAAACTAAGCACTTCTGACTGAGTGTCTGTTAATTGGTGGTGAGACAAATTGATTACCTCCAGATTATTTGTTTTGGACTTCTTTTTGTTGGACTGGGGAGGGGTAGTCTTGCGCTTCGTGTATGACTTGTATCTCTGGGTAACAAATCTATTAGGGCCAGTGAGTTCCTGATGACTAATGCCACCTTGACCACTTTGTCCTGGTTCTTCATCCATTGATGATAGTGAGGAAAATGAATTTCTATGCGTTTGGACTACAGGGCCACCACTTCCTTTCTTTCGTCTCCATTTATAAACATGTTTAGATTTAAAATCCGAGACGTCACGATGATATTTTTTGGATTTGGAGGCCAAAATGTCTTTTTCCCATTTAACAAATTCACTTTCCAAATCTTTATTGAATTTGGTTTTAGAATCACTGGACATTTTCTCAAAAACTTGAGTCTGCAATGAATTGATCTCGGACTCAATAGTTTGAAGTGTTGAGCCATTAGATTTAATAAGCAGCTCCATGAAGCCATTGGAGCACTTAGAGGCTATACATTCCCATTCTTGTCTGAATGTTTCATCCTCCGTATTAAATGAAGGAAAGACCTGCACTCTGAGACCTCTTGGGATTAACCCTTTAGTGAGGTATCTTTCCAAAAAGGCCTTATTCCACCAAAGGCGGGTTCTCTTGTTATAGAGATATTTAAGTTGAGACACCAGGTCATCCGTTTCCTTAGTATTAAAAACCACAAATTGCTCATCACCAAATACTTCATCTAGTTTGTTGAGCCACGATTTTTCGCGAGCTCTTAGGTCCATCTGTTCAGGTACATTAACTGTGAAAATACACAGAAGAAGATATAATATATTTAAACCAAAACCATGGGTAACAAGACTGTACATAATTTCACAGTGGAAACATGGCAACTCCCTGCATACAGAAATATAACGAATAAAGGAGCATCCAGCCAAATTGGTAAATTGTATAAAAAAGACAATTTTATTGATAATATATAAAGACACACATGAATAAAAAACTTGTTCACAAATATATATGAGCGTATAAACAGATGAGAGTATAATGGTAATATAGCAACAAAATTACCTATGGTACACTAATGGGTAAGACCCAAATGCTCAGAAAAATCAGCCACCCTATCACCATAGAAGGGCACAGTATGTATACAAAACGAGTGTTAGATATAATGTGCTCCCTCCAACAGCAACAGGAAGTCAACGGTATATATAGTGTATTGGCGATAGGCTGAAATCATTAGCGTACAGTAAAATTCCTCAAGTGGGAACTTGTGCATCACTGTGAGCAGGGGCAATGAACTGCAGTGACCTCAATGAAATCACCGCGAGCACCGTGAGAGTTTTTTCATTGAGGTCAACGCAATTCATTGGGCCGCTCACAGTAAACTGCGCTCTCAGCAGCTCATTGTGTCCTGCTTTTCAGCATGAATGCTTACTAGAGTTGAGCGAAACAGGTCGGTCAGATTCATAAGTCGCCGACTTTCGCTAATGTCGAGTTTCGCCGAGCGAAACCCGACTATAGAGTGAAGTCGGCCATGTGGTCGTCGACCCGAGCGCCAAAGTCGGTTTTCCCATAATGCTTGCAGGCGTCTTTTTTCAGCCAATGAACAAGGACGTACACTGTGGGCAATGAGATGACATAGGCAGCGTCCACCACCATCTTAGAAAAGGGCATTGCAATGATTGGCTTGCTTTATGTGGTGTCACAGTGGCTATAAAAGCCCTGACCACCGACCGCCATTTTACTTCTGCCGATCTTAGCAGTAGGGAGAGGTTGCTGATGCTGTTTATCAGTAGGGAGAGAGTTAGGGCAGGAAAGAGAAGTTCTTCTGTGCTTGTGCTGACAGCAATTGTGCTGTACAGTTAGTGTGCAGTGACAGGGGAGGATTTTCTTTTGTGCAGCAGCGCCAGTTATTAGGCTGCATGCCAGTGACAGGGGAGGATTTTCTTGTGTGCAGCAGCAGAGCTGGTTATTAGGCTGCCTGCTAGCTGTATTGCTATGTGTACACTGCTGTTCAGACTGCTTTTTACACAGCACTAATACTTTTATTCTATTTTTCTGCACAGTTACCAAGCATTTATTTTTTCACACACCGTGTAGAGCTGTACGCTCCTCACACACTACCGTGCACCGGCTGGTATCACGGACAAATACATGCTGACTATCTGTGTGTGACTCCGGAAATATATATGGAGATTGCAATTTTCCCATATACTATATACACCTGGTATCTTCTGATACAGTACTCTTTTTCTGCTTTCTATATCCTGGTCTAATCCATACTGAGCCTGAGAGCGTCTGTGTGTTACTCCGGAAATATATACAGAGATTTAAAATTACCCCAACACTGTATACAGCTGTAAGCTTCTCATACAGTACCCTTTTTCTGCTTTTTATATCCTGGTCTAATCCATACTGAGCCTGTGAGTGTCTGTGTGTGACTCCGGAAATATATACAGAGATTTAAAATTACCCCAACACTATATAGCTGTATGCTTCTCATACAGTACCCTTTTTCAGCTTTTAATATTCTGGTCTAATCCATACTGAGCCCGAGAGCATCTGTGTGTGACTCCTGAAAAATATACGGAGATTTACAATTTTTTCTCTATACTATATTCACCTGGTATCTTGTGATACAGTACCCTTTTTCTGTTTTTTTATATTCTGTTCCAATCCACGCTGAGCCTGAGAGTGTCTGTGTGTGACTCCAGAAATATATACGGAGATTTACAATTTTCCCCTATACAATAAACACCTGGTATCTTCTGATACAGTACCCTTTTTCAGCTTTTTACATTCTGGTCTAATTCATACTGAGCCTGAGAGCGTCTGTGTGTGACTCCTGAAATATATACGGAGATTTACAATTTTTTCCCTATACTATATACACCTGGTATCTTGTGATACAGTACCGTTTTTCTGCTTTTTGTATTCTGGTCTAATCCATACTGAGTCTGAAAGCGTCTGTGTGTGACTCCGGAAATATATGCGGAGATTTACAATTTTCCCCTATACTATATACACCTGGTATCTTCTGATACAGTACCCTTTTTCAGCTTTTTATATTCTGGTCTAATCCATACTGAGCCTGAGAGAGTCTGTGTGTGACTCATGAAATATATACAGAGATTTACAATTTTTTCCCTATTCTATATACACCTTGAATCTTGTGATACAGTACCCTTGTTCTGCTTTTTATATTCTGGTCTAATCCATACAGAGCCTGAAAGCGTCTATGTGTGACTCCGGAAATATATACGAGATTTACAATTTTCCTCTATACTATATACACCAGGTATCTTCTGATACAGCACCCTTTTACAGCTTTTTATATTCTGGTCTAATCCATACTGAGCCTGAGAGCGCCTATGTGTGACTCCTGAAATATATACGGAGATTTACAATTTTTTCCCTATATTATACACACTTGGTATCTTGTGATACAGTACCCTTTTTCAGCTTTTTATATTCTGGTCTAATTCATACTGAGCCTGGGAGCGTCTGTGTGTGACTCTGGAAATATATTATTATTATTATACATTTATATAGTGCCATTTATTCCATGGCGCTTTACATATGAAAAGGGAAAAATATAGACAGGTACAATAAACATGTGCTGGACAAGGGACACACAAGTACAGAAGGAGAGAGGACCCTGCCCGCGAGGGCTCACAGTCTGCAGGGATGGGTGAGAATATACTAGGAAAGGGTAGAGCTGGTCATATATATGGAGATTTCCAATTTTCCCCTATACCATATACACCTGGTATCTTCTGATACAGTAAACTTTTTCAGCTTTTTATATTCTGGTCTAATCCATACTGAGCCTGAGAGCGTCTGTGTGTGACTCCTGAAATATGTACGGAGATTTACAATTTTTTCCCTATACTATATACACCTGGTATATTTTGATACAGTACCCTTTTTCTGCTTTTTATATTCTGGTCTAATCTATACTGATCCTGTGAGCGTCTGTGTGTTACTCCGGAAATATATACGGAGATTTAAAATTACCCCAACCCTGTTTACAGCTGTACGCTTCTGATTCAGTACCGTTTTTCTGCTTTTTATATTCTGGTCTAATCCATACTGAGCCTGAAAGCGTCTGTGTGTGACTCCGGAAATATATACGGAGATTTACAATTTTCCCCTATACTATATACACCTGGTATCTTCTGATACAGTACCCTTTTTCAGCTTTTTATATTCTGGTCTAATCCATACTGAGCCTGAGAGAGTCTGTGTGTGACTCATGAAATATATACGGAGATTTACAATTTTTTCCCTATTCTATATACACCTTGAATCTTGTGATACAGTACCCTTTTTCTGCTTTTTATATTCTGGTCTAATCCATACTGAGCCCAAAAGCATCTGTGTGTGACACCTGAAATATATACAGAGATTTAAATTTTTTTCTCTAAATTATGTACATCTGGTATCTTGTGATACAGTACCCTTTTTCTGCTTTTTATATTCTGTTCTAATCCATAATGAGCCTGAGAGCGTCTGTGTGTGACTCCTGAAATATATATGGAGATTTACAATTTTTTCCCTATGCTATATACACCTGGTATCTTGTGATACAGTACCCTTTTTCTGCTTTTTATATTCTGGTCTAATCCATACTGAGCCTGAAAGCGTCTGTGTGTGACTCCGGAATTATATACAGAGATTTACAATTTTCCCCTATACCATATACACCTGGTATCTTCTGATACAGTAAACTTTTTCATCTTTTTATATTCTGGTCTAATCCATACTGAGCCTGAGAGCATCTGTGTGTGACTCCTGAAATATGTACGGAGGTTTACAATTTTTTCCCTATACTATATACACCTGGTATATTTTGATACAGTACCCTTTTTCTGCTTTTTATAATCTGGTCTAATCCATACTGATCCTGTGAGCGTCTGTGTGTTACTCCGGAAATATATACGGAGATTTAAAATTACCCAAACCCTGTTTACAGCTGTACGCTTCTGATTCAGTACCGTTTTTCTGCTTTTTATATTCTGGTCTAATCCATACTGAGCCTGAAAGCGTCTGTGTGTGACTCCGGAAATATATACGGAGATTTACAATTTTCCCCTATACTATATACACCTGGTATCTTCTGATACAGTACCCTTTTTCAGCTTTTTATATTCTGGTCTAATCCATACTGAGCCTGAGAGAGTCTGTGTGTGACTCATGAAATGTATACGGAGATTTACAATTTTTTCCCTATTCTATATACACCTTGAATCTTGTGATACAGTACCCTTTTTCTGCTTTTTATATTCTGGTCTAATCCATACTGAGCCTGTGAGCGTCTGTGTGTTACTCCGGAAATATATACGAGATTTAAAATTGCCCCAACACTGTATACAGCTGTATGCTTCTGATAGAGTACCATATATCTGCTGGTATTTTTGGTACATTTTCCCAAATATGAGGCCGTATGGTGGAAGAGGCCGCGGACGTGGGCGGGGGGGGGCAGCTGGTACTGATGTTGGTGGTGGTGCATCTGCTGATAGTGTCAAAAGCACAATAGCACCTACGGCAGGAGGTATTGAGCCTGCGTCATCGTCTGGCTCCAGAAGGCCAGGAAGGCTCCCTCTTCTGGAAGTAGGTAAATCGCTTTTAAAGCAGGAGTATCAGGAACAGGTTTTGGCTTACATTGCCGAAACAGCCTCCAGCTCTATCGCCTCTTCTTCTGAAGTTTCAAAAAATGCAAGCACTGAGTCGTAAGTGCAGGCTCCAGGTCAGGAATAGCACCTTTCCTTGTGTACTTCACCCCCACCAAAAGTGAAGGATGCGGCAGGCCCCACTTCAGATTACTCCATGGGTCTCTTTTCCCATACCATACCTGTGTTATCAAGTCAAATTCTGAATTCCCCAGTCCAAGATTAATCTGACATGCAGTGCACTGATGCACAGCCACTGCTGGTACATTCACCCAGAGCACTACATTGCCCTCGCAGTCTACTGAGCCAGAATCTGACCCTGATGAAACTCAGGTGCCCCTTCCCGCATACTATACCACCTTACACCGTAACACAGAGGAAGGTGCAGATGAAATTGAAGAGGAGGTGATGGATGACACAGTTGTTGACCCGGATTGGCATCCATTGGGGGAAGAGGGTGCCGTTGGCAATAGCTCAGAAGAGGAGAAGGATCCGCAGCAGGCATAGACATCGCAGCAGCGGTTATCTGGCAGGCCCGTAGCAGTCCAAAAACGTGTTAAAAAAACAAAAAGAGTTGCAGGACAGCTTGGCCAGACGGTCAAATTAGCGCAGCGTGCAAGCCCTGAAAATTTATCGCATAGTAGGAAGAGTGCAGTGTGGCACTTTTTTTGACCAAAATCCTATTGATGAGGCAAAGGTTATCTGTAAGAAGTGTGCAAGGACCTTTAGCCGAGGGAAAAATCTCCGAAATTTGAATACCAGTTACATGCTTAGACATTTAAACACAATGCACTTTCAAGCATGGACGGACTACAAAACCTCAGGTAGCACATGTGCACCTGCTCCGACTGAAGGTAGCCAACAACGCTACATCGCTTCCCCACTGTAAGCCCACCGGTTAGCACACCACCAGCATGAAATGTTGAGGTGTCATCGCAAGGCCAAAGCTGTCAGGGAATCACAATGTTTTTGCAACGAAAGACTGAATCTAGGCCATCACCACCACCACCATCAGCATCACCAACCCCCTCTCAGTCCGTCATGTCCACCGCTAGTTCCCCCTTTTGCAGCTCTCAAGTCCAGCTCACCCTAGCAGACACTCAGAGTAGGACAAGAAAGTACTCATCCTCTCATCCGCGTACACTGGCTTTGAACGCCTACATTGCCAAACTGATCTCATAGAGATGATGCCCTTCCGTTTGGTTGAATGCGCAGTGTTCCAAGAGCTCATGGCCTACACTGTCCCATGCTATGACCTACCCAGTTGGCACTTCTTTTCTAGAAAAGCCATCCCTGCCCTCCACATGCATGTGAAAGACCGCATTGTCCATGCACTCAAACAATCAGTGAGTGGAAAGGTGCACCTCACAACAGATGCATGGGCCAGTAGGTAAGGCCAGGGCTGTTACGTGTCCATCATTGCGCACTGGGTTAATGTGGTGGATGCAGGGTCCATAGCGGGCAGCGGCTGTGGGACAGTGCTGCCTAGCCCACGGTATAGGCAACAGTTGGCTGTAGTCGTTCGACCCTCCTCCTCCTCCTCCAGAAGCGAAAGCTCATTGACAGAGCGAAGTCGCACGAGCACTCCATCCGCAGCTGCCAGTCTTGCACACGAGGTCTCCCACTATCGGACAGCTAGTGGTTTGCGTCAGCAAGCTGTTTAAAATATGATGTCTTTGGGCGACAACAGACACAGCGCGGAGGTACTGGCCGACTACTTGCAGCGAGAAACTGAGTCATAGCTGGGCAGTCTACATCTTGAGCCAGGCAAGGTAGTCAGTGATAATGGCCGTAATTTTGTGGAGGCCATAGCCCTGGCAAAACTCAGACACATACCTTGCCTGGCTCACACCTGAACCTGGTGGTGCAGTGCTTCCTAAATAATTATTCGGAGTTAACAGCCCTGCTCCATCAGGTGCGAAGACTGTGATCGCACATCCGTCACTCGCCCGTAGACTCCAGTCGTATGCAGAGGCTGCAGCGATCACTCCACCTCCCCAAGCACCGCCTAATCATAGACGTTGCAACAAGGTGGAACTCCACCATGCACCATGCTGAACAGAGGCAGGCTGTAATGCATTTGTGGGAGGATACACAGGCAGGCAGTTTGAGGGCAGACATGGAGTTGTCGGGTGTGCAGTGGTCAAAGCTGAAAGACCTCTGTAAAGTCCTTCAGTGTTTTGAGGAATGCACACGGCTGGTAAACGCAGACAACACCATCATAAGCATGAGCATCCCACTTATGCGTCTGCTCATGCAAACTTTGATGCACATTAAGGATCAGTCGTATGCAGCGGAGGAGGAAGAGGAGGAGGAGGAGGGAAGCCTTGATGACAATCAGCCATTGTCTGCTCAGGGAACTGTCCTGGACGAGGTGGAGGAAGAAGAGGAAGAGGAGGAGGATGAGGGGGATGATTGGCTTGCCAAGGTCAGGTACAGGGTTTTTAAGTGTCAGGAGGGATGTGGATTTGGCAGAAAGTTCTCCTCCACCCACCACTAACAGTGCATCATTGACACCTGGAACATTGGCCCACATGTGTGATTATGTCTTGCGGATCCTAAAAAGGGAGCACCCTCATTGCCAAAATTATGAAGGATGATGACTACTAGTTGGCCAGCATCCTCGATCCACGCTATAAAGGCAAATTACAGAAAATCATGCCACAGGAGAACCTAGAGCTAATATTGGCGAACAAACAAGCAACTCTGGTAAACCGTTTGTTAGAGGCATTCCCAGCACACAGCAGCTGTGCAGGTTCAACCACGAGCCTTACTGGGCAACATGGAAGAGGTGTTCGTGGTGCACACAGCCAGTGGAGTTGGAGACAGGGGTTTCATGACCATGTTGTGGACTGATTTCTTGAGTACCGCTCACACGACTGGTAATAATGAATTGATTGCAACAGACAGTAGACAGAAGTTGTCAACTATGGTTCAAAATTACCCTCTCCCCTATCGATATTCTCCCTCACAGTTCATTCCCCTTTGACTACTGGGCCTATAAACTGGACACCTGGCCTGAATTGGCACAATATGCCTTACAGGAGCTCGCTTGCCCTGCTGGTAGTGTGCTATCAGAAAGAGTCTTCAGTGCTGCTGGATCAATCCTGACAGAAAGAAGGACCCGGCTGTCGACCCAAAATGTTGGTGATCTCACCTTCATTAAAATGAACCATGCCTGGGTTTCAAAGGATTTTGTACCACCTTCCCCTGATGACACATAGGTTGCCAGCAAAATGGCTCGCTTTGTCCTGCTCTTCCTCAAACTTCTCCAATTCCTCCACTTGCAGCTGTTGAACCTCCAGCCTACACCTCAAAGTATGCCAGTTTTTCCACCTCCCTAACTGGGCTGTACCCCCCCCAGGGCCGGCGTCAGCACCTAGCGCACCCGGGCAAGTGCCGGGGCCCTGAGCAGGTGGGGGGCCCACTCGCTGTCAGAGACACCGGTGTACTATGAGGGGCCCTGTGCCAGTGCCGGTGCCCACGAGTGTGCCCCCCCTTAACCTACAAAGTAGTCACCGCGGCCAACTGCTTGCTCAGGGTCCCAGCACTTGCAATACTTACCTCTCCCTGCTCCACCGGTGCGACGTATTCCGCATTTCCTGACAGTGACATTCAAGTTAAAGAGCGCGATGACGTCACGTCTGTCTGCCTTCTGCCTGAACAGTCACCCTGCGAGGAGAGGTATTTCATTGTTTTAATGTTTTGAGCAATATATGGGGAGCATTACATCATGTTCCAAATTATTATGCAAATTATATTTTTCTCTGATTTTCTTAAGTGGTTGGTGCAAATGACGGTCAGTCTAATAAAAGTCATCACGAGTATACATCAAATTTTATTGAAGAAACCGCCCAATGATAACAGTATAATCTCCAAAAGGAATAAAAACTCAAAATGCACTGTTCCAAATTATTAGGCACAGTAGAATTTTTGAACATTTGATATGTTTTAAAGAACTGAAAATGCAAATTTGTGGAATTTGCAGCATTAGGAGGTCACATTCACTGAACAAAAAAGCTTGTTAACATAGGAACCCTTCTTTGATATCACCTTCACAATTCTTGCATCCATTGAACTTGTGAGTATTTGGAGAGCTTCTGCTTGTGTTTCTTTGCATGAAATCAGAATAGCCTCCCAGAGCTGGGGTTTTGATGTGAACTGCCTCCCACCCTCATAGATCTTTTGCTTGATGATATGCCAAAGGTTCTTTATAGGGTTGAGGTCAGGGAAGATGGTGCCACATAATGAGTTTATCTCCTTTTATGCCCATAGCAGCCAATGACTCAGAGGTATTCTTTGCAGCATGAGATGGTGCATTGTCATGCATGAAGATAATTTTGCTCCTGAAGGCACGTTTCTGCCTTTTATACCATGGAAGAAAGTTGTCAGTCAGAAACTCTATATACTTTGCAGAGATCATTTTCACACCTTTAGGAACCTTAAAGGGCCCTACCAGCTGTTTTCCCATGATTCTGGCCCAAAACATGACTCCACCTACTTGCTGACGTCGCAGCCTTGTTGGCACATGGTGGCCATCCATCAACCATCCACTACTCCATCCATCTGGACCATCCAGGGTTGCTCGACACTCATCAGTAAACAAGACTGTTTGAAAATTAGTCTTCATGTATGTATGGGCCCACTGCAACTGTTTCTGCTTGTGAGCACTGTTTAGGGGTGGCCGTATAGTAGGTTTATGCACCACAGGAAGCCTTTGAAGGATCCTACACCTTGAGGTTCGAGGGACTCCAGAGGCACCAGCAGCTTCAAATTTCTGTTTGCTGGTTTGTAATGGCTTTTTAGCAGCTGCTCCCTTAATCCTATGAAGTTTAGGATGAACCTTACTCATTCTGCCTTTATCAGCACGAACACGTCTGTGCTCAGAATCAGCAACAAATCTCTTAACAGTATGATAATCACGCTTAAGTTTCGGGAACTATCTAATGTTTTCATCCCTAGACCAAGGCATTGCACTATTTGATGCTTTTCAGCAGCAGAGAGATCCTTTTTCTTTCCCATGTTAGTTGAAAACTCTGGCCTGCTTAATAGTGTGGAACATCCAGTTTTCCTTTTATTGGACTCATATAGCAAACTAATTATCACAGGTGTCTGAGATTGATTTCAGTGATCCAAAGAACCCTGAGACACAATACCATCAATGGGTTTCATTTACAAAAAAAAAAAACGCTATGACACCTAAACCAATTTGCATAATAATTTGGAACATGGTGTATACACTGGAGAATTATATATGGGGCCCATCATACACTTGAGCATCATAGACAGGGCCCATTATACACTGGAGCATTATATATGGGGGACATTATACACAGGAGCATTATAAATGTGGCCCATCATACACTGGAGCATCATATACGGGGCCCATTATACACTGGAGCATCATATGGGGCCCATTATATATGGAGCATTATATAGGTCCTTCATACACTGGAGCATCATCCATGGGGCCCATCATATACAGGAGCATCATATGGGGCCCATTATATATGGAGCATTATATAGGCCCATCATACACTGTAGCATCATCCATGGGGCCCATCATAAGCTGGAGCATCATATGGGACCCATTATATATGGCGCATCATATACTGTATGGAGCATTATATGAGACCAATTATGTATGTGTAACGGGTCTGGTAGGCGGAACCTCTGAGCTTTATTATACAAGAAGGCTTTCCTTGTAAAGGAGCGGGTGGCGCCCGGGGAGACGGGTAGGAAGTCACGGCAAGTGACAGGGACAGTCTCTGGACAGACGGGAAGGGGTCACGGCAAGTGAGCGGGGCAGTCTCTGATATACGGACAGGTAGTCACGGCAAGTGACCGGGGCAGTCTCTGGATAAACGGACAGGTATTCACGGCAAGTGACCGGGGCAGTCTCTGGATAAACGGGCAGGGAGTCACAGCAAGTGACCGAGGCAGTCTCTGGATAAGTAGGCAGGGAGTCACGGCAAGTGACCGGGGCAGTCTCTGTATAGGTAGGCAGGGAGTCACGGCAAGTGACCGGGGCAGTCTCTGGATAAGTAGGCAGGGAGTCACGGCAAGTGACCGGGGCAGTCTCTGGATAAGTAGGCAGGGAGTTACGGCAAGTGACCGGGGCAGTCTCTTGAAAGACAGGCAGGTATATACGACCTGAGATGGTGGAGCCTCCCGGTAGGCTAGCAGGACGGTGGCAGATGAATGCTCCCAAGTGAGCAGGCGAAAGTCTCTGGAATAGCCGAGGATCACCGCATGAGACGTCCGAACCTCCGGGTAGGGCTGCAGTCAGATGGCAGATGAGCGCCCCAAGTGAGCAGGTGAGAGTCTCTGGATTAGCCGAGGGTCACCGCATGTGACGTCCGGACCTCCGGGTAGGACTGCAGTCAGA
Source organism: Oophaga sylvatica (assembly GCA_033576555.1). Classification (NCBI taxonomy): domain Eukaryota; kingdom Metazoa; phylum Chordata; class Amphibia; order Anura; family Dendrobatidae; genus Oophaga; species Oophaga sylvatica. The sequence goes on along the minus strand of JARQOD010000003.1, from coordinate 229,675,205 downwards.
TGGCAGATGAGCGCTCCCAAGTGAGCCGGCGAGAGTCTCTGGAATAGCTGATGGTCACCACATGTGACGGCCGAACCTCCAGACAGGCTTGCGGACAGGTACGGACAGCAAACAGACAGGAAACAGGCAGGTAACTGGTAACGGCACCTGAGGGCTGAAGCAGAGTAAAACAGTGCAACAACAACATTGCTCGGGCACCTCCATTAAGGAGGAAGTACTTTATATAGGGTGGAGTCCTCCGGCATTGGCCGGGGACCTTTTTGAAAGATGCGCGCGGCCCCTTTAAGAGCGGGGGAGGGCGCGGGCGCGCGCCCTAAGTCCAGCAGCAGGGAAGGAGCGCGCGGCCCCAGCAGGGCGGAAGGAGGACGCTGAGCGCGGGTAAGGGGGGCTACGTCCCTGCCTGGCAGAGGACGCTGTCGCAGGGGAACAGCGTCCCTGCCTGGCAGGGGGCAGGGACGTCGGCGCTACAGTATGGAGCAATATATGGGGCTCATTATTTTGTTTGGAGCAATATATGTGGCTCATTATACTGTATGAAGCATTATATTGGACCCATTATCTGTATGGAGCATCATATATGGGACTCTTTATTCTGTATGGAGCAATATATGTGGCTCATTATTCTGTATAGAGAAATATATGGGGCTCATTATTCTGTATCGCGTACTATGTGGTGCCCATAATACTGTTTTTAACTTAGCATGCAATTGCAACTTGATCGTATCACTTCACTGTTTTTCTCACCCTGCCTCTGATTGGTTGAAAAGTGTGTAAATCAAACACAGACACACAGCTGCATTAAATGTCTAACTATTGAGAAGTGAGGTAGGATTCTTTATCTCATTATGTCTTTGAGAAGTCTAATATTTTTTCTGATTTAAGTTTTTCTGGTTCAAATAATAAGTCTATCTGTTTAGAACTTTAACCCCTTTCTGCCATCGGATGTACTATCCCGTCCATGGTACCTGGCCCCGTATGACCATGAACGGGATAGTACATCACATGCGATTGGACGCGCTCCCGGGGCAAGGTGTCAGCTGATTATCACAGCTGACACCCGGTACTATGTGCCAGGAGCGGTCACTGACCGCTCCCGGCTCATTAACCCCTGGCACACTGCGATCAAACATGATCGCAGTGTACCAGGGGCACAGGGAAGCATCGCGCAGGGAGGGGGCTCCTTGCATGCTTCCCTGAGACCTTCAGAGCAGCGCAATGTGACCGCACTGTTCTGAGGGCTTCCTCCCTGCAGGACCCATTATCCAAGATGGCCGCGGGGTCCTTCCGGGTCCTGTAGGGAGGGGGCTTCCTCAGTGCCTGCTGAGAGCAGGCGCTGAGAAAGCCTGCAGCACTGTCTGTAACATCGCTGGTCTGATAGAGTGCTGTGCAAACTGTCAGACCACCCTGGGACAAAGTAAAAAAGTTTAAAAAAATAAAAGTTAAAAAAAAATAAAAATTACGTGTAAAAATAAATTCCCAAATAAAGAAAAAATAATATTCACCAATATATTTTTTTCTTCATGTAAATAAAAAAAACAAAACAATAAAACTATACATATTTAGCATTGCCGTGTCCGTAACGACTCGCCCTATAAAACTGTCCCACTAGCTAACCCCTTTAGTGAACCCCTTAAAAGAAACAAAGCAAAAAATAATGCTTTATTATCATACCGCCGAACAAAAAGTGGAATAACACGCGATCAAAAAGACAGATATAAATAAACATGGTACCGCTGAAAACGACATCTTGTCCCGCAAAAAACAAGCTGCCATACAGCATCATCAACAAAAAAATAAAAAAGTTATAGCTCACAGAATAAAGCGATGCAAAAATATAAAAAAAGTGCCAAAACATAAAAAAATGATATAAATGAGGTATCGCCGTAATCATACCGACCCGAAGAATAAAACTACTTTATCAATTTTACCACACGCGGAACAGTATAAACACCCCCAAAAGAAATTCATGAATTGCTGATTTTTATTCATTCTAACCTCACAAAAATCGTAATAAAAAGCGATCAAAAGATATCACATGCCCAAAAATGGTACAAATAAAAACATCAACTTGTCCCGCAAAAAATAAGACCTCACATGACTCTGTGGGCCAAAATATGCAAAAATTATAGCTCTCAAAATGTGGTGATGCAAAATCTATTTTTTGCAATAAAAAGCGTCTTATAGCATGACAGCTGACAATCATAAAAACCCGCTATAAATAGTAAATCAAACCCCCCCTTTATCACCCCCTTAGTTAAGCAAAAATAATAAAATTAAAAAATGTATTTATTTCCATTTTCCCATTAGGGTTAGCGTTAGGGTTGGGGCTAAAGTTAGGGTTAGGGTTGGGGCTAAAGTTACAATTAGGGTTAGGGTTGGGATTAGGGTTAGGGGTGTGTTAGGGTTAGGTTTGTGGTTAGGGTTGTGATTAGGGTTGGAGTTAGAATTGGGGCTTTCCACTGTTTAGGCACATCAGGGACTCTCCAAATGTGACATGGCGTCTGATCTCAATTCCAGACAATTCTGCATTGAAAAAGTCAAACGGTGCTCCTTCCCTTCTGAGCTCTGCCATGCACCAAAACAGTAGTTTACCCCAAATATGGGGTATCAGCGCACTCAGGACAAATTGCACAGTAACTCTTGGGGTCTAATTTCTTCTGTTACCCTTGGAAAAATAAAAAATTGGGGGCAAAAATATCATTTCTGTGGAAAAAAATTTGATTTTTGATTTTTATGGCTCTACGTTATAAACTTCTGTGAAGCATTTGAGGGTTCAAAGTTCTCCCCACACATCTAAATAAGTTCCTTGTGTGGTCTAGTTTCAAAAATGGGGTCATTTGTGGGGGTTTCCAATGTTTAGGCACATCAGGGGCTCTCCAAACCCGACATGACACCCACTGACTATTCCATCAAAGTCTGCAATCTAAAACTTTACTACTTCCCTTCCGAGCCCCGACGTGTGCCCATACAGTAATTTTCTCCCATATGTGGGGTATCAGCGTACTCAAGACAAATTGGACAACAACTTTTGGGGTCCAATTTCATCTTTTACCCTTGTGAAAATAACATATTGGGGGCGAAAAAATGATTTTTGTAAAAAAAAAAAGATTTTTTTTTGTTTTTACAGCTGTACGTTTTAAACTTCTGTGAAGCACTTGGGGGATCATAGCGCTCACCACACATCTAGATAAGTTCCTTGGGGGGGTATATTTTCCAAAATGGGGTCACTTGTGGGGGGTTTCCACTGTTTAGGCACATCAGGGGCTCTCCAAATGCGACATGACGCCCGCAGACCATTCCATCAAAGTGTGAAATCCAAAACGTCACTACTTCGCTTACGAGCCCGACGTGTGCCCATACAGTAGTTTTCTCCCACATATAGATTATCAGCGTACTCAGGATAAATTGGACAACAACATTTGGGGTCCAATTTCTCTTATTACCCTTGAGAAAATAAAAAATTAGGGGCGAAAATATCATTTTTGTCTTAAAAAAATTATGATTTTTTTATTTTTATGGAACTACGTTATAAACTTCTGTGAAGCACTTGGGGGTTCAAAGTTCTCCACACACATCTAGATAAGTTCCTTGGGGGTCTATTTTCCAAAATGGGGTCACTTGTGGGGGTTTTCCACTATTTAGGCACATCAGGGGCTCTCCAAATTTGACATGACGCCCGCAGACCATTCCATCAAAGTGTGCAATCCAAACATCACTACTTCCCTTCCGAGCCCCGTCGTGTGCCCATACAGTAGTTTTCTCCCACATATAGGATATCAGCGTACTCAAGACAAATTGGACAACAACTTTTGGGGTCCAATTTCTCCTGTTACCCTTGGGAAAATAAAAGTTGGGGACTAAAAGATCACGTTTGTGGAAAAAATATGATTTTTTTATTCTCATGCTCGGGCGTTATAAACTTTAGTGAAACACCTGGGGGTTCAAAGTTCTCACCACACATCTAGATAAGTTCCTTGAGGGGTCAAGTTTCCAAAATGGTGTCATTTGTGGTTTTTTTTCACTGTTTAGGCACATCAGGGGCTCTCCAAACACGACATGGAGTCCAGCCAATTCTGCGTGATAAAGTCAAACGGCGCTCCTCCCCTTCCGAGCTCTGCTATGCACCCAAACAGTGGTTTACCCCCACATATGGGGTATCAACATACTCAGGACAAATTGCAAAATTACTTTTGGGGTCTTGTTACCTTGGGAAAATGAAAATTGGGGTGAAAAGATCATTTTTGTGGAAAAAATATGATTTTTTAATTGTACGGCTCTACGTTATAAACTTGTGTGAAGAACTTGGGGGTTCAAATTGCTCACCACAGATCTAGATAAGTTCCTTAGGGGGTCTAGTTTCCAAAATGGGGTCACTTGTGGGGGGGATTCCACTGTTTAGGCATATCAGGGGCTCTCCAAATGCAACTTGGCGTCCAATCTCAATTCCAGCCAATTTTGTTTGGAAAAAATCAAATGAGCGCATTAGTAGTTTCAAGCAATTTACCGACCAACTATCATTACCACACCAATTCCCCAATGTATTTGAATTACTTGAACTGTAGATTTTTTTCATATTAAATGCAATGAGAAATTTTGGAACATTTTTGTGGTAAAATATTGGAAGTTAAGAACATAGTTTTCTGAACAACATTAGCAATGGTATATTAAGTGTAACAAGGCAGCACTGCGGTCAATAGACCAGCATATAACAAACTTTGAAGGGCCCTTTCACACCTCATTAATATTTGTTACACGTACTAAAGATACACATTGCTTAAGAATTACATTCATACTAATAGACTGTGTTGGATCTCTGACTCCTCTATCTGACTGATTTTGTATATTATAATATTTCACTTTTCCATGTAATACATTTAAATAGGGAACAAATGCAGATTACGTGTTGATTAAAGCAAGAAAATCTTTACATAAGGAACCAATCACAGTGACCCAGAGATTTTATTTCCCAGTGTTCAAAATATTCCCTTTCCTGACATTTTATATTAATTTTTAATGCTTCTTATTCCAATGGATTACATTGCACATAAAAGTCAGTTCGAAAAAGGATTCTGGAATGAATGGACTTATGTCCTTACATTATTATTACCATTACTGAGATTATAATTTTTTTGTTACAGAGGTAAACAATAGAGATGGGTGAATTTATTTTAGTGGAATTGAATCTGCTTGTATTTTACAAACATCAGCTTTCGGGAGAATATGGACTTTTAGTATTTTGCTCCACGTGTATTCAGCAAAAAGGCTGCCAGTAATGACCACCATGTTGCTAATCAGTAGAGAGCCAGCAAAGGGTTAAAGCGAAAATTATAAAACATACTCATTTCACCTCTCACCTCTCCCATAACCCCGCTGCCCCTGGTTTGCAGTCCGATTCTCTGCGCCTCTGTCACACTGCATCTCCAGGCCGGTGCTCACTCGGCTATTGCTTCCAGCCGTGAGCATACCCCAGAGTTCATTGCGCATAATTCGGGACAAACTCTCGGCCAAGAGTCTTATTGTAGAGTGAACAGCAGGTGGGAGATGTAGATGATGCAGGTATGGAGCACCGGACAGCGGACATGGAAAAGCCGAAGCGGTGAGGAAAGTATAAACATTTTTATATTTTTTACGTATTAGATTTATTACTCTCTGGAGTCTGAAGAGAGTCTATGGCATAAAAGAGGACATGACATTTACGAAGAATAACTCCTCTACGAACTGAATTTCGACGCCCCCAGAAGAAGGCAAGCGCCAAAACGCATGTAGAGGACTGTTATGATATGGTAGCTGAAGAGGACAGTAACAAAAATAGCAAAGGCAGCCAGTCACCCAGAGAGGTTGGTAACTAATGGATTGCAGACCCCTAAACTAACCGCACAAACTAGAAGCAGCTGTGGGACGTACCTACGATGACCTAGAAGCCTCGACACAGCCGGAGAGTTAGCTAAGCCTAGAGATAGAAAGGGGAAAGCTAACTTCCCCGGAGTAGCGTCCCAAAGGAATAGGTAGCCCCCACCATATATTGGCAGTGAGACAAGATGAAATACAAACGCAAGTAGAAAATAGAGTAAGTAAACGCTGGGGCCCAAAACTGTCTAGATAGGACAGGATAGAAAAGAATACTTTCTGCAATCCAACAAAACCTGTTGTGAATGTGCTAGAGATGGTTTCTGAGCAGAGGCTCCCTCTGGTGGTTACAGACAGTACTGAACCTTTCAGCGAGGAATGGCAATCTGAGATCACTGACTGGACTGATATAAGGGAGGTTCCCTCCCATGATGGTCGCCGGTGATCAATTGTTCTTGTCTCAATTGTGGTTCCTGGTTCATTTGGAAGTTGCTGGAGTCTTGCCTGCACCTGCTGCTTTCAGATAAGATATTTTCTGCTTTTCTTTTTGTGCTTGCTTTTTTCATAGTTTTCTGCACTTTTGAGGAGGACAGCCGGGTTCCCTCCTGGGGCCTGTGCTCCTCTCAATTTATCTGTAGCCACTGTCATTTGTTCATTTGCTTTTTCCTGTTTTTTCAGTGGCTGTGGCTTTGTTTTGTTACACCAGAGATCTGATTTAGGTGGTAGAGATCGTGTGATCTCAGGTTTTTTGGCAATCAGAAGTGCTGGTATTTTTTAGGGTTTTTGTTGGATTGCAGTCAGAATTCTTTCCTGTATTTTTCTGTCTAGACAGATTGGGCCCCAACGTTTGCTCATTTTATTTTCTGTCTGTGTCCGTGCTATCTTCTTGTCTAACCGCCATTATATGTTTGGGGGCTTCCTATTTTCTTTGGGGATCTGCTCCGGGGCAGATATCTTTCATCTTTCTGCCTTTAGGTGTAGTTATCTCTCAGGCTGTGACGAGGCGTCTAGGATCAACGTAGGAACGCTCCATGGCTACCTCTAGTTGTGTGCTTAGTTCAGCTTACTGCAATCCAATAGGTTCCAGCCTCTCTGGTGTATTACCGTTTTTGCTTTTTCTCCTCAGCTACCTAAACATAACAGTATCACCGGCCCAAAACTAAAATTATATAGTACTCACAGAAGGGAAAAATAGTGTGGAAAGAAAAAAGTTGTCAGAGTTGTCAGAGATTTTTTTTTTTTTCTGTTTGTTGCATTTTTTCCCTCTTTCTCTCTGGGTGCTGAGGAAGATTTTTTTTTCTCTCAATGGAGTTTGCAGAGTTGTCTGGCCGTGTGGATCAGTTTGCCACTGAGGTTCAGAGTATTGCTTCCTTTCTTGCTGGGTTGCTGGTTGTGGAACCTAGGATCCCCATGCCAGATTTGTTTTTGGGGGATCGGGCTAAATTTCTGAATTTCAAAAATAACTGTAAGTTGTTTTTTGCCTTGAAGCCTAAGTGTCATGGGTGCATCGCCACGAAGATCGTCGCGATTGCACATTCTGACTTCTCACAGCTGAGCTGCTGTTTCTTTGTGTTTGGTAATGAGAGAGTTAATTTTACCTAGCTCTTTGCTAAGACTAGGTCCAGCCTCGCCCGGCTGCTTTTGATTATGTTCTAATTAGTTTCCTTTATATTCCTGCCAGTCTGGGTGTTAGACGCCGGTGAAAGCATTCATGTAGTCTAGCAGACTGGAGCGGTTCTGAGAATACTTAAGCTAAGAGCTCCTTAGTTGTTTTTACTCTTATAGCTTATAGTTTATCTCTGAGACCTTAGGTGTTCCTACTGTGTGTGAGTGTTGTATGTAAGACTTTATTTACTTTATTTCTTGTCTTTCTTGTATGTCTTTCTGTTCATTAACCGTTACCTGTTCATTCCCTTTGGTGGTATTCAGGGTCCTTCTTAGGACTAGAATACAGTTGGCAGGGATTGATAGGAGACAGGGTTTACGCTGGTGGCCTGGACCTCTGTACCTTTAACAGTACCTCCAGGTTGAGGGATTAGTTAGGACCCCAGTTTAGGGTCAGCTTAGACCCCGGTCACCCTCTAGCCGGAGACAGCGTATAACGGATTCCGTTTTGACCCACTGGACATTCTGTCAGGTAAATCTATGTTATCATATATCTATGCGCATGTTATATAGTATGTTGCCCTTTTGATATAGATTACTGACATCACATATATATATCTGCTATACAGCGTGACATTTTCACCGGCCCAACTAAAGATTCTCCCCAGCTGTCATGGATCCAGTAGCCCAGCTGGCCGGCAGTTGCAGGGGTTGTCCATGGAATTTGCAGACATTAAGTCCAAGGTTTTGTCCCCCCCGGAGCAAACCAGATCTGAACCTAAGGTTGCTCTCCCGGACAGGTTCACTGGTGGGCGGGACAAATTTTTTACTTTCCGGGAGGCATGTAAATTGTACTTTCGGCTGCGGCCTCGGTCATCTGGGAGTGAAGAGCAGAGGGTGGGAATTGTTATCTCGCTCTTACAAGGGGACCCTCAATCTTGGGCGTTCTCTATTCCTCCAGGCTCCCCAGATCTCCAGTCAGTGGATCGATTTTTTACTGCCCTGGGTCTGGTATATGATGATCCGGATCGAGTCTCCCTTGCTGAAACAAGGTTACGTAAAATACGGCAAGGAAATCGTCCAGCGGAGGAATATTCTTCTGAGTTCCGTAGATGGGCAACAGATACTCAGTGGAATGACCCAGCTCTTAGGAGCCAGTTTTGTCAAGGGTTGTCTGACAAATTAAAAGATGTGTTGGCTCAGTATGATTCTCCTCCATCACTGGAGGCTGCTATGGCCCTCGCTATTCGCATTGATAGACGACTTCGGGGAAGACGCGAGGTAACTCCGCCCCCCGTGATGACTCCACCTACTACTAAAGTCCCTTATACTCAGGTTCCCTGGTCTGTTCTGAGGAACCCATGCAGTTGGGAGGGACATCATTTTGTAGGAGGGAATCGGCGGTGCGCCGCAAGACTAGAAGGTGTTTCTTTTGCGGGAGAGAGGGACATTTTGTTGGGGGGTGTCCATCCCGGACCTCTTTGAGCCAAGGAGTTAACCTGGGAGTGTGTATTTCGTCCCCAAATCCCTCTCAGTTTCTTGTGCCTGCGGAGGTGGTGATTGGTACTAGAACTGAGAGGATTTCTGTTTTTCTTGATAGTGGGTCCGGGGCTAATCTGGTGGACGCTCGGTTTGCCCAGGTGCATGGTATGCAACTGAGTGTATTGGCCAAACCGGTCCCTATACTCTCTATTGATTCTAGACCTCTTGGTCAAGGTAGCTTGGTACAAGCTGTTCATAACATAGATCTTCGAGTAGGGGCAATACATAAAGAGCAATTGTCTTGTTATGTGTTGGAGGTCTACCTACTCCTATTGTGTTGGGACTTCCTTGGTTGGCTAAACATAACCCAGTGATTGATTGGCAATCCAGAAAGATAAGCCAGTGGGGTGAATTTTGCAAGAATAACTGCATGAGCACGGTCATCGGTGCGGTTGTGCCTAGGACTTTGCCTCCTTTTCTGGAGGACTTTGGGGAGATGTTCTCAGAGGAGGGGTGTAAAGAGTTACCTCCTCATCGCGCATATGACTGCTCAATAAAGTTGCTTCCTGATGCCTTATCTCGTACTTTCCCAGGGACCGGGAGGATGGATGATCCGGTTCCTATTCCTCAGGAGGGAGTTGTAGTGTCAGCTGTATGCTCTGAGCTTGAGGGGGAGGTATTGGGGCTCAGGGGGACGCCCCTGTGGGACTTCCAGGAGACTGATAGTTCCAGATCGGTTAAGACTGAAGGTTACGGAGAACCGTTACAAACAGATGGCTGATAGGGGAGAGTTTCTGGTCGAGATCTGAAGGTGAACGATCTGGTGTGGTTGTCTACCAGGAATATAAAACTTAAAGTTCCCTCCTGGAGGTTGGGTCCCAGATTCATAGGGCCGTACAGGATCAGTTCCATAATTAATCCTGTGGCATTTCGTCTGGACCTCCCTCCTACGTTTAAAAATCATAATGTGTTTCACAAGTCATTACTTAAAAAGTATGTGGCACCAGTCATACCGTCACCTCTACCTCCTCCTTCAGTGGTAGTCAATGATAACGTGGAATTTCATGGGTCGAAAATCATTGACTCACGTCTCAGTCGCCGATCCCCTCAGTACTTAGTTCATTGGAGGGGGTATGGTCCTGAGGAGAGGACGTGGGTCCCTGCGTCTGATGCTAACGCAGATCGATTGGTTCGGACCTTTCACACAACTTACCCGGACAGACCTGGTCATGAGGGTCCGGAGGCCCCTCGTAGAAGGGGGGTACTGTCATGGGTGCATCGCCACGAAGATCGTCGCGATTGCACATTCTGACTTCTCACAGCTGAGCTGCTGTTTCTTTGTGTTTGGTAATGAGAGAGTTAATTTTACCTAGCTCTTTGCTAAGACTAGGTCCAGCCTCGCCCGGCTGCTTTTGATTATGTTCTAATTAGTTTCCTTTATATTCCTGCCAGTCTGGGTGTTAGACGCCGGTGAAAGCATTCATGTAGTCTAGCAGACTGGAGCGGTTCTGAGAATACTTAAGCTAAGAGCTCCTTAGTTGTTTTTACTCTTATAGCTTATAGTTTATCTCTGAGACCTTAGGTGTTCCTACTGTGTGTGAGTGTTGTATGTAAGACTTTATTTACTTTATTTCTTGTCTTTCTTGTATGTCTTTCTGTTCATTAACCGTTACCTGTTCATTCCCTTTGGTGGTATTCAGGGTCCTTCTTAGGACTAGAATACAGTTGGCAGGGATTGATAGGAGACAGGGTTTACGCTGGTGGCCTGGACCTCTGTACCTTTAACAGTACCTCCAGGTTGAGGGATTAGTTAGGACCCCAGTTTAGGGTCAGCTTAGACCCCGTCACCCTCTAGCCGGAGACAGCGTATAACGGATTCCGTTTTGACCCACTGGACATTCTGTCAGGTAAATCTATGTTATCATATATCTATGCGCATGTTATATAGTATGTTGCCCTTTTGATATAGATTACTGACATCACATATATATATCTGCTATACAGCGTGACATTAAGTCCTCAGGGAACGCAGCACAGCAGGTTCAAATTGTCATCTCTCTCCTGCGCGGGCGACCCTCAGGATTGGGCTTTTTCCCTGACACCTGGGATCCTGTTTTGAATGATTTTGATGTATTTTTTCAGGCACTGTGGTTGTTGTACAATGAACCTAATGTCACTGATCAGGCTGAGAAGACCTTTTGGCATTAAGTCAGGGCTGTGAAGCCGCTGAACTGTACTGTCATAAATTTCGAAAGTGGTCAGTCCTGACCAAATGGAATGATGATGCTTTGGCAGCTGTTGTGAATGGTTTGAGATGAGTTCTGAGCAGAGGCTCCCTCTGGTGGTTACTAGCGGTACTGGACTGTCCAGTGAAGATTGTGAGGATTGGGAATCAGGTGTTACTGACTGGTCTTATATAAGGGAGTCGCCTTCCCATCAGGGTTGCCGGTGATCAATTGTTCTGGTCTCAATCCTTGATTCCTGTTTCCTTTGTAGCCTGCTGTGTCGTGTCTGCATTTCCTGCTAACAGATAAGACATTTTCTTCTTTTTGTTTTTGTGCTTGATTTTTGCATTTTGTCCTGCACTTCTGTGGGGGCCTTCTGGTCCCCTCTGGGGGCTTTTGCCCTCTCAGTTTAGTTCAGTCACTGATTTTTGTACATTTGCTTTTTCCAGTTTTTTCAGTGGCTGCTGTTTTGATTTTGTACACCAGAGAACTAATTTAGGTGGTAGAGGTCGTGTGATCTCAGGTGTTTTTGAAATTAGTAGAGTTGGTGCTTTTCAGGGTTTTTTTGGGATTGCAGTAAGTACCCTTCCTATCCTTTTCTATTTAGGTAGTTTGGGCCCAACATTTGCTCATACTATTTTCTGTCTGTGTCAGTATTTCTTCTTGTCTAACCGCCATTACATGTTTGGGGGCTTTCTATGCTCTTTGGGGATCTGCTCCAGGGCAGATAGCTTTCCTCTTTCTACCTTTAGGTGTAGTTAGTTTCTCAGGCTGTGACGAGGCGTCTAGGGACCAACGTAGGAACGCTCCACGGCTGCCTCTAGTTGTGGTGGTTAGTCAGGGTACTGCAATCTCATAGATTCCAACTGCTCTGGTGTATTTCCTTTTTTACCTGCTCTCCTCAGCTACCGAAACATAACAGTATCACCGGCCTAAAAATTTAAAATTGTATGGTACTCACAGAAGGAAAAATATTGTGAAAGAAAAAGGTTGTCAGAGTTGTCAGAGATATTTTTCTGTTTGTTGCATTTTTTTCCCTCTGTATCTCTGGGTGCTGGGGAGGATTTTTTCTCTCAATGGAGTTTTCACAGTTGTCTGGCCGTGTGGATCAGCTTGCCACTGAGGTTCGGAGTATTGCTGCCTATCTTGCTGGGTTGCCTGTTGTGGAACCTAGGATTCCCATGTCAGATTTGTTTTTAGGGGATCGAGCTAAGTTTTTGAATTTCAAAAATAACTGTAAATTGTTTTTTGCCTTAAAATCTAAGTCCTCAGTGAACGCAGCACAGCAGGTTCAAATTGTCATCTCTCTCCTGCGCGGCGATCCTCAGGATTGGGCTTTTTCCCTGACACTTGGATCCTGTTTTGAGTGATGTTGATGCATCTTTTCAGGCTTGGGGTTATTGTACGATGAGCCTAATGTCACTGATCAAGCTGAAAAAGCCTTGTTGGCATTAAATCAGGGGCTTGATGATGCTGAGTTATACTGTCAGAGATTCCGTAGGTGGGCAGTCCTGACCAAATGGAATGACGACGCTTTGGCAGCCCTTTTTCGGAAGGGTTCTGTCAGACAAAGTAAAAGATGTTATGGTGGGATTCCCTGTCCCCTCTGGTCTCAATGATTCTATGTCATTAGCGATTCAAATTGACAGACGTTTGCGTGAGCGGAGAGGTATGCGTGGAATAGTGTTGCCTGGTGAACCTGCTTCTGAATCCATGCAGTGTGATAGAGTGGTTTCTGGGGCACAGCGTCATGAGTTTCGAAAGCGCAATGGGTTATGTTTCTACTGTGGTGATGCCTCTCATGCTATTTCAGTCTGCCCTAAGCGGGGAAGACGTTTTGCACGCTCAGTTGTCTTGGGTAGTGTTCAGACTAAGTTTTTATTAACTGTTACCCTGATGTGCTCTCTGTCCTCATTTTCTGCTCAGGCTTTCATTGATTCGGAGCAGCTATTAACCTGATGGATTTTGATTTTGCTAAACGATGTGGGTTTCCTTGATACCCCTACGGAAGTCTATTCCCTACTGGGGATCGATTCTACCCTTTGGCTGAGAAAAACCTCAGTTCTCTACTCAGGTGATAATGAGGGTTGAACCTGATCATCAGGAGAGCTGCAAATTTTTGGTTCTGTATAATTTGCATGACATTATCGTACTGGGTTTCCCTTGGTTACAGTCTCATAATCCTGTTTTGGATTGGAAATCTGTGTCTGTAACCAGTTGGGGCTGCCAATGTGTTAATACCAACACTCCTGTTTTTTCTGCCTCCCCCAGGCTCAGGATGTTCCTGACTTTTTGATTGATTTTTCTTGATGTGTTTAGCGAAAGTAAATCTGCATCCTTGCTCCCCATAGGAGCTATGACTGCGCTATTGAATTAGTGCCTGGTAGTAAATTCCCTAAAGGTCGCCTTTTTAACTTGTCTGTACCTGAACATGACGCTATGCGGTCTTATATCAAGGAGTCATTGGAGAAGGGTCATATCAGACCATCCTCTTCACCCTTAGGTGCCGTTTTTTTTCTTTGTGGCCAAAAAGGATGGTTCATTAAGGCCGTGTATTGATTATCGTCTTTTGAACAATATTACTGTGAAATATCAATATCCGTTACCCTTGATTTCTGACCTGTTTCCAGGGTGAAAAACGCTACTTGGTTTACCAAGCTTGACCTCAGGGGGGCATATAACCTTTATTCGCATTAAGCACGGGGATGAATGGAAGACGGCATTTAATACCCCTGAGGGGCATTTGAGTACTAGTGATGCCCTTTGGGCTCACTAATGCTCCTTCTGTCTTCCAGTCATTCATGAATGACATTTTCAGGGATTTTGTGGATAAATTTCTGATTGTTTATTTGGATGATATCTTGATTTTTTCCAATGACTGGGACTCTCATGTGAAACATGTTCGAACTGTATTCCAGATTTTGAGAGAAAATGCTCTGTATGTGAAGGGATCAAAGTGTCTTTTTGGCGTACAGAGGATCTCATTTCTGGGATTCATTTTGTCCCCATCTGTTATTGAAATGGACCCGGTCAAGGTTCAGGCCATCTGTGATTGGGTCCAACCTACTTCATTAAAGGCTCTTCAAAGATTTTTGGGTTTTGCCAATTTTTATCGTAAATTTATTGGTAATTTCTCGGTTATTGTTAAACCATTAACTGATTTGACCAAAAAGGGTTCTGATGTGGTGAATTGGCTTCCTGAGGCAGTCTCTGCATTTCGGAACTTAAGCAGAGATTCACTTCTGCTCCTGTTCTACGGCAGCCTGATGTTTCTCTGCCATTTCAGGTGGAGGTTGATGCCTCTGAAATTGGGGCAGGTGCCGCTTTGTCCCAAAGAGATCCAGAGACCTCTAAAAGTAACCCTTGTGCCTTTTTCTCTCGAAAATTTTCTCCTACTGAACGTAATTATGACGTGGGTAATCGGGAGTTATTTGTCCATGAAGTGGGCTTTTGAAGAGTGGAGACATTGGCTGGAGGGAGCCAAACATCAGGTGGTGGTCCTTACGGACCATAAGAACCTGGTTTATCTGGAATCTGCCAAGCGACTTAATCCTAGACAGGCCAGGTGGGCCTTGTTTTTCACACGTTTTAATTTTGTGGTTTCCTTTCTTCCTGGCACTTAAGGTACTGCCACACTAAGCAAATCCCGCTAGCGATCTCGTTAGCGTTGCATACTAATGAGATCGCTAGCGGGATTGTTTTCTATATCGCTAAATGCTGCCGCATTTAGCGATATAGTTAACGACGCTATCGCCATTAGCGATCTTCTTAACGACTTTAGCGGGTACAAAAGTACCGCTAAATCGCTAAGAAAAAGGTTGCCACACAGCGAATTAGATACTTACCCAGCGGGATCGCTAAATAGTGACGTTTTTTTAGCGATCCCGTTAGCGATATTGTTTAGTGTGGCATACCTTAAGAATGTTAAGGCGGATGCCCTCTCGAGGAGTTTCCTTGCGGACTCTCCTGAGTTATCTGATCCTTCTGTTATTTTGAAAGAGGGTGTAGTTCTTTCCGCCATCTCGCCCAATTTGAGACTTGCTCTGGGGGGTGTCAGGAGGATAGGCCCGAGCGCTGCCTGTTGGAAAATTGTTTGTCCCGGACCAGTGGAAAAAGAGTGTGATGTCTAGATTCATTGTTCCGCGTTGGCCGGTCATCCCGGAATTTTTGGTACCAGAGACTTGGTTAGTCGGTTCCTTTTGGTGGCCTACCTTGTCTCGTGATGTCAGGGAATTTGTGCAGTCCTGCGGGACTTGCTCTCGCTCCAAGCCTTGCTCTCGCTCTAGTGGTTTGTTGATGCCATTGCCTGTGCCCAAGAGACCATGGACCCATATCTCTATGGATTTCATTTCCGACCTCCCTGTTTCTCAGAGAATGACCGTCATCTGGGTGATTTGTGATAGGTTTTCCAAGATGATACATCTTGTGCCATTACCTAAGTTGCCTTCCTCCTGAATTGGTACCTTTGTTCCTTCAGCACATGTTTCTTTTACACGGCATTCCTGAGAACATTGTGTCTGACAGAGGAGTCCAGTTTGTTTCCAGATTTTGGAGGACCTTTTGTTCTAAAATTGGTGTTCAATTGTATTTCTCCTCGGCGTTTCATCCTCAGACCAATGGTCAAACTGAGAGAAACAAACCAGACATTGGAGACTTATCTAAGATGCTTTGTGTCTGCTGATCAGGATGACTGGGTCTCTTTTTTGCCTTTGGCTGAGTTTGCTCTTAATAATAGGGCTAGCTCTGCCACTTTGATGTCTCCATTTTTCTGTAATTCTGGATTTCACCCTCAATTTTCTTCAGGACAGACGGAGGCTTCTGTCTGTCCAGGTGTTGACTCTGTTGTGGAGCGTATGCAACATATTTGGGACCAGGTAGTGGAGAGGTTGTCCCTCTCTCAGTAGAGGGCCCAGCGGTTTTGCTAACCGGCATTGGACTGATGGTCCTCGGTTTAAAGTGGGGGACTTGGTCTGGTTGTCCTCAAAAAATATTCCTATGAGAGTGGCATCTCCTAATTTAAGCCTAGGTTCATTGGACCTTATAAGATCATGGAGATTCTTAATCCTGTTTCTTTTCGTTTGCTTCTTCAGGGACATTTAAGATCCATAACGTGTTCCACAAGTCCTTGTTGAAGAGGTTTGTTGAGCCAGTGGTTCCTACTGCTGTGCCTCCTGACCCTGTTCTGGTTGAGGGCAATCTGGAGTTTGTGGTTGAGAAAATATTGAATTCTCGTTTTTCTAGACGGAAACTCAGTATTTGGTTAAGTGGAGAGGTTATGGTCAGGAAGACAATTCTTGGGTGTTTGCTTCGGACATCCATGCTAGGAGGCTCATCCGTGCGTATCATAGAACTCATCCTGACCGACCTGGTTGCTCAAATGAGGGTTCAGTGACCCCTCCTCAAAGGGGGGGGTACTGTTGTGAATGGGTTTGAGATGAGTTCTGAGCAGAGGCTCCCTCTGGTGGTTACTAGCGGTACTGGACTGTCCAGTGAAGATTGTGAGGATTGGGAATCAGGTGTTACTGACTGGTCTTATATAAGGGAGTCGCCTTCCCATCAGGTTGCGGTGATCAATTGTTCTGGTCTCAATCCTTGATTCCTGTTTCCTTTGTAGCCTGCTGGGTCGTTGTCTGCATTTCCTGCTAACAGATAAGACATTTTCTTCTTTTTGTTTTTGTGCTTGATTTTTGCATTTGTCCTGCACTTTTGTGGGGGCCTTCTGGTCCCCTCCGGGGGCTTTTGCCCTCTCAGTTTAGTTCAGTCACTGATGTTTGTACATTTGCTTTTTCCAGTTTTTTCAGTGGCTGCTATTTTGATTTTGTTACACCAGAGAACTAATTTAGGTGGTAGAGGTCGTGTGATCTCAGGTGTTTTTGAAATTAGTAGAGTTGGTGCTTTTCAGGGTTTTTTGGGATTGCAGTAAGTACCCTTCCTATCCTTTTCTATTTAGGTAGTTTGGGCCCCAACGTTTGCTCATACTATTTTCTGTCTGTGTCAGTATTTCTTCTTGTCTAACCGCCATTACATGTTTGGGGTCTTTCTATGCTCTTTGGGGATCTGCTCCGGGCAGATAGCTTTCCTCTTTCTACCTTTAGGTGCAGTTAGTTTCTCAGGCTGAGACGAGGCGTCTAGGACCAAC
>JARQOD010000003.1:229569127-229657807 GCA_033576555.1 Oophaga sylvatica | reverse complement strand
TTGTCAAAAATGGAAGGGACCTCTCAATTTTTTTTTAGTTATTTACTTAAATAATTAAAAAATACAATGTGGGACCATTCTATTTTTGATAACCAGCCAATATAAAGCTGACAACTGGTGGCTGCAGCCTGTAGCTGTTAGCTTTCCTTTCACTGGTTAGCAAAAATACAGGGGATCGCACGTCATTTTTTTTCTTTTTTTTAACACTGTGTTGGCCGGCTAACCTCAGCCATGCCATTACTTGTAATGAATGTGATTGAGCTGGAAATGCCCACACCGCCAGAACCTCCTAGAGAAGTCCATGTTCGAAGTCTGTGCACGGACACTAGATGTTTGGTATGGACCCGAACTTTACCGTTTTGGTTCACCCATGACTACTCACAACAACAACACACCACCACCGTCACCAGACCTTTCAAGTGCTGTAGAACTTTCATTACTGACAGCTTGTGCTACATTACCTTTTCCAGAGCAGACAACAAAAAAGTGGATCTTTTGGATGCACATTGTCTTTGCTGTATATCACCAATAGCAGCAACCTGCTCTTCTGATTGCCTCACCTCCTTGTCACCCCTGTCACATTCCAATGTTTTGTCTACCACAGAATCATCATAATCTTCATCATGTGGGAAACAGCTATTTCTCTTTGCCCCTCAGCCTGATTCCCACCTCGATACTTGCCTTGAATTAGAATGGTATTATCATTGATCGTGTTCCTACCATCATGGCTGGCAGAGCCCTCAACACAGCTTGATGTTAAAATCATGTTATATTATTAACCTTACTTTTATTTTAAGGGTTTAAAAAATGTATGAAACCAAGTCTTGTCAAAATTTTGAAAACTGTGTTGAGTTAGATATTGATTCATATCTTACTTTTCAAAGAGGGTGTCATAATTTATGCTGAACATATATACTGCTCAAAAAAATAAAGGGAACACTTAAACAACAGAATATAGCTCCAAGTAAATCAAACTTCTGTGAAATCAAACTGTCCACTTAGGAAGCAACAATGATTGACAATCAATTTCACAGGTGGAAATTATTGGCAAATATCAAGACTCACTCCATAAAGTAGTGGTTCTTCAGGTGGGGACCACAGACCACAACTCAGTACCAATGCTTTCTGGCTGAAGTTTTGGTCACTTTTGAATGTTGGTTGTGCTTTCACACTCATGGTAGCATGAGACGGACTCTACAACCCACAGAAGTGGTTCAGGTAGTTCAGCTCATCCAGGATAGCACATCAATGTGAGCTGTGGCAAGAAGGTTTGCTGTGTCTGTCAGAGGCTGGAGGCACTACCAGGAGATAGGCCAGTACACCAGGAGATGTGGAGGGGGCCGTAGGAGGGCAACAACCCAGCAGCAGGACCACTAGATCTGCCTTTGTGCAAGGAGAAACAGGAGGAGCACTGCCAGAGCCTTGCAAAATGACCTCCAGCAGGCCACAAATGTGCATGTGTCTGCACAAATGGTTCGAAACAGACTCCATGAGGATGGTCTGAGTGCCCGACATCCATAGATTCAGTTTTGCTCACAGCCCAACACCGTACAGGACGCTTGGCATTTGCCACAGAACACCAGGATTGGCAAATTCACCACTGGTGCCCTGTACTCTTGACAGATGAACGTAGGTTCACACTGAGCACATGTGACAGACGTGACAGAGTCTGGAGATGCCATGGAGAGCGATCTGCTGCCTGTAACATCCTTCAGCATGACCGGTTTGGCAGTGAATCAGTAATGGTGTGGGGTGGTATTTCTTTGGAGGGTCACACAGGCCTCCATGTGCTCTCCAGAGGTAGCCTGACTGCCATTAGCTCCATCCACCAACGTCACGTTGCACCACAGACTGTCCAGGAGTTGGAGGATGCTTTAGTCCAGGTCGGGGAGGAGATCCCGGAGGAAACCATCCGCCGCCTCTTCAGGAGCATGCCAAGGCATTGTAGGGAGGTCATACAGGCACGTGGAGGCCACACACTACTGAGCATAATTTTGACTTGTTTTAAGGACATTACATTCTACTTTAATTTTGTGGGTGACTCCAAATCCAGGCCTCCATTGGTTAATAAATTTTATTTCTATTGATGATTTTTGTGTGATTATGTTGTCAGCACATTTAACTTTGTACAGAACAAAGTAATGAGAATATTTCATTCATTCAGATCTAGGATGTTTTATTTGAGTGTTCCCTTTATTTTTTTCAGTAGTGTATATGAATATGATAATATGCCAAAAACAAGAATATACTGCACCTTTAAAGCACAGCAATTTTTTTTATTTCAGCGCTGGAGTAGTATCACTAATCTAAGTTCTGTGCCACTAGTATTATACTTACCAGCCATTTTCTTCAGCTCTTCCTGTTGCCAATAACCGCTGAAGATGGTAGCTGGTAAGTATAATACTATGAGTAGGGAACTTAGATTACTGACACCACTCTAGTCTTAGAACACAAAAAAAGCTGAAGTGGTGATTTAATGGGTAACATTTCATTTGATATCTCTCTACAGTGAGAAAATTGAACGTAAAAATAAAGATAC
The DNA here is from genome assembly GCA_033576555.1 of Oophaga sylvatica. Taxonomy (NCBI): domain Eukaryota; kingdom Metazoa; phylum Chordata; class Amphibia; order Anura; family Dendrobatidae; genus Oophaga; species Oophaga sylvatica. The sequence continues at coordinate 229,655,268 of JARQOD010000003.1, read as the reverse complement.
CAGTTTAAAGTGTACATTATTTAAAGTAAATTTTTCCACTTTCTAATGAAAATCTCCAATGAATCTCCACAGTTGCTGTAGTTTATAGACCATAGTAGTGCAAAAAAGAGGCTTCCTTGAACCCTGTAAAGAACAGAATTAGCACCTTGCTTTATATAATAACTGCTTCTATGGCGTCCGTACATATAAACAGAGCTAACATCCTATATCCATTGTAAGTGCATACAAGTCACATCATATCCCAGATACTAAACAATAATTTGATTCATTCTCTTCATGCTTAAAAAAATTGGGACGTAGAAATTAATTGTTTCAGTGAATGTACGTATATTGAGCATTCAGAATTTGCTTTCATCAGTGTTCGTCTTTGTGTTATCTTTAGCTCTTCACACGATTGTAAATGAGTCTTCATAGCAGTTCCATTAAAAATGCATTAAATATATCTATTAAATATGAATGAGCGTACGTTTAATTAAAACTATTAATTCTGAAATTGTTCTGATCTCCCTTAGAATGTTGATGGCATGCCAAGGCTGGAAAAGCAATAGTACAGTGCAGCATAGTAAAGTATTCATAGTGTGGGAATGGTTTATATAAGATCCTGTTGGTATAATGAGATCATTATATATTCATGATCTATGGTATGGCATTTCCAAGTAACAAGGAAACTGTTTTAAGATTCAAGTATTTTATTACACTTTCCACCTGTGACATATTATTCTACAGGGTCTTCTGATGTGTTGAATGAATTACATGGTTTTACTAATTAATAAAATATGAGGTTGGTGAGGTGCAATAATCCTTATACACAAAGTGGCATCTGCATCTCATAGGTTTTCCTACTAGAGGTTTATATTTATTGTAGAAAAGCAAAGATCTAAGTTAGCTAAAAATCAGAGTCAGGCGATACATGTCAATAAGCAATTTTAAAAAATGGCTTACACTATATAGTGAAATATGTTGCCTATTGTGTGCACTAGAGTTTGTTTTTCAGCACATTTTAAGAGGATCAATATAATTTTTGTTCTACTAATCTTTAATAAGCTGCTGATTCACTAGGTGAAGTTGCAGGCAAAGTCAGGGCAAGGCACCTCAATAGACTAAGACTGCAATATTGTTACTGAGTAAAGAAAAAACTAAAAAGACCCTGACCAGTTTGACATCCCATATAGAGGATTATGGTAGAGTTAAATCCAGTGACTTACATTTATTCACTTTTCACATCTTTTTATTTGGTACAGACCATCATGAAGACTTCTTCCAGCCCCGATTTTCGACTTCTCACATTTCAAGCACCATTCCCAACATTTTCCCACCTTTGTAAACTCCCAAACTTGCTGATACCCCAATTCTAAATCTGTTGCTGATCCATTTGTCCCTATAACTGCACCATAAATGGTGCCGAAACTACTTTATTTTACTGACATAATGTGGTTATTCCAATAATTGCACCGCCAAAAATTGTGCCACACAGAGTACCACAAAAGCAATAGTACCAGGTAATTAGTCCCCAAAATAATAATGGTAACAACTGCCAAACAGTGCCCAATATTGTGCCACAGCCAGTAACACTAAAATTGCAATATTTTGTTCTCACAAATTAAAAAAATATTATATTCGTAATAGATGTTCTTTGTGATTTACCCTAAACAGTAATGTTGTTCCTGTTAATGATCCATTACAAATAATGCCCATCATTATACCCTTTGGCAAGGTTTAATGTCATTGTTGTGCCCTCCAAATAGTAATATTAACTCGTAAAAAAAAAAAAAATGTACCTAGAAAGTATTAGTACCCCTTTGCTCCAAAAAACTAATAATATCTCAATAGTTATAAAGCCTCATTGGTGTCCATTAAAACAGTAATAATGTTCCTTGATTGCCTCCTTAACCCCTTTCTGCCATCGGACGTACTATCCCGTCCATATGACCTGGGCCAATCTGACCATGGACGGGATAGTACGTCTCAGCGATCGGACTCGCTCCCTGGGGTGACCGCGGCCGATCGTGGCCGGGTGTCAGCTGATTATCACAGCTGACACCCGGCACTATGTGCCAGGAGCGGTCACGGACCGCTCCCGGCACATTAACCCCTGGCACACTGGGATCAAACATGATCGCAGTGCTCCAGCGGTATAGGGAAGCATCACGCAGGGAGGGGGCTCCCTGCGTGCTCCCCTGAGACCCTCAGAACAGCGCAATGTATTGCGCTGTTCCGAGGAACCATCCCCCTGCAGGCCCCGGATCCAAGATGGCCACGGGGTCCTTCCGGGTCCTCCAGGGAGGCGGCTTACTCAGTGCCTGCTGAGAGCAGGCACTGATAAAGCCTGCAGCAGTGCCTGTCACATCGCCAATCTGACAGAGTGCTGTGCACACTGTCAGACCAGCGATCTGACTCTCCACAGTGATGTCATACCCTGGGACAAAGTAAAAAAGTTAAAAAATGAAAATCACACGTGTAAAACGAAAATTCAAAATAAAGGAAAAAAAAAATCCCCAATAAATTCATTTCTTCATGTTAATAAAAAAAGCAAAACAATAAAAGTACACATATTTGGTATTGCCGCGTCTGTAATGACCCGCCCTATAAACTAGTCCCATTAGTAGTGTTGAGCGATACGATACTGCAAGTATCGGGTATCGGCCGATATTAGCTCTATCGGCCTTTCGATACTTTGTTTCGATATTTTCCATATATCGTATACCGGAATCGGAAGTTCCCATAATTCTTTGCGAGGCAATGTGATTTTAGTCAGTCAATGAGGAATCCTAAGAAGTGTGGGCACATCCTGTACGCTGCGTCATGTTAACTAATGGCATGGCTGTGATTGGATGCTTAAATGATGTCAGAATGCACTATAAAAGGCGCCGCCGCCATTTTAGCGTCACTGTGCTGTGAATTCAGTAAGGGACAGAACGCTGCTGTGCTGACTCTGAGGGACAGTTAGAGATTGTGATTTAGTGTACTGTGCTGTAGGCAGGCTAGCACCAACCGCTGTGTAAAGCTTCCTTTTGCCTGCAGTGTTGTTTTAACAGCTCTGCAAGGTGTGTGTGAGTGCAGGTGACGCTGCAGTTTGCTCTGCATGCAACGCTGTCTGTAGGCATCTGCACGTGTCACTCACAGACTCTTTTTTTTTTCTTCAGTGTAATTCTTGCAGCTCTATGCAATTTAACTATTAGTGTGACGCGCTTCCATCCGTATCCAATACATTGGTTGCAAACACTATAGAAGTAGACAAAGGAGTAGCCTTTCACAGATTGTGAACAGTTGTGTTTCAGTGTTCACTTCAGTCTGTGTTTTTTATTTTTTGAGTGCACATCACGCTCCAGTTACTTGTTCAAGCACTGCTGCTTGTACTCTGCTGAGCGTGTCTCAGTGCCTCATCCTTTTCATTTATCTGCAATTGGTTCTGCTCCATTCCATTTAAAATATAATCTATTAGTGTGACGTGCTTCCATCCGTATCCAATACATTGGTTGCAAACACTATGGAAGTAGACAAAGGAGTAGCCTTTCACAGATTGTGAACAGTTGTGTTTCAGTGTTCACTTCAGTCTGTGTTTTTTATTTTTTGAGTGCACATCACGCTCCAGTTACTTGTTCAAGCACTGCTGCTTGTACTCTGCTGAGCGTGTCTCAGTGCCTCATCCTTTTCATTTATCTGCAATTGGTTCTGCTCCATTCCATTTAAAATATAATCTATTAGTGTGACGCGCTTCCATCCGTATCCAATACATTGGTTGCAAACACTATAGAAGTAGACAAAGGAGTAGCCTTTCACAGATTGTGAACAGTTGTGTTTCAGTGTTCACTTCAGTCTGTGTTTTTTATTTTTTGAGTGCACATCACGCTCCAGTTACTTGTTCAAGCACTGCTGCTTGTACTCTGCTGAGCGTGTCTCAGTGCCTCATCCTTTTCATTTATCTCCAATTGGTTCTGCTCCATTCCATTTAAAATATAATCTATTAGTGTGACGCGCTTCCATCCTTATCCAATACATTGGTTGCAAACACTATAGAAGTAGACAAAGGAGTAGCCTTTCACAGATTGTGAACAGTTGTGTTTCAGTGTTCACTTCAGTCTCTGCGTAATAACCACACTTAGGCCTTATAACTTTTCTGACTTTCTTTATCAATCTACCAAGATGAAGAAGTCAGTGAGTAAGGCACGTGGTCGTGGCCGTGGAGTTTCAGCAGGGAGAGGACGTGGGGATTCTGTGGCTGCTGCCGCCCTCAGTGACACAGCATCCACCAGTTTTACCCATGAGCGTTCCTTTATGCGCACTTTGGTAGGAGCTCGGCGTGCCCCCTGCTGCTGGAAGAACAAATTGAAGCCGTTGTTGGTTGGATGGCAGCCAATGCATCGACTTCAATTCCTTCTACCTCTCTCAGGAACACAACACTGTTGAGCAACCATCTGTCTGTTCACCGCCTGTCAAATTGCCCAGGCAGTCAGAGAGTTCTGTACAGGAGCCAGCTGAGTCTCTGCTTCTGTTCTCAGAATCTGTTGGCTCGCAAACACGGGCACAGGCAAGCAGCATTCTGCAATTTGAAGAAGAGGGAGTATGCAGTGATGCGCAACAGCTGTGTCTCTCTCAATCTGAAGAGGCGGGTGAGCCAGTGCCGATGGACAGCACACCGCAGAACGCATCTTATGATGATGATGAGACTCAGGTGCCAGGTTTTGTGGAGCATGATGCTGCCCAGACCATCCAACAGCAGCAGGTGTTGGAAGAGGGTAGTGGAGATGATGAAGTCCGAGACCCAACATGGCGTGAGCAACAGGAAGGTGGTGGGAGCAGCTCTGAGGAAGAGATTGTCCCAACGGTACAAAGAGGAGGGAGAGGCAGGCTGCAGACTCGCTTGCCTGTAGCCTCCAGTTTGGCACCTGTTGGGAGCAGTTCTCTTAGAAATGTCAAAATTGGCGCTCCCAGGACTTGCACTGCGTGGTCCTTTTTTGACAGACTTGTAGATGATATTTGCTATGTTCAATGCAAGCTGTGTAAGCAAAAAGTTAAAAGAGGTAAAATATCAGTAACCTGAATACCACAAATATGTGGAAATATGTACGGACAAAGCACGTAGCTGAGTTACAAAGACACACTGAAGATGTAGGCCAACCTACAGCAGCACCTACATCTTCAGGTCGTGTTCGAGCCTCTACCTCCAGCTCACACACACCTGGTTCGGCTTCCTCACAGGATCTCCATGGAAGAACCTCGGTCACTGTTGTCCATAGACAAACTGTTATTCCACCCACAGCAGCAAGTTCACAGTCATCGTCACACTCCCAGAACAAAAAACAGCCATCGGTACCACAGGCATGGGATAAAAGACGGCCATACTCGGCAAACCATCCACGAGCACAGGCTCTGAATGCTGGCATTGCAAAACTCCTGTCCCTTGAAATGCTGTCATTCAGGCTGGTGGAGACTGACAGTTTCAGGAACTTTATGGCATTGGCAGTCCCACAATATAATGTGCCAAGCCGATTTTATTTCAGCAGGCAAGCTGTCCCTGCTCTGCAAAAACATGTCGAGGGAAACATTAAACATGCGCTACTAAACGCCGTCAGTAGCAGGGTCCACCTGACCACCGATGCGTGGACCAGTACCCATTGCCAGGGACGATACCTTTCCCTCACTGCCCATTGGGTCAATGTTGTGGAGCCGGGTACAGATCTTGCCAGTGGCGCTGTACGTGTTCTGCCAACTCCAAGGATTGCAGGAATCCAGTCTGTACACATTGATTCCTCCTCCTACTCCAGTTCCTCAGAATCATCGCTGCATGAGCCGTCACGGTATACCTCCACATGGACCCGTGAACGCTTACCTGTTGCGACCGATATGAGCACAGCCGTGACCAAACGTCAACAGGCCGTCCTGAAATTAATTTCCATGGGGAATCGAAGCCACACAGCGCAGGAGCTCTGGGATGCCATCAAGCAGGAAAGCGACGTGTGGTTTTTGTCAGCTAATCTCCAGCCAGGCTTGGTAGTGTGTGACAATGGCCAAAATCTGGTGGCAGCTCTGGGCCTTGGCAACCTCACTCACATACCATGTCTGGCACATGTGCTCAACTTGGTCGTGCAGAGTTTTTTGAGGGACTATCCGGATCCTGATGCACTGCTGCACAAGGTCCGCCTAGAGTGCGCTCACTTGCGACGTTCCAGCATGGCCAGATCGCGCATTGCAGCTCTGCAAGTCAGATTTCGCCTTCCTGAACACCGCATCATATGTGACGTACCCACCAGGTTGAATTCCACGTTACATATGTTGGAGCGGTTGTGTGAGCAGCAGCCAGCAGTAATGGAGTATCAGCTGCAACAGGCGCAATCAACTCGCAATTTGCGCCGTTCACACTTCACCACTACTGAGTGGGCCTCTATGAAGGACATCTGCGACGTTTTGCGTGCGTTTGATGTCTCAACGCGGATGGCGAGTGCAGATGATGCACTAGTCAGCATGACTGTCCCCCTTATCTGCCTGCTTCAGAAATCACTGAAAGCACTAAAGGAAGAGGTTTTGGAAGAGGTGGAGGCTCATTCACAAATTCAATTACCTTCAGGACAGTCAGCGCAACGTGGTTCCTCACAAAGGGCTGTGCAGGGCTCACTTTGTGAGGAGGATGAGGAGGAGGAGGAGTCAATGGAGGAGGAAGAAATCCCTACAGAGGGAGGTACACAACGCTCTAGTCAGTATGTAGAGCGAGGGTGGGGTGATGCAGAGGAGGCAGAGATGACGCCTCTTCCAGAGGACAGCCTTTGTTGGCCAGTTGGGAGTCTGCAGCACATGGTTGATTTCATGCTTCAGTGCCTGAGAAACGACCGCCGCATCGCCCACATTCTCACCACGTCAGATTATTGGGTGTACACCCTCCTAGACCCTCGCTACCGGGACAACTTACAAACCCTCATCACACCGGTGAACCAGGACCGTAAAATGCAGGAGTACCAAGACACACTGGTGCAATCCATACTGTTGTACATTCAGCCGAGAGAGCTGCTGCTGCTGCTACTGCTTTACAAAGCAGCTCTGTGCGTCGAGGCAGTGTAGACACCTCTACAACAAGAGGGAGCAGAAGCAGCGCCTCTGCACAGGGCAAGAGCTGTATATTACAAATGTGGCAAAGTTTTGTGACAGCGCCAGCAAGGTCTACACCATCCGAGACGGCTCCAGTCACCAGGAAGAAACGTTTCCGTAAGATGGTGACAGACTACTTGGCTTTCCCTCTAATTGTACTCCCAGATGCCTCTTCCCCTTTCAAATTTTCGGTCTCTAAGTTGGATACATGGCCAGAGCTTAGCCAGTATGCATTGGAGGTGCTGGCTTGCCCTGCTGCCAGTGTATTATCTGAGCGTGTCTTTAGTGCTGCAGGTGGTGTAGTAACAGACCGTCGCATGCGACTATCCTCAGAGAATGTAGACCGGCTTACTTTTCTGAAAATGAACAAGGCATGGATCTCACCTGAATTTGCCTGTCCGTTTTCAGATTAAATAACTGTTTGGCAACGTTTTCCATGTCTCCTGTTATGTTCATCTTTCTACCACCTGAACTCTACTCCCTGGGCTACAACACCGCCATTTGTTGCTCGTAAGTAATTGGCAGGGGTACTGACTCCTGGCCAGCCTGGTTACAGCACGACAGCTGTTTCCTGGCAGTGTGAACGTCAATTATCCTCCAATAAGTTGTGCTGTCGTGTTGCATTCGGGTTAGCCGACTCTATGGTGCCTGCAGTTTAGGTGATTCCTATGTGTGCTGTGGGATATGTAAATAAAGGCGGTTTCCATTGTGACAATAGGACAAGCACCCACTGTAGGACTGTGTGATTCGGTAACTGCGGACGGCTTGCGTCCTGTCAACTTACATTTTCATGGGTGCGTTCTTCTACCCGTCCGGGGTCCAGTACCGTCAACTGGTTCTCCCCAGTGCCTTTGGCCTAGGTGCCTCCATCTCCGTATCCGAGTTCCACCAACGTCTGCTGGTCCTTGGTAGTGCTTTGGAGCACAGGTACCTCCTGCTTAGTAACCGTGTCACAGTAACGTCAGCTGGTACTCGGTTGTGACATTGCCTCTTTTCCTTCTGCTACCCGTCCGGGGTCCAGTACCGTCAACTGATTCTCCCCAGTGCCTTTGGCCTAGGTGCCTCCATCTCCGTATCCGAGTTCCACCAACGTCTGCTGGTCCTTGGTAGTGCTTTGGAGCACAGGTACCTCCTGCTTAGTAACCGTGTCACAGTAACGTCAGCTGGTACTCGGTTGTGACATTGCCTCTTTTCCTTCTGCTACCCGTCCGGGGTCCAGTACCGTCAACTGGTTCTCCCCAGTGCCTTTGGCCTAGGTGCCTCCATCTCCGTATCCGAGTTCCACCAACGTCTGCTGGTCCTTGGTAGTGCTTTGGAGCACAGGTACCTCCTGCTTAGTAACCGTGTCACAGTAACGTCAGCTGGTACTCGGTTGTGACATTGCCTCTTTTCCTTCTGCTACCCGTCCGGGGTCCAGCACAGTCAGCTGGTCCTCGTTACTTCCATTGTCTCTTGCTCCATCTGATACCCGTCAGGGTTCCAGTAACGTCAGCTGTTTCTCGGAAATTAGACGACCTTAAAGACCACCCAGAAGAAGATGACGACAACAAGGACGACGAGCATGAAGCCAACCAGCCTGAACACCATCACAAAGAAAAAATAAAAGATTACCCAGAAGAAGATCACCAACAGGACAAAGAAGGTTAAGACAAACTACAAGATACAGAACAAGTGTAAGGTTCTTTGTACATGTTCTTGAAACTCAGTTTTCCGTCAGCCATTTTGCTTTCTGTCTTGCTGCAGCTATCTTGCCCTCAGTCAATATGGAGTTTTCAGCTTTCATGTTCCCGCCCTGATTCTCTCCCTCTTGCTTCTTAAGCAGCCACAGCTGAGCAATCAGTGCTTCAGAATCTAGCCTGCAGTGAACCTGTGACCTGACTTCTGGAAGCCTTGGACTATGTACTCCAGCTTTTCCTACTGAGGAACTCTGAACACTTGTGGACTCTGGAACCCTGCTCTTTGAAAGATCCACGTTTGCATGGACTTACGGTAACAGAGAAGAAGATCCTGAACCTGTTGTGGAGAGTGATTGCTGAGCTTAAGTTACTCTGGCCTGCTGTGTCTCCTGCTTCTGTATCTGCAAACTGTGTGACTATTTTTGCCACTTGTATGAAGTAATACAAGACCTTCTATATCAAACCTGTGTCTCATGTATTAGAGAAGAAGATCCTGAACCTGTTGTGGAGAGTGATTGCTGAGCTTAAGTTACTCTGGCCTGCTGTGTCTCCTGCTTCTGTATCTGCAAACTGTGTGACTATTTTTGCCACTTGTATGAAGTAATACAAGACCTTCTATATCAAACCTGTGTCTCATGTATTTTCATCGTACCCAAGCACAAGACGCTATATGAACTGTACTACATACATTACAACAAGAGACAGAAGAACAATAAGCAGAAGATCAAAAAGCAGAAGAACATGAAGTTGTAAGGTTCTATGTATATATTCCTGAAACTCAGTTTGTTCGTCAGCCATTTTACTTTCTGTCTTGCTGCAGCTATCTTGCCCTCAGTCAAAATGGAGTTTCCAGCTTGCATGTTCCCGCCCTGATTCTCTCCTTTGCTTCTTAAGCAGCCACAGCTGAGCAATCAGTGCTTCAGAATCTAGCCTGCAGTGAACCTATGACCTGACTCCTAAAGCCTTGGACCTTGTACTCCAGCTATTCCTACTGAGGAACTCTGAAGCACTTGTGGACTCTGAACCCTGCTCTTTGAAAGACCCACGTTTGCATGGACTTACGGTAACAGAGAAGAAGATCCTGAATCTGTATTGGAGAGTGATTGCTGAGCTTGGATTACTCTGGCCTGCTGTGTCTCCTGTTTCTGTGTCTGCAAACTGTGTGACTATTTTTGCCAACTTGTATGAAGTAATACAGGACTTTTCTATATCAAACCTGTGACTCCTGTGTTTTCATCGCACCCAAGCACAAGACGCTATATGAACTGTACTACATACATTACAAGATTCTGAAGCCAAAACGTTAGTGTCTGCTGGGTCTGGAAGGCTGTGTCTGCTGTACTGTGGATATCAGACGTCCGGTTGTACTTTCTGTGATGACAGTGGTTGTGACTTCTCACAACCATTCCAGGTGAGCAATTCCCTTAAGTTTTTTCTTTTTGCAGTGTTACCACAGGTAAACACTATTGTTTTTTTTTTTTTTTTTTCCTTTCTTTTCTCTTTTTTGTCTGCTGCAACTCTGGATATCAGATGTCTGGTTGAAACTTTCTGTGATGATAGTGGTTGTGACTTCTCACAACCACTCCAGGTGAGCAGTTCCCTTAATTTTTTTTTTCTCTCTGCAGTGTTGCCACAGGTGAACACTATTGTTTTTTTTCTCTCCTCTTCTTCCAGTAATCCTGTCTTAAAAGATCTGGAAAATGGAGGCCCGCATAAAGGAACTTTGCGGAGTGACTGATAATATCCTTGCAGATTTGCAGAATATAAAGACCCGTTTTACAAATCTACAGGACCTCAATAATCACAATTTGCAAGTGGTTGGACAGACTACCCAGGATTTGTGAGCCAGGATTGAGGTTCTAGAGGGGCGAGTCCAGGCTCCTGCCGTAGCCCCGAGTGCTGGGATTCCCAAGTTGCCCCCTTTTCGTTTTGGCGGTGAACGTGAGAAATTCAGGGGATTTATTAATCAATGCAATCTTTTTTTTTCTGCACATGCTTCACAATTTCCCACTGAACGATCTAAGGTGCTTACTATAATTATGTTGCTTACCAACAAGGCTTTAATGTGGGCAAACCCTCTGATTGAGACTGAGGATGATTGTTTGAATCACCTTGATGATTTTATTTCAGCCATGGGGCAGGTGTTTGATGACCCCAATCGAGGTGCAACAGCTGAAGCAGCCATGTTAGCTTTGCGCCAAGGTAAGCACTCGGTAGCTGAATATGCCTTGGATTTCAGGAGATGGGCCCTTGATACCACCTGGGACAGTTCCGCCAAAAAATCTATTTTTCGAAAGGGGTTATCTCTACTGATTAAGGATGAACTTGCTCGTGCCGACCCTCCCACTGCGTTAGGTGACTTTATTAACTACTGCATCCGTATTGATACTCGTCTGACTGAACGCAGGCAAGAGAGATGGTTCGAAAGCAATCGTACTAACCTTTTCCTACCTTCCTCTCCAGCTAAGGAACCTTTGAATAGGATTACACGGGAACCTGAACCTGAACCCATGCAGGTAGACTCTTTACAACGACGGGTTAGTGATGCACGCAAGGAACATCGTTTTAAGGAGAATCTATGTTTGTATTGTGGTAAGTCAGGGCACTTCATTATAAACTGCCCCAGCCGTTCTCGTAAGACTACTGCAGCACTCATTCATTGTGAGTGTTGCGAGAGGGGATCTGTCAGGTCCGAGCCTCAGGCTCCAGAGAGATCTGCAGCAACAGATCTTGATTTCTCGGACTTAAACTCCGTTACCTCTGAGGACGTTGACTGTGTAAACGCTGCCATTTTTCAAGTTTCCTCAGCGGTGTCCCAGCTGAGTTGTAAGAAAAACAATTCTCATTGCTTTCTTTCCATCAAACTCTGGGTTGACTCAGCTTGGGTGTCTAGCTCTGCTATGATCGACTCAGGGGCAAGTGGAAATTTTATGGATGTCTCCTTTGCTCTGAAACAGGGAATACGTTCAGTGAAGAAGGCTACTCCAGTACAGATGGAAACTGTGGATGGCTCCCTGCTGACCTCTGGACCAGTGGATCAGGAAACAGAGCCTTTGAGGGTTCTTATGGGTAAAGATCATCAAGAGAAACTGTCCTTTATGCTTATCTCTTCTCCCCACTTTCCCATTATTCTAGGGCTACCATGGCTGCAGGCTCAGAATCCTACCATTAACTGGGAGACCAAGGAATTACACTTTCCAGAGAAACAGATGAGTCCAAAAGTTTCAGCTTGCTCTGTTCCTAAAGGAATCATGTCAGTCCCTGAACTACCAGCTGTATACCAGGACTATGTGGATTTATGTGACAAGAAGAACGCTGACCAGCTTCCTCCTCACCGTCCATATGATTGTCCAATTGAATTATTGCCTGGAGCAGAGATACCTTTTGGTAAGATCTACCCCCTGGCGGGGCCCGAGCTAAAGGCTTTAAAGGATTACATAGATGAAAATCTAGCCAAGGGCTTCATACGCCCCTCTTCATCTCCTGCAGGTGCACCCATCTTCTTTGTAAAGAAGAAAGATGGATCTCTGAGACCATGCGTAGACTATAGGGAACTCAATAAGGTTACTATTAGAAACCGTTATCCATTGCCTTTAATCCCTGAGTTATTGGAGAGAGTGCGACATGCCAAAATTTTTTCTAAACTAGATCTTCGTGGGGCCTATAACTTAGTCCGTATTAGACCTGGGGATGAATGGAAGACTGCATTCAGGTCACGCTATGGACACTTTGAATATCTAGTTATGCCTTTTGGTCTGAGTACCGCCCCAGCCACTTTCCAACACTTGGTGAATGACATCTTCAGGGATCTCCTAGATACATTCGTGATAATTTATTTGGATGATATTCTAATTTTTTCTAACTCCACAGAGGAACATCATGGACATGTGAGAATGGTCTTGGAACGTCTAAGACAAAATCATCTTTACATCAAACTTGAAAAGTGTGAATTCCATAGGACCGAAATTCAATTTCTGGGGTATGTACTGTCTACACAAGGAATTAGTATGGATGGAAGCAAAACCCAAGCCATCAAGGATTGGCCAAGTCCTAGAAATGTGAAGGAGGTACAGCGCTTCATCGGGTTTGCCAACTTCTATAGACGTTTCATTAGAAATTTCTCTGAGGTAGTGTCACCTATCACTCAACTTACCCGGAAAGAGTCTAGGTTTTCCTGGACTCCCCAAGCCCAGGAAGCATTTTCCCGTCTAAAAGATAAATTTACCACTGCACCTATCCTAGTACATCCCAACCCCGAGCTTGCCTTCATAATAGAGGTGGATGCTTCAGACTGTGCCGTTGGAGCTATACTCTCTCAGAGAACAGGTGAGAAGAATGTCTTGCATCCCTGTGCCTTCTTTTCCCAGCAGTTGTCTTCGGCTGAGAGGAACTACGATGTGGGCAATAGAGAGTTGTTGGCCATTATTGCCGCCTTCAAAGAATGGAGACACCTTCTTCAGGGAGCTGCACAGCAAATAGTCGTCCTGACAGACCATCGTAACCTTGAGTTTATCAGGTCGGCTAAGTGCCTGACTCCTCGCCAGGCTCGCTGGAATCTTTTCTTAAACCAATTTAATTTTATCATCTCTTATAGACCAGGATCGCGCAATGGAAAGGCTGATGCACTCTCTAGGATTTACTCAGCAGAGACACGTCCAATTACTCCTCCTAAGACTATTCTTCCTGACTCTAGATTCCTAGGAGTAATTCATAATCAAGACCTACTTAAGGACATCAAGGAAGCATACCATGCGGATTCCTTTTTGGCACAACCCCCAAGGGACGTAAGTCTTGTCTTTAAGAATGGTGTGTGGATTCAGGGACAACGTCTGTATATTCCTGAAACAGTCAGATTAAGAGTATTGCAACTCATTCACGATTCCAAGATAGCTGGGCATAGAGGAATTCTAAAGACACAGGAATTTCTTTCTCGTTTCTTTTGGTGGCCCACTTGCAGGAAGGATGTTTTGAATTATGTCACTTCATGTGAGGTCTGTGCAAGATGCAAAACACCTCGCTCCTCACCAACTGGTCTGTTACAGCCTCTTCCCACCCCGTTCCGCCCGTGAGGATCCATTTCTATGGACTTCATTGTGGAGTTACCAACCTCTCAGGGGAAGAACACCATTCTAGTGGTGGTTGACCGTCTAACAAAGGCAGCTCATTTTATCCCTTGTGTCGGCTTACCCACTGCAAAACAGACATCAGATTTGATGATTAAAGATGTGTTTCGCTTACATGGAGTACCGGATGAGGTTATTTCGGATCGAGGGGTGCAATTCACTTCTAGGTTTTGGCAAAATTTCTGTGCAGCATTGGACATTAAAGTAAACCTTTCTTCTGCTTTTCATCCCCAGACTAATGGACAGACCGAACGAACCAATCAAACCCTGGAGCAGTATCTCCGCTGCTTTATCTGCCACCTACAGGATGATTGGGTGGATCTACTTCCATTAGCTGAGTTCTCGTATAACAACTCTCAGAGTGCCTCCACTAAACAGTCTCCTTTTTACTCTAATCTAGGTTATCATCCTAACATTCTACCACGATTTCCCATAGAAACGCCTTTACCAGCAGTGGCTGAAAGAATCACGTCTTTACAGAAGAATATGGATCTTCTAAAGGAAAATCTGGAATCGGCTCAAGAAAGGTACAAGAAAGCAGCAGATAAATTTCGTAAACCTGCACCAGCTTTCAAGGTAGGAGACTTGGTCTGGCTGTCAACCAGAAATCTTAAGTTAAGGATTCCATCGTCTAAGTTGGGACATAAGTACATTGGACCCTATAAAATCAGTAAAATTATAAGTGCCATTGCTTGTCGTCTTCAACTGCCCAGAACTATGAGAATCCACCCTGTCTTTCATGTATCCCTACTAAAGGCTGCGACACCCAATACGTTTCCTGGACGTTCCTCTCCTTGCCCTGACCCAGTGCTAGTCGATGGTCAGGAAGAATTTGTGGTGGAAAGGATTTTAGATTCCAGGTTGTATAGAAATCAGTTACAATATCTGATTAAATGGCAGGGCTACCCAGTGGAGGACAACTCATGGGAACCGGTCAATAACGTTAATGCTCCTCGCTTGCTCCATCAGTTTCATCACAGGTACCCACACAAGCCTGGTCTGAGGTCATCCGGAGGTTGTCCTTAAGGGGGGAGTAATGTAAGGTTCTATGTATATATTCCTGAAACTCAGTTTGTTCGTCAGCCATTTTACTTTCTGTCTTGCTGCAGCTATCTTGCCCTCAGTCAAAATGGAGTTTCCAGCTTGCATGTTCCCGCCCTGATTCTCTCCTTTGCTTCTTAAGCAGCCACAGCTGAGCAATCAGTGCTTCAGAATCTAGCCTGCAGTGAACCTATGACCTGACTCCTAAAGCCTTGGACCTTGTACTCCAGCTATTCCTACTGAGGAACTCTGAAGCACTTGTGGACTCTGAACCCTGCTCTTTGAAAGACCCACGTTTGCATGGACTTACGGTAACAGAGAAGAAGATCCTGAATCTGTATTGGAGAGTGATTGGTGAGCTTGGATTACTCTGGCCTGCTGTGTCTCCTGTTTCTGTGTCTGCAAACTGTGTGACTATTTTTGCCAACTTGTATGAAGTAATACAGGACTTTTCTATATCAAACCTGTGACTCCTGTGTTTTCATCGCACCCAAGCACAAGACGCTATATGAACTGTACTACATACATTACAACAAGAGACAGAAGAACAATAAGCAGAAGATCAAAAAGCAGAAGAACATGAAGTATAAGACCAAAATGAAGAGCAAAATATATGCTCTAAATTCTAAGCAGAAGAAGACTAAGCAGTGTATGGGGGTGAGTCCGTTCCTCCTCGTGGTGCCCCTGGAAAATGCCTGCTGCTGCAGGCTAAACTGAACACGGACAAATACTGTTGTAATTTAAATCTTTTGTGACAGCAAGAACGGAAGGATGAACAATTCATACTTTTACAGATTACAAGTACAGGAATCTCTGTCACAAATAAGAATATGATGAAGAAGATGAAGAGGAAGAAGATGAAGAATTTGAATATGAAGAAGATTAATTAGTTTAATAATAACAATATGAGTAATGTAAACAAAAACATGAATAGCAAGAAGTTTAAGAAGAAGATTAAGAAGGTGAAGATGAAGAATAATTTGATAAGAAAGATGATGCTGCTGCTGAAGATTATGAAGGAGAAAGTGTGGCACTGGCAAAAGTTAAAAAGGTGAAGAGCATGGAAGTTGTGAAACATACATATTTGCCAAAATAGAAAAAAGGTTAACAACATTGTCAATTTGTTAGTCAATCCAAACGTATTTCCAAAAAAAATATATTAATGCTATTCCAATGCATTGGGTTAAACATGTATGCCTTTATTGTCTCCTCAACCTCCCCCAATACATTCTACATTAGTCTTTGTTGTTTTCCTTCATGTACAATTAACCAACAAGGCAAGAATGGTTTTTTTTAATGTCGATATTTTGTTCCCATAGACTTACATTGGACTTCCGGTATCGGAATCGGATATCGACGATATTTAGTGATATCGGCGATACCATTCTGATCCGATATTTTTAGATATCGAGCAGTATCGCTCAACACTACCCATTAGTTAACCACTTTAGTGAACCTGAAAAAAGGCTAAAAAACAATGATTTATCATCATACTGCCGAACAAAAAGTGGAATAACACACGATCAAAAAGACAGATATAAATAAACATGGTACAGCTGAAAGCGTCATCTTGTCCCGCAAAAAACAAGCTGCCATACAGCATCATGACTAGAGTTGAGCGATACTTTCCGATATCCAAAAATATCGGATCGGAATGGTATCGACGATATCCACAAAATATCGGCGATACCCGATACCGATACAGGAAATCCAATGTAAGTCTATGGGAACAAAATAACGTAATTAAAAAAAAACCATTCTTGGCTTGTTGGATAATTGTACATGAAGGAAAACAACAAAGAGTAATGTAGAATGTATTGGGGGAGGTTGAGGAGACATTAAAGGCATAGATGTTTAACCCAATCCAATGGAATAGCATTAATAATTTTTTTTTTAAAGACGTTCGGATTGACGAAGAAATTGACAATGTTGTTAACCTTTTTTCTATTTTGGCAAATATGTATGTTTCACAACTTTCATGCTCTTGACCTTTTTAACTTTTGCCACACTTTCACCTTCATAATCTTCAGCAGCATCATCTTTGTCATCTAATTATTCTTCATCTTCACCTTCTTTATCTTCTTCTTAAACTTCTTGTTATTCATCTTTTTGTTAACATTACTCATATTGTTCTTATTAAACTATTATTCTTCTTCATATTCTACTTCTTCATCTTCTTCCTCTTCATCTTCTTCATCATATTCTTATTTGTGACAGAGATTCCTGTACTTGTAATCTGTAAAAGTATGAATTGTTCATCCTTCCGTTCTTGCTGTCACAAAAGATTTAAATTACAACAGTATTTGTCCGTGTTCAGTTTAGCCTGCAGCAGCAGGCATTTTCCAGGGGCACCACGAGGAGGAACGGACTCACCCCCATACACTGCTTAGTCTTCTTCTGCTTATAATTTACAGCATATATTTTGCTCTTCATTTTGGTCTTATTTTTCATGTTCTGCTTTTTGATCTTCTGCTTATTGTTCTTCTGTCTCTTGTTCTGTATCTTGTAGTTTGTCTTAACCTTCTTTGTCCTGTTGGTGATCTTCTTCTGGGTAATCTTTTATTTCCTCTTTGTGATGGTGTTCTGGCTGGTTGGCTTGATGCTCGTCGTCCTTGGGGTTGTCATCTTCTTCGGGATGGTCTTTACGGTTGTCTAACTTCCGAGAACCAGTTGACGGTACTGGAACCCGGACGGGTAGCAGAAGGTACAAGAGCCAATGCAAGTAACGAGGACCAGCTGACTGTGCTGGACCCCGGACGGGTAGCAGAAGGAAAAGAGCCAATGGCACAACCGAGGACCAGCTGACGTTACTGGGACACGGTTACTAAGCAGGAGGTACCTGTGCTCAAAAGCACTACCAAGGACCAGCAGACGTTGCTGGAACTCGGATACCGAGCTGGAGGCACCGAGGCCAAAGGCACTGCGGAGAACCAGTTGACGGTACTGGAAGGGTAGCAGAAGGTACAAGAGCCAATGCAAGTAACGAGGACCAGCTGACTGTGCTGGAACCCGGAGGGGCAGCAGAAGGAAAAGAGCCAATGGCACAACCGAGGACCAGCTGACGTTACTGGGACACGGTTACTAAGCAGGAGGTACCTGTGCTCAAAAGCACTACCAAGGACCAGCAGACGTTGCTGGAACTCGGATACCAACATGGAAGCACCGAGGCCAAAGGCACTGCGGAGAACCAGCTGACGGTACTGGAACCCGGACGGGTACCATAAGGCACCCATGAAATTGTAAGTTGACAGGCCGGTGCTTGTCCTATTGTCACAACGGAAACAGACTTTATTTAGATATCCCACAGCACACATAGGAATCACCTAAACTGCAGGCACCATAGAGTCGGCTAACCCGAATGCAACACGACAGGACAACTTATTGGAGGCTAATTAATGTTGACACTGCCAGTAAACAGCTGTCGTGCTGTAACCAGGCTGGGCAGGAGTCAGTACCCGTGCCAATTACTTCCGAGCAACAACTGGCGTGTTGGAGCCCAGGGATGAGAGGAGGACAGGGTGGAGGAAGCATGACTTTTTGGCGTACACACAGCAGGGGAACAGCTGACATTACTGAACCCCAGTAACACAGGAGCAAGTGTTGACTGTGCTAACAGCACTTCCGAGCATTCCTTTATGTGCACTTTAGTAGGAGGTCGGCGTACCCCCCTGCTGCGGGAAGAACAAATTGAAGCCGTTGTTGCTTGGATGGCAGCCAATGCATCGACTTCAATTGCTTCCACCTCCTCTCAGGAACACATCACTGTTGAGCAACCATCTGTCTCTTCACCGCCTGCCAAATTGCCCAGGCAGTTAGACAGTTCTGTACAGGATCCAGCTGAGTCTCTGCTTCTGTTCTCAGAATCTGTTGGCTTGCAAACAGGGGCCCAGCCAAGCAGCATTCTGGAATGTGAAGAAGAGGGAGTATGCAGTGATGCGCAACAGCTGTGTCTCTCAGAATCTGAAGAGGCGGGTGAGCCAGTGCCGATGCTCAGCACACCGCAGAACGCATCTGATGATGATGAGACTCAGGTGCCAGTTTCTGTTGAGCATGGTGCTGGCCAGACCACCCAACAGCAGCAGGTTTTGGAAGAGGGTAGTGGAGATGATGAGGTCCAAGTCCCAACATGGCGTGAGGAACAGGAAGGTGGTGGGAGCAGCTCTGAGGAAGAGATTGCCCCAACGGTACAAACAGGAGGGAGAGTTAGGCTGCAGACTCGGTTGACTGTAGCCTCCAGTTTGGAACCTGTTCGGAGCAGTTCTCTTCCAAAAGTCAAAACGGGCGCTCCCAGGACTTGCACTGCGTGGTCCTTTTTTGACACACTTGCAGATGATATTTGCTATGTGAAATGCAAGCTGTGTAATCTAAAAGTAAAAACAGGTAAAAGTGTCAGTAACGTCAATACCAGTAATATTATTATTATTATAGATTTTAATAGCGCCATTTATTCCATGGCGCTTTACATGTGAAGAGGGGCAAATATAGACAATTACAGTAAACATGAGCAATACAAGGCACACACAAGTACAGAAGGAGAGAGGACCCAGCCCGCGAGGGCTCACAATCTACAGGGGTGGTTGAGGATACACTAGGAGAGGGAAGAGCTGATCGTGTGGTGGTTCAGTAGACTGATGATCATTGCAGGTTGTAGGCTTGTCGGAAGAGGTGGGAAATATGTGCAAACATGTGGGTACAAAGCACGTAGTTGAGTTACAAAGGCACACTGGAGATGTAGGCCAACCTACAGCAGCACCTACATCTTCAGGTCGTGTCGGAGCCTCTTCCTCCAGCTGACAGCAGGTTCGGCTTTCTCACAGGATCGCCATGGAAGAACCTCCGTCAATGTTGTCCAGAGACAAAGTGTTATTCCACCCACAGCAGCAAGTTCCCTGTCATCCTCACACACCCAGGCCACAAAACAGCCATCGGTACCACAGGCATGGGATAAAAGACGGCCATACTCGGCAAACCATCCACGAGCACAGGCTCTGAATGCTGGCATTGCAAAACTCCTGTCCCTTGAAATGCTGTCATTCAGGCTGGTGGAGACTGACAGTTTCCGGAACTTAATGGCATTGGCTGTCCCACAATACAATGTGCCAAGCCGATTTTATTTCAGCAGGCAAGCCGTCCCTGGTCTGCAAAAGCATGTTGCGTGAAAAATTAAACATGCGCTACTAAACTTCGTCAGTAGCAATGTCCACCTGACCACCGCTACGTGGACCAGTACCCATGGCCAGGGACGATACCTTTCCCTCACTGCCCATTGGGTCAATGTTGTGTAGCCGGGTACAGATCTTGCGAGTGGCGCTGTACGTGTTCAGCCAACTCCAAGGATTGCAGGAATCAAGTCTGTACACATTGACTCCTCCTCCTACTCCAGTTCCTCAGAAACATCGCTGCAGGAGCCGTCACGGTCTACCTCCACATGGACCAGTGAACGCTTAATAATAATAATAATCTTTATTTATATAGCGCAAACAGATTCCGCTGCGCTTTACAGTTTAACAGTTTCAGAACACAAGTAATAAGTAACAACGTTAAAAATAAAATAATTAAAGCAATAGAAGCCGCCCCTGCTCTTGAGAGCTTACAATTTACAATGAGGTGGGGGAGCTACAAAGTACAGGTGTTTATATACAATGGTCTATTTACAATGATGGTCCAGCCATTTTGAGGGAGTGAGGGATGGATGGAGATAGTGAATGGGCTACACACACACACTTACACATAGAATGACTTTGGGCCTGGGGTCCGATATATGACCGCTACTCTGAGGGAGAGGGGACGAAAGAGCATGATGGTGTGGACCTCAAAAGAAGGGAATGAGAGTGATGGAATTGGGGGGATGACCTGGAAAGTGCATTGTGGGGACAGGAGTATGCCGACTCCACCACCATGTCTGTTTGAGGGTCTCGGGGAATGTGAGAACTATAAGCCACCATAGGAAATGGCAGGAGGGGAAACCGTGTCAGAATCCTGAATCCAGGTTTCAGTCAGGGCCAACAGATGAAGAGAGTTGTTCAGAAAGTAGTTGTGCAGGAAGGTTAGCTTGTTGCATGCAGACCGTGGATTCCAGAGGGCACAGTTAAACGAAGGAGATGAGGGAGTGCAATTAATATTAATAAGATTATTATGGTTTCGATATGAGGTAGGGTAGGGATTGAGGTTGGGGGATGGTGGACCAGGGTTGGGGGAGATGTCCCCTGAAATCAATAGGAGTAGGAAGATAAAGAGCAGGTAGTTGTTGGTGTTGTAAGTTGGTTTTTTCAGTGATGTGTTTCGGCTAGATGGGCTGAGGTTTCTCAGGAAGGTGATGAGTGCATGGGAACTGTACATGGGAGAGGGAAGTATGGAGGGGCTCATGTGTATGAGTCGTGATGAAGGGGGGATGGGGCGGTGTTTGTGGAAGGCAAGGGAACACAGGAGGATACAGTTAATGTACATAATTAAAAACATAACAAAAAACAAGAAACAAATATCCTAAAATAAAATTTAAAATATATTGCAAAACATGCATGAGGTTGTAATAATAATAATAAGGGTATTTGATAAACATAATATTTATGAAAATGTTTTGTTCAGGATTAAAAATATAGCAAAGTGTGGACTACCTTATTCCAGCCCTGATTAACTGCCATGAATAACTGCCGTTTACTCAATGCTTGTCTTCTATGATGCTTTGCTTTCTGTGATGCGTGCACCCCACACATGCACCACACAACGCTTAGCTGTTGCGACCGATATGAGCACTGCCGTGGGCAAACGTCAACAGGTCGTCCTGAAATTAATTTCCATGGGGAATCGAAGCCACACAGAGCAGGAGCTCTGGAATGCCATGAAGCAGGAGAGCGACGTGTGGTTTTTGACAGCGAATCTCCAGCTAGGCTTGGTAGTGTGTGACAATGGCCGAAATCTGGTGGCAGCTCTGGGCCTTGTCAACCTCACTCACATACCATGTCTGGCACATGTGCTCAACTTGGTCATGCAGAGTTTTTTGAGGGACTATACGGATATTGATGCACTGCTGCACAAGGTCCGCCTACAGTGCGCTCACTTGCGACGTTCCAGCATGGTCAGATCGCGCACTGCAGCTCTGCAACGCAGATTTCGCCTTCCTGAACATCGCATCATATGTGACGTACCCACCAGGTGGAATTCCACGTTACATATGTTGGAGCGGTTGTGTGAGCAGCAGCCAGCAGTAATGGAGTATCAGCTGCATCAGGCGCAATCAACTCGCAATTTGCGCCGTTCACACTTCACCACTACTGAGTGGGCAACTATAATAATAATAATAATAATAATAATAATCTTTATTTATATAGCGCCAACAGATTCCGCAGCGCTTTACAGTTTAACAGTTTCAGAACAAAAGTCATAAGTAACAACGTTAACAATACAATAATTAAAGCAATATAAGCCGGCCCTGCTCGTGAGAGCTTACAATCTACAATGAGGTGGGGAGATACAAAGTACAGGTGTTTATATACAATGGTGTATTTACAATGATGGTCCAGCCATTTTGAGGGAGTGAGGGATGGATGGATGGAGATAGTGAATGGGCTACACACACACACACACACACACACACACATAGAATGACTTTGATTAGTGAATGTGATAGGCCGCTCTGAACAAATGTGTTTAGAGAGAGCGCCTGAAACCATGCAAATTGCGTTTAGTCCTAATTTCTTGGGGTACAGCATTTCAGAGGATTGGCGCAGCACGGGAGAAGTCTTGGAGTCGGGAGTGGGAGGTATGGATTAGTGCAGAGGTTAGTCCAAGGTCGTTTGCAGAGCGCAGAAGTCGGTTAGGCCGATAGATAGAAATGAGGGAGGAGATGTAGGGGGGTGCTGCACTGTGGAGAGCTTTGTGGGTGAGAACAAGTACTTTGAATTGGATCCTATAATGGATGGGCAGCCAGTGTAAGGACTGGCGAAGGACTCTATGAAGGACATCTGCCACGATTTGCGTGCGTTTGATGAGTCAACGCGGATGGCGAGTGCAGATGATGCACTAGTCAGCCTGACT
The DNA here is from genome assembly GCA_033576555.1 of Oophaga sylvatica. Taxonomy (NCBI): domain Eukaryota; kingdom Metazoa; phylum Chordata; class Amphibia; order Anura; family Dendrobatidae; genus Oophaga; species Oophaga sylvatica. Next base: position 229,632,314 of record JARQOD010000003.1, on the reverse strand, counting down.
GTCCCCCTTATCTGCCTGCTTGAAAAAACACTGCAAGCACTAAGGGATGAGGTTTTGGAAGAGGTGGAGGATGAGGAGTCACAAATTCCATCACCTTATGTACAGTCAGCGCAACGTGGTTCCTCACAAAGGGCTGGGCAGGGCTCACTTTGTGAGGAGGATGAGGAGGAGTCAATGGAGGAGGAAGACATCGCTCCAGAGGGAGGTACACAACGCTCTAGTCAGTATGTATAGCGAGGGTGGGGTGATGCAGAGCAGGCAGAGATGACGCCTCTTGCAGGGGACAGCATTTCTTGGCCAGTTGGAAGTCTGCAGCACATGGTTGATTTGATGCTGCAGTGCCTGAGAAACGACAGCCACATCACCCACATTCTCACCACGTCTGATTATTGGGTGTACACCCTCCTAGACCCTCGCTACCGGGACAACTTTCAAAACCTCATCAGACCGTTGAACCGGGAGCGTAAAATGCGGGAGTAACAAGACACACTGCTGCAATTATTATTATTATTATTATACATTTATATAGCGCCATTTATTCCATGGCGCTTTACATATGACAAGGGAAAAATATAGACAGGTACAATAAAGATGTGCTGGACAAGGGACACACAAGTACAGAAGGAGAGAGGACCCTGCCTGCGAGGGCTCACAGTCTGCAGGGATGGGTGAGAATGCAATAGGAAAGGGTAGAGCTGGTCGTACGATGGTTGAGTACACTGAGGATCATTGCAGGTTGTAAGCTTGTCGGAATCCATAATGTTCTCCATTACAGCCGAGAGCACTGCTGCTGCTACTGCTTTACAAAGCAGCTCTGTGCGTCGAGGCAGTGGAGACAGCTCTGCAACAAGAGGGAGCACAAGCAGCGCCTCTGCACAGGGCAAGACCAGTATGTTCCAAATGTGGCGAAGTTTTGTGCAGTGCCACCAATGTCTACACCATCCAAGACGGCTCCAGTCAGCAGGAGGCAAAGTTTACATAAGATGGTGACAGACGACATGTCTTGCCCTCTCAGTGTACTCCCAGATGGCTCTTCCCCATTCAAGTTTTGAGTCTCTAAGCTGGATACATGGCCAGAGCTTAGCCAGTATGCATTGGAGGTGCTGGCTTGCCCTGCTGGCAGTGTATTATCGGAGCGCGTCTTTTGTGCTTCAGGTGGTGTACTAACAGACCGTCGCATGCGACTATGCCTGATAATGTAGACCGGCTTACTTTGCTGAAAATGAACAAGGCATGGATCACACATGAATTTGCCTGTCCTGTTTCAGATTAAATAACTAGTTGGCAACGTTATACTTGTATCCTGTTATGTTCTTCTTTCTACCACCTGAACTGTACAGTCATGGCCAAAAGTTTTGATAATGACACAAATATGATATTTTCACATGATCTGCTGCCCTCTGGTTTTTATGTGTGTTTGACAGATGTTTTTATCACAGACAGAAATATAATTGCAAACATATGAGTAACAAAAGCTTATATTGACAGTTAGAATGAGTTAATGCAGCAAGTCTAATTTTGCAGTGTTGACCCTTCTTCTTCAGGACCTCTGCAATTCTCCCTGGCATGCTCTCAATCAACTTCTGGACCAAATCCTGGCTGATAGCAGTCCATTCTTGCACAATCAATGCTTTCATTTTGTCAGAATTTTAAATTTTTTGTTTGTCCACCCATCTCTTGATGATTGACCACAAGTTCTCAATGGGATTAAGATCTGGGGAGTTTCCAGCCCATGGACCCAAAATCTCTATGTTTTGTTCCCTGAGCCATTTTGTCACTCCATAACTTAGGCAAATCAAACTCACATCATGCCTCAAAAGCTGCAATGTTGGAAGTGCATAATGTGGGTTGAACTTTGACAACAGCTGCAGTGCGAATGTTTGCCTTCATTGTTCTTGGCTTTTAAATAAAAACATACAAGTAAATATAATAATACCTGAAAACCTCAGACTACAGTGAACACTTCACACAACTGTTCAATAGCTGTGAAAGCCCTCTTTGTGTAATTCTATATTCTTTGCAACCAATGTATTGGATACGGATGGAAGCATGTCACACTAATAGATTTTAATTATTTGAAATTGAATGTAGCAGCACCAATTTTAGAAAAATGACAAGGATGAGCCAGGGACAGACACTCAGCAGAGTACACGCAGCGGTGGTTGAAGTAAGTGGAGCGGGATCTACACTCCTACCAAAAATTTAAACCTCAGACTAGAGTGAACACTGAACACAACTGTTCACTTGCTGTGAAAGGCCTTTTTGTGGACTTCTATTATGTTTGCAAGCAATGTATTGTATTTTGTGGAAGAGCGTTACACTAATAGATTTTAGTAAATTTAAAATAGAATAAAGCAGAACCAATTTTAGAAAAATGACAAGGATGAGCCAGTGACAGACACTCAGCAGAGTACACGCAGCGGTGGTTGAAGTAAGTGGAGCGGGATCTACACTCCTACCAAAAATTTAAACCTCAGACTAGAGTGAACACTGAACACAACTGTTCACTTGCTGTGAAAGGCCTTTTTGTGGACTTCTATTATGTTTGCAAGCAATGTATTGTATTTTGATGGAAGAGCGTCACACTAATAGATTTTAGTAAATTTAAAATAGAATAAAGCAGCACCAATTTTAGAAAAATGACAAGGATGAGCCAGTGACAGACACTCAGCAGAGTACACGCAGCGGTGGTTGAAGTAAGTGGAGCGGGATCTACACTCCTACCAAAAATTTAAACCTCAGACTAGAGTGAACACTGAACACAACTGTTCACTTGCTGTGAAAGGCCTTTTTGTGGACTTCTATTATGATTTGCAAGCAATGTATTGTATTTTGATGGAAGAGCGTCACACTAATAGATTTTAGTAAATTTAAAATAGAATAAAGCAGCACTAGTGTTGAGCGATACTGCTCGATATCTAAAAATATCGTATCGAAATGGTATCGCCGATATCACTAAATATCGTCGATATCCGATTCTGATACCGGAAGTCCCATGTAAGTCTATTTGAACAAAATATCGCAGCAAAAAAAAACCCTTTCTTTCGTTGTAAACACAAAATATACACACATAGAATACATATTGTAAGCTTTTCAGGGATATAGCTCTGGGATCGCCGTCCGGGTAGACAGAATGGCATAGAAACAGTTCATTCAGAGACAGCAGTTCTGGTAAAAACTGGCCGCAACCAGCTTTATTAAAGTCCACAGCAAACAGATATAAAACAAATCATAAACAGAAGACCTAGGCTTGTCTAGCCACTTACTACACTTAGATAGATTTCCCTATCTATCCGGGTCCCGACTCTACCAGCCGGGGCCAAAACAACACATATATTCAGCATTTACCAGCATTTACCAGCATTGAGGTTCACAGAGTCTCCTCCTTGTGTCTGAAGGCACCTTCAACGTCCAGACTTGAGAGAGCTCCCCTCCTATTCAGCAGCTATCCGCATGAATTCTCACAGAGACAACTCCTGTGTCCGGGGTACATCAAGCACCCAGACTGAGATAGCTCAAACTCCTGGAGACACCTTCTGTGCCTGGACCCCTCCTGTGTCCAGACTAAACGAGCTCTCTGACTGTGTTCGCAGACACCTACTTCTGGTCTCCTAATTAACAGCTGAATGGTTTCAGGCCTGAGCTGCAAGTGTGTACTGAATGTAGGGTGTAGTGACCTTTCTCTACCACTAGGTTTACAAAGCCACACATTTCCCTTATACCATACAGCACAGTACCTAGGTGAAATGTACACCCCATTCGACACATATTCCTTCACTGTCTCACAATATATATATATAAAATATATACATGTCATTGTGACATATATATATACATATATTTATAGTTTATACACTTCTACATAGTAAAATAGACTCTGATTCAATTGGCGGGTAAAGCCGTGACATACCCCATAGAAGTCGACGGGCTCGGTGCCGAGTACCCTCAAAACCTCTGGCTCTGTTCGACTCAACTTGGGCGTCACGAACAGGATTCTGTAGCTCGCTATAAGCGAGTCCTGTGTGCCTGAGTTGAACTGGTTTTGTGCTTGAGAATTGCTAAAATCATCAGAGAATGTATTTGCCATTTTTCAGCCATATCTGCGTCACGACGAGGCATGGTGAAGACGAAGGGCGTGCTCTTCGTTGGTGTACACTCACTCAGTGGCGCGAAAACGATGGCCGACCACTGTAAATGGTACTGCAATGTAAGATCGTGCCCCACAGCTCTTTAGTTCCGCCTCCTCATCCTCCTCAGTGTGCGGAAACTAACACGAAGGTCCCGCCTCCCTACAAAAGAGGGGCCCTCTCCAGATGCTAATGACACATGTGACTTGGCAGAGATGGCTAATGGACACGAGCAGAAGTGTGAAGGGATGGAGCAGTCAGAGCTCTCCCCCCACGGAAGCGACCCGATCGCCACGGAACCACCGTTGGGCACCCGGCCTGGAAACCCTCCTACGCTGCAAGAAGCGGAGGATACCCTAAGAGGCCTGGCCCGGCACCGGGAGGAGGTCGCCAGGATGGAAGCCAGCTGGCGTGCCCTAAAACTAAACTTGGAACGGCGCCAATCCCTCTTACCTGAAGTGTCTGTACCGGAAGGTGAGGCACCCGTTCTAGTAGAGGAGCCCTTGCAATGTGATCCGGTTGACGTTGTCGCAGTGGAGGCACCCGTTCCTGCAAAAAACTCTGCACCGGCAGCACCCCAGATCCCGCTGTCTGCCCCCGTCGCTGAGACAGAAGAAGCGACACCCGTCCTCATGGAGGAGGCCGCGCAGGCACCAGAGGTCTACCTGCCTGTACCGGAGCCCCGACTGTCATCTGTTCCAGAGCCGGCTGCTTCTTCCGCAGGTGAGCGCCACCAGGACTGGGGGGCGCCAGGAGAGCTGCCGCAAACCGGACACTGTAAGCTGCAGTTTGATGGTGGAGACATGGAGCTGCTGGTGGAGGAGAATTTCAACCGGCGTCAGGAGAAGAGTGGAGACGTTGGGAGCGGGAAGCAGAGCGACAAAGGGAGCAGCGAGAAACCCAAAGCTTTGCCAACGTCAGCTGGAGAAGGACCGGGCAGATAAGGACCGGATGAGAAAGGATAAAGGAAACCTGAGGGAGCCGCGGCTGTTGTGAATGGGTTTGAGATGAGTTCTGAGCAGAGGCTCCCTCTGGTGGTTACAAGCGGTGCTAGTGAAGATTGTGAGGACTGGGAATCAGGTGTTACTGACTGGTCTTATATAAGGGAGTCATTTTCCCATCAGGGTTGCCGGTGATCAATTGTTCTGGTCTGAATCCTTCATTCCAGTTTCCCTTGTAGCCTGCTGTGTCGTGTCTGCATCTCCTGCTAACAGATAAGACTTTTTCTTCTTTTGTGTTTGTGCTATATTTTTGCATTTTGTCCTGCACTTCTGTGGGGGCCTTCAGGGTCCCCTCCGGGGGCTTCTGCCCTCTCAGTTTAGTTCAGCCACTGAGTTTTGTTTTTTGCTTTTTCCAGTTTTTTCAGTGGCTGCTGTTTTGATTTTGTTACACCAGAGAACTAATTTAGGTGGTAGAGGTCGTGTGATCTCAGGTGATTTTGAAATTAGTAGAGTTGGTGATTTTCAGGGTTTTCTGGGATTGCAGTAAGTACCCTTCCTATCCTTTTCTATTTAGATAGTTTGGGCCCCAGCGTTTGCTCATACTGTTTTCTTTCTGTGTCAGTATTTCCTCTTGTCTAACCGCCATTACATGTTTGGGGGCTTTCTATTATCTTTGGGGTTCTGCTCCGGGGCAGATAGCTTTCCTATTTCTATCTTTAGGTGTAGTTAGTTTCTCAGGCTGTGACGAGGCGTCTAGGACCAACGTAGGAACGCTCCACGGCTGCCTCTAGTTGTGGTGGTTAGTCAGGGTACTGCAATCTCATAGATTCCAACTGCTCTGGTGTATTGCCTTTTTTACCTGCACTCCTCAGCTACCGAAACATAACACGCGGCGTAAGGGTGCAGTACGGAGCTTTAAATTGAAAGGTGGTTGGGGCTTCATCCAGGAGCCTGGACTTTATTTAGAAGTTTTTGTGACCCGGCGGGACATGGAGACTTACCTCCCAGAAGGACACCCGGGGAGGGACCTGTTGCCAGGAGACTTGGTGACTTACACCCGACACTGGGGTTACAATGGATGGTACGCCCTAAATGTTACCAGGTGCGACCCCTACTCCCCAGAGTGTCAGGAACCTGTGAGACCCTCGGAGCCTTCAGCCTCCCACATCCAGGCCTCTGCAAAAGTGCCCACCCCACGCCGTAAATCTCCCCAGCCTCCCTCAGTGGTCTCCTCAGCAGCCCCAGCTATGGACATGATAAGTATAGCTGGCGCGTACCCGGCGCCTGTTAGGCCCCCTGGGGTTCGTTCAGTCTGGGTCATAGGGTTCCAGACCCGGAGGGAGATGAAAGAGATGGCCACACAGACACAGATAGCGGGTCACGACTTGACTGTACAGGCCACACGACGTCATCAGGTCCTGGTGGTCCTTGGTGCCTCGGATGTTTGGCAAGCATCAGAAGAGTACCAGGTGGTACCTGGAACACCCCTGCCAAAGAATTATAAATAACCTGGACAGCGTCCCTGTATGTAAATAGTTAAATTGTTGATGTACCCGGACGGGTGAATGTTCATAAAAGTTTTTTAATTTAATAAAAAAAAAAAAAACACAGTTTTCATTACTTTTATTACAGTCTCATCCTGCGACGCCATCGATCTCCTGTAAAAAAATGAAAAAAAAAAAAATGTATACCACCTGACCGACGCAGCACAGCTGATTACCTGCTTCCCCGGCGGTGACATCATCGGACTGGTTTACGGCCGGGATTACCCTGCAGTCACTGCAGTTATCTCGAAAAACTGCATGTGACCGCCAGGGAGAAGATAATGGCGGCCATCAAGCAGTCCAGGACGTGACCGCCGGAGATCTTCTGCCAGGCAAGTGCCGCTGACTCCTGACAGACCCGACCGACGGACACTCACAGTGACAGTGACAAATCCGATTCCGGTATTCGATATGACGAAAATATCGGTATTCGGAATCGAAAGGCCGATACAGCTAATATCGGCCGATACCCGATATTTGCAGTATCGTATCGCTCAACACTAAGCAGCACCAATTTTAGAAAAATGACAAGGATGAGCCAGTGACAGACACTCAGCAGAGTACACGCAGCGGTGGTTGAAGTAAAAGGAGCGGGATCTACACTCCTACCAAAAATTTAAACCTCAGACTAGAGTGAACACTGAACACAACTGTTCACTTGCTGTGAAAGACCTTTTTGTGGACTTCTATTATGTTTGCAAGCAATGTATTGTATTTTGATGGAAGAGCGTCACACTAATAGATTTTAGTAAATTTAAAATAGAATAAAGCAGCACCAATTTTAGAAAAATGACAAGGATGAGCCAGTGACAGACACTCAGCAGAGTACACGCAGCGGTGGTTGAAGTAAGTGGAGCGGGATCTACACTCCTACCAAAAATTTAAACCTCAGACTAGAGTGAACACTGAACACAACTGTTCACTTGCTGTGAAAGGCCTTTTTGTGGACTTCTATTATGTTTGCAAGCAATGTATTGTATTTTGATGGAAAAGCGTCACACTAATAGATTTTAGTAAATTTAAAATAGAATAAAGCAGCACCAATTTTAGAAAAATGACAAGGATGAGCCAGTGACAGACACTCAGCAGAGTACACGCAGCGGTGGTTGAAGTAAGTGGAGCGGGATCTACACTCCTACCAAAAATTTAAACCTCAGACTAGAGTGAACACTGAACACAACTGTTCACTTGCTGTGAAAGGCCTTTTTGTGGACTTCTATTATGTTTGCAAGCAATGTATTGTATTTTGATGGAAGAGCGTCACACTAATAGATTTTAGTAAATTTAAAATAGAATAAAGCAGCACCAATTTTAGAAAAATGACAAGGATGAGCCAGTGACAGACACTCAGCAGAGGACACGCAGCGGTGGTTGAAGTAAGTGGAGCGGGATCTACACTCCTACCAAAAATCTAAACCTCAGACTAGAGTGAACACTGAACACAACTGTTCACTTGCCTGTGAAAGGCCTTTTTGTGTGACTTCTATTATGTTTGCAAGCAATGTATTGTATTTTGATGGAAGAGCGTCACACTAATAGATTTTAGTAAATTTAAAATAGAATAAAGCAGCACCAATTTTAGAAAAATGACAAGGATGAGCCAGTGACAGACACTCAGCAGAGTACACGCAGCGGGGGTTGAAGTAAGTGGAGCGGGATCTACACTCCTACCAAAAATTTAAACCTCAGACTAGAGTGAACACTGAACACAACTGTTCACTTGCTGTGAAAGGCCTTTTTGTGGACTTCTATTATGTTTGCAAGCAATGTATTGTATTTTGATGGAAGAGCGTCACACTAATAGATTTAGTAAATTTAAAATAGAATAAAGCAGCACCAATTTTAGAAAAATGACAAGGATGAGCCAGTGACAGACACTCAGCAGAGTACACGCAGCGGTGGTTGAAGTAAGTGGAGCGGGATCTACACTCCTACCAAAAATTTAAACCTCAGACTAGAGTGAACACTGAACACAACTGTTCACATTGCTGTGAAAGGCCTTTTTGTGGACTTCTATTATGTTTGCAAGCAATGTATTGTATTTTGATGGAAGAGCGTCACACTAATAGATTTTAGTAAATTTAAAATAGAATAAAGCAGCACCAATTTTAGAAAAATGACAAGGATGAGCCAGTGACAGACACTCAGCAGAGTACACGCAGCGGTGGTTGAAGTAAGTGGAGCGGGATCTACACTCCTACCAAAAATTAAACCTCAGACTAGAGTGAACACTGAACACAACTGTTCACTTGCTGTGAAAGGCCTTTTGTGGACTTCTATTATGTTTGCAAGCAATGTATTGTATTTTGATGGAAGAGCGTCACACTAATAGATTTTAGTAAATTTAAAATAGAATAAAGCAGCACCAATTTTAGAAAAATGACAAGGATGAGCCAGTGACAGACACTCAGCAGAGTACACGCAGCGGTGGTTGAAGTAAGTGGAGCGGGATCTACACTCCTACCAAAAATTTAAACCTCAGACTAGAGTGAACACTGAACACAACTGTTCACTTGCTGTGAAAGGCCTTTTTGTGGACTTCTATTATGTTTGCAAGCAATGTATTGTATTTTGATGGAAGAGCGTCACACTAATAGATTTTAGTAAATTTAAAATAGAATAAAGCAGCACCAATTTTAGAAAAATGACAAGGATGAGCCAGTGACAGACACTCAGCAGAGTACACGCAGCGGTGGTTGAAGTAAGTGGAGCGGGATCTACACTCCTACCAAAAATTTAAACCTCAGACTAGAGTGAACACTGAACACAACTGTTCACTTGCCGTGAAAGGCCTTTTTGTGGACTTCTATTATGTTTGCAAGCAATGTATTGTATTTTGATGGAAGAGCGTCACACTAATAGATTTTAGTAAATTTAAAATAGAATAAAGCAGCACCAATTTTAGAAAAATGACAAGGATGAGCCAGTGACAGACACTCAGCAGAGTACACGCAGCGGTGGTTGAAGTAAGTGGAGCGGGATCTACACTCCTACCAAAAATTTAAACCTCAGACTAGAGTGAACACTGAACACAACTGTTCACTTGCTGTGAAAGGCCTTTTTGTGGACTTCTATTATGTTTGCAAGCAATGTATTGTATTTTGATGGAAGAGCGTCACACTAATAGATTTTAGTAAATTTAAAATAGAATAAAGCAGCACCAATTTTAGAAAAATGACAAGGATGAGCCAGTGACAGACACTCAGCAGAGTACACGCAGCGGTGGTTGAAGTAAGTGGAGCGGGATCTACACTCCTACCAAAAATTAAACCTCAGACTAGAGTGAACACTGAACACAACTGTTCACTTGCTGTGAAAGGCCTTTTTGTGGACTTCTATTATGTTTGCAAGCAATGTATTGTATTTTGATGGAAGAGCGTCACACAAAATAGATTTTAGTAAATTTAAAAATAGAATAAAGCAGCACCAATTTTAGAAAAATGACAAGGATGAGCCAGTGACAGACACTCAGCAGAGTACACGCAGCGGTGGTTGAAGTAAGTGGAGCGGGATCTACACTCCTACCAAAAATTTAAACCTCAGACTAGAGTGAACACTGAACACAACTGTTCACTTGCTGTGAAAGGCCTTTTTGTGGACTTCTATTATGTTTGCAAGCAATGTATTGTATTTTGATGGAAGAGCGTCACACTAATAGATTTTAGTAAATTTAAAATAGAATAAAGCAGCACCAATTTTAGAAAAATGACAAGGATGAGCCAGTGACAGACACTCAGCAGAGTACACGCAGCGGTGGTTGAAGTAAGTGGAGCGGGATCTACACTCCTACCAAAAATTTAAACCTCAGACTAGAGTGAACACTGAACACAACTGTTCACTTGCTGTGAAAGGCCTTTTTGTGGACTTCTATTATGTTTGCAAGCAATGTATTGTATTTTGATGGAAGAGCGTCACACTAATAGATTTTAGTAAATTTAAATAGAATAAAGCAGCACCAATTTTAGAAAAATGACAAGGATGAGCCAGTGACAGACACTCAGCAGAGTACACGCAGCGGTGGTTGAAGTAAGTGGAGCGGGATCTACACTCCTACCAAAAATTTAAACCTCAGACTAGAGTGAACACTGAACACAACTGTTCACTTGCTGTGAAAGGCCTTTTTGTGGACTTCTATTATGTTTGCAAGCAATGTATTGTATTTTGATGGAAGAGCGTCACACTAATAGATTTTAGTAAATTTAAAATAGAATAAAGCAGCACCAATTTTAGAAAAATGACAAGGATGAGCCAGTGACAGACACTCAGCAGAGTACACGCAGCGGTGGTTGAAGTAAGTGGAGCGGGATCTACACTCCTACCAAAAATTTAAACCTCAGACTAGAGTGAACACTGAACACAACTGTTCACTTGCTGTGAAAGGCCTTTTTGTGGACTTCTATTATGTTTGCAAGCAATGTATTGTATTTTGATGGAAGAGCGTCACACTAATAGATTTTAGTAAATTTAAAATAGAATAAAGCAGCACCAATTTTAGAAAAATGACAAGGATGAGCCAGTGACAGACACTCAGCAGAGTACACGCAGCGGTGGTTGAAGTAAGTGGAGCGGGATCTACACTCCTACCAAAAATTTAAACCTCAGACTAGAGTGAACACTGAACACAACTGTTCACTTGCTGTGAAAGGCCTTTTTGTGGACTTCTATTATGTTTGCAAGCAATGTATTGTATTTTGATGGAAGAGCGTCACACTAATAGATTTTAGTAAATTTAAAATAGAATAAAGCAGCACCAATTTTAGAAAAATGACAAGGATGAGCCAGTGACAGACACTCAGCAGAGTACACGCAGCGGTGGTTGAAGTAAGTGGAGCGGGATCTACACTCCTACCAAAAATTTAAACCTCAGACTAGAGTGAACACTGAACACAACTGTTCACTTGCTGTGAAAGGCCTTTTTGTGGACTTCTATTATGTTTGCAAGCAATGTATTGTATTTTGATGGAAGAGCGTCACACTAATAGATTTTAGTAAATTTAAAATAGAATAAAGCAGCACCAATTTTAGAAAAATGACAAGGATGAGCCAGTGACAGACACTCAGCAGAGTACACGCAGCGGTGGTTGAAGTAAGTGGAGCGGGATCTACACTCCTACCAAAAATTTAAACCTCAGACTAGAGTGAACACTGAACACAACTGTTCACTTGCTGTGAAAGGCCTTTTTGTGGACTTCTATTATGTTTGCAAGCAATGTATTGTATTTTGATGGAAGAGCGTCACACTAATAGATTTTAGTAAATTTAAAATAGAATAAAGCAGCACCAATTTTAGAAAAATGACAAGGATGAGCCAGTGACAGACACTCAGCAGAGTACACGCAGCGGTGGTTGAAGTAAGTGGAGCGGGATCTACACTCCTACCAAAAATTTAAACCTCAGACTAGAGTGAACACTGAACACAACTGTTCACTTGCCGTGAAAGGCCTTTTTGTGGACTTCTATTATGTTTGCAAGCAATGTATTGTATTTTGATGGAAGAGCGTCACACTAATAGATTTTAGTAAATTTAAAATAGAATAAAGCAGCACCAATTTTAGAAAAATGACAAGGATGAGCCAGTGACAGACACTCAGCAGAGTACACGCAGCGGTGGTTTGAAGTAAGTGGAGCGGGATCTACACTCCTACCAAAAATTTAAACCTCAGACTAGAGTGAACACTGAACACAACTGTTCACTTGCTGTGAAAGGCCTTTTTGTGGACTTCTATTATGTTTGCAAGCAATGTATTGTATTTTGATGGAAGAGCGTCACACTAATAGATTTTAGTAAATTTAAAATAGAATAAAGCAGCACCAATTTTAGAAAAATGACAAGGATGAGCCAGTGACAGACACTCAGCAGAGTACACGCAGCGGTGGTTGAAGTAAGTGGAGCGGGATCTACACTCCTACCAAAAATTTAAACCTCAGACTAGAGTGAACACTGAACACAACTGTTCACTTGCTGTGAAAGGCCTTTTTGTGGACTTCTATTATGTTTGCAAGCAATGTATTGTATTTTGATGGAAGAGCGTCACACTAATAGATTTTAGTAAATTTAAAATAGAATAAAGCAGCACCAATTTTAGAAAAATGACAAGGATGAGCCAGTGACAGACACTCAGCAGAGTACACGCAGCGATGTTGAAGTAAGTGGAGCGTGATCTACACTCCTACAAAAAATTAAACCTCAGACTAGAGTGAACACTGAACACAACTGTTCACTTCTGTGAAAGGCCCTTTTGTGACTTCTATATGTTTGCAAGCAATGTATTGTATTTTGATGGAAGAGCGTCACACTATAGATTTTAGTAAATTTTAAAATAGAATAAAGCAGCACACAATTTTAGAAAAATGACAAGGATGAGCCAGTGACAGACCTCAGCAGAGTACACGCAGCATTAGTTGAAGAAGTAATGGAGCGTGATCTCACTCTAAAAAAAAAAAAACTCACAGACTGCAGTGAACACTGAAACACAACTGTTCACTATCTTGAAAGCCTTTTGTACTTCTATATGTTTGCAAGCAATGTATTGTATTCTGATGGAAGCAGTCACACTAATAGATAGTAATTAATAGAATGAGCAGCACATTAGAAAAATGCAAGATGCATGAACACTCACAGAGTACACAGCTGTTGAAGTAACTGAGCGACTGCATAACAAAAAACCTGCAATGAGTGAACACTAACAAACTCACTGCTGAAAGGCCTTTGTGACTCTAGTTTGCAACAATGTATTGAATGATGGAAGAGCGTCACACTATAGATTAAAACAAGAACAAACACACCAATTTGAATGACAAGCATGACCATGACAACACTCAGCAGAGACAACCGCAGGTGAAGCAGGAGCGGTGTACTACCTCCGTACCAAAACATTCTAACCTCAGTACTAGAGTTGACATCTGAATCACACAGTACGCTAATGGCGGCGGCCCTTTTATAGTGCATTCTGACATCATTTCAGCATCAATCACAGCATGCCATTAGTTACATGACCGCAGCAGTACAGGATGTGCCCACACTTCTAGATTCCTCATTGGCTGACTAAAATACATGCCTTCAAAGAATATGGAACTTCCGATTCCGGTATACGATATATGGAAAATATCGGAACCAAGTATCTAAAGTCCGATACAGCGAATATCGGCCGATACACGATACTTGCGGTATCGGAATGCTCAACTCTAATCATGACCAAAAAAATAAAAAGTTATAGCTTGCAGAATAAAGCGATGCAAAAATAATAATTTTTTATATAAAATAGTTTTTATTGTATAAAAGCGCCAAAACATAAAAAAATTATATAAAGAGTTATCGCTGTAATCGTACTGACCCGAAGAATAAAACTGCAGTATCAATTTTACCACACGCGGAATGGTATAAACGTCCCCACCAAAAGAAATTCATGAATTGCTGATTTTTGTTCAATCTAACCTCCCAAAATCGAAATAAAAAGCGATCAAAAAATGCCACGTGCCCAAAAATGGTACCAATAAAAACGTCAACTCATACCCCAAAAAATAAGACCTCACATGACTCTGTGGGCAAAAATATGCAAAAATTATAGCTCTCAAAATGTGGTGATGCAAAAACTATTTTTTGCAATAAAAAGCATCTTTTAGCATAACAGCTGCCAAATATAAAAACCCGCTATATATAGTAAATCAAACCCCCCTTTATAACCTCCTCAGTTAGGGAAAAATAATAAAATAAAAAAAAATGTATTTATTTCCATTTTCCCATTAGGGTTAGGGTTAGGGTTTCGGCTAAAGTTAGGGTTAGATTTGGGGCTAAAGTTAGGATTAGGGTTATGGTTGGGATTAGGGTTAGGGGTGTGTTAGGGTTAGGTTTGTGGTTAGGGTTATGGTTAGGGTACGGCTAGGGTTAGGGTTGTGTTGGGGTAAGGGCTGAAGTTAGAATTGGGGGGTTTCCACTGTTTTGGCACATCAGGGGCTCTCCAAATGTGACATGGCATCTGATCTCAATTGCAGCCAATTCTGCGTTGAAAAAGTCAACAGGTGCTCCTTCCCTTCTGAGCTCTGCCATGCTCCCAAACAGTAGTTTACCCCCACATATGGGGTATCAGCGTATTCAGGACAAATTGCACAATAACTCTTGGGGTCCAATTTCTTCTGTTACCCTTGGGAAAATAAAAAATTGGGGGCGAAAATTTCATTTTTAAAAAAAAAAAGATTTTTTTGTTTTTACGGCTGACTGTTATAAACTTCTGTGAAGCACTTGGGGCTTCATAGCGCTCACCACACATCTAAAGTTCCTTGTGGATTCTATTTTCCAAAATAGGGTCACTTGTGGTTTTTTTTCACTGTTTAGGCACATCAGGGGCTCTCCAAATGCGACATGATGCCCGCAGACCATTCCATCAAAGTCTGCAATCCAAAAAGTCACTACTTTCCTTCCAAGCCTCGACGTGTGCCCATACAGTAGTTTTCTCCCACATATGGGGTATCAGCGTACTCAGGACAAATTGGATAACAACTTTTGGGGTCCAATTTCTCCTGTTACCCTTAGCAAAATAAAAATGGGGTCTAAAAATCATGTTTGTGGAAAAAATATGATTTTTTTTATTTTCATGCGCGGGCATTATAAACTTTAGTGAAACACTTGGGAGTTGAAAGTTCTCACCAGACATCTAGATAAGTTCTTTGAGGGGTCTAGTTTCCAAAATAGTGTCATTTTGGGGAGTTTCCACTGTTTAGGCACATCAGGGGCTCTCCAAACACGACATGGCGTCCAGCCAATTCTGCGTTAAAAAAGTCATACAGCGCTCCTTCTCTTCTGAGCTTTGCTATGCACCCAAACAGTGTTTTACCCCTACATGTGGGGTATCAGCGTACTCAGGACAAATTGCACAATAACTTTTGGGTTCTTGTTACCCTTGGGAAAATAAAAATTGGGGTGAAAAGATCATTTTTGTGGAAAAAATATGATTTTTTAATTTTACGTCTCTACGTTATAAACTTGTGTGAAGCACTTGGGGTTCAAATTGCTCACCACAAATCTAGATAAGTTCCTTAGGGGGTCTAGTTTCCAAAATGGGGTCACTTGTTTCCACTGTTTAAGCACATAGGGGCTCTCCAAATGCAACATGGCGTCCAATCTCAATTCCAGCCAATTTTGGTTGGAAAAAGTCAAATGGCGCTCCTTCAATTCCGAGTTCTGCCGTGCTCCCAAACAGTGGTTCCCCCCCACAAATGGGGAATCAGCGTACTCAGGACAAATTGTTCAACAACTTCTGTGGTCCAATTTCTCCTGTTACCCTTGGGAAAATAAAAAATTGGTGACTAAAATATCATTTTTGTGGGAAAAAATAGGATTTTTATTTTCATGCCGGGGGCATTATAAACTTGTGTGAAGCACTTGGGGGTTAAAAGTGCTCACCACAGATCTAGATAAGTTCCTTAGGGGGTCTAGTTTCCAAAATGGGTTCACTTGTGGGGGGTTTCCACTGTTTAGGCACATCTGAGGCACTGCAAACTGAACATGACACCCATCAACATCTGCATTCCAAAACGTTATTACTTCCTTTCCAAGCCCTGCCGTGCGCCAAAACAGTTCCCCCCCCCACATATGGGGTATCAGCGTACTCAGGACAAATTGGACAAAAACTTTGTGTGGTCCAATTTCCTTGGGAAAAATCAAAAATTTAGGACTAAAAATTTTTTGTGGAAAATTGTTTTTTTTTTCACACCAAGTCATTGTAAACTTTTGTGAAACACTAGGGGTTCAAAGTGCTCACACCAGATCTAGATAAGTTCCATAGGGGGTCTAGTTTCCAAAATGGTGTCACTTGTGGGGGGTTTCCACTGTTTAGGCGCATCAGGGGCTCTCCAAACGCGACATGGCGTCCAATCTCAATTCCAGCCAATTTTGGTTTGAAAAAGTCAAACAGCGCTCCTTCCCTTACGAGCTCTGCCGTGTGCCCAAACAGTGGTTTTCCCCCACATATGGGGTATCGGCGTACTCAGGAGAAATTGCACAACAACTTTATCTGTCCATTTTCTCCTTTTACCCTTGTGAAAATAAAAAAAGTTTGTAAAAGATCATTTTTGTGACTAAAAAGTTAAATGTTAATTTTTTCCTTCCTCGTTGCTTCAGCTCCTGTGAAGCAACTGAAGGGTTAATAAACTTCTTGAATGTGGTTTTGAGTACCTTGAGGGGTGCAGTTCTTAGAATGGTGTCATTTTTGGGTATTTTCTGCCATATAGACCCCTCAAAGTGACTTCAAATGTGAGGTGGTCCCTAAAAAAATGGCTTTGTAAATTTTGTTATAAAAATGAGAAATCGCTGGTCAACTTTTAACCCTTATAATTTCCTAACAAAAAAAAATGTTGGTTCCAAAATTGTGCTGATGTAAAGTAGACATGAGGAAAATGTTATTTATTAACTATTTTGTATGACATATTGCTCTATTTTATGGGAATAAAAATTCAAAGTTTGAAAATTTCAAAATTTTCAAAATTTTTGCCATATTTGCGTTTTTTTCAAAAATAAGCGCAAGTTATATCAAAGAAATTTTACCACTAATGGGAATTACAGTATGTCACGAGAAAATATTCTCAGAATTACGATGATCCATTCAAGCGTTCCAGAGTTATAACTCATAAAGAGACAGTGGTCAGAATTGTAAAAATTGGCCCGGTCATTAACGTGCAAACCACCCTTGGGGGTAAAGGGTTAAAAAGTAATAATGCTATGTGAGTGCCTTTTTAAAAGTACTATGGCAGGATTAATGGGGTCAATACATAATTAAGATAGATTCATATTTAGTGATATATAGTTATATTTTATAGCTACTGTACCAAACTAGCTACAAAGTACTTCGCTTAACCATTTTCTTTACTTTTACATATTTCTATAACTTTAGCGACTTTCTATACAGCAGTGATGGATCTATAAGCTAATTGTATTTCACTGTATTTTGTTGACTTCACAAAGAACGCTATACCGATTTCAATAAGTTCCAATAATACAGGTCTGAAGGGATTTTCAAACTCTCAGTGGTGCTGACATAGCTACAGATAATTAGACAAAAAAAACTACACAGCTGATGATCTGCCCATTCTAATATGTAAATGGAACTGGTTGAATACTTTTGTACTGAGGGCAATATTCTTTATGTTTACAGCTCCGCTAAAGGAGGAGGTTCCCAATGACATTCGAAAGATTTGTTTCGCTGTTTTTTTCTTATTATTTACGGTGTTATAGACTGCTCTGTATGCCAAATATCTTGCCTTCTGAAAGATTTCAGCACTTCCCAATGGACAGCTTGTGTACAATTGCACTCAACCTCACATTTGTAGTATGTAAGGATAATATGTGCTGCCACTCAGGCTTCTGTAAGTTGTAAATGCCAGCATGACAAATAGAAATGCGATCATTGTCTGTTTTGTACTTTATCAAGTCTGACCTCTTCTAGTCTCCCAAGCCTCATCTGCTATCACTTGACAGTCCAATGTCTATTGTTTCTGCAGCCAAAATCTAAAAGCCAGCATAAATGTGAGAAGCCTCTCATCCCTGCTAGAATAGCAGCAGAACTCCGCTAAAACATAAACGAGTCACAGAATATCAGGGAATATAAGAGAAAGCAGCACAGGAGTGAAGAAAGACAACATCTTGCAGATGAACATCAACTGCACAGCAAATGCAGCAGGATATAGAGTGTAGTCCATAGACAAGGCACTGTTCTGTAAGTACTATGATCTATATTTGCATATATTTCAAATAACCCTTGCTACTTAACTGAATGTAAATTACAACTTGAAAACTTGGATTACGTTTACTTATTACCCCACTATATAGACTATGTATGATCCTCTAGATTGTAAACCTTGTGTATATGTGATTATGTACCTTTGTATCCTAAGGGTAGAACTGACTTTTGCTAGATGCCAATCTCCTGTTGGTTGCCATTGGGTTATTTGTTACAACCTTCTTTGTGTGTCACTATGTTATCTCGGTTTTGCATTGTAGCTCACAGGTAAACATACTGTATCTAAACCCAGCCTTGTATTCACAATGTGTTAACAAATTCAGGTCTACCCTTACTGCTGCTATTTATGAGATGTAACGTAGAAGACATGAATTATGTTTTTACATATGGCTCAAATAATGATATTGCTTGCCTATTGCTTTGCTGCTTAAATCTCTCAGTCTTCATACAATTGAAAGTGATTGGAAGGGAGAACATAAAAGCCTGATCATGCATGCCGAGTTCTTTGTTTATTATATTTTACAAATTATGTTACCTACAATAATTTAACTCGATTTATAAACTGGGCTTGTTTGGGCAGAGGTCAAGATGTAGATATCCTTACGTTTGTGCTTTTAGAGAAAAGTGACCAATCCTATGAGCCTATAATTGTGGCACCCAGATAAGTTCTCTTTAGCTGTTGAACTATTAGCAGTGCGTACAGTAGATTAATAATCAGATGTCATTAAATTGTTACACTGGTTGTCTGGAATCATTTTATTTCAAAAGATTACAGATGTAAAAAAATCCCATCTTTCCTGTATCCAGTGCTGCCTCGTACCATTGTCCTGATCTTGTTGATAAGCTGCGGTGATGTCACGTGTTAACATTGCAGCCAATCATAATGCAATGTAGATTGCTTGATGACTTCAATGCTTCAAATTATTTATAATATACACATTCTTTCTCATGTATCAAAATTGTGAAAAGATCTGTATGCTTATATCAACTAATACAGCTCAGCTTTAAATTTTTAAAAAGGGCATCTCATTGCTTAAATACCTTGCAAAAATCTCAGAGCTACCCTGATTCTGCTACTTGTTTTCCTTTTATTCTGCATTTCTCTATTGCAGAGACATTCACATTTATTGATTTGAGATCACAGTAAGTGAAATCTCTGCTTGCAGACCAACTGGGCATTTCTTTAGAGTCTTCTTTGGGGCAAGTGCTTTAAACCTTCCTTAGACTCTACTAATCAGAGTTTTTAGCTGATCTAGCAATCTCAAACATTGCCAAGCTCTGATTGTCAGTGTCTGGGAGGGAGGGGAGAAAGCACATGCTCTTAGAAAAGACTCTGAAGAAATGCCCAGTTGCACTAGAAACAGAGATTTCACATACTGCACTCCAAAAGCAACAAATGTGTATATCACTGCAAAAGAATGACATAACACAACATAGAACATAATGGCAGAATCAGCAGAGCTCGGGATGTTAACAAGATATGTACCTCAATTTTTTTGAGAAAAATACAGGTCTTGTTTAAACTGCTCTGGTAAAATGAAAATTTATTTTTCCACATTCACTATCATGCATGCTTGCGATATTGACACATTTGAAAGATTGGAGTGGTAGATAGATTTTCCTTGATTTTACATTTATGGTCTATTCTTAAGAATTTATTATCTGATCTTTGGAGGTGTTAAGGTCTGTGGAACACACCTAATAGAAATAAATGAGAGGTGCGTTCGCAGCCCGGGGTCCACCGAGCAGGCAGAGCCTGCTGCTAGTAAGATGGTGCTCACTGGCGTATGAGCGCACTCTGTCATTCCACAGAGTCGCAGTCATAGACGCTGTGGCACTATATGGCGGTATGAGCGGACTCTGTTACTCCACAGAGCCGCTGTGATAGAGACTGTGTCCTGTTAACCTCACAGCAGACACAAATAACTGCTGAGCAAATTGCAGTCCGTGGTCATGCAGTCAGAAACGCAGACAACCAACTCCTCACCGGAATAGCTGCTATTCTAGAGGCTTATTTCAGCTGGGCCCTGAAAACGTGCATACAAACTTCTCACCGGAGGTGCCGGTATTCTAGTGGCGGTTTACAGCCGAGCCCTAATCACATGCATACATGACCACACTGGCGCAAAGCAAGTAACAGGATTGATACTAGTGCATGGCCGTGCGGTCATGCAAGCCTTTTATAGCAGCAACAACTACAAGACCTTCCAGAAAGGACCAATGGGAAACTGCTCCAGAACACAAACAGCTTCAGGACCTTCCAGGAGGACCAATGGGAGTCGCTGCTGTAATCGAGCATGTGACCCCTGATCTCCAATGGGAGATCTTGTCAAGGGCATGCTCAGATGGAGAAACAGAGGACTTAGTCCCAGAGCTGCCTGCTCCAGCACTGGTTACAATAGAGGAACCAGGAGAGGCAGAAGCAAGCCTCTGCACAGTATTAAACCGGGCGAGACGCTGGGACCGACGTCTCTGCTGAGCAGGCTCCACTGACCGATGGGGGACCGCAGCGGGAATGGCTCGAGATTCCCCTTGTGCAGCAGTGGGAACTCGATCCCTAACAGGAGGTTCCACCTCTGAGACACTCTACCTATTAGTAAACTGAACAGGTAGCAGAGCTTAGTTGAGTGTTGCCATACTTTTATCGAAGAAAAATTTTGGCATGACAAATGCAGATACTCTACTAATGGAGTGCTCATATTAATAAAAAAAAGAAATTATTGTTTGCAAACATGAGATACAATCTGAAGCAAAATATCTTTTCTATCTACAAAAAAGAGAATAGATCTCCATTTTTTTGGATGAGCTCAATATCGATTAGAGATAGAAGAACTTAACTGATTCTGCTCTGATTGTCTGATAACATAATCAACTCACAAGACATCTGATTTACACATGAATAAAGGAATTAGTATCTCATAAAATCATCGTTATTTTATTGTACACAATAATGTTTCAATGTGTTCCACCAATCTTGTGAGAGAAATTGACATAATAGACATACAAAAAAGTGAACTTGTTGGTACATTAATTATTTGTACTCTTGGCATGTTCATTAAAAAATGTCAGATTATTAAACAATTGTAAAAAACTGTTGATTAATCCACTAAACATTAGTCTACTGGGAAATTATCAAATGTAGAAAGCACAACAAAGATCCCTCTTTAATGCACGCAGGCTTCAAAAAGGTTGGCTTAAGCTGGCCATACGCATTAGATGGCTGTTGATCGAATGATGCTGTAGACTGTGTTCTCTATGAGAATGCTGTCGACTGACACTAGGGGCTTATATCCAGGAGTAGAATGCAAATGGCAATCTAATAGATGAATGTGAAGGTAGTTTATTGGCATAAAATTAGTGCAGGGACATGCAATGTTTCAGCCCCTCCATGGAGTGACTTAATTCCCACAAATCTAGTAAACAGTAGCTTGATATACATACATGCTGTATAAAAAACAAATGAATTGGAATACAATGTATTATGGAAACATAGAAATATGGTATAAATAATAACTATTGTAACTAATTCCACAACTAACAATTGGATCCCAAAACAAAACGGTGGATGGCAAAACCATCCAGTGTAAGAAAGCAAAGTACCTTAGCGCAAAAGGAATGGGGGAGAACACAAGAAGAAGAAACTTCACCCAGGCAGTGGGAGTAAAATGGATTTTTATTAATTACATATATATAAAAAAATATTTGCACAAGCATCAATAAGCATAAAAAGGAACCTGGTCCCATATAATCTAATACCTTGGTATTTAGTAAATCAGGTAATTTATTCCAGCAAAAAAATATGTAAAAAGGAAAATGTGATGATACAAATGTGTATATGATAATGCCTGACAACACTGGAATAGATAGTGATCGATGAAAAAAAGTATAATAGAGTGCAACCAAGCACAATAATGCCCCCAATGTGCAAAAAATTATTACACAATCAAGCAAGAGTGATTACCCTATATGATATTAATATCCATAATAAACAAAGTGCCAAAAGCCATATAATACTAAAAAATATATATGATATGTGATAAAAAATAATAAATAATAACATCCAGTGTTGCCAGCACAAACATACACCGCTATGATATAATGAATACTACCACCACTTCATACAATGACTATCAAATATCCATGTCGGTGTCCTATTTAAGCTCTGACATTGCCAGTATTTGTTATCCCCCTGACGAAGGAATAACCTTTTCCGAAACGCGCGTCGGGGCGCGTTCTAGGCAGCCTGGTCTCCATTATCTCCCACGGTATTTTCAGGTAGTACTTTTATGGATGTTTGATAGTCATTGTATGAAGTGGTGGTAGTATTCATTATATCATAGCGGTGTATATTTGTGCTGGCAACACTGGATGTTATTTTTTATCACATATCATATATATTTTTCAGTATTATATGGCTTTTGGCACTTTGTTTATTATGGATATTTGATAGTCATTGTATGAAGTGGTGGTAGTATTCATTATATCATAGCGGTGTATATTTGTGCTGGCAACACTGGATGTTATTATTTATTATTTTTTATCACATATCATATATATTTTTTAGTATTATATGGCTTTTGGCACTTTGTTTATTATGGATATTATATATCATATAGGGTAATCACTCTTGCTTGATTGTGTAATAATTTTTTGCACATTGGGGGCATTATTGTGCTTGGTTGCACTCTATTATACTTTTTTTCATTCATCACTATCTATTCCAGTGTTGTCAGGCATTATCATATACACATTTGTATCATCACATTTTCCTTTTTACATATTTTTTTGCTGGAATAAATTACCTGATTTACTAAATACCAAGGTATTAGATTATATGGGACCAGGTTCCTTTTTATGCTTATTGATGCTTGTGCAAATATTTTTTTATATATATGTAATTAATAAAAATCCATTTTACTCCCACTGCCTGGGTGAAGTTTCTTCTTCTTGTGTTCTCCCCCATTCCTTTTGCGCTAAGGTACTTTGCTTTCATACATGCTGTATACAATAAACAAATTATTAAGAGAGTTTGTGGTTAAATTAAATCCCTTTTCACTAGGTTTGTGTGCATGTAAATTGCTCCCTTAAGGGGCTGAAACTTTACATGGTTCTGTAAAGATTTTTAAGAAATAAACCACCATTACATCTATTAGAGTGTTGCTTTTATTTTTTTTGTTTGTTTTTGGCTTCTCAATTTCAGTAAAAGCGAGAGAAATGAAATATATATTTGTGAGGTGGAATTATCGCTAACAAATAGTTCATTCTTTCTTTAGAATACATTTGGTCAACTGAGGCCAACATTGCTGTTACCAACAGTAGAACTGCTCCAAAATGAAATGGGCTTATAAATATCTTTGAAAATATAAGGGTATATTAGTAATCTTGAAAATAGATTAATAAATTTAAGATTTTCCATCTGTTATTTATGATTTTGGTTGCACAGTACAACGTGCGTGATTCTAGGCCTAGTAATCTCCTTGGAAGACACACACAACATAATGACATCTGATGCACTGGCCTATTGCATAGTGACATCAGAGGCTTAGTCGGTTGCAGAAGCCCTGGTATAGAGTGAAGCAGGCAGAACTAGATAAATGAAAAGTGTGAAAATGAAAGGATAAGAAGAGATGTGGAGGGCTGGACAGTAGGCTGTGGGAGTGGTGAGATAGGCAAGTGTCAATAAGAGTATTATTTAGTTTTTAAATATTCTTCAGTAGAATTGAGCAGCTCTGATGAGATTTGAATTTGCTAAATAACTCATATTTTAAAGGAAATTTATTCTCTGCAAATTGAATATCTACTAAAATGCTCTGGGTTCTGGAGAGATAATAAAAATAGTAGAGAAATAATAAATGTAATATGTAGAAAAAAGATAACCACTCACCTTTCTGGGCATCTCCAATGCTTACTGTTCCCCATACTAAAATATTTAGAATTGAGAGTCCTCAGTGGTTGATACCTTTTAATGGCTAACTGAAAAGATGGTAACAATTTGCAAGCTTTCGAGACTACTCAGGTCTCTTCATCAGGCAAAGACTAATACAACATCTGAAGAATCACATATTTATACACAACAGGACACAGGAATAGTGCAATAGATAAGACAAGTGACGTAAAGTAGAACTATCAATATGGGAGAGGGATGAACAGTTGTGGCAATAAATATTGGACCAGTTCATAGCTAAGGAGTGTGAAAGTTTTATTGCCCTCTGATTGGGGTCTGGTAATGTTTTGTGATGCTCCCACAGGGTCTTAGGAGCAAATTCCTTAATTGATGTAAAAAGCCATAAATCCATGCGATACGTTCATTCCAGCATTGAGAGTGTCAAAGGTTATCATCAGTTTGTATTCACAAACTCTCCAGTGTCTCTGAGATGTGAAATTACCTTTCAATACAAGTAATTTCATGTCCATCATGCTATGACCGGGGATTCAAAAATGTTTGGCCGCAGGTAGATCCATTCTCTTTTCTCTTATTGTGTGGCAATGAGAATTCATCCTTGTTCTCAGTTTTTGCCCTGTCTCCCCCACATACAGACCCCCAGTTGGACATTTAGTACATGTAATTAGGTACACCACATTAGATGTGATGCAGCTAGAGTTGAGCGATACTTTCCGATATCCTAAAGTATCGGAATCGGAATGGTATCGCCGATATCACTAAAATATCGGCGATACCCGATACCGATACCGGAAGTCCCATGTAAGTCTATGGGAACAAAATATCGCAACTAAAAAAACCCCATTCTTTCCTTGTAAACACTAAATATACACACATAGAATACATATATATATATAATATACATGTCATTGTGACATATATATATACATATATGTATAGTTTATACACTTCTACATAGTAAAATATCCTCTGATTCAATTGCCCGGTAAAGCCGGCTTCAGTGAAAAGACAGAAGCACCCGACATGAAATGACACTTGGTGTACATAGGGTTAACCATGTCTTTTCATGTCGTTTGCTATCTGATTTGCACAAACAATTAAATCAGTCTGTGTGCAAAATTTCACACCTGTAGGGGTTAATTAAAGGTGTAAATTCGTTGTAAAAAAACCGGACTTTTTTGCTACGAATTTACACCTTTAATTAACCCCTACAGGTGTGAAATTTTGCACACATAGTCTGATTTAATTGTTTGTGCAAATTAGATAGCAAAGGACATGAAAAGACATGGTTAACCCTATGTACACCAAGTGTCATTTCATGTCGGGTCATAGGTCATAGGTGTTCGGTCTGGATGCCGAACTTTACTGTTCGGGTTCGCCCATCTCTACTTGCAAAATCACCAATCTATAGCACTAGCTTCTCCAAGAGCAGTTCTCCTAATCACAGCTCTGACTATCCTGAGCTATGTGCTTGTTCAAGTGCCATTATCTCTATATGTACCGTAAATACAGTGATAGCAGTGTACATTATAAAAGAAATCACTAATAGCTGAATGTGTTACAGCAGAACTTTATAGTTCTACTAATACTATAACTCAGCCTATCCTATCAGAAACAAAGAAGTAAAGAGCAACATAGCTCTGACCTGCTCCAGAGACAAATTGAGAATATTTCTTTAATTGTAACCACAACAATACCAGCACATTAAAAAGTTGTTGTTGTCCAATGTCCATATAGTACTATATTATGCTAAACAGTGGCCAGAGACCGCCATACCATGCCACAATAGTCCCATAGTTTGTTTTCATAGGACAGTGCGATTCTGTGCCTGCACACAGCCATATACTTTGCATAAAGTACCATATTCTACCTGCAAAGAACCAAATTGTGTGTTTGCAGTCCTACAATGAGCCTATATTGCACCCAATAAACTACACATTAGACCCAAATTAGAGTAATACTTGCCCATGTACATAGATGCCAGAGAGAACCACGTTTGTAAGTTACTGTGTATAACAACGCACATTATTCCATATTGTGCCCTGTTTGATTGATCCGATTCCTAACTGAAGGTGGTTTTCCAATCCTTAAAGAAAACTTCAAACTTGCTCCAAATAGTAAAACATAATCTAATATATTCATGTTTTACCCTTACCCCTCCTGTGCTGCTGGCCACAGGACCAACCGTGTGTTGCTTTCCATTGCGCTTGACAGCAGTGATTGGCTGCCTGAGTGACATGGCATTCAATCGACCTCAAAGCATGGTTAACAACTCCTGAAGGTTCTCAGCTCCCAAAACTTTCATGAATGGGCTAATCTCTAAATCCCACCCTTGCCCACTCAAATTGTATAAAATATAGACATGCGGACCCTCGATTTTACCTGATCCGTAGACCATATTGTTTTATATCCATTCAGGAGTTAGGAACACTCTGGCACAACAAGATACTTCTCTTTTATATCCTAAATATGCATGCATGCTAATATTCTGTTACTTTTGATGATGCCAAACCCTATATAGATTTGTATAATCATTGGGTCACATGGCAAAACAAAAATAGGGACAAAGTCAAGTTTGACACCAAATCAGACAAATTCACATTTAGGAGAATCAAAGAACAATCAGACTAATGATCTGTTGATACTGGGTACACCTTTAGAATACATATAGCCAGTGGCACAACATAAATCTTTTACACGTCAATGCAAAGTCAATAACATGACCCTCTATAATTGAAAATAAAAATAGTTTGCGCACATAAAAACTACAAGACACAAAAGGATCTGTAGAAAAATAGGAATATGCATGTGTCAAATGGAAAACAATACATAAATTCAGACGCACTCTGTAGAACAGTTTGAGATGCAGATGTAATAATACAGTAATAAATAAATATTGCACTAAGACCCGTGAGAAAAAGGTGATGAGAAAAGCCTGTAGTCTATTATGTAGTAAACCCCAAACCAAAGGACTAAATAGTCATAATACGCATAAGGTATTTATTCATATGGGTATTAATATGGACAAACCCTGAAAAAGTAAAAGAGGTCCTCTTTTAACGATGGAGCAGAAAAACGCTGCAGAAATCCTAAAAAACCTTTTATGCAGAAAGGTCAGAAGAAATTGACACTGTCCCGCCGGTGACAGCTCAGATGAATGAGTATTAGTGGTGCACTGTGGAGAAAATAGTCCTGTTTGCACAGGTTTTACCTGACAACCCCGATGGGTCACTTGCAATAGAAAGTCAAATTTCAGCCTCCTCTGGCCTGCTGACAACCCCGATGGGTCACTTGCAGTAGAAAGTCCGACTTCAGCCTCCTATGGCCCGCAGACGAAACTTACATCCGTTGATGAAAGCCGGTGATCTCTGGCCTCCGTGGCCAGATCAGGAACGCCGGCTGATGATGTTGAATCCTCACTAGGAAGAAGGATGTGGGCAGGACCTGTTGGTAAACTAGCCTGCCTCAAGCACAGTAGTACACAAAATCGCAATATCTAACTGTCCCTCAGAGTGAGCAGAGTAGCGTTCTGTCCCTAACTGAGTTCACAGCACAGTGACGCTAAAATGGCTGCGGCGCCTTTTATAGTGCATTCTGACATCATTTCAGCAGCCAATCACAGCCATGCCATTAGTTAAGATGACCGCAGCATTACAGGATGTGCCCACACTTCATAAGATTCATCATTGGCTGACTAACATCACATTGCCTCTCAAAGAATTATGGGAACTTCCGATTCCGGTATACGATATTGAAAAAGTATCGGAATTAAGTATCGGAATTCCGATAACGCGAATATCGGCCGATACCCGATACTTGCGGTATCGGAATGCTCAACACTAGATGCAGCTCAAAGTTCCTGGGATCTTGTAGTCCTGATGTGAGTTGGGGATCTTTATTTTGTCCGTGGTCATTATAAATGGAAAGGTTTTACATTTTTCTGGTTGCAAGGAAAGGTACCTGCAGCTGTTGGAGAGGACAGGGAGCTTATGACAATGATGCTTCTTAGATTTGGGGGCTGCCTAAAACACAGTAGTGGGGGGTCTGGAATTATGGATTGTAATCGGGCATCTTTTTGTAGTAAATGTTGTAATTTCCGTGCAGCTCCCCTTAGCACATCCAGATTTGGATTGTAGGTGACTACTAGAGGCACCCGGTTATTTTCTTCTTAAGATTTGTAATGTAGCAGGTGATTCCTTGATATTCTGGTGGCTCCTGTAATTTGGTTTTCAATTGTTCTTGGATGGTAGCCCTGATTTAACCCCTTTATTCCATCTGACGTACTATTCCGTCCATGTGACCCTGGACCTAATTCCCATGGATGGAATAGTAATTCATAGGCGATCAGCTGTTTATCACAGCTGACACGCAGCACTATGTGTCAGGAGCGGTCACGGACTGCTCCCGGCACATTAACCCCTGGCACACCACGATCAAACATGATTGCGGTGTACCGGGGGCACAGAGGAGGATCGCGCAGGGAGGGGGCTCCCTGCGCGCTCCCCTGAGACCCTCAGAGCAGCGCGATGTGTCGCGCAGTTCCGAGGGTCCGTCCTCCCTCCAGGTCCCCGGATTCAAGATGGCACCGGGGTCCTGCAGGGAGGCGGCTTCCTCAGCGCCTGCTGAGAGCAGGAGCTGAGGAAGCCTACAGCGATGCCAGAGCGATCGCTGGTGTGACAGAGTGCTGTGCACACTGTCACACCAGCGATCTGATAAAATACAGTGATGTCCCACCCTGGGACAAAGTAAAAAAGTAAAAAAAATAAAAAGTGGTAAAAAAAAATCATAAAAAAAAAAATATTCCCCAATAAATTCATTTCTTCCTGTAAATAAAAAAAATAAAACAATAAAAGTACACATATTTGGTATCGCCGCGTCCGAAACGACCCCCCCTATAAAACTATCCTACTAGTTAACCCCTTTAGTGAACCCCTTAAAAAAAAAAAAAAATAAGCAAAAAATCAATGCTTTATCATCATTCCGCCGAACAAAAAGTGGAATAACACGCGATCAAAAAGACCGATATAAATAAACATGGTACCGCTGAAAACATCATCTTGTCCCGCAAAAAACGAGCCATCATACAGCATCATCAGCGAAAAAATAAAAAAATTATAGCTCGCAGAATAAAGCGATGAAAATAATAATTTTTTATATAAAATTGTTTTTATTCTATAAAAGCGCCAAAACATAAAAAAATGATATAAATGAGGTATCGCCGTAATCGTACTGACCCGAACAATAAAACTGCTTTATCAATTTTACCACACGCGGAACGGTATAAACGCCTCCCCCAAAAGAAATTCATGAATTGCTGATTTTTGTTCATTCTAACCTCCCAAAAATCGAAATAAAAAGCGATCAAAAATTTCACGTGGTCATAAATGGTACCAATAAAAACGTCAACTCGTCCTGCAAAAAATAAGACCTCACATGACTCTGTGGGCCAAAATATGCAAAAATTATAGCTCTCAAAATGTGATGATGCAAAAAACTACTTTTTGCAATAAAAAGCGTCTTTTAGCGTGACAGCTGCCAATCATAAAAACCCGCTATAAATAGTAAATCAAACCCCCCTTTATTACCCCCTTAGTTAGGGAAAAAGATTAAAATTAAAAAAAATGTATTTATTTCCATTTTCCCATTAGGGTTAGGGTTAGGGTTGCGGCTAAAGTTAGGGTTAGGGTTGGCGCTAACTTTAAGATTAGGGTTAGGGTTGGGATTAGAGTTAGGGGTGTGTTAGGGTTAGGTTTGTGGTTAGGGTTGGGACTAGGGTTAGGGGTATGTTGGGGTTAGGGTTGGAGTTAGAATTGGGGTTTTCTACTGTTTAGGCACATCAGGGGCTCTCCAAATGTGACATGGCGTCTGATCTCAATTCCAGCCAATTCTGCGTTAAAAAAGTCAAACGGTGCTCCTTCACTTCTGAGCTCTGCCTTGCGCCAAAACAGTAGTTTACCCCCGCATATGGAGTATCAGCGTACTCTGGACCATAAGAGTTATTGTGCAATTTGTCCTATTTCTTCTGTTACCCTTGGGAAAATAAAAAACTGGGGGCGACAAAATCATTTTTGTAAAAAAAAAATGATTTTTTTGTTTTTACGGCTGTATGTTATAAAACTTCTGTGAAGCACTTGGGGCTTCATAGCGCTCACCACACTTCTAGATAAGTTCCTTGTGGGGTCTATTTTCCAAAATGGGGTCACTTGTGGTGGGTTTCCATTGTTTAGGCGCATCAGGGGCTCTCCAAATGCGACATGACGCCCCCAGACCATTCCATCAAAGTCTGCAATCCAAAACGTCACTACTTCCCTTCCGAGCCCAGACGTGCACCCATACAGTCGTTTTCTCACACATGTTGGGTATCAGCGTACTCAGGACAAATTGGACAACAAATTTTGGGGTCCAATTTCTCCTGTTACCCTTGTGAAAATAAAATATTGGGGGCGAAAAAATCATTTTTGTAAAAAAAAAAGGATTTTTTATTTTTATGGCTGTACGTTATAAACTTCTGTGAAGCACTTCGGGGTTCAAAGTGCTCATCACACATCTAGATAAGTTCCTTGTGGGGTCTATTTTCCAAATGGGGTCACTTGTGGGGGGTTTCCACTGTTTAGGCGCAACAGGGACTCTCCAAATGCGACATGACGCCCCCAGACCATTCCATCAAAGTCTGCAATCCAAAACGTCACTACTTCCCTTCTGAGCCCCGACGTGCGCCCATACAGTAGTTTACTCCCACATATTGGGTATCAGCTTACTCAGGACAAATTGGACAACAACTTTTGGGGTCCAATTTCTCCTGTTACCCTTGTGAAAATAAAATATTGGGGGCGAAAAAATCATTTTTGTAAAAAAAAAAAAATGATTTTTTATTTTACGGTTGTACGTTATAAACTTCTGTGAAGCACTTTGGGGTTCAAAGTGCTCACCACACATCTAGATAAGTTCCTTGAGGGGTCTAGTTTCCAAAATGGTGTCATTTGTGGGGGTTTCCACTGTTTAGGCAGATCAGGAGCTCTGCAAACATGACATGGCATCCATCCAATTCTGCGTTGAAAAAGTCAAACGGCGCTCCTTCCCTTCCAAACTCTGCCATGCACCCAAACAGTGGTTTACCCCCACATATGGGGTATCAGCGTACTCAGGAAAAATTGCACAATAACTTTTGGAGTCTTGTTACCCTTGGAAAAATAAAAATTGGGGTGAAAATATCAATTTTGTGGAAAAAAATATGATTTTTTAATTTTACGGCTCTACGTTATAAACTTGTGTGAAGCACTTGGTGGTTCAAATTGCTCACCAAAGATCTAGATAAGTTCCTTAGGGGGTCTAGTTTCCAAAATGGGGTCACTTGTGGGGGGTTTCCACTGTTTATGCACATCAGGGGCTCTCCAAATGCTACATGGCATCCAATCTCAATTCCAGCCAATTTTGGTTGGAAAAAGTCAAATGGTGCTCCTTCCATTCCGAGCTCTGCCATGCGCCCAAACAGTGGTTCCCCCCACATATCAGCGTACTCAGGACAAATTTGACAACAACTTTTGTGGTCCAATTTCTCCTGTTACCTATGGGAAAATAAAAAATTAGTGACTAAAAATAATTTTTGTGGGAAAAAAATAGGATTTTTTATTTTCATGCCCGGGCATTATAAACTTGTGTGAAGTTCAAAATGCTCACCAAAGATCTAGATAAGTTCCTTAGGGGGTCTAGCTTCCAAAATGGGGTCACTTGGGGTTTCCACTGTTTAGACTCATCTGGGGCACTACAAACGGAACATGACCCCCATCAATGTCTGCATTCCAAAACGTTACTGCTTCCTTTCCAAGCCCTGACGTGCGCCCAAACAGTTTCCCCCCCCACATATGGGGTATCAGCGTACTCAGGACAAATTGGACAACAACTTTTGGGGTCCAATTTCCTTGGGAAAAATCAAAAATTTGGGACTAAAAAATCATTTTTGTGGAAAATTGTTTTTTTTTTTTTCACACCCAGGCATTATAAACTTTTGTGAAACACTTTGGGGTTCAAAGTGCTCACAACAGATCTAGATAAGTTCCTTAGGGGGTCTAGTTTCCAAAATGGTGTCACTTGTGGGGATTTCCACTGTTTAGGCGCATCAGGGGCTCTCCAAACACGACATGGCGTCCAATCTCAACTCCAGCTAATTTTAGTTTGAAAAAGTCAAACGGCGCTCCTTCCCTTACGAGCTCTGCCGTGCGCCCAAACAGTGGTTTTCCCCCACATATAGGGTATTGGCATACTCGGGAGAAATTGCACAACAACTTTATCTGCCAATTTTCTCCTTTTACCCTTGTGAAAATAAAAAAAAGTTTGTAAAAGATCATTTTTGTGGCTAAAAAGTTAAATATTAATTTTTTCCTTCCACGTTGATTCAGCTCCTGTGAAGCACCTGAAGGGTTATTAAACTTCTTGAATGTGGTTTTGAGTACCTTGAGGGGTGCAGTTTTTAGAATGGTGTCACTTTTGGGTATTTTCTCCTATACAGACCTGTCAAAGTGACTTCAAATGTGAGGTGGTCCCTAAAAAAATGGCTTTGTAAATTTTGTTGTAAAAATGAGAAATCACTGGTCAACTTTTAACCCTTATAATTTCCTAACAAAAAAAAATTTTGGTTCCAAAATTGTACTGATGTAAAGTAGACATGTGGGAAATGTTATTTCTTAACTATTTTGTGTGACAAATTTCTCTGTTGTAAGGGAAAAAAAATTAAAAGTTTGAAAATTGAAAAATTTTCAAAATTTTCGCCATATTTGCATTTTTTTCAAAAATAAACGCAAGGTATATCGAAGAAATTTTACCACTAACGTGAAGTACAATATGTCACGAGAAAACAATCTCAGAATCGCGAAGATCCGTTGAAGCGTTTTAGAGTTATAACCTCATAAAGTGACAGTGGTCAGAATTGTAAAAATTGGCCCGGTCATTAACGTGCAAACCACCCTTGGGTGTGAAGGGGTTAAAAAGGTCTTTCTGAGGAGACCAAGGTGTTCATTCTCTGTCCATGGGGTTGGAACATATACGGTTGTATCTGATGGCTTGGCTGTAGATAATAGAGTTTTTTATGTGTTTTGGATGGAAACTGTCCCATTTAAGGTATGTTGGAAGGTCGATTGTCTTCTGATACAGGGATGTCTCTATTTCATTGTTCTTTAGCTTAATGATGGTGTCCAAAAAGTTAATTTCAGTGCTGGAGTAGTTGAGTGTTAAGTTGATGGGGGGATGAAATTGGTTGAGCTGTTCGTGGAACGTCTTTAGCTGTTCCACAGACTCTGTCCAGATGATTAAAATGTTCCCCATACTGTCTTTCTTTACGCTGTTGTGTGCTGAAACCCTAAACAACTTTACAGTAGTCCAGGTCTTATGACATTGTGACTTATGACGTGAATGTGCAGGAAAGTCCAGGGCCTAGTCAAAGCCAGAAGTCTTGACCATATGGGGTACAGTGAGTAGCAAAAGTTGCTAGAGAAGTGAGCTGTAAAGTAAGCATCAGTTTTATTTTGTTTTTTAAAGTTTTACTAACACTCTTATGTCATCGAAATGGGGACAATTATTATCATTATTATTATTATTATTATACAATTAAAATAAAGTTTCTTTTCTACTCAATTATTTTGCCGAGGTCTAGATTCATATTAAATAACTTTTCTGCAAATCAAATTTCCTTGTCAAATTTACGTGATCTGCTGATTCGTTGCAAATTTAATCATTTTGAGTCTCTTTCTAACAGTCTAAAATCCTGTTGTGCCAATTCCTCCTGATAAAACCTGACAGTCTTCTCCTTCCTGGAGGTGACTTGGTGGTATCCCTTTATACTACTATGGTGTAGATTTATCGATGATGTGTTTGTATTGTGGACAGGGACCATGGAGGAGTTTCATCATTTTATCAAATGTCTTAATGTAAATGAGATCAATATGAGATTCACCTATGAGATCAGTGAGGAAACCATTACCTTTCTTGATCTCCAGTTCTCTAAGAACAGAGAGGGGGGTGTTACCACCAAGACCCACAGGAAGCCCACGTCCACCAATAGTCTCCTCAGATGATATAGCCATCATCCTGAATCGTTATAATAACTATCTTTGGATAAGAATGCATGTGCTGAGTATTTCTGCATCTAGATGTATTGCTCCGGCTATCTAATTAATACAAGTGCGCATCTAATGGGGATGTATAGCCATATCTTTATTGAGACCTTCAGGTGGTTCTTCTTGATGAAATAATAGCCATGTGCCAATATCTCTGTAAAAGTAATCGCTTGCGATAAGCTGTGGATCGCTCTGGTAATTATCTATACAATGGGACGCATGTGCAGTGTGTCTATTCTTAGTCTATTGACTTGTACCTACTGCGCAGATGCGGTGTGGTCCTACTGAGCTACCGTAGCTACCAACGTGCACGCAGCGTTTACCCTCAGACGCGGGCTCTATCTGACTGTGTGGGAGTCTGCGCAGTTTAGTTCTGCAGACAGAAGACCTAACACACAATCGCTGAATCTTTAGTTTCGTTTACTCCATGCAACCACTGGAGGTATGCCGAGAACATGCTATAAATGGGGGATGGTTGCTATATAGCAGTTGCAGCCTCATCTTTTCTGCCACAATATCATTTGTCTCTCCTGAGGAACCCTATCAAAAAGAGAAATAAGGGGGAAACGCGTTGAGAGTAATAGAGAATTGGAACCTGACCTGTGAGATGAAGCCTGATGGTATCTTGGTCATTTTGATGCAGTGGTATCTCAGATGAGTATAGTGGCCGTATATTTAAATGCTTACACATTGTTATATCGTGACATACTTGAGCCAAATATCTCTATGGTGATATGAGAGCACTGCATACCATTTCTTTGTATTTTTTATGTGATGATTTATATTGCATCTTCATATTTTGGTGATAACATAGCATCTGTTATTTAATAGCTGCTTTGTGACGGACTGTTTATTATAAGGGCTGCATCACTGCAGTAGGTGTTGATTGAAAAAATGGAGCTATGTGATGACTGAACTATATCTTTCTTCACATCTTTTTTCATATATATTGCATACCCTCCTACCCATATTCATGAAGAACTGATGTAACACAATTGGACAAGAACAGGCCATCTGGCTTTCTGTTTCTAACTATCGTGCTTTATAGTATTTAATAGGAGAGGAGGGTGAGCCATCGTACGAGCGGGGGCGCCATTCTCGTTTATCTTAGGGTGCCAACCTCAGCATCTAGGTAGGTGTTCAGTCAGTTATTTAAATATAGGGGCAGCGCACCTTTCTGCACTTTACGGTTGTTTGTGTTTGATATTAGGGTGCACCTTATTTAGTCACGTTACCCTTACCTGATGAGGTTTTTCTGATGTTTCACAATATCAATGTGTCAGAGTAGGACTAATATTTCGTCATGATACGTTAGCTCTGGGCTAATGTTTACAAAAATACTTGATTAACACAGCAGCCCCTACCTATTCTGTTTTAGCAACTTTTTCTATGGAAGTTTTAGATTATTATCATTAAAAGTTAATTTTTAATCTAGGTTTTCTAGTAACAAAAAAAAAATAACGGCACAGACTGGATCGCAGCAAATGCAATAGAGGCACAGACTGGATCGCAGAAAAATAAAAGATCAATAACGGTACAGACTGGATTGCAGTAAACGCAATAGTGGCACAGACTGGATCGCAGTAGCTGCAAAGAAGGCTAGCAGGACGCACTGGAACGATGCTGGAGATTTGAATGAACCGCTTCCACTCGAGAGCAATGGAAAGGAGCGCTAATACGTCGTCTTTTATGACGCGGTCATCCAATCACAAAGAGAGAGAGCTGTGACATAATCAGTCATGACATATAGTGAACACCAATCTGTGCTGAGGGGTGTGGAAAAGGTTGCGCTCAATCACGCCTATCGAGGTCGTGATCTTTGAAAATACATGCTGTGTGGCACGTCCTAACGACTGCCAAAGTCGTTATACAGATCGCTGATCGCTGATGCGTCGTTAATGAGATCGTCCTGTTTGGAAGCTACTAGCGACCTTAAAGCGATCACACCAACGATCTCGTTAGCTTGCGTCGTTGTCGTGATCGCTAGTGTGATCGCTTAGTGTGGCAGTACCTTAAGTTCTTCTGTTTGCCCTAGTAATATACCTTGAGTGTAAATTGTTCTGACAGTCTTCTCCTCTAAAATGTAAAGTGCTGCAGAATATGTTGGCGCTATAGAAATAAAATTATTATTTTTATTCTTTGTTTTCTCCATCCGTAGGCAAGGAAAGATGCTACTGATTGTTAGTGATAGGGTGTCATGAATTTATTTTAGCTGCAGATATGAGTTTAACTAAACTGACTATACCCAACTCTTTATCCATACTGCTAGATTTTGCATATGATACATGCCAGACCTTGCAGTTTGATTTATCTTTGTTAGCACAATCTGAAGCAAGAGGGAAGAGAGCATCATTGAGGACATTGGATGCTTGGGTTGGCAGAAAGTTTAATTTGTTTATCACAATTTACCGTATATACTCATGTATAAGCCAACCCGTGTATAAGCCGACCCCCCTAATTTTGCCACAAAAAACTTGGTAAACTTATTGACTCGCGTATAAGCCCGGTGTATAAGTTGCCGTCCTGCTCTGTGCTCCCCCATCCAGCTCTGTGTGCCCCCATTCTCCTCTGTGCTCCCCTCCTCCTGCTCCATTATCCTGTCCTGCTCGTGCTTTCCATCCTCCCCCGTCCTGCTCCGTGCTCCCCCATCCAGCTCTGCACTCCCCCATTCTCCTCTGTGCCCACCCCATCCTGCTCCGTGCTCTCCATCCTCCCCCCGTCCTGCTCCGTGCTCTCCGTCCTCCCCCCCGTTCTGCTCCGTGCTCTCCGTCCTCCCCTGTTCTGCTCCGTGCTCTCCGTCCTCCCCCCGTTCTGCTCCGTGCTCTCCGTCCTCCCCCCGTTCTGCTCCGTGCTCTCCGTACTCCCCCGTCCTGCTCTGTGCTCTCCATCCTCCCCCTGTTCTGCTCCGTGCTCTCCGTCCTCCCCCCGTTCTGCTCCGTGCTCTCCGTCCTCCCCCCGTTCTGCTCCGTGCTCTCCGTACTCCCCCCGTCCTGCTCTGTGCTCTCCATCCTCCCCGTTCTGCTCAGTGCTCTCCGTCCTCCCCCCGTTCTGCTCCGTGCTCTTCGTCCTCCCCCCGTACTGCTCCATGCTCCTTGTCCTCCTCCATGCTCCCCCCATCCTCCTCCATCATACTCACCCTCCCCATGCCATCGCTGAACGTCCCAGCCGGCAATCCTGCATTCTCCCCGGCTTCCTGCAGCTCTCCCCGGCTTCCTGCAGCTCTCCAGCGCTGAGCGGTGATGTAATACCGCTCATTAAGGCCATGAATATGGAGGCCACGCCCATGGGAGCGGCGTCGCGTCCATATTACATGACCTTAATGATGGGTATTACGTCACCGCTCAGCGCTGGAGAGCTGCAGGAAGCCGGAGAGAGCTGCAGGAAGCCGGGGAGAACGCAGGATTGCAGGGACGTTCAGCGATGGCACAGGGAGGGTGAGTATGATGTCCCAGCCTCCGGCTCCTGCCGCCGCATCCCCTCCCCCGCTGGTTTCTGCCCTATGACTCGTGTATAAGCCGAGGGGGCATTTTCAGCACAAAAAAAGGTGCTGAAAATCTCGGCTTATACATGAGTATATACGGTACTTATTAATCATGAATAGAGATGAGTGAAAATTTCAATGCTCGTTTCGGATTACGATCGCCGAATTTGCAAAATTCAACCATTTTTCCATCTAATATTCCTCGAACATAGCCAAACACCATTAAAGTCAATGGCAGGCAAAAGCAAACGCATACACAACACCCTCAAATGAGCGACAGACACCAGGAAAGTGGCCTCTATTCACCCACTGTAGAACTTGTAACATGGCACGCAGCAATCAGCCATGCGTGAGGTATCAGGGTGTGGGCAAGTATTTACAGCTTTGAAATGAACGTCAAAGTAAGACGAGGTGGGTGAGGGATTGGTGTAGACCTGTTGTGCTTGGAGTCCTGATACCACATGCAACAGCTCAACCTGCTTTCATGCTCAGCCACACTCAGGTGGTGCAAATATCAGTTTCGTAGAGTACTTTTGTAAGAAAACTCCAAGAGAGTGGAGGCCTGACCGTCTCAGAGGCCTACTGTTACAGGCAACACACATGAAGGAGACCCAACCAGGACTCTCCACATTTCCAAATTATTGGCAGACACCACTGAAGTGGCATCAATTTCAAAAGAGTAGAAATAGTATAATAGGGATCGACATCTCTTCCACTACAGTCAGTCAACCCATCACATGGACACCCAACCAGGAGTGATCACATTTCCAAAAATTAAGGCCTGACACCACTGAGGTGGCATCAATTTCACAAGAGTTGAAATAGTATAATTGGGACCAACACATCTTCCACTACAGCCTAACTAGCAGATATAGACCCAATCAGGAATCTTCAAATTTCAATAAATGAGGGCCTGACACCACCGAAGTGGCTTCAATTTCACCAGATTAGAAATAGTATAATGGAGACCGATATCTTTCACTACAGCCAACCCAGCAGATGGAGACTAACCATGACTGTTCACATTTTAACAAATTTATGTTAACATCTGCAGCAGCAGCAACAGCTGGCACAGAAGCCACTCTAAAGATATCACAGGGAATGCAGGGCAAGAAATAGAAGAGCTAAAGCCAGTAATGAAGCGAGGCTTGCACGGGAGACCAAAAGCAGCAAAAGATGATTTTGGGGGTATGTCAAAAGCAAAAGCAAAGTCAAAGATGCTATAGGATGTTTAAACAGCATGTATGTAAGTACTTGGATAAGAATACAGTAATTCACCAGAGCCATTATGGGTTTGTAGCAAACAAATCATGCCAGAGTAATCTAATTTCCTTGTATGATGGAATCATTGACTGGGTGATTCAGGGAAATGTGGTAGATACAGAATATCTCTACTTCAGCAAAGCATTTGATAAAGTATCTTATACTATCCTTATTGAAAAAATGACCAAGTGTGGGATTGATAATGGTACGTTTAGATGGATTCACAACTTGCTCAGTGATCGTACTCAGAGTGGAAATAATTGGATTTATTAAGAGAAGCACAGAGTCGAGATCAAGTGAAGTAATTATCCCTCTCTACTCCTCATTGGTCAGGCCTCATCTGGAATACTGTGTCCAATTCTGGGCACCGCATTTAAAAAAAAAAGACATTGAAAAACTGGAGCAAGTTCAGAGAAGAGCTACCAGGATGGTGAGTGGACTGCAAAATATGTCCTCCGAGGAATGTTTAAAGGATCTGGAAATATTTAGCTTACAATAAAGAAGGCTAAGAGGAGACTTCATATCCATCTACAAATATCTGAAGGTATGTCACAGTGCAGAGGGATTATCATTATTGTCATTTGCACATGGAAACAGAAGAAGCAATGGAATGAAACTGAAAGGAAGATGATACAGATTAGATATTAGAAAAAACTTTTTGACAGTGAGGGGGAGCAATGAGTGAACAGGCTATCACGAGAGGTGGCGAGTTCTCCTAAAATGGAAGTTTTCAAACAGAGACTGGATAGACATTTGTCAGAGATAGTTTAGTAAAACCTTCATTGATTAGTGGGGTAGAGATGATGACCCTGGAAGTCCTTTCCAACTGTAACATTCTATGATTCCTATTTCTATTCCTGGTTAACTCTGACATTATCTCAGCATCCTAAGTCACCCTAAAATGCATTCCCTTCCTTGGATTTTATACGTTCTATGATTGTTTACTCTTCTAAGCTGCACTATACTGTATAATTAGGAATGAGCGAACCCCTGGAAGTTCAGGTTCATCGGATTCAACCAAATTTTACTCCAAAATTAGATTCGTGTACCTGAACTGTACCCGTACTTGAACCCAAATCCCATAGAAAACATTGGGGACCCTAACTTTGGAGCTGGAAAATATCTCTCGCTCCCTTGCTCTCCTCCCCAAACTCACAAATTGTAAAACAAACTTCAGTTGGCTTTCGCTGACCTCTACATAAAATGCATTGGCTGAAAAGCATTATGACGAAGACTGCATGGCTATGCCCAAGGTCATGTTATAACTTTGTACATATCAAAAAACTGACCGGCACATCCAAACTTAGATTCAGTGTGAACAGGTGCTAAACCTAGAGTCACCAACTCATATACATACAAGAAGAAAAGGTAGCACACTGTAGCGCTATAGCTTGCAAACATGAAATATGAAAAATATGAAAAATGAATTACATCATTACCTTAGAAATATGAAAAATTGAGAAGTCTTAGCGCATAAGATGGCCAAATTATGTGAGCCTGATAGCCACGTCAAGGCTCTTCTCATATATCAGGTCCCTAACTAATGCCTATCCTCGCTTTAGAAAAGTCTGTCTGCATGGGAATCTATGAATCCTCTTTTCAGACTAAAATCTACATCTCTGTGGAGGGGTGATGAACCTGCTGTAATTAAAAGGCCTGTGACCACCAGGTGGAGTGCTCAGGCAGAAGGTAAATGAATACATATCAAAAAACTGACCGGCACATCCAAACTTAGATTCAGTGTGAACAGGTGCTAAACCTAGAGTCACCAACTCATATACATACAAGAAGAAAAGGTAGCACACTGTAGCGCTATAGCTTGCAAACACGAAATATGAAAAATATGAAAAATGAATTACATCATTACCTTAGAAATATGAAAAATTGAGAAGTCTTAGCGCATAAGATGGCCAAATTATGTGAGCCTGATAGCCACGTCAAGGCTCTTCTCGTATATCAGGTCCCTAACTAATGCCTATCCTCGCTTTAGAAAAGTCTGTCTGCATGGGAACCTATGAATCCTCTTTTCAGACTAAAATCTACATCTCTGTGGAGGGGTGATGAACCTGCTGTAATTAAAAGGCCTGTGACCAAAGCGAGGATAGGCATTAGTTAGGGACCTGATAATGATGTAATGATGTAATTCATTTTTCATATTTTTCATATTTCGTGTTTGCAAGCTATAGCGCTACAGTGTGCTACCTTTTCTTCTTGTATGTATATGAGTTGGTGACTCTAGGTTTAGCACCTGTTCACACTGAATCTAAGTTTGGATGTGCCGGTCAGTTTTTTGATATGTATTCATTTACCTTCTGCCTGAGCACTCCACCTGGTGGTCACAGGCCTTTTAATTACAGCAGGTTCATCACCCCTCCACAGAGATGTAGATTTTAGTCTGAAAAGAGGATTCATAGGTTCCCATGCAGACAGACTTTTCTAAAGCGAGGATAGGCATTAGTTAGGGACCTGATATACGAGAAGAGCCTTGACGTGGCTATCAGGCTCACATAATTTGGCCATCTTATGCGCTAAGACTTCTCAATTTTTCATATTTCTAAGGTAATGATGTAATTCATTTTTCATATTTTTCATATTTCGTGTTTGCAAGCTATAGCGCTACAGTGTGCTACCTTTTCTTCTTGTATGTATATGAGTTGGTGACTCTAGGTTTAGCACCTGTTCACACTGAATCTAAGTTTGGATGTGCCGGTCAGTTTTTTGATATGTATTCATTTACCTTCTGCCTGAGCACTCCACCTGGTGGTCACAGGCCTTTTAATTACAGCAGGTTCATCACCCCTCCACAGAGATGTAGATTTTAGTCTGAAAAGAGGATTCATAGGTTCCCATGCAGACAGACTTTTCTAAAGCGAGGATAGGCATTAGTTAGGGACCTGATATACGAGAAGAGCCTTGACGTGGCTATCAGGCTCACATAATTTGGCCATCTTATGCACTAAGACTTCTCAATTTTTCATATTTCTAAGGTAATGATGTAATTCATTTTTCATATTTTTCATATTTCGTGTTTGCAAGCTATAGCGCTACAGTGTGCTACCTTTTCTTCTTGTATGTATATGAGTTGGTGACTCTAGGTTTAGCACCTGTTCACACTGAATCTAAGTTTGGATGTGCCGGTCAGTTTTTGATATGCATGTTATAACTTTGTGGCTGTTCCAATATTCAGCTATTTAACCCCTTCATGACCTTTGATGTGACGCCATGTAGGCGTCATGAAAATGTGTGCCTTACCGACCTGTGACGCCACATAGGCACCATCCTGCGGGTCGGGTCACTGAAATGTCACCCGACCTGCAGGTACGGTAGGACCTGTACTTGACCCTAGGGGTGACTTTGCCCTCCTATGGCTGCGATCGCTCTGATTACCTCTGTCAACCACCAGATCTGATTGGATCTAGCGTCCATGTGACGCTCTCCCTCCAATCAGATGTGGAGGAGCGGAGTGAACTATGGCTGCCCTCGCTCTTCAGCCTCATTCCGTCCATGGAAGCTAAAGAGAGAGGTCCCTGCCTGCTGTCCTGCTGCTGCCGCCGCCTGGCCGCGATCTGCCGCCGCTGCCATCCGGTACACCTCTCTTCTGCTCTCCGCACCCCCCACCATCCGATTCCACCCCCCGACATCCACTCCCTCCCCCTGCCCCCAGTCATCACCCCCTGCTCCGGTGATCATCCCCCTGCCCCAGATGTCACCCCTCCTGCCCGGAATAAAGAGCGATCAAAAAATGTCATGTGCCCGAAAATGGTACCAATAAAAATATCAACTCGACCTTCAAAAAACAAGACCTGCCATAACTCTGTGGGCCAAAATACAGCAAAATTATAGCTCTCTAAATGTGGTGATGCAAAAACAATTTTTTGCAATAAAAAGCGTCTTTTAGATGTAACAGCTGCCAAACAAAAAATCCGCTATAAAACCCCTCTACAAATAGTAAATCAAACCCCCTTTATCACCCCATTAGTTAGGGAAAATAATAAAATTAAAAAAAGTATTTATTTCCATTTTCCCATTG
Source organism: Oophaga sylvatica (assembly GCA_033576555.1). Lineage (NCBI taxonomy): Eukaryota > Metazoa > Chordata > Amphibia > Anura > Dendrobatidae > Oophaga > Oophaga sylvatica. The sequence goes on along the minus strand of JARQOD010000003.1, from coordinate 229,589,185 downwards.
TAGTTAGGGTTGGGTCTAGGGTTAGGGTTGGGGCTAAAGTTAGAGTTAGGGTTGGGGCTAAAGTTAGGATTTAGGGTTAGGGTTGAGATTGGGGTTAGAGGTGTGTTAGGGTTAGGTTTGTGGTTAGGTTTATGGTTAGGGTTGGGATTAGGGTTAGGGGTGTGTTGGGGTTAAGGTTGGAGTTAGAATTGGGGATTTCCACTGTTTAGGCACATTAGGGGCTCTCCAAACGTGACTTGGCATCCGATCTCAATTCCAGCCAATTTTGGTTTGAAAATGTCAAATGACGCTCCTTCCCTTCCAATATCTGCCATGCGCCCAAACAGTGGTTCACCCCACATATAGGACAATTTGGACAACAACTTTTGCAGTCCAATTTCTCCTGTTACTCTTAGGAAAATAAAAAATGGGGTCTAAAAGATCATGTTTGTGGACAAAATATGAATTTTTTATTTTTCATGCCCAGGCGTTATAAACTTCTGTGAAGCACTTGGGGGATCAAAGTGCTCACCATTAGAGTTGATCGACTTTGGTCAGATCGGGTTTCGGACCACCTGATCGAAAGAATATTTGAGTCGGATGAAACTGGTCCGTCTAGGGCAAAAAAAGGAATAAAAGCTGGCATTGAGCGGATGACATTCATCCACTCAATGCTGACTTTTATTCCCCATTGACTTGCATTGGGGTCGGGTTTCGGACGAAACTCTGACTTTTTTTGCCCTAGCCAGACCAGTTTCGTCTGACTCAAATTTTGTTTCGTTGGAGTGGTCTGAAACCCGATCCAACCAAAGTCGCTCAACTCTACTCACCACACATCCAGATAAGTTCCTTGGGGTCTAGTTTCCAAAATGGAGTCACTGGTGGGGGAGCTCCAATGTTTAGGCACACAGAGGCTCTCCATATGCTACATGGTGTCCGCTAACGATTGGAGATAATTTTCCATTCAAAAAGTCAAATGGCGCTCCTTCCATTCCAAGCCCTGCCGTGCACCCAAACAGTGATTTATGACCACATATGAGGTATTAGTGTACGCAGGAAAAATTTCCCAACAAATTTTAGGATCCATTGTATCCTGTTGCCTATGTGAAAATGAAAAAAATGATGCTAAATGAAAATGTTTGTGAAAAAAAAGTACTTTTTCATTTTTACAGATCAATTTGTGAAGCATCTGGGGTTAAAAGTGCTCACTATGCATCTAGTTAAGTTCCTTGGGGGGTTTAGTTTCCAAAATGGGGTCACTTATGGGGGAGCTCCAATGTTTAGGCACACATGGGCTCTCCATACGCGACATGGTGTCTGCTAACGATTGGAGCTAATTTTCCATTCAAAAAGTCAAATGGCGCTCCTTTCCTTCTGAGCACTGCCGTGCACCCAAACAGTGGTTTATGATGACATATGAGGTATCAATGTACTCAGGAGAAATTGCCCAACAAATTTTAGGATCCTGCTGCCCATGTGAAAATGAAAAAAATGATGCTAAAAGAACATTTTTGTTGGATAAATTAAAATGTCCATTTTTTCCTTCCTCTTTGCTTTAGTTCCTGTGTAGCACCTGAAGAGTTAATAATTTTATTGAATAAGGTTTTGAGTACCTTAAGGGGTGCAGTTTTTAGAATGGTGTCACGTTTGGGTATTTTTTGCCATATGGACCCCTCAAAGTGACTTCAAATGTGAGGTGGTCCTTAAAAAATGGTTTTGTAAATTTTGTTGTAAAAATGAGAAATCGCTGGTCAACTTTTAACCCTTATAACTTCCTAACAAAAAACAATGTTGTTTCCAAAATTGTGCTGTTGTAAAGTAGACATGTGGGAAATGTTATTTATTAACTATTTTGTGTCACATAACTCTGGTTTTACAGAATAAAAATTCAAAATATGAAAATTGCAAAATTTTTCAAATTTTCGCCAAATTTCTGATTTTTTCACAGATAAATGCAAAAATTATCCACCTAAATTTACCACTAACATGAAGCCCAATATGTCACAAAAAACGTTTCTCAGAATCGCTAGGATCCGTTGAAGCGTTCCTGAGTTTTTACTTCATAAAGCGACACTGGTCAGAATTGCAAAAAATGGCCAGGTCATTAAGGTCAAAATAGACTGGGTCATGAAGGGGTTAATAAATGTTAGTTGTCATTTTTGGCAGTTCACACAATCAAAACCACATGTTGTTCAAAGTCGCCAGGACCTGCAAATTCCATAAAATTCGACACAAGTTTGATTTGCATTGAATCAATTTGTTCAGTTATAACAGTGGTACAAAATTGTTTGCATCTTGTGCACAATTTAATATAGTGGCATATAATCTAGTGTTACATACTTTCTGGGTTGTCCTTACATTTTACTGGCATTTCTGTTCAATATTCTTTATGGTGTTAAGTTAACTGGACTTAGGCCTCTTTCACACATCCGGTTTTTGCCTTCAGGCGCGATCCGGTGTTGCGCCGGAGTGCCAGATCCGGCTAATATTATGTTAAAACGGATGAGACAGATCCGGTTTTCGGCCGGATCCGTCTAGAGGATCTGATCAAAAACCGGATCCGTTTCATCCGGGTTTTTTTATCCGGTTTTTGACGGATTACACCGGATCCGGTTTTTAAAAACGCCCCTTGGTGGCTTCCAAACGTGATTGGCTACTGAAAACCTATATATACACTGTTCCTACAGCCCATCTTTGACAGGTTGTAGAGGAGCAAGTGCAGGTTGGAGAGAAGAGCAAGTGGCTGGTGAATATGGACGTTGTGATAGGAAACATTCTGAAGAATTTGGTGTATTTCACAGTGGAGGCGAATCTTTGAAAGTGATTGTTTTGGAGAAGGAGAGAAAGATACTGCAGCTCATCATGCGTCAGCGACGCCGATGCCGTTTGTGGATCCACCCCATCACAGCCCAGAGAATGACGCGTTGGGTGTATTCTACACTCTACATGGAGCTACGAGGAAACCCTCAGAAATGTTTTGCATATGTTAGGATGAAAATGGAGAACTTTCATTTCTTGGTGGAGCGAATTGGAGACCTCATAAGAAGATGTGACTAGTGTTGAGCATTCCGATACCGCAAATAACGGGTATCGGCCGATATTCGCGGTATCGGAATTCCGATTCTGAGTTCCAATACTTTCTGCATATCGGATACCGGAATCGGAAGTTTGCAGTAAAGTATATAGGGAGTTCCTGTGTCACAGAAGGAAGTACGTGACACAGGAACTTCCCGAAAGAGTCAGTGACAGTGTCGGTCGTGGCTGTCAGGAGTCAGTCAGCACTTACCTTACAGAGGATCCCCGGTGGTCACGTCGTGGATTTCTCTCGGCCGGCCATTACCCTCTCCCTGGCGGTCACGTGCAGCTTCTCGTGATAAATACACGTGACTGCCGGGTACTGGGTAATCTCGGCCAGCTGTACTCTCGCGACAGCTGGCCGTGAGAAATTCAGTTGACGTCACGTGACCGCCGGGGAATCTCCTCAGGTAAGCAGCTCTGCTGTGTCTGGATGTCAGACTGAGCCTGGCATCTAGATGTAGCAGAGTTGGACTCGTCGTAGGACCCTCGTTATCTTGGACTATGTCGGACAGGGAGTATTTGTGTTGGTTTGTTATTTTTGGATTTTTCCAGGAGATCGATGGCATCTCAGGAGGAGCGTGCAATAAAAAATAATGAAAACTGTGTTGTGTATTACTTCATTAAAAGACTTTATTCTGGCTGTGTCTTTTTTCAAACATTTTCAAACTTTATGATTAATAATGGATCGGTGTTCTATTGATGCCTCTCCATTATTAACCGGGCTTATTGTCACCGTTCAATCAAAGGTGACATTAACCCCTTATTACCCCATATCCCACCGCTTCAGGGGAGTGGGAAGAGCCGGGTAAACTGCCACAATTGGCGCATTGTTATTTTTCGGTAACTGAGGAGAAATAGCAAAAAATAGCAAAAGAGGTAATACACCAGAGAGGCTGGAACCTATTGGATTGCAGTAACCTGAACTAACCACACAACTAGAAGTAGCCGTGGAGCGTTCCTACGTTGATCCTAGACGCCTCGTCATAGCCTGAGAGATAACTACACCTAAAGGCAGAAAGATGAAAGCTATCTGACCCGGAGCAGATCCCCAAAGAAAATAGGAAGCCCCCAAACATGTAATGGCGGTTAGACAAGAAGAAAGCATGGACACAGACAGAAAATAGAATGAGCAAACGCTGGGGCCCAATCTGTCTAGACAGAAAAGTACAGGAAAGAATTCTGACTGCAATCCAAAAAACCCTAACAAAAATACCAACACTTCTGATTGCCAAAAAACCTAAGATCACACGATCTCATCCACCTAAATCAGATCTCTGGTGTAACAAAACGCTATTCAGCAAATAAAAAGAAACAAAGGAGCAAAGCAAAAGTGCAGACAAAAACGGAGCACAATTGCAGTGCCAGACCCCCAAAAGGGGACAGGCTGCAGTCCACTGCAAGCAGCAAACCAGCAATGAAAATCAAACAGAGGAAAAAAAAAACAGCAAACACCTATCTGAAGGAGAGCAGGAAACTAGCAGTGCTTCAAGCAAGACCAGAAGGAACAATTGATAACCGGCAAGGCTGCTGGGAACTCAGGCCACTTATATCCTACCATTCAGCGCCAGCTGAAGGCCATTCAGTAATTAGTTCATTACCCTCAGCAACCAGCGGAGGGAGCCCCAGCTCAGAAGCCACCTCCAGCATATTCACAACAGCACATCTTTGGATGTGCCAATTGTGGGGCTGCTGCAGGCTGGTATTATTAGGCTGTTGAGGGCCAAAATCCATGGGCCTTGACAGTTTTTTAATACCAGGCCGCAGCAGTCTGCTTTTTACTTGGCTGGTTAACAAAAATAGGGGGACCCCACACCATTTTTTTTTAGGGGATCCCCTATTTTTGTTAACCAATCCAAGATAAGCAGACTGCTGTGGCCTGGTATTATCAGGCTTGCAAGGTTCATGGATATTGGATCCTTTCCAGCCTGAAAAACCAGGCCTCAGTAGTCTGCTTCATCTGGCTGGTTAACAAAAATAGGGGGGACCCCACGCCATTTTTTTTCTGAGGGTATCCCCTATTTTTGTTAACTAAACAAGATAAGCAGACTGCTGTGGCCTGGTATTATCAGGCTTGCAAGGTTCATGGATATTGGATCTTTAACAGCCTGAAATACCAGGCCTCAGTAGTCTGCTTCATCTGGCTGGTTAAGAAAAATAGGGGGGACCCCATGCCATTTTTTTTTTAGGGGATCCCCTATTTTTGTTAATCAGTTCACTTCGGGTCTGCCGGGATTCCCTCTGATGTCGCTGATGCTGTGCGGTGTCTCCGGCTGACCTGAAGTGAAAGTGGGAAGCAATCAATGAAGCTTCCCATGCTAATCACTTCCTCTCCTGTCAGCTGGGAGAAGAGATGATTCATTCAGTAGTTTACTGCGAGGCTGGCAGCATTAGCTGCGGTCCCTGTAGTAAACATTAACCCTTTCAGAAGGATTACATTGGGGACCTGACTGAACACTGGATAGGTAAGAATAATGTTGCTTTATTATTTTATTTTTATTACAGGAGAACAAGGGCTTCGCAAGGAATGGCAGTAAAATAAAAGATGGTCAAAAACTGTGTGATTATTTTATTAAAATGATTTTTAATTAAAGTGTGTGTGTTATTTTTATTTCATACAATAGGATTAATAATTGATAGTTGTCTAATTAACAGCTCTCAATTATTAACCTGGCTTAAAGTCACCTTCCAATAGCAAGGTGGCTTTAACCCATTATTAACCCATTCGCCACCGCTACAGGGCAATGGGAATGGACGGGCTAAGTGCCAGAAAGGGCGCATCTAATTATAGATTTGCCTATTCTGGGGTGGCTGGGGCAGACGTTAGTAGCCAGGGGGGCACTAATTAAATGCACCCTCCCTAGGCTATTATTATCTGCCCCCACTCGCTGGCTTTGTCTGTCTGGTTGAGAAAATAGGGCGGGAGCACAAACATTTTTTTTAAACAAATTTACACCTCATATAATATATATATATATATATATATATATATATATATACAGTACAGACTAAAAGTTTGGACACACCTTCTCATTCAGTGATTTTTCTGTATTTTCATGGCTATGAAAATTGTAGAATCACACTGAAGGCATCAAAACTATGAATTAACACATGTGGAATTACACATTACACTTTACAAAAAATTGTGAAACAACTGAAAATATGTCTTATATTCTAGGTTCTTCAAAGTAGCCACCTTTTGCTTTGATTACTGCTTTGTATGCAGAAAAGGTGAACGGATGGACTCTACATGCCTGGTTCCCACCGTGAAGCATGGAGGAGGTGGTGTGATGGTGTGGGGGTGCTTTGCTGGTGACACTGTTGGGGATTTATTCAAAATTGAAGGCATACTGAACCAGCATGGCTAACACAGCATCTTGCAGCAGCATGCTATTCCATCCGGTTTGCGTTTAGTTGGACCATCACTTATTTTTCAACAGGACAATGACCCCAAACACACCTCCAGGCTGTATAAGGGCTATTTGACCAAGAAGAAGAGTGATGGGGTGCTACGCCAGATGACCTGGCCTCCACAGTCACCAGACCTGAACCCAATCGAGATGGTTTGGGGTGAGCTGGACCGCTCACCGCTTCAATTTTGAATAAATCCCCAAGTGTCACCAGCAAAGCACCCCCACACTATCACACCAGCTCCTCCATGCTTCACGGTGGGAACCAGGCATGTAGAGTCCATCCGTTCAACTTTTCTGCGTGCAAAGCAGTAATCAAAGCATAAGGTGGCTACTTTGAAGAACCTAGAATATAAGACATATTTTCAGTTGTTTCACACTTTTTTGTAAAGTATAATGTATAATTCCATATGTGTTAATTCATAGTTTTGATGCCTTCAGTGTGATTCTACAATTTTCATAGTCATGAAAATACAGAAAAATCATTGAATGAGAAGGTGTGTCCAAACTTTTGGTCTGTACTGTACATGTCATTGTGACACATATATATATATATATATATATATATATATATATATATTTATAGTTCATACACTTCTACATAGTATAATAACCGCTAATTAAATTGCCGGCTTTTCTTAAATTACAGACTCGACATAAAATGACACATGGTTTACATACATTTAACTATGTCATTTCATGTAGTTTGATATATGGATTTCACTAACAATTACATGAGTGTATGTGTGCAAAATTTCAGACATGTAGGGGTTAAGTAAAGGTGTAAATTCGTTGAAAAAAATGCGTGGGCTCCCGCCCTATTTTCTCAACCAGACAGACAAAGCCAGCGAGTGGGGGCAGATAATAATAGCCCAGAGAGGGACCATTATTTTTGGGGTCCCCCTGGCTACTAACATCTACCCCAGACACCCCAGAAAAGGCAAATCTATAATTAGATTCGCCCTTTCTGGCACTTAGCCCGTCTATTCCCATTGCCCTGTAGCGGTGGCGAATGGGTTAATAATGGGTTAAAGCCACCTTGCTATTGGAAGGTGACTTTAAGCCAGGTTTAAGCCAGCTGTCAATTAGACAACTGTCAATTATTAATCCTATTGTATGAAATAAAAATAAAACACACACACTTTAATTAAAAATCATTTTAATGAAATAATCACACAGTTTTTGACCAACTTTTATTTTACTGCCATTCCTTGCGAAGCCCTTGTTCTCCTGTAATAAAAATAAAATAATAAAGCAACATTATTCTTACCTATACTGTGTTCAGTCAGGTCCCCCGATGTAATCCTTCTGAAAGGGTTAACCTTTACTGCAGGGACCGCAGCTAATGCTGCCAGTCTAGCAGTAACCCCCCGAATGAATCATATGTTCTCCCAGCTGACAGGAGAGGAAGTGATTAGTGTGGGAAGCTTAATTGATTGCTTCCCACTTTCACTTCAGGTCAGCCAGGGACATCGCACAGCATCAGTGACGTCAGAGGGAGTCCCGGTTGACCTGAAGTGAAAGTGGAAAGCAATCGATGAAGCTTATCACAGTAATCAGTTCCTCTCCTGTCGCCGGGAGAGGAACTCATTCTTTCGGGAGCTTACAAATGAGCAGGCAGCATTAGCTGCGCTGCTTGGCTGAAAGCTAGTTAACCCTTTGTGAAGGATTACAACGTGTGACCTGACAGAGCGGCGGATAGGTAAGAATAATGTTGTTTTATTATTTTTTCTTTATTACAGGAGAGCAAGGGCTTTGCAAGGATTAACAGTTAAATAAACGATGGTCAAAAAAATGTGTGTTTATTTCATTAAAATTATTTAATCTTCATGTGTTTATGTTTTTTTTATTTCCTTCAATAGGATTAATAGTTGAGAGTTGTCAAATTGACAACTCTCAATTATTAACCTGGCTTAAAGTCACCTTTCAATAGCAAGGTGGCTTTAACCCATTATTAACCCATTCGCCACCGCTACAGGGCAATGGGAATAGACGGGCTAAGTGCCAGAAAGGGCACATCTAATTATAGATTTGCCTATTCTGGGGTGTCTGGGGGCAGATGTTAGAAAGCCAGGTGGTCCCTCTCTGGGCTATTATTATCTGCCCTCACTCGCTGGCTTTGTCTGTCTGGTTGAGAAAATAGGGCGGGAGCCCACACATTTTTTTTCAATGAATTTACACCTTTAATTAACCCCTACATGTATGAAATTTTGCACACATACACTCATGTAATTGTTATTGAAAACCATATATCAAACTACATGAAATGACATGGTTAACTGCATGTAAACCATGTGTCATTTCATGTCGTGTAGTTCTGTAATTTCACAAAAGCCGGCAATTAGCAGCTATTTTACTATGTAGAAGTGCATGAACTATAAATATATGTACAGTACAGACCAAAAGTTTGGACACACCTTCTCATTCAACGATTTTTCTGTATTTTCATGACTATGAAAATTGTAGAATCACACTGAAGGCATCAAAACTATGAATTAACACATGTGGAATTATACATTACACTTTACAAAAAAGTGTGAAACAATTGAAATATGTCTTATTTTCTAGGTTCTTCAAAGTAGCCACCTTTTGCTTTGATTACTGCTTTGCACGCAGAAAAGGTGAACGGATGGACTCTACATGCCTGGTTCCCACCGTGAGGCATGGAGGAGGTGGTGTGATTGTGTGGGGGTGCTTTGCTGGTGACACTGTTGGGGATTTATTCAAAATTTAAGGCATACTGAACCAGCATGGCTACCACAGTATCTTGCAGCAGCATGCTATTCCATTCACTTTGCGTTTAGTTGGACCATCATTTATTTTTCAACAGGCCAATGACCCCAAACACACCTCCAGGCTGTGTAAGGGCTATTTGACCAAGAAGGAGAGTGATGGGGTGCTACACCAGATGACCTGGCCTCCACCGTCACCAGACCGGAACCTAATCGAGATGGTTTGGGGTGAGCAAGACCGCTCACCGCTTCAATTTTGAATAATTCCCCAACAGTGTCACCAGCAAAGTACTCCCGCACCATCACACCACCTCCTCCATGCTTCACGGTGGGAACCAGGCATGTAGAGTCCATCCGTTCACCTTTTCTGCGTGCAAAGCAGTAATCAAAGCAAAAGGTGGCTACTTTGAAGAACCTAGAATATAAGACATGTTTTCAGTTGTCTCACACTTTTTTGTAAAGTGTAATGTATAATTCCACATGTGTTAATTCATAGTTTTGATGCCTTCAGTGTGATTCTACAATTTTCATAGTCATGAAAATACAGAAAAATCCTTGAATGAGAAGGTGTGTCCAAACTTTTGGTCTGTACTGTATATATATATATATATATATATATATATATATGTATTCTTTGTGTGTATATCTAGTGTTTACAAGGAAAGAAAGGGTTTATTTTAATTCTGATATTTCTGTCCCATTGACTTGCATTGGTTTCCGGTATCGGAATCGGCGATACCCGATACTTTTTGGGTATCGGTCCGATCCAATCCGATCCAATATTTCATGATATCTGAAAGTATCGCTCAACACTAGATGGGACACATATTGCCGCATCTCCATTTCACCGGAGGAGCGTCTGATGGTGACTCTTCGGTAAGCTATATTTATTTGATCTGCTTGCTTGAGAGCACACTTGTCCTGTAATGTTGTTGCTGGTAGTTTGTATATGGCCATCTGACTCAGCTTTAACAATTGGAGATACTATAAAAATATTTTTATAGTATCTCCAATTGTTAAAGCTGAGTTCTGGTATGTAATGCTGTGATTTGAAACTAATTTTTTTATTCACAGATTTCTGGCAACTGAAGAATCTCTTTCCTCACTCCATTTCCAGTACAGACTTGGGATTTCCACCATATCTGGAATTGTAAAGCACACATGCCATGCACTTTGGGACTCTTTAGTTGAGGAATTTCTATCACAGCCCACAACAGAGAGTTGGCTTGAATTTGCTGACAAGTTTCTACAAATATGTCAGTTTCCTAATTGCCTGGGCGCTATGGACGGGAAACATATCCGCATTGTTAAGCCAGCAGGATCTTGATCCAAATATTTTAATTACAAAAAATATTTTTCCATTGTCCTCATGGCCATCGCTGACGCGGAATACAAATTTATTGCTGTCGATATTAGGGCCTATGGTCGCTCCAATGACTCACAAGTCTTCAAACTGTCAGCAATGGGCCGTCAGCTCTATGGAAACACCTTCTAGTTCCCACCCCCTAGACCGCTGCGTCAAACATCTGGCCCACCTATGCCTTTTGTTTGTGTAGGGGATGAAGCCTTCCAGCTGTCAGAACACCTACTGAAACCGTACTTCAGCAGAGGATTGACACCAACAAAAAGAATTTTCAATTACCGCCTCACAAGAGCAAGAGGAATGGTGGAGTGCGCTTTTGGTATTCTGAAAGCCAAATGGCGTGTCCTATTGACTGCAATCAACCTCAAGACTGAAACTGTGGACGAGGTTATCAAAGCTTGTGTGGTCCTGCACAATTTTGTTATCTGCAGGGAACTGATTTCCATTGAGGACAATTCTGAAGAAACCACCTTGCATGATTACCAGAACATTACCAATAGAAGTTCTGTGACTGTTTCCCGAATGAGGGACAAATTTGCAGTATACTTTATGTCCCCTGAAGGAAGACTAGACTGGCAGGATGACAGAGTTTGAAAAATTGCTCTGTTACCTTAAGTCATTTACCTTGTGTACCCACAGTAAACCTTTTCAAACCAAAGTTGTCTACCTTGTTGTGGATTATGTACAGTATTTTACCTTTTGGCCAAAGTTGTGTCTCTGTTTGTGTATTACACAATGTATTTCACCTTTTAAGCAAAGTTGTGTACCTTGTTGGGGATTACCTAAAAATCTACACAACTTTGGTTAACAGTTGAAATACTTTGGCTATTACACAACCAGGGACACAACTTTGGCCAAAAGGTAAAATTAATTTACCTTTTACCCAAAGTTATGTACCTGGTTTTGTATACCCAATAAATTTTACCTTTATTTTACCTTAGAAATAAATGAAAGACAACAATTTTAATCAACCAATTTGCCATTTATTGTATTTTCAATAAAAATGTTTTTTAACATATTTTTTCTTCAATGTCAAAGAAATGTCTATTAACATATTGTTAGGGTCTGCGGAACGCACCTAATAGATAATGTAGAGAGGTGCGTTCGCAGCCCGGGGTCCACCGTGCAGGCAGAGCCCGCTGCTAGTAACATGGCGTAAGTAGCGAACTCTGTTATCCCGTAGAGTCGCTAAAATAAACGCCGTAGCGCGCTATGGCAGTTAGTGCGAACTTTGTTAAGCCCCAGAGCTGCTAACGGGAATGCCACAGCGCTCTATGGCGATAAGTGAGAACTCGCTTAGCTTCAGTGAGCCGCAAAGTAAAACGCTAGGGCGCTGACCAGCGTTATAAAGAGAACCCTGTTGCGTCACAGAGCCACTGAGAAAAAGACTGTGTCCTGTCAGACTCACAGGAAACACAAATGACTGCTAAGCGGATTGCAGTCTGTGGTCATGCAGTCAGAACACAAGCAATAATCTCCTCACCGGAGTAGCCGGTATTCTAATGGCGTTTTCAGCCAAGCCCTGAACACGTGCATACAATCTCCTCACCAGAGGTGCCGGTATTCTAGGGGCTTATTTCAGCCCGACCTAACCACATGCATACATGACCTCACTGGCGCAAGCGCGTAACAGATTTGATACTAGCGCATGGCGGCCCTGCCATGCCACCCTTTTATAGTAGCAACTGCAGGACCTACCAGAAAAGGACCAATGCGAAACCATTCCAGAACACATGTAGTTTCAGGACCTTCCTGATGGACCAATGGGAGTCGCTGCTGTAACCGAGCATGTGACCCCTGATCTCCAATGGGAGATCTTGCCCTGGGCATGCTCAGATGGAGAAAGCAAGGCCTTAGTTCCCAAACTGCCTGCTCCAGCACTGGTTATAATAGAGGAACCAGAAAAGACTGCAACAAGCCTCTGCACAGAGTTAAACTGGGCTTGACGCTGGGACCGACGTCTCTGTTGAGCAGGCTCCACTGCGGCTGGAGATGGATGGGGAACCGCAGCAGGACTGGCTCAAGATTCCCCTTGTGCAGCAGTGGGAACTCGATCCCTAACACATATTTTGTTTTCAATGTCAAACAAATTTTTATTAACATATTATTTTCCAATGTCAAAGAAATGTTTATTAACATATTATTTTTGCAATGTCAAAGAAATGTAGAAATGTTTTTTAATGAAAAATATGTTGCAACCATAAAAAATATTTTTATTTACACATAAATTTACAAATTGGTGTAGTGTGGGGTGGAGACACTGCTGGAGGGGCTGCGGGACACTTTGACATTGGGAGTGTGGAGAGAGAACTAGGATGCTGGTGGGGAAGGATCAGGTAAGAGAGGTGAAGGGGTGGAAAAAGAAATGGAACGGGTGGACATGTGGGAGGTAGAACAGGTGGGTGGTGGAGAGGAGGGTTGGGCAGGGACAGGAGGAGCAGATTATGTGGTTGGGAACTGGTACGGGGAAGGAGGTTGGTACGGGGAAGGATGTTGGTAAGGGCAGGTTGCAGGAAGTGGGCTGGTTGCTGGAAGTGGGCAGGTTGCTGGTAATGGGGAGGTTGCTGGTACTGGGGAGGTTGCTGGTACTGGGGAGGTTGCTGGTATTGAATAGGAGGGGGAGAAGGGATGGTGGCTGGAGGGGGGCAGGTGTGGGAGGAACTACAGGGGTGGGTAGAGGAGGTTGGGAGGTAACCTGCGCTAGAGCAGCATGGCAAGTGTGCATTACATGAATCTGCTGCTAGGAGATAGTGTATCCATGCACTCGACTACAGAACGGAAAAAGCTGTGGTTTGGAGAACTTCTTGCTTCTGAATGCATGGTTTGCAGAAGTGTCTTTATCTCCAGAATGTTGGTGTTGAGCGGATTAAAGCCTGCGGCCATTTGCTCTGACAAGACTTTAAGACAGTTCTGAAAAGATGCATTGTGATGCAAGAACTCGGGTGCATAGCTTCTATCCTGACCCCTCTGCAGCTGCCGCCCAGTAGCCACAGTTGTACTAGAGCTGGCAGTGGCAGAAGGGTGGGGTTAAGGGAAAGCTATCTCCTGACCAGTAGACTCATGCAATGCAGGCGGCCACGATGTTCCAGCGCTGGTGGAGGGGACAGAGGACTCACATGTCAGGGAAGGCTGGGAAGGTGCAGATGGGCCGGGGCGGTCGAAGTGTCCCTCGGTGGCGGACTCCTGAGGGATCGCTCCAGAAGGGTCCAACTCTGCAGGCTCCCGAGTGCTGGTCACCGTTCTGTGGAATAAAGAGAAAAAATACAATTAATATACTGATATAGAATGGCCCTGGCTGAAAAAAAAATTAGTTAGACATGTTAACATTTTTTTTTTACATGGGTGTGTAATATTTACCTTCTGGTGACCATTGTTGCCCAGAGGAACGACAGGGCTCGTGCGTACTTGTACTTGCTCCTTCGTCCTCCAGATCCACTCGGGGCCTGCATCTCTTTGCTGAACTCCTTCTTGAAGCGATCCCTCACAGACCGCCACCGCTTCACAATTCTTTCCCCTGAAACGAGAAAGCACAAATTGGTTAGTATACAACATCAGTGTTTCCCAAACTCCAGTCCTCATGGCCCCCACAGGTTATGTTTTCAGGATTTCCATAGTGTTGCACAAAAAGAAATCCTGAAAACATGACCCGTGGGGGCCACGAGGACTGGAGTTTGGGAAACACAGCTTTACATCCTCCCAGCGGTCCACGAGTAGTGAACAGATTTCCTCCCAGAGCCGACGGGTCACAATGAGATCAGCATGGCGGAGGTCCACCATGATACAAAGTGGCTCCCTTTCTCTGACCAGATCGATGAGGAGGTCCACATCAATCCCCCTCCTCACTGTCAGAGTCAGGAGCACGCTGTGAAGCCTGTTAAAGAAAAAGAGAAAAAAAATACATTAGCCTCCAAACTACCAAGTAAAAAAAGGGAAAAAAAATAAAAAAAATTTAAAAAAAAAACAAAAAACAAAAAAAAATGTACAGTTATACTTACACTATGGAGACTGCTGCGTCGCTCACGCCGACAACCCTGGGAGGCACTGCGAGGACCTCTTGGCCAAACACCAGATTCAGAAGACTATAAAAAAAAAAAATTATGTGCTTGGATGTAGGCGTATGTTTTGGGTGTCTGTACTAAATTGTTTTCTATGTGTTGTGTGTAGTGTGATGCGTTTCTGCGATGCATGCAGGAAACTTACGAATTGCGAGCCCACTCCGGGTATCTCTCCACCCTTCGTTCTTCTTCTGGGAGCTCCTCTTCAGCTTCAGTTTCCTGGTATAAATAAAAAATAATGCAATTAATAGATATATCACAGAGATGTATTGTGAATTAAAAAAAAAAAAAATTTTTACCTGTAAACGCTGACGATGCGAGGGATGGCTCCCAGAAGAAGAAGACATGGTGTCCTGCTGCTGCTGCCGGCCGGACTGCATTACTGTTGGTGGTGCTACTGCTGCTGCTGTCGGGCGGCCTCTGCTGTGGAATAAAGAGAAAAAAATGCCATGAATATATTGATATTGCATGTCCCTGGGTGAAAGGTGTTGTGTGTGTGATATTTACCGTCTGCCGTCTGCTCCCGTTGTCTCCTGCTCAATCCCGGGCTCCATTTCTTGGGCTGGTGGTGGTGGTGCTGTTGCTGTCGGGCGGCCTCTGCTGTGGAATAAAGAGAAAAAAAGG
This sequence comes from Oophaga sylvatica, assembly GCA_033576555.1. Lineage (NCBI taxonomy): Eukaryota > Metazoa > Chordata > Amphibia > Anura > Dendrobatidae > Oophaga > Oophaga sylvatica. Next base: position 229,573,947 of record JARQOD010000003.1, on the reverse strand, counting down.
CCATGAATATATTGATATTGCATCGCCCTGGCTGAAAGGGGTTCTGTGTGATATTTACAGTCTGGTGTCTGCTGCCATAGTCTCCTGCTCAATCCTGGCTCCATTTCTTGGGCTGGTGGTGGTGGTGCTGCTGCTGCTGCTGTTGCTGTTGGGCGGCCTCTGCTGTGGAATAAAGAGAAAAAAAGGCCATGAATATATTGATATTGCATGGCCCAGGCTGAATGGGGTTCTGTGTGATATTTACCATCTGGCGTCTGCTGCCGTAGTCTCCTGCTCAATCCTGGGCTCCATTTCTTGGGTGGTGGTGGTGGTGGTGCTGCTGCTGCTGCTCTGTTATCCTCATCTTGCCTTCTCCTGCAGCTGGCTCCTCTCTTCTTTGATGGCTGCATGGTTATGGCTGAGGGTCCCACTGGCATGGTTTATATATGTTTGCTGTAGGCTGAGCTACTCTGAGCATGCTCAGACAAAAAAAACGGATCCGGTGCATTGCGGTGCTCATAGACTTTCATTGTGACAAAAAGCCGGCGCTTCGGGCTTTTTGCCGGAGACAAAAAACTTTACAGTTGCCGTTTTTTTCCAGACGCCGGAATGAACCGGCAAAACCTGACGCAACGCAAGGCCATGCGGCGCGATCCGGCGCTAATGTTAGTCAATGGGAAAAAAAAACGATACGGCATTATATTTCGCCGGATCCGGTTTTAAGAAAAAATGCCAGATCGCGCCTGATGGCAAAAAACGGATGTGTGAAAGTAGCCTTAAAAACTTTGTAAACTACTTTGAAATAAACAAAAAGCAGTTTTATTTTTAATAAGCAAAATGGGAAACATTACTCTGAAGTTAAAGATGTCCTTAGGATGTGTTGTGCAAAGCTATTATATTTCTTATGTAAGATGAATCGCTTTGTGCTTTATTCATTGTTTAGGAACATGAGGATTTCTCATTATTGTAGTCTGAAGATAATTAAAGAGCTGGAAGCAAATCTACAACCCATTTAAAAATGTCAAGTAACTGCATCAAAAATAAAATTGTTGTGATTTCCTAGTCCAAATATTTAAAAGGCAAAGTTCAAGTAGAATTTCATGAATTTCACAGGTACCCGCAAATCGATTTACCTGAACTGCCAAAAATTGCTTGCTGACATTTTTCACATTGCAGAAGATTTAACCCCTCTCTGACATCTGACGTACTATTCCGTCCATAAAACCCGTGACAATCTGACCATGGACGGGATAGTACGTCATAGCGATCAGCTGCGCTCCCGGGGGGAGCGCAGCTAATCGCCGCCGGGTGTCAGCTGATTATCACAGCTGACACCTGGGACTGTGTGCCAGGAGCGGTCAAGGACCGCTCCCGGCACATTATCCCCTTGCACACCGCGATCAAACATGATCGCGGTGTACCGGGGGCACAGGGGAGCATCGTGCAGGGAGGGGGCTCCCTGCGAGCTCCCCTGAGACCCTCAGAACAGCGCGATGTGATCGCGCTGTTCTGAGGGCTTCCTCCCTCCCAGGACCCGGATCCAAGATGGCCGCCGGGTCCTGCAGGGAGGCGGCTTCCTCAGTGCCTGCTGAGAGCAGGCACTGAGAAGCCTGCAGCGCTGCCTGTGAGATCGCTGGTCTCACAGAGTGCTGTGCACACTATGAGACCAGCGATCTGACATTTTACAGTGATGTCCCACCCTGGGACAATGTAAAAAAGTAAAAAAAATAAAAATAAACATGTGTAAAAAAAAATTCCAAAATAAATAAAAAAAAAAAAAAAAATTCCCCAATAAATTCATTTCTTTCTGTAAATAAAAAAAATAAAACAATAAAAGTACAGATATTTGGTATTGCCGCGTCCGTAACGACCTCCCTATAAAACTGTCAAACTAGTTAACCCCTTTTATGAACCCCTTAAAAAAAAATAAATAAAAACAAAGCAAAAAATCAGTGCTTTATCATCATACTGCTGAACAAAAAGTGGAATAACACATGATCAAAAAGATCGATATAAATAATCATGGTATCGCTGAAAACGTCATCTTGTCCTGCAAAAAACGAGCCGCCATACAGCATCATCAGCAAAAAATAAAAAAGTTATAGCTCGCAGAATAAAGCGATGCAAAAATAATTATTTTTTATATAAAATAGTTTTTATTCTATAAAAGCGCCAAAACATAAAAAAATGATATAAATGAGGTATTGACGTAATCGTACTAACCCTAAGAATAAAACTGCTTTATCAATTTTACCACACACGGAACGGTATAAACGCCTCCCCCAAAAGAAATTCATGAATTGCTGATTTTTGTTCATTCTAACCTCCCAAAAATCGAAATAAAAAGTGACCAAAAAATGTCACGTGCTCAAAAATGGTACCAATAAAAACGTCAACTCGTACCTCAAAAATAAGACCTCACATGACTCTGTGGGCCAAAATATGCAAAAATTATAGCTCTCAAAATGTGGTGATGCAAAAAACTACTTTTTGCAATAAAAAGCGTCTTTTAGCGTGACAGCTGCCAATCATAAAAACCCGCTATAAATAGTAACTCAAACCCCCCTTTATCACCCCCTCAGTTTGGGAAAAATAATAAAATTAAAAAAATGTATTTATTTCCATTTTCCCATTATGGTTATGGTTAAGGTTAGGGTTGCGGCTAAAGTTAGGGTTAGGGTTGGCGCTAAAGTTAGTATTAGGGTTATGGTTGGGATTAGGGATAGGGGTGTGTTAGGGTTAGGTTTGTGGTTAGGGTTGGGACTAGGGTTAGGGGTGTGTTGGGATTAGGGTTGGAGTTAGAATTGGGGGTTTCCATGTTTAGGCACATAGGGGTCCCAAATGTGATATGGCGTGGGATCTCAATTCCTGCAATTCTGCGTTGAAAAAGTCAAGGGTGTTTCCCCTTTTGAGCTCTGCCATGGCCCAAATAGTTTTACCCACATGGGTATTAGCGTATTGGACCCTAAGGTTTTGGCAATTTGTCCTATTCTTTGTTTGGGAAAAAAAAAACTGGGGGCAAAAATATCATTTTTTTTTTAAAAAAAATGATTTTTTTTTTTTTTATGCTGTCGTTATAAACTTTGTGAAGCACTTGGGGTTTTAACGCTTACCCACATCTAGATAAGTTCCTTGTGGGGTATATTTTCCAAAAGGGGTCACTTGTGGGGGGTTTCCACTGTTTAGGCGCTGGGGGCTCTCCAAATGGACATGACGCCCCCAGACCATTCCATCAAAGTTACAATCCAAAAGTCACTCTTCCTTCTGAGCCCCAAGGTACCATACAGTATTTTTTCCCCACATTGGGTATCAGCTCTCAGCAAAGGAAAACAATTTTGGGGTCCTTTCCCTGTTACTTGTAAAAATAAAATTTGGGGGCGAAAAAAAATAATTTTTTAAAAAAAAAAATTTTTTATTTTTCGGCTGTACATTTAAATTCTAAATTTTCAAATGTCACCAACATCTAGATATTTCCCTTTGAGGTTTTTTCCAAAATGGGTCACTTGGGGGGGTTTCCATGTTTAGGCACATCAGGGGCTTCCAAATGCACATGACGCCCCAGACCATTCCCAAAAAGTCTACAATCCAAAGTACTATTCCTTCCCGAGCCCCAAGGTTCCCTACAGTAGTTTTTCCCACTATTGGTATCAGGTATCGGACAATTGGAAAAAACTTTTGGGGTCCAATTTCTCCGTTATGTGAAAATAAAATATTGGGACGAAAAAATCTTTTTGTAAAAAAAAAAAATTATTTTACTTGGGGGTTCAAAGTGCTACCACTGTGTTGAGCGTATGTCGATATCTAAAAATATCGTATCGAAATGGTATCGCCGATATCACTAAATACGTCGTATCCGATTCTGACCGGAAGTCCATGTAAGTCTATGGGAACAAAATATCGCAAAAAAAAAAAACCCTTTTTTCTTTTAAAAAACAAAATAAACACACAAGAAATATATATTATATATATATATTATATATATATACATGTCTTTGTGACTATATTAATAATTATATTTTAGTTTATACACTTCTACATAGTAAAATAGACTCTGATTCAATTGCGGGTAAAGCGTGACAAACCCCATAGAAGCGACGGGCTCGGTTTGGGGGTACCCCCAAAACCTCTGGCTTGTGCGACTCAACTTGGGGTTCGAACAGGATTCGTAGCTCGCTATAAGCGAGTCCTGTGTGCCTGAGTTGAATGGTTTTGTGCTTGAGAAAAAGTGAAATCATCAGAGAATGTTTTGCCATTTTTTCCGCCATATCTGCGCCACAGAGGCACTGGTGAAGAAGAAGGGGTGCTCTTCGGGGGGTGTACACTCACTCAGTGGCGTGAAAACGATGGCCCCCCAAATTTAAAATGTTATGCAATGTAAGATCGGCCCACAGCTCTTCGTTCCGCGTCCTCTCCTTCAGTGTTGGGGAAAATAACACGAAGGTCCCGCCTCCCTACAAAAGAGGAGCCCCCCCAGATGTAATGAACATGTGACTTGGCAGAGTGGTAATGGACACGAGCAGAAGTGTGAAGGGGGTGGAGCGTCAGAGCTCTCCCCCCCCGGAAGCGACCCGATCGCCACGGAACACGGGGGACCCGGCTGGAAACCCTCCTACGCGCAAGAAGCGGAGGTACCCCAAGAGGCCCGGCCCGGCCCGGGAGGAGGCGCCAGGATGGAAGCCCGCTGGGTGCCCTAAAAATAAACTTGGAGCGGCGCCAAACCCTCTTACCTGAAGTGTCGTACCGGAAGGTGAGGCACCGTTTAGTAGAGGGGGCCCTTGCAATGTGTCCGGTTGACGTTGTTGCAGTGGAGGCACCCGTTCCGCAAAAAACTCTGCACCCGG
>JARQOD010000003.1:229519119-229569027 GCA_033576555.1 Oophaga sylvatica | reverse complement strand
TGGACTCAGTTACAGATGGCAGTAAAGGCTGTATAGCATGAGTGGTCCGTATAATGATCGGTTCTACGGTGCGCTTCTTACCATCAGCGAGCTGATCAATCTCACGGTCAAGCGCCTCACGAGTCTGTCGGGTTGTGGTATTCATAGCGGAAAATGTGAGTGGTGATGTTTCTGAAGCACACATAGTTCTCTGCGCGTGTTTACGTGGTCGCTCCTGTACTTCAGAGTATAGTTCAGCGTCATTCACAGCACCGCTGGATGGTTGCGCGCCGCTTGAATGGGATAGCACGCCCGGCATCAGATAGAACTGCTGTTGTGGCTGTGGGCCATCTGTTATGTTACGGTAGCTGAGGAGTGCAGGTAAAAAAGGAAATACACCAGAGCAGTTGGAATCTATGAGATTGCAGTACCCTGACTAACCACCGCAACTAGAGGCAGCTGTGGAGCGTTCCTACGTTGGTCCTAGACGCCTCGTCACAGCCTGAGAAACTAACTACACCTAAAGATAGAAATAGGAAAGCTATCTGCCCCGGAGCAGAACCCCAAAGATAATAGAAAGCCCCCAAACATGTAATGGCGGTTAGACAAGAGGAAATACTGACACAGAAAGAAAATAGTATGAGCAAACGCTGTGGCCCAAAATATCTAAATAGAAAAGGACAGGAAGGGTACTTACTGCAATCTCAGAAAACCCTAAAAAAACACCAACTCTACTAATTTCAAAATAACCTGAGATCACACGACCTCTACCACCTAAATTAGTTCTCTGGTGTAAAAAATCAAAACAGCAGCCACTGAAAAAAAAATGGAAAAAGCAAAAGTACAAAACACAGTGGCTGGACTAAACTGAGAGGGCAGAAGCCCCCGGAGGGGACCCTGAAGGCCCCCACAGAAGTGCAGGACAAAATGCAAAAATATAGCAAAAACACAAAATAAGAAATTGTCTTATCTGATAGCAGGAGATGCAGACACGACACAGCAGGCTACAAGGGAAACTGGAAAGAAGGATTCAGACCAGAACAATTGATCACCGGCAACCCTGATGGGAAAATGACTCCCTTACATAAGACCAATCAGTAACACCTGACTCCCAGTCCTCACAATCCTCACTAGTACCGCTTGTAACCACCAGAGGGAGCCCCCGCTCAGAACCCATCTCAAACCCATTCACAACAGTACCCCCCCCTTGAGGAGGGTCACCGAACCCTCATTTGAGCAACCAGGTCGGTCAGGATGAGTTCTATGATACGCACGGATAAGTCTCCTAGCATGGATGTCCGAAGCAAACACCCAAGAATTGTCTTCCTGACCATAACCTCTCCATTTAACCAAATACTGGAGTCTTCGTCTAGAAAAAAGAGAATCCAATATTTTCTCAACCACATACTCCAGATTGCCCTCAACCAAAACAGGGTCAGGAGGCACAGCAGCAGGAACCACTGGCTCAACAAACCTCTTCAACAAGGACTTGTGGAACACGTTATGGATCTTAAATGTCCCTGGAAGAAGCAAACGAAAAGAAACAGGATTAATAATCTCCATGATCTTATAAGGTCCAATGAACCTAGGCTTAAATTTAGGAGATGCTACTCTCATAGGAATATTCTTTGAGGACAACCAGACCAAGTCCCCCACTTTGAACCGAGGACCATCAGTCCTATGCCGGTTAGCAAACCACTGGGCCTTCTCCTGAGAGAGGGACAACCTCTCCACTACCTGGTCCCAAATCTGCTGCATACGCTCAACAACAGAGTCAACACCTGGACAGACAGAAGCCTCCGTCTGTCCTGAAGAAAATCGAGGGTGAAACCCAGAATTACAGAAAAACGGAGACATCAAAGTGGCAGAGCTAGCCCTATTATTAAGAGCAAACTCAGCCAAAGGCAAAAAAGAGACCCAGTCATCCTGATCAGCAGACACAAAGCATCTTAGATAAGTCTCCAATGTCTGGTTTGTTCTCTCAGTTTGACCATTGGTCTGAGGATGAAATGCCGAGGAGAAAGACAATTGAACACCCAGTTTAGAACAAAAAGTCCTCCAAAATCTGGAAACAAACTGGACTCCTCTGTCAGACACAATGTTCTCAGGAATGCCGTGTAAACGAACCACGTGCTGAAGGAACAACGGCACCAATTCAGAGGAGGAAGGCAACTTAGGTAATGGCACAAGATGTATCATTTTGGAAAACCTATCACAAATTACCCAGATGGTGGTCATTCTCTGAGAAACAGGAAGATCGGAAATGAAATCCATAGAGATATGGGTCCATGGTCTCTTGGGCACAGGCAATGTCATCAACAAACCACTAGAGCGAGAGCAAGGCTTGGAGCGAGAGCAAGTCCCGCAGGACTGCACAAATTCCCTGACATCGCGAGACAAGGTAGACCACCAAAAGGACCGACTAACCAAGTCTCTGGTACCAAAAATTCCGGGATGCCCAGCCAATGCGGAACAATGAATCTCAGACATCACACTCTTTTTCCATTGGTCCGGGACAAACAATTTTCCAACAGGGCAGCGCTCGGGCCTATCCTCCTGACACCCCTCCAGAGCAAGTCTCAAATTGGGCGAGATGGCGGAAAGAACTACACCCTCCTTCAAAATAACAGAGGGATCAGATAGCTCAGGAGAGTCCGCAAGGAAACTCCTCGAGAGGGCATCCGCCTTAACATTCTTAGTGCCAGGAAGAAAGGAAACCACAAAATTAAAACGTGTGAAAAACAAGGCCCACCTGGCCTGTCTAGGATTGAGTCGCTTGGCAGATTCCAGATAGACCAGATTCTTATGGTCCGTAAGGACCACCACCTGATGTTTGGCTCCCTCCAGCCAATGTCTCCACTCTTCAAAAGCCCACTTCATGGCCAATAACTCCCGATTACCCACGTCATAATTACATTCAGTAGGAGAAAATTTTCGAGAGAAAAAGGCACAAGGGTTACTTTTAGAGGTCTCTGGATCTTTTTGGGACAAAACGGCACCTGCCCCAATTTCAGAGGCATCAACCTCCACCTGAAATGGCAGAGAAACATCAGGCTGCCGTAGAACAGGAGCAGAAGTGAATCTCTGCTTAAGTTCCTGAAACGCAGAGACTGCCTCAGGAGGCCAATTCACCACATCAGAACCCTTTCTGGTCAAATCAGTTAATGGTTTAACAATAACAGAGAAATTACCAATAAATTTACGATAAAAATTGGCAAAACCCAAAAATCTCTGAAGAGCCTTTAATGAAGTAGGTTGGACCCAATCACAGATGGCCTGAACCTTAACCGGGTCCATTTCAATAACAGATGGGGACAAAATGAATCCCAGAAATGAGATCTTCTGTACGCCAAAAAGACACTTTGATCCCTTCACATACAGAGCATTCTCTCTCAAAATCTGGAATACAGTTCGAACATGTTTCACATGAGAGTCCCAGTCATTAGAAAAAATCAAGATATCATCCAAATAAACAATCAGAAACTTGTCCACAAAATCCCTGAAAATGTCATTCATGAAGGACTGGAAGACGGAAGGAGCATTAGTGAGCCCAAAGGGCATCACAAGGTACTCAAAATGCCCTTCAGGGGTGTTAAATGCCGTCTTCCATTCATCCCCGTGCTTAATGCGAATAAGGTTATACGCCCCCCTGAGGTCAAGCTTGGTAAACCAAGTAGCGTTTTTCACCCTGGAAAACAGGTCAGAAATCAAGGGTAACGGGTATTGATATTTCACAGTAATATTGTTCAAGAGACGATAATCAATACACGGCCTTAATGAACCATCTTTTTTGGCCACAAAGAAAAAACCGGCACCTAAGGGTGAAGAGGATGGTCTGATATGACCCTTCTCCAATGATTCCTTGATATAAGACCGCATAGCGTCATGTTCAGGTACAGACAAGATAAAAAGGCGACCTTTAGGGAATTTACTACCTGGCACTAATTCAATAGCGCAGTCATAGCTCCTATGGGGAGGTAAGGATGCAGATTTACTTTCGCTAAACACATCAGAAAAATCAAACAAAAAGTCAGGAACATCCTCAGCCTGGGGGGAGGCAGAAAAAACAGGAGTGTTGGTATTAACACATTGGCAGCCCCAACTGGTTACAGACACAGATTTCCAATCCAAAACAGGATTATGAGACTGTAACCAAGGGAAACCCAGTACGATAATATCATGCAGATTATACAGAACCAAAAATTTGCAGCACTCCTGGTGATCAGGTTCAACCCTCATTATCACCTGAGTAGAAAACTGGGGTTTATTCTCAGCCAAAGGGGTAGAATCGATCCCCAGTAGGGGAATAGACTTCTGTAGGGGTATCAAGGGAAACCCACAACGTTTAGCAAAATCATAATCCATCAGGTTAATAGCTGCTCCAGAATCAACGAAAGCCTGAGCAGAAAATGAGGACAGAGAGCATATCAGAGTGACAGTTAATAAAAACTTAGTCTGAACACTACCCAAGACAACTGAGCGTGCAAAACGTCTTCCCCGCTTAGGGCAGACTGAAATAGCATGAGAGGCATCACCACAGTAGAAACATAACCCATTGCGCTTTCGAAACTCATGACGCTGTGCCCCAGACACCACTCCATCACACTGCATGGGCTCAGCAGCTGGCTCACAAGGCAACACCACTCCACGCATACTTCTCCGCTCAAGCAAACGTCTGTCAATTTGAATCGCTAATGACATAGAATCATTGAGACCAGAGGGGACAGGGAATCCCACCATAACATCCTTTACATTATCCGACAGACCCTTCCGGAAAAGGGCCGCCAAAGCGTCGTCATTCCATTTGGTCAGGACTGCCCACCTACGGAATCTCTGACAGTATAACTCAGCGTCATCAAGCCCCTGATTTAATGCCAACAAGGCTTTTTCAGCTTGATCAGTGACATTAGGCTCATCGTACAATAACCCCAAAGCCTGAAAAAATGCATCAACATCACTCAAAACAGGATCCCCAGGTATCAGGGAAAAAGCCCAATCCTGAGGATCGCCGCGCAGGAGAGAGATGATAATTTGAACCTGCTGCGCTGCGTTTCCTGAGGACTTAGATTTTAAGGCAAAAAACAATTTACAATTATTTTTGAAATTCTGAAACTTAGCTCGATCCCCTAAAAACAAATCTGGCATGGGGATCCTAGGTTCCACAACAGGCAACCTAGCAAGATATGCAGCAATACTCTGAACCTCAGTGGCAAGCTGATCCACACGGCCAGACAACTGTGCAAACTCCATTGGGAGAAAAGATCCTCCCCAGCACCCAGAGATACAGAGGGAAAAAAAAAAATGCAACAAACAGAAAAATATCTCTGACAACTTTTCTTCCTTCAAAATATTTTTTCCCTTCTGTGAGTACCATACAATTTTTATGGCCGGTGATACTGTTATGTTACGGTAGCTGAGGAGTGCAGGTAAAAAAGGAAATACACCAGAGCAGTTGGAATCTATGAGATTGCAGTACCCTGACTAACCACCGCAACTAGAGGCAGCCGTGGAGCGTTCCTACGTTGGTCCTAGACGCCTCGTCACAGCCTGAGAAACTAACTACACCTAAAGATAGAAATAGGAAAGCTATCTGCCCCGGAGCAGAACCCCAAAGATAATAGAAAGCCCCCAAACATGTAATGGCGGTTAGACAAGAGGAAATACTGACACAGAAAGAAAATAGTATGAGCAAACGCTGGGGCCCAAACTATCTAAATAGAAAAGGACAGGAAGGGTACTTACTGCAATCTCAGAAAACCCTAAAAAAACACCAACTCTACTAATTTCAAAATAACCTGAGATCACACGACCTCTACCACCTAAATTAGTTCTCTGGTGTAAAAAAATCAAAACAGCAGCCACTGAAAAAAAACTGGAAAAAGCAAAAGTACAAAACACAGTGGCTGGACTAAACTGAGAGGGCAGAAGCCCCCGGAGGGGACCCTGAAGGCCCCCACAGAAGTGCAGGACAAAATGCAAAAATATAGCAAAAACACAAAATAAGAAATTGTCTTATCTGATAGCAGGAGATGCAGACACGACACAGCAGGCTACAAGGGAAACTGGAAAGAAGGATTCAGACCAGAACAATTGATCACCGGCAACCCTGATGGGAAAATGACTCCCTTACATAAGACCAATCAGTAACACCTGACTCCCAGTCCTCACAATCCTCACTAGTACCGCTTGTAACCACCAGAGGGAGCCCCCGCTCAGAACCCATCTCAAACCCATTCACAACAGCCATCACTGCCCATAGGTGTCTGTATCGGCGTCAAGAATGGCGCTGCGTGGTTCTCGTTGAGACGTAGTGTTTGCAGAGGGGTCGTGGTTATTTTTCTCTCGACTTTAGATTTATCTGTGGATGAGATTGTACATGTGTCAATCTGACTTTACAACTATCTTTAAGGAGAGATTCTACATGTAGCGGATACGTGCGGAACATCGCGATCCTATGTGTGACAAGAGTAACATACGTTGTATTAAGACTAGTCTGATATATCAAAATATACACTTACCGGTTAACGATGATGCCTGCACGGTTGTAGCAGCGGTTTCTGGGACGTCTGAGGCGTTCTCCACTAGCAGATGTATATTCTCCTTTGTAAATATCCTGCTTCTAGGTTTCACTTTACGCGCTATAAATAATAATAGTCATTAGAAGGTGCATCAACAATTTTCTCCAGCCGTTTGGGCAAAACAGTTTTTCATGCGGCACGTACCTTTATCTTTCTTGACAGCCGCCAGGCTCCGCTTTTTAGGAGCTTTAGAAAACGCGACGTCTTCTTGGGCTCTGTTAGTGCATGAGTTCATAGGCATTTCGGCTGAGTCCAGCACTGCTATCATCGCGACATCTGTAAGGAGTTAATTTTCGCTTACACACTTAAATTCACATAGTTAACTGTTATATATAGTTGTATATATATTATATATATATATACAGACACGCAGAAACACAGCGTACCCTCGATGCCCGGCGCTGAAAGCCCGTCCCAGGGCCCGGCAGCTCCAGAACTGCTACAAACGGCATCGGTTAAAATACAGGCCTCGGGATCCGAATAGTTCAAGGTGGCGAATACCTCATCAGGCAGTTCGCAGCTCATTATACTCGGTTCTTAAAGAATAAAGCAAAAATAATATGCAAAACAACTCTATATATCTATATATATATATATACACACACACACACACAATCGCACAGCCACACAACGTACCCACGCTGGGCAGCGCCGCCTGACCGCTCACGTACCACCCATCAGTAGCGTTACTACACGCGGTCTCGGGTAAAACGGTGTGGCGGGGATCAGAATAGTTCATGGTTGGTGAAATCCCAGCAGATATACCCGGCTCTTAAACGTGATAGAATAAAGCGGTATAAAAATAATGTGCAAAACAACTCTTAACTAGAATAGCCCGCTGTGTCTATATAAGGCGTAAAGCATACCCTGTTGCAAAGCCAGTAAGACTTCTGAAAGACTGTTAGAAAACATTTGCTCCTCCATCTAAAAATAAAATTAACTGTATGAATTTTAGCGTCAATCTATAGTAATTATTAATATTAATAGTAAGCGAGCTAAATTTTCCACTACAGGGTAAATATACAGCTATTAATCAACACAGATGTGGTATATTATTAAAACAAATAAAGTACAACTATGAAAACACGGATAAGTTATTCATGCAATTACTACACAGACTTAAATATAATTGAAACGAAATCCGTAAAAATACTCACTATAGTCCTGTTCAGAATGGAGTTGTGTTCTGTGAGGTATGAAGTCTTACAGCTGAGCGTTGTGTTGCTTGTGAGCTGCCTGTATTTATTAGGGGCTAACAGAGAGAACACGCCCTCTGTCAATACCATGAACTGCTAGATAGAAAAAAATCTATTAATGTTTTACAGAGACATCATGCCTGCTAAGGGTCCTGAAGCAATATTAAAGAAGCAATATTTCACGCCCGAAGCCCCTGCATCATTCAGCGGCATTACAAATCTATACAGATCGGTTAGAACGCGTGGTATAAAACAACACGAGGTGGTCGATTGGCTGAATAAACAAGATGCTTACACCCTTCATAAGCCTGTAAGGACAAGATTCCCCACCAATAAAATCTTTGTCTCGGACGTTGATTCGCAGTGGCAGGCTGATTTGGTTAGCTTAATTGAATATTCTAGGGAAAATGACGCCGTGAAATATCTATTGACCGTGATAGACGTACTATCCAAATACGCCTGGGTTGTCGTCTTGCCCAACAAAACCGGTGCGTCTGTAGCTCGGGCGTTCGAGTTAATATTTGAAAGCGACTGACGTACGCCGCAGAAACTACAGACGGATCATGGCAAAGAATTTATGAATTCACACATGAAGCGTGTTTGTAAAATGCATAAAATTCACCATTTCTTCACCAACAATACCGTAAAGGCCGCTATAGTTGAGCGATTTAATCGTACATTAAAAACACGTATGTGGCGCTATCTGACGAAACATAATACCTTTAGGTATATCGACATTTTACCAGGTTTGTTGCATAGTTACAATCAAACCTTTCACACCACGATACAGACACGTCCGTGCGATGTGACGAAGCAGAACTCGTTACAGATATGGAAAAATATTTATAGCGGTATCGTGGCTAAAAAGCGTATTAAGCCATCTTTAAAAATTGGAGATCATGTCAGAATATCTCATTTTAAGAACCCTTTTACGAAGGGTTATGAGCAGACATTCAGCGAGGAGATATTTTTAATTAGCGCCATTTCCAATAAATTTCATAAGCCTCTCTATAAAATTAACGATTTAGCGGGCGACGCTATCGAGGGATCATTTTATAAGGAGGAGCTGCAAAAAATACATTTCAATGAAAACCGCGCCTACCGCGTTGAGGCAATTTTGAGAAAAAAACGTGTCAGGGGGGCGATTCACTGCTATATTAAATGGAAAGGTTATCCTGATAAATTTAATTCGTGGGTACCCGCGTCGGCTCTGACGGACATATAACCATGGAATCCGAATCCTTCTTTATCACCCTTCCCTCCAACGCTTCTGGCGATATATATCCTGAAAACACAATCGCCGAGTATACCACAAAATTATCTAAACCCGTTCAGCTTTCAGGACAATACGAAGTTGCTCTAACTGAGATTCAGTCCCCCCATACATGGTACACGTTTGAGCGGGGTGAAGGGAACTTCTATATAGGCAAGCGGGGTGATGTGATGCAGGAATATTATGTGAAGCCCAGTTTTTATAACACAATACCGGATCTCATACGGACTATTAATGAGAGAATTGATATTTTGAAGCTTGCCAGCGACGGTTTTAAGCTGCGCTATGACGAAGTGCGGAGGAGTGTTACCCTACCGGATTCCCCCACGATACAATTTGCCCCGGGTCAGAAATTGGGACATATTTTAGGCCTCCAGCCATACATCAAAGCGTATGATAATAACCAGACTGAGCGGAAGAAGATTTATGCCGATATAAAAGCCGGTTTTTATACATTATTTATTTACAGCGACATCATCCAGCATCAGCTTGTGGGCGGCAGCTACGTACAACTTCTGAGAACGGCGCAAATAAGCGGCAAGAGCGGTGAAATTACCACGCTTCAATACACACGACCCGATTATGTGCCCTTATGCAAGCATCATTTTGACTCTGTAACAATCTCCATCTTATCGGACCAGGGCACTCCAGTTAAATTCAAGTACGGAAAGTGTATTGTGAGACTACATTTCCGGAAGAGACGCGATTAGCACGCTAGAAAATGGTGTCTCAGAGACCCTACGGGGACCCAGCTGTTTATGCCCGGTACTATATTGCACAGTCTGGGCACGGATTAGAGGGGTTCAGCGGGAGCGAGTACATGTACGGATCGGGTCTGGCTGGGATATTTAAAGGCTTATTTCGGCGTGCTGTACCGCTTTTCAGAAGAGGCTTAGAATTGGTAAAACCACACGTGAAGACGGCTGTCAAAAACATTGCTAAAGACGCCGTCACATCTGTCTCATCAGCGCTTATGAATCGTATAAATACACATCCCGAGCAAGGTGGCGCGGGTCTAGTTTATGTCGCTAAAAAATCACATAAAAGAAAGCGTCGCTCATGCCCCGCTTTACCCCCGATCCTCATGAATAAAAAACCAACCAAGCGTCGACCCCGTCAGAAACGAGTGAGACGTACTGCTGAGGACATCTTCTGATCATCATGGCTTTCCTGCACGATGCTTCTGTAGAGTGCGCTAAATCTGAACTGGATATTTTTGACATACCGCCGACACAGACGAGTATAGAGAAATCCCTATTTGTAGAAGTTCAGCCGATTGCCGCTCTGACGGATAATGCTCCGCTGGAATTTTTCATATCGGGTAGCGGGGATTATTATTACGACCTGAATAACACCCTGCTGTACATAAATTGTCGCATCGTCAAGCAGGATAATTCGAATATCGCCGATGACGCCCGTGTAGCCCTCATAAACTACCCTCTTGCCACACTCTTTAATCAGGTCGATATTACTCTGGGGGACCGTGTTATCTCACAATCGGACAATCTCTACAGCTATAGAGCGTACATAGAGACTCTCTTAAATTACAGTTCACAGACGCTGTCCTCGCAATTTACTGCCGGATTGTTCTATAAAGACACAGCTGGTCACCATAATGACCGAAGCTTGGATGGCCCAAATGCAGGATTTATTAAAAGAGCCGCTGCAACCCACCGCTCCAAACCCCTGGACCTCATTGGTCCAATTTTTGGTGATATATTTAATCAACCAAAGCTAATATTGAACGGACTCGATCTTAAGGTTAAGCTAACGAGAAATAAGGACGCTTTCTGCCTCATGTCGGCTGAGGCCGATCCGCTGAAAGTGCAAATCATGCAAGCCGCTCTCTTTGTAAAGAGAGTGCAAGTGTCCCCGGCGGTCCGAATAGGCCACAGTCAGGCCCTCTTGGCATCGACAGCCAAGTACGCTATTGACAGGACATGCATGAAAGTGTACAGTATAGCCGCTGGAACACGGATCACGAACCACGAGAATCTCTTCCTAGGCCAGATACCGAAAACTGTTATATTGGGTTTTGTAGATAATGAAGCATTTAGCGGGTCTTACGCCAGAAATCCCCTGTTCTTCCATCACTACAACGTCAATCACGCAGCCCTCTACCTGGACGGACAACAGATCCCTGCGAGGCCTTATAACCCTAACTTTAATGACTACTTAGCCGTCAGAGAGTATATGGCTCTCGCACATATATCAGGCAAGCAGAAAGCTGATTGTGCCATGGCCGTGGATCGTGAAGAGTTTATGTCCGGATTCACTCTGTTTGCATTTGATTTATCAGCTGATCAGGAACCCAGCGGTCATTTCTCCCTCATTAAAACAGGTAACCTACGGGCTGAAGTCCGGTTTGCACTAGCGACACCCCATACGATAAACATGATTGTTTTTGCAATCAACCCGGCCATTCTGGAAATTAATAATAGAAGAGAGATCTTGTACGATTTTAATTAGTGATGGATAGCCTGCAACTCACGACCATACTGAAGGGGGATAGCTTTACAGAGCGTGTGTTTGGCGGTGTGTTTCCGTGTTATTTGCTTCCACCACATCGGGTAAATCAACGCCCTGTCGGATTCATCGTAAATACAGACCCCGCACACCAACCTGGCAGACACTGGATATTAATTGTGCTCTGTGACGCCAAGAACGCCATATTTTTTGATAGCTACGGATTATGTGCTGACAACGCTATCTTTCCAAGCGAGTTTGTGACTTTCCTGAACACGAATTGTGAGACTTATTATTACCAAAGCAACCAGATCCAAGACACGTATAGTACTGTCTGTGGGCACTACTGCCTGTACTTTTTACATTTCTTAGCTCGGAACATACCGTTCAGTAAGATATTGGAGAAGTTTTCTGCTGATAAACCGCGTAATGATACAATTGTGAGAAATTTCATTGCTGAGAAGAAATCAACTTTAAAAAACCCTCACTACATGTGTTGGAGCATTCAACAGCGTTGTTCCTGTCTAGAGAGAATCCCATGACCTGTATTGCCATTTGTGTCGACATTTTGGTGTCACAATTAATTCAATGCTTGAAATGTCTTTGAGATGTATTTATTTATTACAGTAAAATCATGATTATTTCTGGCAATAAACGTTTTTAATATGAATGATCTCTTATGCCTGTCATTTCCACACAGCTTCCCACAGAGTGGTAGTGTGGGAAGACCCTTCAGAAACCCATTGTTTTAAAATCACATTAGTGCATGTTATGTTTGCTAGAAACCTTCGGTTTTATGGGCACTGCTATCAGAATACACATAAATGTGTTGGTTTTAAAAGATCCCACTGACTATACACAATGCAATACTATTTACTGTTTGCCTGAATTACCGTAGCATCGACCTTCACTCATTCTGACAATTCATGTCAACACTGTTGTACTACATTTCTATGTGCCAGTAAAGATGTATATCTATGTACCATGTTAGTTAGTAAATAGAAAAATATTTAGACTTCTAACACAACCCAAGCCTTGTACACACAGATTAGTAATAAGTTACCGAGCTCTAACAAAACATGCCAAGATTCTTCTTAGTATACAATGAATTGCTGAGATAAGTGTAGATACACTACCAAGCTAAAAATATATATATATATAAAACACTGAATAAAAACTATAAGATGAGAGTCATAATCCCAAATGTGTTATAAGGTGTTTTATACTGGATGGTACTATAGAATAATCGTTGCTTTTTTAATATAGCTCCTCATATGGATGTAAACAAGTCTTTGATCTGGTGCCTGTATTTCACTAAGAGTCTGTATTTCACTAAAAATTCTTATATACTGGAGTCTGTACTACAGACTCTGCTAGAAAATAGCTTTACATTTACTGGGTCCTTAAAAGCATCTACCCACAAAAAAGAATAAAATCAAGATTTGCTCTTTAATACACTAAAAACTCCACAGACTAATCAAAGTCACTGAATAAAATTTGAAATTCACAAATCCAGCAGACCAGATTTCCCAGCCTGAGCAAAGTTCAGCCAGGGGGCATGACGACCTGGATCAATCTGACAGGGAGACGGATTAAATGATAGGGGGCGTGTCGACCTGTCAGATTTGAGTTTGACGAATGGTATACCTCCTATACTACTCACCTCGTACACACACGGCTCTGCTCCGTACACCTCGTACACACTACAGCACTGCTACATCCACCTCGTACACACACGGCTCTGCTCTGTACACCTCGTACACTACATCACTGCTACAACCACCTCATACACAAACGGCTCCACTCCGTACACCTCGTACACACACGGCTCCGCTCCGTACATCTCGTACACACACGGCTCCGCTCCGTACGTACACCTCGTACACACACGGCTCCGCTCCATCCAACTCGTACACGCACGGCTCCGCTCCATCCAACTCGTACACACACGGCTCTGCTCCGTACACCTCGTACACTACATCACTGCTACATCCACCTCGTACACACACGGCTCTGTCCGTACACCTCGTACACACTACAGCACTGCTACATCCACCTCGTACACACACGGCTCTGCTCTGTACACCTCGTACACTACATCACTGCTACAACCACCTCGTACACAAATGGCTCCACTCCGTACACATCGTACACACACGGCTCCGCTCCGTACGTACACCTCGTACACACACGGCTCCGCTCCGTACACCTCGTACACACACGGCTCCGCTCCGTACGTACACCTCGTACACACACGGCTCCGCTCCGTACACCTCGTACACACATGGCTCCGCTCCGTACACCTCGTACACACACGGCTCCGCTCCATACACCTCGTACACACGGCTCCGCTCCGTACGTACACCTCGTACACACACGGCTCCACTCCGTACACCTCGTACACACACGGCTCGGCTCCGTACACCTCGTACACACGGCTCTGCTCCGTACACCTCGTACACACACGGCTCCGCTCCGTACACCTCGTACAAACACGGCTCCGCTCCGTACACACACGGCTCCGCTCCGTACACGGCTCCGCACACCTCGTACACACACGGCTCGGCTCCGTACACCTCGTACACACACGGCTCCGCTCCGTACACCTCGTACACACACGGCTCCGCTCCGTACACCTCGTACACACACGGCTCTGCTACATCCACACTGTAAACCCGAGTCCCGACCCCACACACACACACTTACCCTCATCCAACACCATGACAACATCACAGCAGAGGACACTGATCATGTGACCCCTGACTCCTCCCCTCCTGTGACCTCATCACAGGTCCTGTGGGCACAGAAGACTACAGCA
Organism: Oophaga sylvatica; assembly: GCA_033576555.1. Taxonomy (NCBI): domain Eukaryota; kingdom Metazoa; phylum Chordata; class Amphibia; order Anura; family Dendrobatidae; genus Oophaga; species Oophaga sylvatica. The sequence goes on along the minus strand of JARQOD010000003.1, from coordinate 229,554,717 downwards.
ATAGCAGCATCATTGCTAGCTGCTGTGAGGCTAAGGCTGTAAGAGACAGGGCAGGAAGGGGTGCATGGGGGCGTGGCGGCTCATCTCACTGCGGGACACATAGTGTCCTCAGCGGGACTGGGGGGTCAGAATCGGGACTGTCCCGCTCAATCCTGGACAGTTGGGAGGTATGCCCATATGTGGGGGTAAACCACTTTTTGAGCGCACGGCAGAGTTCTCAAGGGAAGGAGCGCCGTTTGACTTTTTCAACGCAGAATTGGCTGGACGCCATGTCGCGTTTGGAGAGCCCCTGATGTGCCTAAACAGTGGAAACCCCCAACAAGGGACCCCATTTTGGAAACTAGACCCTTAGGAACTTATCTAGATGTATGATGAGCACTTTGAACCTCCAAGTGCTTCACAGAAGTTTATAACGTAGAGCCGTGAAAATAAAAAATCATTTTTTTCCTCAAAAATAATTTTTTAGCCCACTATTTTTTTATTTTCACAAGGGTACAGGAGAAATTGGACCCAAAAAGTTGTTGTGCAATTTTTACTGAGTACGCCGATACCCCATATGTTGGTGTAAACCACTGTTTGGGCGCATGGCAGGGCTTGGAAGGGAAAGAGCGCCATTTGACTTTTTGAACCCCACATCGTGTTTGGAGACCCCCTGATGTGCCTAAACAGTGGAAACCCCTCAATTCTAGCTCCAACCCTAATCCCAACACATCCCTAACCCTAATCCTAACCCTAATCCCAACCCTAATTCCAACCCTAATTGTATCCCTAACCCTAATTGTATCCTTAACCCTAATTGTATTCCTAACCCTAATTGTAACCCTAACCTTAATTCTAACCCTAACCCTAATCCAACCCTAATTCTAACCTTAACCCTAATTATAACCCTAACCCTAATTATAACCCTAACCCTAGCCGAAAAATGAAAATAAATACAATTTCATTATTTTATTATATGTCCCTAGCTAAGGGGATGATAAAGGGGGGGTTTATTTACAATTTTTTTTATTTTGATCACTGTGATAGGGTTTATCACAGTGATCAAAATGTACTTTCACTGAATGAATGAATGAATCTGCCAGCCTTTGACAGGAAGAAGATTCTGGGAGGCTGGGAGCTGCGGGAGGACAGGGGGACACCGGGAGGTATGGGGGGCACATCTCTGGTGTGCGATCACATCAGAGGGGAGAGAAATTACATGCAGGATCGCAGCTTTTTTTTTTCTTTTGCGATCCTGCATGTTATATGGTTAATAATGCCGATTGCAAAAGCGGGGGACTGCGGGGGACCTGTATTATGTTCTCTGGGGTCTGGCTACCCCTTGGTAGCCGAGACCCCAGAGAAAATCCGACTGGGCGGGCGCACGCTGGGAGCTCGGGGAGACATCAGAGGACAGGGGGACACCGAGAGGAACGGGGGACAGATCGGGGGCCCCAGGGACCCTATTTCTCTCCCCTCTGATGTGCGATCACATCAGAGGAGGGAGAAATTAAATGGAGAATCGCGGCTTTTTTTTTTGCTGTCGCCATTATAGGGTTAATAACTGCGATCGCAAAAGCGGGGTCGGTAAAACCCAACCCGAATCATGTTCTCTGGGGTCTCAGCTACCCCCGGTAGCAGAGACCCCAGAGAAAATCCGACTCTGGGGGCGCTATACACTTTCTCCACAGCGCCGTTAATTAACGGCGCTGTGGTTTAAGTACCCAACTACCGCCGTTAAAAGGCGTATCGGCGGTCGTTATGGGGTTAATGCTGTTGTATAAAAATTAATGCTTTACAAATGACATATGGATGGAATACAGATGGTAGGCAAATAACAATACAGATGAAAAATCTTTTTTTTTCTGATTTCCATTTGACACTGTAGTTTGCAAACAGTTGTCTGTCTTATTACAAATGACATTTTCTTATTAAAGTGTCTTTTAGTTACTATCAGGTTACCATTAGAGATGGGCGAACCCGAACAGTAAAGTTCGGCGTCTGTACCGAACAGCTACTGTTAGGGGACGGACGCTGAACATGGATTTCACCAGGAAGTCCGTTTTACTATTCGGGTTCGGCCCCGAACACCGAGTGTATGTCGCACTGTTATTTGCATAACAGCGCGGCAAACACTGCATCTGATCAGGGGTTAAATCATCACCCCTGGTCAGTCAGCCGCGGTTCCCATGCTGTCAAATGACAGTATTAGCACGCAGCTGAGATCGGAGCTAAAAAGTTTACCTCTGGTCACTGATTGGTTGGCTGATGGAACTACTTCTCCCATCAGCTGCTAATAACAGCGAGAGCAGGCAGCGGCTGATGGGAATATTCATCAGCCAGTGCATTCGCTGTAAACAAATAATTAAAAAAAACTAAAACAGCACAGGTTCCACTGGATTTTTGTTAACCAGCCAGGCAAACCTCACAGCTGGGGGCTGCAACCCTCAGCTGTCAGCTTCAGGAAGGCTGGTTATCAAGAATAGAGGGGTTCCCACTCCTATTTTTTAAATTATTTAAATAATATTAAATAAATGGCATGGGGTTCCCCCCATTTTTGACAACCAACCAAGCTAAAGCAGACAGCTGGGAGCTGGTATTCCCAGGCTGGAAAGGGGCCCCCCAGCCTAAAGATAGCAGGCCACAGCCACCCGGAAAAGGCACCTTTATATTGTCTGGTGACATCAAGCTCGCAGATTAGTAATGGAGTGGTGTCTATAAGACACATATCCATTACTAATCCTAAAGTTGTATGGTAAATAAAAACAAAGCCAGAATAAAGTCTTTTATTTGAAATAAAACAAAACACATTTTTCCATTTTTATTTAAAAATAGCAAACAGTTATACGCACCTAACGCCCATTCCATTGAATCCCTGATCTCCTGTAATAAAACAAAAATAAAAAACAACAATATCCCTCAAGTACAATGCACTTCAAATTCAAGCAGTGAAATTCTCTCAGTGAACTGCAGTGAATTCAACTCTGCCCCATGAGACTTTTTCTCACTGTTCTAGAGGAGATCTCACTGAGGTCACCACAGTTAATTGGCCAAGCTGGTAAGGCAGTTTCAGTGACCTGTGGTATCATCGATGATGTCACATGTCACCGCAGCTCACTAATGCTCGCACCAGATCTTTCACGAGTTGCTTTTAGGCTGGACGGTCGTATCTTGGCACCATGCAAATTGAAAACTGTTTATCCCCCAGGCATGGATTACAGCGTGGGACAGAACAACTGATATGTGAGGGATAAGGTTGTTTTTATTTTTGTTTTATTATAGGAGACAATGGTTTCAATGGAATTGGTGTTGATGTATGGTTTAATTTAGAATCATTAAAGTAGTCTGTGTCATTGTTTCAATTAACCCCTTACTGTCCATTGACGTGCACAGTCCGTCTTGGAAGGATATCAGTTTTGGCACCATGACGGACTGTGCACGTCATGCCTTTGAACTACCACTGCGTGTAAACATGCAGCGGTAGCTCAGTGCCGACAGCTGTCTTTGACAGCTGACAGGCACGGCAAGCGATGTGGGGACCTTTGCAGTCTGTCCCTGCACCTACTGCGCTGTGATTGGTCAGTCAATCTCACTGACCAAACACAGCAGCGATCAGGCAGGAGAGGCTGAAATTTCAGCTTCTCCTGCCCGATATGATTTTTTAATTTTACAGCTCTATGTTATAACCTTCTGTGAAGCCCTTGGGGGTTAGATAAGTTCCTTGGGGGGTCTAGTTTCCAAAATGCGGTCACTTATGGGGGGTTTCCACTGTTTAGGTACATCAGAGGCTCTCCAAACGCAACATGGCGTCCGCTCTCGATTCCAGCCAATTTGACATTCAAAATCTCAAATGATGCTCCTTCCCTTCTGAACATTCCGTGTGCCTAAGATTGCTCTTCCTCCACACATGAGGTATCGGTGTACTCAGGAGAAATTGTAAAACAAATATTGTGGTTCATTTTCTCCTGATACCCTTGACAAAATAAGAAAAATTGTGTCGAAAGAAAAATTTTGGGGAAAAAAAGTTAAATGTTCATTTTTTCCTTCCACATTGCTTCAATTCTTGTGAAGTACCTAAAGGGTTAATAAACTTCTTGAATGTGGTTTTGAACACCTTGAGGGGTGCAGTTTTTAGAATGGTGTCACTTTTGGGTATTTTCTGTCATATTGACCCCTCAAAGTGACTTCAAATGTGAGGTGGTCCCTAAAAAAAATGGTTCTGTAAATTTTGTTGGAAAAATGAGAAATCGCTGGCCAACTTTTAACACATACCGTATATACTCATGTATATACCCGTGTGACCCGTGTATAAGCCGACCCCCCTAATTTTGCCACAAAAAACTTGGAAAACGTATTGACTTGTGTATAAGCCGGGTGTATAAGTTGCCGTCCTACTCTGTGCTCCCCATCCAGCTCTGTGCGCCCCATTCTCCTCTGTGCTCCCCTCCTCCTGCCCATTATCCTGTCCTGCTCCGTGCTTTCCATCCTCCCCGTCCTGCTCCGTGCTCCCCCATCCAGCTCTGCACTCCCCCATTCTCCTGTGTGCCCACCCCGTCCTGCTCCGTGCTCTCCGTCCTCCCCCGTTCTGCTCCGTGCTCTCCGTCCTCCCCCCGTCCTGCTCTGTGCTCTCCGTCCTCCCCCGTTCTGCTCCGTGCTCTCCGTCCTCCCCCCGTTCTGCTCCGTGCTCTCCGTCCTCCCCCCGTTCTGCTCCATGCTCTCCGTCCTCCCCCCGTCCTCTCCGTGCTCTCCGTCCTCCCCGTTCTGCTCCGTGCTCTCCGTCCTCCCCCCGTCCTGCTCCGTGCTCTCCGTCCTCCCCCGTTCTGCTCCGTGCTCTCCGTCCTCCCCCCGTCCTGCTCCGTGCTCCTTGTCCTCCTCCATGCTCCCCCCATCCTCCTCCATCAAAGTCACCCTCCCCGTGCCATCGCTGAACGTCCCGGCCGGCAATCCTGCGTTCTCCCGGCTTCCTGCAGCTCTCCAGCGCTGAGCGGTGACGTAATACCGCTCATTAAGCCAATGAATATGGAGGCCACGCCCATGGGAGTGGCGTCGCATCCATATTACATTACCTTAATGAGCGGGTATTACATCACCGCTCAGCGCTGGAGAGCTGCAGGAAGCCGAAGAGAACGCAGGATTGCAGGAACGTTCAGCGATGGCACGGGGAGGGTGAGTATGATGTCCCAGCCACCGGCTCCTGCCGCCACATCCCTCCCCCGCTGGTTTCTGCCCTATGACTCGTGTATAAGCCGAGGGGGCATTTTCAGCACAAAAAAAGGTGCTGAAAATCTCGGCTTATACACGAGTATATATGGTAACTTCCTAACAAAAAAACTTTGGTTCCAAAATTGAGTTGATGTAAAGTAGACATGTGGGAAATGTTATTTATTAACTATTTTTTTGACATATCTCTCTGATTTAAGGGCATAAAAATTAAAAGTTTAAAAATTGCAAAATTTTCTAAATTTTCGCCATATTTCCGTTTTTTTTCATAAATAACTGCAAGTTATATTGAAGAAGTTTTACCACTAACATGAAGTACAATATGTTACGAGAAAAAAATCTTAGAATCGCCAAGATACGTTGAAGCGTTCCAGAGTTATAAGCACATAAAGTGACAGTGGTCAGAATTGTAAAATTGTAAAAATAGGCCAGGTCCTTAACCTACAAAATGGCTTGGTCCTTAAGGGGTTAAAAGACTTTATTCTGACTGTTTGTTTATTTTATTCTTGCTGTTTGTTTATTTACAATATAACTATAGGATTAGTAATGGATAGGTGTCTGAGCTTGATGTTACTGGAAAATACAAAGGTGACATCAACCCCACAGATATGAACCATACTTGCCACCACTACAGGGTAAAGGGGAAGAGCTGGGCAAAAGGCAAAAATTGGTGCATCTCTGGGCAGCTGCAGGCTGCTATTTTTAGGCTGGGGAGCCAATATCCATGGCCCTTTACCAGCCTGAGAATACCAGCCCCCAGCTGTCTGCTTTAGCTTGGCTGGTTGTCAAAAGTGGGATGGACCCCGTTGTTGTTTTTTTTAATTATTTATTTAAATAATTTTAAAAAAGTCATGGAGACCCCTCTATTTTTCATATACAGCCTTGCTAATGCTGACAGCTGAGTGTTTCAGCCCCCAGCTGTGAGTTTTGCCTGCCTGGTTATCAAAAAAAACAAAAAAACCCACGTCATTTTTTTAAAATTATTTATTTGAAATATCACAGTGCAGCAGTAAGCTCAGATAGTTCACTACAGTTCACTGTGAGAAATTAGCGATGCACTGAGAGACTTTCACACTGTGCGAGTGGTGATCTCACCGAGTTCACTACAGTTCATATGCCCAACTGGGAATACAGCCTCAGTGAATGGCATTAACCTCGATGATGTCACTGATGCTGCACACGCAGCTGCTCATTTACCAGTGGTTCTCAGCCTGGACAGTTGCATCTTGGCACCATCCAGGATGAAGACTGTTATCCCCCAGACATAGATTATGGCGTGAGGCAGAACGATGGACAGGTGAGGAGTATTGTTATTTTTTTATTTTTGTTTTATTACAGGAGGCAATGGATTACAATTGAATGGGCGTTAGGTGAGTATAACTGTGTTTGTTATTTTTAAATAAAAATGGAAATGTGTGTTTTGTTTTATTTCAAATAAAGGACTTTATTCTGGCTGTGTGTTTCTTTACCAGATAACTATAGGATTAGTAATGTCACCGGACAATGCAAAGGTAACATCAACCCCACAAATATGAACCCACATGCCACTGCTACAGGGCAAGTGGGGAAGAGCAGGGCAAAGTGCCAGAATTGGTGCATCTAATAAATATGCCTTTTCTGGGCGGTTATGGGCTGCTATTTTTAGGTTGGGTGGCCAATATCCATGGCACCTTACCAGCCTGAGAATACCAGCCCCCATCTGTTAGCTTTAGTTTGGCTGGTTGTCAAAAATGGGGGAATCCCAAGCCATTATTTAAATTATTTCCTTAAATAATTTAAAAAATTGGAGTGGGGACCCATCTGTTTTTGATAGCAAGCCTTGCTGAAGCTGACAGCTTAGGGATGCAGCTACAGCTGTGAGTTTTGCCTGGCTGGTTATCAATAATACATGGAAACCCAAACTGTTTTTTTTTTATTATTTATACAGAGCGCAGGCATAAGCTGATGAATACTCCCATCAGCGGCAGTATTTTTTCACTGTTATTAGCAGCAGGTGATGGGAGAAGTAGTCCATCAGCTTATACCAGTGACCAGAGGTAAATATTATGCCTCCACTCACAGCTGTGGGCTAATACTGTCTTTTGACAGTATGGGAACTGCAGATGTCTGTCTGGTGGTGATGATTTTACCACCAATCAGAAGTGGTGTTTGCCGCCATGTCATGCACATGACAGCATGGCAAATACTGGATGTTCGGATCCCCTAATCAAGTGGAGTCCAGGTTCAGGTCTGGGTACTGTTCTGTTACCCGAACCCAAACTTTTTATAATAGTTCGGCCAGACGCGAACATCTAGGTGTCTGCCCATCTCTAGTTACCACCTGTTTCTTTAGTAAGTCACATTGACATTACAAAGACTGTGTGTGCTTTAAAGCATTTGAAAGACATTGGCTATAGTGCTATGAGGCTTCAGAGTGTTATACACATCTTTTCAGAACAGTTGGAATACCTGTAATTTGCAGCGAAGTTATGCTGAACCTGATGAATTCAAATTTCAAAAGATTCAATTATTTATAATGATGAGATAAACTACCGATGTAGATGTGGTATGCTTGCTGAATACTGAGACAGCATGTAGTTGTATAATTCCGCCTTAAAAGACCTAAGAGATTGCCAGGTTATCACAGTAACTTGGTGAAAATGAAAAGAAAAACTGGTCCTAGCGGTTAGAACAAAGAACTGCAACCTGAGCTAAAGAGCTAACAGTACCCTCCGTTTAGTGCACCGGAGAAGCTGGTGAAAGAGAGAATGCATGGCCAGAATATCTCTAGCATCATATACCTTCCAGTATATTAACCCCTTCATGAAATATAATGTAAATTTATGTCATTTGTCAAGTTTTCGACTTTGATGTGGGATCTGGTGCTAAGCATGCATTTCTCCCAACAAACGACAACTTACTTGATCAATTTTCATGAGCCGCTAATAGCAATGGGTGGATCCGAGATTCACAAGTGGCTGTTAACCAGTTAAATCCCGTTGTCAATCTTTGATAGCAGAATTTATCATGTGCCAGCCAGAAGTGAGTCACAAATCCTGCTCATCCTTGCCCCATCACATGTTCTGAGAGTGCCGGGGGGTTGTCGTGATAACTGGGGATCTGCACAAGACCCCCGTGCATGTCATTGTGTATCTATTGTGAACACCATCACATGGCTGGCATTCATGGGAGATAGTAATTTTTGCTATATATTGCAGTGCTGTAGCACTGCTATGTAAACCACTGTAAATCAGAAGATTGCAGCTTCTAGTTTCCTCAGGAGACTATTAAATGAAGTCAGTGTAAAGTGAAACATAAAAGTTTTTAAAAATATGAAAAAAAAATTAAAATAACATCCCTTTTGCCCCATTAAAAATTAAAACCATTAAAAATACATATATTTGGTATTGCTGCATTCAGAAATGTTGGATCCATCAAAATATAAAGTAAATTAATCAGATCTGTAAATGTCGTAAAGAGAAAAAAAAATCGAAACTGAATTACGTTTGTTTGGCCACAAAAACATTATGATAAAATGCAATACGAGGCAATCAAAACATCATATCTATCCCAAAATGATGACACTAGAAATGTCAGCTCAGGATGCCAAAAATAAGCCATTTACCAGCCCCAAATCTTGGAAAATGAAAACTATACAGGTCTTGGAATATAGCAAAGAATGCAAAAACTTTTTTTTTTTTAATTTTGCAATTTTTTTTCACCACTTAAATAATAAAAATTGTTATACTTGTTTGGCCTCTGTGAACTCGTACTGACCTGGGGAATTATATTGCCAGGTGAGTTTTAGTATATAGTGAACATGGTAAATTGTTGTAAAACTGTGAATTGTTTTTGCAATTTCACCAATTTTTTTTCCTGTTTTTCTGTACACTATATGATAAGATCAATGGTGTCATTCAAAAGTACAACTTTTCCCGCAAAAGAAAAAGACACTCATATGGCTATATTGACAGAAAAATAAAAAAATTATGGCTCCTGGAAGAAGAGGAGAAAGAAACAAAAACGAAAAAACGGAAAATAGCCCCTGTGTCAATGTGTTAAAGGGATTGTTTGGCTTTAGAGTACAAGTCTGCAGTGGCTCTATATGACTGCAGACTTGGCGCTGGGAGTCATACTCCGGCCACATTCTCACTAGACGTTTTCGGCATTGCTCAATACACTTGCATTGAGTAATGCAAATGACAGCATGTATGCAAATCATAAATTTGTGGTCACATGTAGTGCGTGAGCTGTGAAGATTCACAAGTCTACGGTTACACAGAATGACTGCAGACTTGAACTCTGAGGACAAACAACCCTTTAAATAGAAATAAAACACCCACACATCTATTGCAGTCTAGAATTAAGTTAACTATACAAGCGTGTTGGAAATGTTATTCCAAAATAAAACTAATCAACTTTATTTAGACATTCTTAAAAACCAATAAAAGTGCATGTGCAACAAATAGACAAACAACATCACATAGAGGGACTGCACTCCTTAGATATTGTCCACAGCACCCAAGAAGATCTATACTCTGCTCCCTGTGCGTATAAATATATGTGGATCAAAAGTGCTCAGTATATCTAAGCACCCCACCTAAACCTTACTAGGTCTGTCTTATCATGAGCTTCACAGTTTGTTATTGAACATCATAATATAAGGTGCTTAGTGCATTATGGGAGCATTATCATCATTTTTGCTTTTTGCACTTTTTGATAATTTTCAATACTGCCACAGCAAAAAATGGTCAGAGTTTGGGATTCACCCCTTCATTCTTATCTAATGATATATTCCATTGGAGTGTATCCCTTCACATGATCATATAGTAACCATATCAGCAGCATTTTTTATCACAAAGGCGTCACAAAGTGGAATTGTGGGGAAGGATTAATACACAAGGAACTCTTATCTATGATAAACTCAGTCCCATAATTATATCCTTGTAAGCCTTTCACCTCTGAGCTCAGTCCACACTTTGTGCGCTTACAACAATATGAAAGGATCTCACCCAGTAATGTGTTATGTTTCGGTAGCTGAGGAGGACAGGAACAACAGCAGGGCAGTCGAACACCTGAGATGTTGGTAACTGATGGGTTGCAGATTCCTAAACTAACGACACAACTAGAGGTAGCCGTGGAGCGTTCCTACGTTGATCCTAGACGCCTCTCACAGCCTGAGAGATAACTACACCTAAAGGCAGAAAGATGAAAGCTATCTGCCCCGGAGCAGATCCCCAAAGAAAATAGGAAGCCCCCAAACATATAATGGCGGTTAGACAAGATGAAAATACAAACATAGGCAGAAAATAGACTGAGCAAAGCTGGGGCCACAAGCTGACTAAATAGGATAGGACAGGAGAGATTACTTTCTGCAACCCAGAAAACCCTGCAAAAATACAACAATTCTAATTACAAACATACTGAGATCACACGATCTCGCCTCCCACTAAATCAGATCTCAGTGTGAACAAAAACCAAGCCGCAGCCGCTGAAAAAACAGGAAAAAGCAAATGAGCAAATAACAGTGGCTGCAGATAAACTGTGAGGAGCTCAGGCCCCAGGAGGGGACCTGGCTGACCTCCACAAAAGTGCAGAAAACAATGCAAAAAGCAAGCACAAAAAGAAAAGCAAAAAATATCTTATCTGAAAGCAGGAGATGCAGGCAAGGCTCCAGCAAACTTCCAAATGAACCAGGAACCACAATTGAGACAAGAACTAATTGATCACCAGCAACCATCATGGGAGGGAACCTCCCTTATATCAGACCAATCCGTGATCCCAGATTGCCACTCCTCGCTGAAAGGTTCAGTACTGTCTGTAACCACCAGAGGGAGCCTCTGCTCAGAAACCATCTCTAGCACATTCATAACAGTAATGTATGTGCATGGATCCTGTGTCTCCCTATGACATCTCCCTTCTCCCGATGCGTTTCGTTTACTTGAGATCTGTATTTTATGAAAATGACCTATTCAGGAACTTGCATATGGTCTATTCATCTATCCAGTTTTGGATATTTTCAGTGTGCCCCTAAGATAATATCTAGGAGTTTTGCGAAAATATTAAAAATGTGGAACGTTATCCCTGGTTTGGAATGTATATAGCGTCCGCCCAAGCGTATACCACTAATGGGAAGTCTTTTCTCGTTCCTGCAGAAGGTGTATCAGGAGGCGGACCAAATGAATGCACCGACATAAAAGTAGGTAATACCGTCACATTAAACATAGGAGAATGCGCATGCGCGATCTCCGCATCTGCGTTCTACTAGCGGTTCATGAGCCGGAAGCTGCATGTATCGTCTATCTGCTTCAGAACGGCTCATGGACCGGATGCTCTTTGTCACTGAAGAGTGCTTCCGGTATGGAAAGGAAGCGCACACACATGACACTTTCTATAAAAAAGAGGCAGGTAAGCGGCCCAGGTAGTGGCGATTCTTCAGCAACATGACGTAACACTATGCCCTTTCGCTCCCCTGATGAGCTGACTAGCGAAACGCATCGGGAGAAGGGAGATGTCATAGGGAGACACAGGATCCACGCACATACATTACTGTATTGTACTGAGTGCAGTCCCTCTATGTGATGATGTTTGTCTGTTTGGTGCAGTGCACTTTTATTGGTTTTTAAGAATGTCTAAATAAAGTTGATTAGTTTTATTTTGGAATAGCATTTCCAACACGCTTGTATAGTTGATATTTTGGTTGGCTATTGATACTGCTACTTAGTGACTAGAATTAAGTTAATCTCATGCACCATGTGAGGATCAGTGGCACAAGCAGGATCTGCCTTGACAGTAGAGGAGGATTTATTGAGAAAAGAAATATGAAAATTTGGAAAGCATTGGGAATTTTTAGTATGGGCATTAATTTCAGATGGAAAGTAATCAGATTGATTTGCGGAATAATTTTGAATGCACCAATGATCTTAGGAACCAGTTTATTGTATCTTTGAAGAAATGAATTTGGTGGGAAGCTAAACCTTATCTCCAAAAGAGATGTTGGGAACAGGTCAACAGTGTTTATCATCACTCCTCTTCGCTTTCACAGTGACTGCACCTAAATTAGAGTGAACCTAAATGCCGATGTTTTTTAACGTCCTATAAGACACTGTATATTAAAGGAAGTTTACTTTTTGATCCAATTCGCAGAGGACGATTAGGAATTTAAACATAAAATGTGAAAAAGACATTTCCTAGAAAAATCTAAAACTGAATTGTTGTGGACAATTGTTCCCAATGAAGAATTTTTTGAAATTATCTTAAAGGGAATTATACAAAAATGTGAAGGCTATTTTCCCAAAGACTGATTTTCTCACTTTGCATATTACTCTGGAGGTGATAGGATGAGGAGAAGTCAAAGGAAATTTTTAGATTGCTTTACTGTATCCTTCAAAACCTGGAAACAAATTGTATAGGATATAAAGACATTATACAAGCTTTTTTTATTAAGTATATAATTCCACATGTGTTAATTCATAGTTTTGATGCCTTCAGTGTGAATGTACAATTTTCATAGTCATGAAAATACAGAAAAATGTTTAACTGAGAAGGTGTGTCCAAACTTTTGGTCTGTACTGTACTTTGAAAACAGAAAACTTCTTTGTAAGACACTTGAGCCAATTATGGAGCAGATGTAAGTTTTTGTAATATAACAAAATGAGATATCTAGGAGAGGCAATCCATCATGACCTAAATGGCAGTTAATCCTTGCGGCTCAGGAATATGTACAACAAGGTTTATTGAAATCTCAGCCCTAGGCTTTAGTAGTATAGGAAAACACTAAAAAATTACGAGGAGGCGCTTGTCGTGAGGGTTTGAACTGCCCATAGAGAATTCAAAGACATCAATTCTTTGATATTTTGTTTCTATTTCGGCCACCAGTTGAAATGAGAGAAAAGGGTAGAATGGGCCAAAGATTAAGGTTTCCAATGAAGTGCTTTTGAGACAAAAGAACATACTTTACATTCAAAATTGAGAAAATAAAATATTGAAGCAAGGATACATTCAGTTTCAAATACATGTGTGGTATGTCTTTCTAGGCATTACATGGATCAAAAGACCTGGATATAGTGTTATCCATGGACATGATAATCAGGCCCATGGAGGAAAGAGGTTGCTAATGCTAGCACTATTTTCAGATGCATTTACATTGTCTGAACCACATTTAAATATTGTGGACCATAGAGTCACTGGCTGTCTTCACAGAGATACCTAAACAAACTACTAGCCCATCACTGGTAGACACCTGGCTTTGACATCTCGATGATGTTGTTGCATTGCACCACCTGCCTGTGGTAATATCTATGTGAAATTGCCAGATAAGGCACATTATTATGAAATGGGACCAAAATGGGTGACATTATTTATATATACAGCCAATTTGAGAACATTACTATATGGGGCCAATTGGGGTATGTTATTGCTAAATAGTGCCAATGTAAGGACTTTATTACTATTTTGGGCAAACTTCAGGACATTATTACTATATGGAGACAATTGGAAGAACATACAATTTGGAGACATTACTGTATAAGGCAAATTGTGGAGATTATTATGATATGGGGCCAATTGGCTGACATTTTATTGTATAGTAGATAATTGTAGGACTTGATCATTGAATGGGTCCAATTGATGGATATTTTTACTGTATGGGTTTCAATTTAGGATATTTTTATTATGTGGGGTGAATTGGGACAGTTCCAGGAGCAGGAAGAACGGCAGAATACAGCCTCTAGGCAGGGCTTAGGGATTTGCAGTCCATTGCTAAATATATAGCTGCTGCACATGACGACATTATTTTCCTTTTTTTCGGATAAAAATATTGAAAATATTTTCATCCATACTGTTTAACGTGCTCTGTGTAAAATTACGGTGGTTTAATATTTTTAAAAACCACTTGGCCTGCTACAGTTGACCAAAGTTTCTGGTTCATTAAAAAATTAATTTCAATTAATTAAGGAAACTTGGTTTTCTGAGACTAGCAATTAGAAAATGTGTAAGGCGTGTGGTTAGACATGTGAAATTGGAAGTGCTGATGATGGTTCATACAGACACAGAAGATGTGGGGCAGGTGAGACTGCGCATGTTGCTTGAGCACAAGAAACATGCCCATCCATGAGACATAGCTTCCTGTCCCACTTTGCAGGGGGCACAGGACACCACCCTCAAGCCACACCACTGTGAACAGGCGTTAGTTGGATAGCAGATAATGCACCCAGCATGCTTGCCAGTGTTCCCCATAGTCCAGTCTCACCAGCTGATCCTCCTTCATCCTTCCATGTTGTTCTGCTACAAATCTGCTTCAGTGGAGAATTTCCACTGACTCATGGCGGCAGCTGTCCCTATGTACTCGGTCCCCAGTCACCATTATTTCTTCCAGTGTGGCATCCACCGTTGTATCAGCACATGTCCAGAAAAATCACCCACACATTTACCAACACAGTTACTGGGATGGTATTGTACATTTAATGACCGACATATGGACAAGCACTTGTGACCAGGAATGCTGCATTTCCCTGATGGCAAACTAGGTGAAAATTGAGGAGGCTGGGGCCGAGTCCCACAATGGCACAACATATGTGCTACCGAGGCCAAGGATTGCTGGCCCTATCATTGTTTTCACCATGTTCTACAGCAGTTCCTGCATCACCTTCTGCTCCTCCTCATCCTCCATCTCCAATGTGGTATCTCAGAGCACGTTGTCCACATCATCCGGAAGTTGGAAGCTCTACAGTGTTGCCTCAACGAAGCGGCAACAAGTTCTGCTGAAGCTAATTTGTCTAGAAGACAAACCGCACACAACGGCAGAGTAACTTAAAAGACAAACCAGAAAGATCTGCAGTTTTTGCTGCTGAACCTCCAACCAAGCATGGTCTTGTGTGATAATGGGTGTAACTTGGTGGTGGCTGTGAAGCTTGGCAAGCTCACATGTTCAGCGGTTTCTTAAAATATACCCAGATTTGCCAGAGCTTCTGGTCAAGGTATGCTGCATCAGCACCCATTTTCTCACATCCGCTACAGCTGCATCGGCTCTGGCAGCCCTGCATCAGTGCATGAAAATGCCAGCTCACCAACAGGTGTGCAACATCATCACATTCTGGAACTCCACACTGCACATCCTGGCAAAGTTTTATGAGTGGAAGTGGCCAGTGGTTGAGTACGAGCTCATTACATATGAAAAGATTACATAAATCCATCATTCAAAATAGATTAGCTGCAAGTGCAGACTTCAATCTATATTATATATTGCACATTACAATTGGTCCACAGAGAATTGGTCCCTTGAGGAAGGCACACACGCCGAAACGCGCGTCGAGGTGGACGCACTGGGTGGCTTACCTTTGGTCTGATCAGGTAATGATACAGCTTGTCATGCTATTGATATTAATTTTGAAACTGAAATCTCTGTGGACCAATTGTAATGTGCAATATATAATATAGATTGAAGTCTGCACTTGCAGCTAATCTATTTTGAATGATGGATTATATGTAATCTTTTCATATGTAATGTGCAATATATTATACAGATTGAAGTCTGCATTTGCAGCAAATCTAGTTTAATGATGGATCATATGTAATCCTTTTATATATTCCTCCATGTGCGTTCCTTTTGTTTCCCACATGTGTTAATTGGCAAGGTTTTTTGTCCTTCTATGCTCGCTGTATCCTATTTTTCTAATAAAATTTTTTGTATTACATAGTTGATTGTTTGGGATTTTTTGATCGTTGTCTTTTCTTCTTGTGTGTATATTGATCAATTGCTGTGGTGAGTCAGAAGACCCTGCATTTTAGTATTGCAGTGTTGAGACTGAAGAACTGGCATAGAAGAATTGCATTGTTGAAGAATATTAACAACCAACAAAGTTCACATTATTATGAAGTAGGTCTCACATACTATTTGCCTATGCTTTGAATGGAAGGCCTGCCCCAAATTTGGACAAACCAAAATACCACTTGGAAGAGATGTGCATGAAGTCCTCCTAAAAATCAGTTTCCATTACGAAGGAGTGGCCATACACTAAGTGCATAGGCTGTAAAATATTTTCCACTGGTGGGCACATCAACCGACTGTGTAAATATTTGCATTTACGGACATACTAAACACCCTGGCAAAACAATAAAGTGGCTATTTCATCATGGAACATGGTCACCCTGGTGATCTAGTGGTGGTGTAAGAAGAGACATGGAGAATGGCTTGCGAAAAAAGGTCTTCCCAGTTTAAAGGAGCAGGTTTCCTATAATTTGAAAGCAACATTTCCCCCTGGGGTACATATCAACATAGTGTGCAATTTTTTTTAGGGGCATCATAAACACCTTGGAAAACAGTAACATGGTTTCCTACACAGTTTCTGCTGGAAAGGTGCAGGTTTTTATTAAAAATCTGGTGGACGAATCGCTGGATGAAATGATCAATAAAAGGGGCTTGATGAGACAGGGAAGGTAACGTACAGGATTAATAACAGTGGTGGCTATGGGAGGTATGATATCCAGGATACAGCCTACAATGATTAATTGTTTAGCCGGCCCACCAACTCTTTGTAGGGTCTGCTGTTAAAAAACTATGCTTTCTCATTGACTCCCATTATGTCGTTACTCATAACAAGCATGCGAGTATTAGGAATCACTCAGTTCAAGTAACAGGCACCCGTACATTTTAGTGCTCCCTCATCCATAATGCTAAACCTTGTAAAAGATCCTCCTTAATCTCAAGACAATCACTCTGCTTTCGACTAGGGTATAAAGTTTACCTGTTAAGCATAAATTTTATCATGATAAAAAACAGTCCTACAGTAGTTCAACAGAATGTTTTGGATGGAGTATGATAATTTCTTCCAGCCCATTTGCATGGATTATGGTATGGCAGCTATGTGAGGACTTGGATATTTTAATGAAGCTCTAGGACACAGGAATCCTGAGATTTTTCCCTTGACTTACATTTAAAAGTTATATATGGGAAAGAGGTAAGGTGAAAATGGATGCAAATTTGTAAGAAATTTTAAAATTTTAACAATTCTTCCAAATTCTTATCCTTTCCCACTTACCCCTTTCCCATATATAAAAATCATAATCAGTGACTTATGAGAATGTTCATTGTGGAAGTATAGTAATGCTAATAATCATCTTTTTAAAAGGTATCTTTTATTAAGTGAAAAGAGAAATTATATCCAGAAAAGATGGAAAATAGGTAAAGTTGACATAGAATATAGCCAAGAGGGCTACATCATTGTTCCAGGCCAAATAATCAGACAAGTTGCAGAAATAGATGGCATAGCGTTCCACTGAGTTTGTCCCTTGTCTAAGCAAGAATATGAAATCAGCGGTTTAGTGAACACAACCATAACCAGGTTCAAAAACATTCTACTGAAAGGAGTCAGAAAAGATGGTAAAAAACTCAACACAGGATAGTCCATTGCTAAAACCAAATCCTCTCCAGCTAAGAAAAAGTGAGGATAAACCCAGGAGCTGAAGTTGCATATTCAATCCAGGACTAGCAGCAGAAAAATGATTAATTACAAAGTTGTATGCTATCAGCAGTCATATGCTCAATCGGCAGACAGATAACCCCAAGGCAGCAGTGATAAGAAGGTATACTGGTTACTTGCTTGGAGAGAAGAATTTCACTGTTGCAGCAAAGTTGTGTGAAGACTACCAGTATTAGCAAAAAAGAGTTTATGCTTACAGCAGGCAAATGGCTAACCACAGGTATGATATAGGGAAAAATGCAGAGAGGTGATAAATAAGCAGAATTTTTTTTAAGAGATAGTTAATCCAGCTAATAGGGTTGAGAATGAATGAAGTTGAAAAACAAACACAGGCCATAATTGTCATGGGTTTACCATGACAAACAGGAGCCAGAAGACCGCAGCATCTAATTTCTCCTACACCTGCACTGATTAGAAGCACTTTCCTTCATATTAAATGGTGCAAATTTCTTTTAGCAATGAAGAGGTTACTCTGCTCTGTTGAGAGCTCCTGGAAGCTTTTCTGCATTAAGGCTCTCAGCTGTGCACAGTTGGCAACCCCCAGCTCCAATATAATATGGTCCCTGGCTAGTGCTTACTGTCAGAGGTAGCTTATGTTGCATGGCTAGAGGTTGTTAGTGGTTATTATTGGAGAAGGCGTTTGGTGGATGTGACTGTCCTAGGTTTTGATTGTGTGATAATTCCTTTGCTTCTCCTACTTTGGTTTAACCCATCCTCCACTCTCTGGTGCATTCCTGTTGTGAGTGGGCTTGGATGAGTTCTGAGCAGAGGCTCCCTCTGGTGGTTACAAGCGGTGCTGGTCTGTCCAGTGAAGATTGTGAAGATTGTGAGGATTGGGAATCAGGTGTTACTGACTGGTCTTATATAAGGGAGTCACCTTCCCATCAGGGTTGCCGGTGATCAATTGTTCTGGTCTGAATCCTTGATTCCTGTTTCCTTTGTAGCCTGCTGTGTCGTGTCTGCATCTCCTGCTAACAGATAAGACATTTTCTTCTTTTTGTTTTTGTGCTTGATTTTTGCATTTTGTCCTGCACTTCTGTGGGGGCCTTCAGGGTCCCCTCCGGGGGCTTTTGCCCTCTCAGTTTAGTTCAGCCACTGATGTTTGTACCTTTGCTTTTTCCAGTATTTTCAGTGGCTGCTGTTTTGATTTTGTTACACCAGAGAACTAATTTAGGTGGTAGAGGTCGTGTGATCTCAGGTGTTTTTGAAATTAGTAGAGTTGGTGCTTTTCAGGGTTTTCTGGGATTGCAGTAAGTACCCTTCCTATCCTTTTCTATTTAGTTAGTTTGGGCCCCAACGTTTGCTCATACTATTTTCTGTCTGTGTCTGTATTTCTTCTTGTCTAACCGCCATTACATGTTTGGGGGCTTTCTATTATCTTTGGGGTTCTGCTCTGGGGCAGATAGCTTTCCTATTTCTATCTTTAGGTGTAGTTAGTTTCTCAGGCTGTGACGAGGCGTCTAGGACCAACGTAGGAACGCTCCACGGCTGCCTCTAGTTGTTGTGGTTAGTCAGGGTACTGCAATCTCATAGATTCCAACTGCTCTGGTGTATTGCCTTTTTTGCCTGCACTCCTCAGCTACCGAAACATAACAGTATCACCGGCCTAAAATTTAAAATTGTATGGTACTCACAGAAGGGAAAAAATTTGTTAAAGAAAAAACGGTTGTCAGAGTTGTCAGAGATATTTTTCTGTTTGTTGCATTTTTTTTTTTTTTTTCCCTCTGTATCTCTGGGTGCTGGGGAGGATTTTTTCTCTCAATGGAGTTTGCACAGTTGTCTGGCCGTGTGGATCAGCTTGCCACTGAGGTTCAGAGTATTGCTGCATATCTTGCTAGGTTGCCTGTTGTGGAACCTAGGATTCCCATGCCAGATTTGTTTTTAGGGGATCGAGCTAACTTTCAGAATTTCAAAAATAATTGTAAATTGTTTTTTGCCTTAAAATCTAAGTCCTCAGGGAACGCAGCGCAGCAGGTTCAAATTGTCATCTCTCTCCTGCGCGGCGATCCTCAGGATTGGTCTTTTTCCCTGACACCTGGGGATCCTGTTTTGAGTGATGTTGATGCATTTTTTCAGGCTTTGGGGTTATTGTACGATGAGCCTAATGTCACTGATCAAGCTGAAAAAGCCTTGTTGGCATTAAATCAGGGGCTTGATGACGCTGAGTTATACTGTCAGAGATTCCGTAGGTGGGCAGTCCTGACCAAGTGGAATGACGACGCTTTGGCGGCCCTTTTTCGGAAGGGTCTGTCAGATAATGTAAAGGATGTTATGGTGGGATTCCCTGTCCCTCTGGTCTCAATGATTCTATGTCATTAGCGATTCAAATTGACAGACGTTTGCGTGAGCGGAGAAGTATGCGTTGAATAGTGTTGCCTTGTGAACCTGCTTCTGAATCCATGCAGTGTGATAGAGTGGTGTCTGGGGCACAGCGTCATGAGTTTCGAAAGCGCAATGGGTTATGTTTCTACGTGGTGATGCCTCTCATGCTATTTCAGTCTGCCCTAAGCGGGGAAGACGTTTTGCACGCTCAGTTGTCTTGGGTAGTGTTCAGACTAAGTTTTTATTAACTGTCACTCTGATATGCTCTCTGTCCTCATTTTCTGCTCAGGCTTTCGTTGATTCTGGAGCAGCTATTAACCTGATGGATTATGATTTTGCTAAACGTTGTGGGTTTCCCTTGATACCCCTACAGAAGTCTATTCCCCTACTGGAGATCGATTCTACCCCTTTGGCTGAGAATAAACCTCAGTTCTCTACTCAGGTGATAATGAGGGTTGAACCTGATCATCGAGAGTGCTGCAAATTTTTGGTTCTGTATAATCTGCATGATATTATCGTACTGGGTTTCCCTTGGTTACAGTCTCATAATCCTGTTTTGGATTGGAAATCTGTGTCTGTAACCAGTTGGGGCTGCCAATGTGTTAATACCAACACTCCTGTTTTTTCTGCCTCCCCCAGGCTCAGGATGTTCCTGACTTTTTGATTGATTTTTCTGATGTATTTAGCGAAAGTAAATCTGCATCCTTGCCTCCCCATAGGAGCTATGACTGCGCTATTGAATTAGTGCCTGGTAGTAAATTCCCTAAAGGTCGCCTTTTTAACTTGTCTGTACCTGAACATGACGCTATGCGGTCTTATATCAAGGAGTCATTGGAGAAGGGTCATATCAGACCATCCTCTTCACCCTTAGGTGCCGGTTTTTTCTTTGTGGCCAAAAAGGATGGTTCATTAAGGCCGTGTATTGATTATCGTCTTTTGAACAATATTACTGTGAAATATCAATACCCGTTACCCTTGATTTCTGACCTGTTTTCCAGGGTGAAAAACGCTACTTGGTTTACCAAGCTTGACCTCAGGGGGGCATATAACCTTATTCGCATTAAGCACGGGGATGAATGGAAGACGGCATTCAATACCCCGGAGGGGCATTTTGAGTACCTTGTGATGCCCTTTGGGCTCACTAATGCTCCTTCTGTCTTCCAGTCCTTCATGAATGACATTTTCAGGGATTTTGTGGATAAATTTCTGATTGTTTATTTGGATGATATCTTGATTTTTTCTAATGACTGGGACTCTCATGTGAAACATGTTCGAACTGTATTCCAGATTTTGAAAGAGAATGCTCTGTATGTGAAGGGATCAAAGTGTCTTTTTGGCGTACAGAGGATCTCATTTCTGGGATTCATTTTGTCCCCATCTGTTATTGAAATGGACCCGGTCAAGGTTCAGGCCATCTGTGATTGGGTCCAACCTACTTCATTAAAGGCTCTTCAAAGATTTTTGGGTTTTGCCAATTTTTATCGTAAATTTATTGGTAATTTCTCGGTTATTGTTAAACCATTAACTGATTTGACCAAAAAGGGTTCTGATGTGGTGAATTGGCCTCCTGAGGCAGTCTCTGCATTTCAGGAACTTAAGCAGAGATTCACTTCTGCTCCTGTTCTACGGCAGCCTGATGTTTCTCTGCCATTTCAGGTGGAGGTTGATGCCTCTGAAATTGGGGCAGGTGCTGTTTTGTCCCAAAAAGATCCAGAGACCTCTAAAAGTAACCCTTGTGCCTTTTTCTCTCGAAAATTTTCTCCTACTGAACGTAATTATGACGTGGGTAATCGGGAGTTATTGGCCATGAAGTGGGCTTTTGAAGAGTGGAGACATTGGCTGGAGGGAGCCAAACATCAGGTGGTGGTCCTTACTGACCATAAGAATCTGGTTTATCTGGAATCTGCCAAGCGACTCAATCCTAGACAGGCCAGGTGGGCCTTGTTTTTCACACGTTTTAATTTTGTGGTTTCCTTTCTTCCTGGCACTAAGAATGTTAAGGCGGATGCCCTCTCGAGGAGCTTCCTTGCCGACTCTCCTGAGTTATCTGATCCTTCTGTTATTTTGAAAGAGGGTGTAGTTCTTTCCGCCATCTCACCTAATTTGAGACTTGCTCTGGAGGGGTGTCAGGAGGATAGGCCCGAGCGCTGCCCTGTTGGAAAATTGTTTGTCCCGGACCAGTGGAAAAAGAGTGTGATGTCTGAGATTCATTGTTCCGCGTTGGCTGGGCATCCCGGAATTTTTGGTACCAGAGACTTGGTTAGTCGGTCCTTTTGGTGGCCTACCTTGTCTCGTGATGTCAGGGAATTTGTGCAGTCCTGCGGGACTTGCTCTCGCTCCAAGCCTTGCTCTCGCTCTAGTGGTTTGTTGATGACATTGCCTGTGCCCAAGAGACCATGGACCCATATCTCTATGGATTTCATTTCCGACCTTCCTGTTTCTCAGAGAATGACCGCCATCTGGGTGATTTGTGATAGGTTTTCTAAGATGATACATCTTGTGCCATTACCTAAGTTGCCTTCCTCCTCTGAATTGGTGCCGTTGTTCCTTCAGCACGTGGTTCGTTTACACGGCATTCCTGAGAACATAGTGTCTGACAGAGGAGTCCAGTTTGTTTCCAGATTTTGGAGGACTTTTTGTTCTAAACTGGGTGTTCAATTGTCTTTCTCCTCGGCATTTCATCCTCAGACCAATGGTCAAACTGAGAGAACAAACCAGACATTGGAGACTTATCTAAGATGCTTTGTGTCTGCTGATCAGGATGACTGGGTCTCTTTTTTGCCTTTGGCTGAGTTTGCTCTTAATAATAGGGCTAGCTCTGCCACTTTGATGTCTCCGTTTTTCTGTAATTCTGGGTTTCACCTCGATTTTCTTCAGGACAGACGGAGGCTTCTGTCTGTCCAGGTGTTGACTCTGTTGTGGAGCGTATGCAACAGATTTGGGACCAGGTAGTGGAGAGGTTGTCCCTCTCTCAGGAGAGGGCCCAGCGGTTTGCTAACCGGCATAGGACTGATGGTCCTCGGTTTAAAGTGGGTGACTTGGTTTGGTTGTCCTCAAAAAATATTCCTATGAGAGTAGCATCTCCTAAATTTAAGCCTAGGTTCATTGGACCTTATAAGATCATAGAGATTCTTAATCCTGTTTCTTTTCGTTTGCTTCTTCCAGGGACATTTAAGATCCATAACGTGTTCCACAAGTCCTTTTGAAGAGGTTTGTTGAGCCAGTGGTTCCTGCTGCTGTGCCTCCTGACCCTGTTTTGGTTGAGGGCAATCTGGAGTATGTGGTTGAGAAAATATTAGATTCTCGTTTTTCTAGACGGAAACTCCAGTATTTGGTTAAGTGGAGAGGTTATGGTCAGGAAGACAATTCTTGGGTGTTTGCTTCGGACATCCATGCTAGGAGACTCATCCGTGCGTACCATAGAACTCATCCTGACCGACCTGGTTGCTCAAATGAGGGTTCGGTGACCCTCCTCAAGGGGGGGGGTACTGTTGTGAGTGGGCTTGGGATGAGTTCTGAGCAGAGGCTCCCTCTGGTGGTTACAAGCGGTGCTGGTCTGTCCAGTGAAGATTGTGAAGATTGTGAGGATTGGGAATCAGGTGTTACTGACTGGTCTTATATAAGGGAGTCACCTTCCCATCAGGGTTGCCGGTGATCATTGTTCTGGTCTGAATCCTTGATTCCTGTTTCCTTTGTAGCCTGCTGTGTCGTGTCTGCATCTCCTGCTAACAGATAAGACATTTTCTTCTTTTTGCTTTTGTGCTTGATTTTTGCATTTTGTCCTGCACTTCTGTGGGGGCCTTCAGGGTCCCCTCCGGGGGCTTTTGCCCTCTCAGTTTAGTTCAGCCACTGATGTTTGTACCTTTGCTTTTTCCAGTATTTTCAGTGGCTTCTGTTTTGATTTTGTTACACCAGAGAACTAATTTAGGTGGTAGAGGTCGTGTGATCTCAGGTGTTTTTGAAATTAGTAGAGTTGGTGCTTTTCAGGGTTTTCTGGGATTGCAGTAAGTACCCTTCCTATCCTTTTCTATTTAGTTAGTTTGGGCCCCAACGTTTTGCTCATACTATTTTCTGTCTGTGTCTGTATTTCTTCTTGTCTAACCGCCATTACATGTTTGGGGGCTTTCTATTATCTTTGGGGTTCTGCTCCGGGGCAGATAGCTTTCCTATTTCTATCTTTAGGTGTAGTTAGTTTCTCAGGCTGTGACGAGGCGTCTAGGACCAACATAGGAACGCTCCACGGCTGCCTCTAGTTGTTGTGGTTAGTCAGGGTACTGCAATCTCATAGATTCCAACTGCTCTGGTGTATTGCCTTTTTTGCCTGCACTCCTCAGCTACCGAAACATAACACATTCCTCCATTATAAGTGTGTGCATATTTGTATGTTTGGTATTTTTTGTTACCACAGTTCGCATTACCTTGTTAGTCTGGTTGGTGCCTTATGGTACATTACTACACCCCTCTACCTTAATTGGGGGAAGGGTACAGACTGAGGGCAGATTTAGGAGCTAAATCAAGGTACTTGCCCTGCTTTTTTACCATTAGAAGTAATCCAGGGAACAGGGTAAGCAAAAGGTGCCCCCTAGCGTTAAGGACAGGGAAGGAGTCCTTGGTTGCAGGACACCTTGCTAGTCTGGTTGGTTTCTTATGGTAACTACTACTCCCCTCTACCCTAATTGGGGGAAGGGTACAGACTGAGGGCAGATTCAGGAACTAAATCAAGGTACTTGGCCCTGGTGTTTTCACCATCAGAGGTAATCCAGAGAACAGGGCAAGCAAAACGCACCATTAGCATTAAGGACAGGGAAGGAGCCCTTGGTTCCGGGACACCAGGCAAGAGTCGTGACTATAATATGTAGAATTGGTACAGTGTCTAGATCAATGACTGTGGAAAAATAGTTATATTGTGATATTATAGAGGAATGCTCTAGCATTATAGTTTCCTAAAGTTTTCTCTTTTTTAATATTGTTTTGGTAGATTCACAGTTTGTTGTGTGAATCTTTGGTGTCTAATATTTTTTTTCATTTACTGAATAAATTCAAATGTACTGTGAAATCTATTTTTTTCTACCTTTATCCTCAATTGTTCACACAAAATAATTTGCTTAACCATTATCAACTTGCACTATGAAGAGTATATTGACATTTAATGAACAAAAGGTTGTATTCTGAAAATGAGAAGCAGCATTGATTTCATGCATCAGTTGATTCAATTGCTTGAATGTGCTTAGTAATGTTTTAGTCAATATAGTTGAGAAAGTGTAATCTTTATGCACATAAAACAATTGAGAGGGAATAAATCTTAAAAAAAAATGCTTCAATGTTTAATTTTAATTAGAAAAATATTTAGACTTGAGAGTCCTCAGTGGTTGATACCTTTTAATGGCTAACTGAAAAGATGGTAACAAATTGCAAGCTTTCGAGACTACTCAGGTCTCTTCATCAGGCATAGACTAATACAACATCTGAAGAATCACATATTTATACACAAAATAGCACAGAAAAAATGCAATAGGTAGGACAAGTGACATGAAGCAGAACTGTCATTATGGCAGAGGGATTAACATAAATATGACTAGTTCATAGATAAGGAGTGAAGGTTTTATTACCCTCTGATTGGGGTCTGGTATTGTGTTGTGATAACCCTAAAAGGTCAGGGAGGCAGATTCCTTAATTGTTGTAGAACGACATAAAACTCTGGGATATATTCATCCCAGCACTAAGAGTGTCAAAGGTCATCATAAGTTTATATTCCCAGACTTTTCTATCCTTCTCAGATTTGAAGTTAGATTTTAATACAAGTAATTCCATATCTGTCATGCTATGACCGGGCATACAAAAGTGTTTGGCCACAGGTAAATCCATTCTTTTTTCTCTTATCGTGTGGCGATGAGAATTCATCCTTGTTCTCAGTTTTTGCCCGGTCTCCCCCACATACAGACCCCCAGTTGGACATTTAGTACATATAATTAGGTACACCACATTAGATGTGATGCAGCTGAAAGTACCTGGTATCTTGTCTGTATGTGGGGGAGACCGGGCAAAAACTGAGAACAAGGATGAATTCTCATCGCCACACGATAAGAGAAAAAGAATGGATTTACTGTGGCCAAACACTTTTGTATGCCCGGTCATAGCATGACAGATATGGAATTACTTGTATTAAAATCTAACTTCAAATCTGAGAAGGATAGAAAAGTCTGGGAATATAAACTTATGATGACCTTTGACACTCTTAGTGCTGGGATGAATATATCCCAGAGTTTTATGTCGTTCTACAACAATTAAGGAATCTGCCTCCCTGACCTTTTAGGGTCATCACAACACAATACCAGACCCCAATCAGAGAGTAATAAAACCTTCACTCCTTATCTATGAACTAGTCATATTTATGTTAATCCCTCTGCCATAATGACAGTTCTGCTTCATGTCACTTGTCCTACCTATTGCATTTTTTCTGTGCTATTTTGTGTATAAATATGTGATTCTTCAGATGTTGTATTAGTCTATGCCTGATGAAGAGACCTGAGTAGTCTCGAAAGCTTGCAATTTGTTACCATCTTTTCAGTTAGCCATTAAAAGGTATCAACCACTGAGGACTCTCAAGTCTAAATATTTTCTATCTACTGGCTAACACGGTACGAAGATACACATCTTTCCTATATCTAATTTTAATTAGCAGCAAGTGCAAAGCTATTAGGATTTACTTACAGATCCAAGTTCAACTACTTGATACGAAAGCTGTGAAAACAAAATATCTGAGTCTAATTGTAGTTACTATATTTACAAATGGCAGGAGATAATTATACATGATTTTGTAGTTGACTTTACTATCACCAAATGAAAGTAGTGAACATCTTTGCTTGTCATAAGTGAATAAATAATTTATCATAGTGGTGAAAAACTTGTGCTTATGTTCAACAGATTCAATTGCATAATACAACTGAGAGCTCTGAGAATTTAAAAACCTTCAAATGCAATCATTGTAGTTTTTCAGTCATTGGATGCAGGCGTTTTTCAGTCATTGGATGCAGGCAAGATTGAAAACGTATTTTATACAATATAGATGTCTAGTGAATTTTGTATTAACAGGGTCCTGCTATTCAATTGTTTTTGCCTCATGCAGCATGAATCATAACCCTGCTATATGATTACAGCTAGGTATGTTTTTCCATAGAACATCCCTGGGTTTCATAGAAAGTGTAGATTAAAGAGATGGTCAGTGACTAAAGATAGAGAGACTTTTTCTTGCTGTATGGCTGGCTCTTCGTACCGCTGCTCCAGGTGGTTGACAGATCTCTCCCATGTGGGTACATAAGAAGAGATTTGTCACTGAGCTTGTGCAACGTGGATAGAAGTTGGCTGGAGATTACACCAGATTCTATTCTCTTCCTACAGTCAATGGACGGTTCTTCAAGCTATGTTTTTTCTGAAACATCAGAGCACTTCACAAAAAAAAAATCTAGCTACAATCAAGCGTCTCCACTATCAGGAGTAATCTGGGGAACAGGGATAGCTTAAGGTTCCCCTCACTTGAGGGACAGGGTAGATGCCCATTGTACCTGGCAATAAGGTGACTTTATCATTTTCCACACCTTATCTGGATCAACTATGTATCCTGTGGCTGCTCTGGCAGAGCAGTTAAAAAAAATTTGGAGGTGGCAGACCTCAATTCATTTGCTTTGCAGCGCTCACATTTGACTCCAGCTATAGGGTACAGGGCTCCTGGGCAACCTCTGTAGGAGCCTATAATAGCTTTGCTAGATAGGTTCTCTGGGGGTCAGGAAAAGTTTGTGGTGTATAACGAGGCCTGCAAACTATAGGGCTATGTCCATATTCCTTGGGTACCAAGGAGCAGTGTGTGGGAATAATAATCTCCCTGCTCCAGAGGGACCCCCAAGCTTGGACATTTTCCCTTCCATCTGGTTCCTAGTCGCTCCAGACGGTCTAGGAATTTTTTAGTGCTCTGGGTCTCATTTATGGTGATTTCAACCATATCTTCTTGGCAGAATCTAAATTATGTCAACTTCAGCAGGGAGACCGGCTACCGGTGTAGTTTTGCTCAGAATTCCATGAATGGTCCATGGACACTAGGTGGAATTGTCCTGTATTCTGAAGCCAGTTTTGTCAGGGGCTTTCTGAGAAAGTAAAAGATGCCTTTGTAAAGCGACACCTCAATGTTCAGGTCATCATCTGTATAATGAACCTAGGTCTGAGTCCACAGAAGAACCCATGGAGTTGTGGGGTGGGGGTGAAGTCATTGAAGTCATTGTCCTCCAGCGGTTCGGCTCAAAAGGGAGAGGTTTTTTTTGCTTATTTTTGAGGGGTATGGGTCATTTTGTTTCTTACCTGCTCATCCATACATAAACAAAAAAGAGCCACTGGAAGATTAAGAAACCCAGGTTGCGTGGAGGTTAGCAACCTGAGTGTACATACTGTATTTCCTCAGTTGGTAGGTCGCAATTCTTTCTACCTGCCAAAATCCTTTAAGGAGGAAGAAAGGTGTCAATTTCTGTCTCTTTGGACAGAGGGGCAGGGTTTAATCTGGTTGATGCTTGGTTCATCCAGACCCAGGGCCTTATTCCTCAAGAGTTGTCAAGACCTATTTCAATAATTTCTTTAGATTCTGCACCTCTGAGTCAGGTGCATTTCACTCAAATTGTTCAGGATATACATCTTCAGGTAGGGGCCATGCACTGTCAGGCACGGGAGATAGTGAGGTGGCACTATTACTGTCAAAATAACTGCATGACCACTCGTTATCCTTGATAATTACCAGGTCTCTACCAGAGTATTTGGCTGTTTATGAGGATGTGTTTTCAGAAAAAGGGTGTCAAGAACTACCACCTCACCTCCCTTATGATTGCTCAATCAAGTTGATTCCTGGGGCTAAGTTGCCGAAGAGCAGGTTGTATAATATTTCAAGTCCTGAGAGGCAGACCATGAAAGATTAGAGAGCCTGGCTAAGGGACATATCAGAATTGTTGTGAACGTATTGGAGACGACTTCGGAGCTGAAGCTCCTTCTGGTGGTTGCTGAGGGTATTGAACCTTATTGAACACCAAGAGTCCTACACCTGCAGTTGACGAGTGGTTGTCAGGTAATACTGACTGGCCTGATATAAGTGAGCTGACCTCCCATGATCCTCGCCGGTGATCAATTGTTCTTCGTGGTCTAGGTTGGAATTCAGCTTGCTTTTCTGCTGTCTCCTGCTTGCATTCAGATAAGTCTCTTTCAGTTTTTTTTACTGTGGTTTGAATTCTTTGCTTTTTGCTGCTTTGCTTTTTGTCTTCAGCCAGGTTCTCTTTGGGGGGGCTTTGGCTGGTCTCCGTTTGTTTTTTTGTATTTGTTCATTTGCTCAGTTCTTGTGATATTTTACTGCTGGGTTGCTACGTGTCCACACCAGAGATCTGATATAGGTGGTCGAGACCGTGTGATCTCAGTATTTTTGGATTCAGAAGTGTTGAAGTTTTTCCTAGGGTTTTTCTGGGTTGCAGACAGTATTCTCTCCTGTGCTGTCCCATCTAGACAGTTTTGGGCCCCAGCGTTTGCTCAATATATTTTCTTTCTGTGTTTGTATTTTCACCTTGTCTAACCGCCATTATATGTCCAGGGGCTTCCTATTCTTTTGGGGTCTACACCGGGGCAGTAGGCTTTCCTCTTTCCATCTTCAGGGATAGCTATCTCTCAGGCTGTGATGAGGCGTCTAGGACTCCATAGGAACGTCCCATGGCTGCTTCTAGTTGTGCGGTTAGTTTAGGGGTCTGCAACCTATTAGTTTCCAACCTCTCTGGTGTTAGGCTAACTATGTGGTTTTTTGTTCCTGCCTCATCAGCTACTTAAACATAACAGAATCACCGGCCATACTGAAAATTCTATGGTACTCAATAGAAGGGAAAAATAGTAAAGGGAAAAAAAAAGTTGTCAGAGTTGTCAGAAATTTTTTTTTTGTTTGTTACATTTATTCCCTCTAATTTAATCCCTCTAATGTGGCCGCATTTAGCGATATAGAAACAATCCCGCTAGCGATCGCATTAGTATGCGTCGTTATTGTGATCGCTAGCGGGATTGTTTAGTGTGGCAGTACCTTTAGTGTGCAAAATTTCACACCTGTAGGGGTTAATTAAAGGTGTAAATTCGTAGCAAAAAAGTCCGTTTTTTTTACAACGAATTTACACCTTTAATTAACCCCTACAGGTGTGAAATTTTGCACACATAGACTGATGTAATTGTTTGTGCAAATCAGATAGCAAAGGACATGAAAAGACATGGTTAACCCTATGTACACCAAGTGTCATTTCATGTCGGGTGCTTCTGTCTTTTCACAGATGCCGGCTTTACCCGGCAATTGAATCAGAGGATATTTTACTATGTAGAAGTGTATAAACTATACATATATGTATATATACATGTCACAATGACATGTATATATATATATATGTATTCTATGTGTGTATATTTAGTGTTTACAAGGAAAGAAAGAGGTTTTTTTAGTTGCGATATTTTGTTCCCATAGACTTACATGGGACTTCCGGTATCGGTATCGCCGATATTTTAGTGATATCGGCGATACCATTCCGATTCCGATACTTTTGGATATCGGAAAGTATCGCTCAACTCTAGAAGTGACTCAGGATCAGCCTGAAGTATTGCAAGTTCCAGTGATAGAAGCCACCGCTGCAATGGAACTCGAAAGTCCACCTTCTGCCACCTGTGAATTTGTCATGCCCACAGTGAGAAGGGTTAGTCCTAGAAAATCAGGTATACCCGTGCTACGTAGAATCACCAGTAGCATAACCACTAGGGAGCACACTACACCTGTAGAAGTTAACACAGTGGACCCAGTCAGGTCACTACAGACACCAATGCTCCGTAGGTCAATCCGTACAACCAAAGGCCTACTCCCAACTAGGTTTCACATATGAGTGAATTAAGTACATGAGAAATGTAAATAAGTTCATAATGTTAATAATTGCAGCTATTAAGCTATGTGCCTACAGAGACTACTGTAAGAACTCTTAACCATTCTTATTTCATTCTTTTAATGGACGATTGGGTCACTGGACTCGGAGTGACCAGGACAATACTTGTAAATAGTTAATATTAATGACCATAGAACAAAAACCGCCTAGCGTGGCTGAAGATGTGGGGGAATCATCCATGCCTTGTAGCCCACCCAAGGCCTACGTTGAGGGTTTGAGGCGGGTCCCTCACATTGTACTTAGTAGGGTGAAAAAGGACACCCCATTTCAGACTTCGCCAAATGTATATACAGTGCCTACAAGTAGTATTCAACCCCCTGCAGATTTAGCTGGTTGACACATGCGGAATTAACTTGGCATTGTGACATTTGTACTGTAGATCAGCCTGGAAGTGGGAAATGCACTGCAGCAAAAATTTTTGTTTTAATTTTATTTTTTTTTTAAAAACGTTAAAAGTTAATTCAGAGTGTCATTTATTATTCAACCCCTCAAACCACAAGAATTCTGTTTGGTCCCCCTAAATTATTAAGAAGTAGTTCAGGCACCAAGAATAATGAGCTTCACATGTGTGGATTAATGATCTCTTTTGCCAGCCTTTTCTGACTATTTAAGACCCTCCCCAAACTTGTGAACAGCACTCATACATGGTCAACATGGGAAAGACAAAGGAGCATTCCAAGCCCATCAGAGACAAGATCGTGGAGGGTCATAAGGCTGGCAAGGGGTACAAAACCCTTTCCAAGGAGTTGGCCCTACCTGTCTCCACTGTTGGGAGCATCATCCGTAAGTGGAAGGCTTATGGAACTACTGTTAGCCTTCCACGGCCTGGACAGCCTTTGAAAGTTTCCTCCTGTGCCGAGGCCAGGCTTGTCCGAAGAGTCAAGGCTAACCCAAGGACAACAAGGAAGGAGCTCCGGGAAGATCTCATGGCAGTGGGGACATTGGTTTCAGTCAATACCATAAGTAACGTACTCCACCGCAATGGTCTCCGTTCCAGACGAGCCCATAAGGTACCTTTACTTTCAAAGCGTCATGTCAAGGCTCGTCTACAGTTTGCTCATGATCACTTGGAGGACTCTGAGACAGACTGGTTCAAGGTTCTATGGTCTGATGAGACCAAGATCGAGATCTTTGGTGCCAACCACACACGTGACGTTTGGAGACTGGATGGCACTGCATACGACCCCAAGAATACCATCCCTACAGTCAAGCATGGTGGTGGCAGCATCATGCTGTGGGGCTGTTTCTCAGCCAAGGGGCCTGGCCATCTGGTCCGCATCCATGGGAGGATGGATAGCACGGCCTACCTGGAGATTTTGGCCAAGAACCTCCGCTCCTCCATCAAGGATCTTAAGATGGGTCGTAATTTCATCTTCCAACAAGACAACGACCCAAAGCACACAGCCAAGAAAACCAAGGCCTGGTTTAAGAGGGAAAAAGTCAAGGTGTTGGAGTGGCCTAGTCAGTCTCCTGACCTTAACCCAATTGAAAACTTGTGGAAGGAGCTCAAGATTAAAGTCCACATGAGACACCCAAAGAACCTAGATAACTTGGAGAAGATCTGCAAGGAGGAGTGGGCCAAGATAACTCCACAGACCTGTGCCGGCCTGATCAGATCTTATAAAAGACGATTATTAGCTGTAATTGCAAACAAGGGTTATTCCACGAAATATTAAATATAGGGGTTGTATAATAATTGACCCACACTTTTATGTTTAAAATTTATTAAAATTCAACTGAGCAACATAACTTTTTGTTTTGTAAGATTTATGCTTCTGTTAATAAATCCTACTCTCGTTTGCAGTTTGAAGGCTCTAACTTATTTGCATCTTATCAAACCAGCTAAATCTGCAGGGGGTTGAATACTACTTGTAGGCACTGTATTTAATATTATAATTCCTGTAAATAGTTATAATATGTTTTTCTTTGTTTTCTTAGTCCAGGAGTACTGAATTGCACTAGGGGGGAATGTGGCACCCCAGGAGTTTGGTTGCCACAGTGACCTTGCCTTCCTCCAGGGGAGGGTGATGTCATGCCTGAAAGCACAGAGAGATCCCTTAACAGGTAACACAGCATGCAGCATCTTTTCTTACTCCAGACCAGAAGGGGGAGCTCAAACATCTAATATGAGGGGAGCTTCCCTGGAATATTCTGGCTGGGGGAGGAGTTAGTCAGTGTAGCTGGAGGGACGAGAGAGGGAAGATGTGTGGAGACAAGCTGGGGGACAGGGGCCATAGCAGGGCTCACCCCCAGGTCTGAGCGCCAGAGACCGGACCCCTGGAGTCTGAGGCTGAGAGGGTGGAGTAAAGTCCCAGCAGCAGAATCCAGAGGGCAGAGGACGTCAGGTTCTCTGTCCCAATTAAGACTATTCTTCAAAGCAGCAGCACATGTGAGCCGGAGACTCCATAAGTGAGTGTTTCCTGAAACAGGCTACAGCTGCTTGTTATGAGAGTGAAGTTCAACTTAAATAAGATACAGAGAGCAAGAGGAACTTGGACGGAGCTTATAGCAGCCAATGCCTCACAGAACAGCGCTAGAAAGGAGACCTCACATCCCACCTGTAATAAGGGGATCTGTTATGTTTTGGTAGCTGAGGAGAGCAGGCAAAAAACGGCAATACACCAGAGAGGTTGGAATCTATTGGATTGCAGTACCCTGACTAACCACCACAACTAAAGGCAGCCGTGGAGCGTTCCTACGTTGGTCCTAGACGCCTCGTCACAGCCTGAGAGATTAACTACACCTAAAGATAGAAAGAGGAAAGCTATCTGCCCCGGAGCAGATCCCCAAAGAACATAGGAAGCCCCCAAACATGTAATGGCGGTTAGACAAGAGGAAATACAGACACAGACAGAAAATAGTATGAGCAAACGCTGGGGCCCAATCTGCCTAGACAGAAAAGGATAGAAAGGATACTCACTGCAATCCAAAAAAACCCTAAAAAATGCCAACGCTACTGATTGCAAAAACACCTGAGATCACACGACCTCTACCACCTAAATCAGTTCTCTGGTGTAACAAAACTAAGCCGCAGCCACTGAAAAAACTGGAAAAGGCAAATTAACAAATAACAATGGCTCCAGCGGAACTGAGAGGAGCCCAAGCCCCCCCGGGGGGGGGGGGGGACCTGGCTAACCTCAAAAATGCAGAGAAATATGAAAATGGTAAGCACAAAATCAAAAACAGAAAATATCTTATCTGAAAACAGAAGAAGAGGCAAGACTCAGCAAGCTTCCAAGTGAACTAGGAACCACAGTTGAGACAAGAATAATTGATCACCGGCAACCATGATGGGAGAGAACCTCCCTTATATCAGACCAGTCTGTAACTCCTGATTGCCAATCCTCATTGAATGGTTCAGTACTGTTTGTAACCACCAGAGGGAGCTTCTGCTCAGAATTCATTTCCAAAACATTCACAACAGGGATCCTAAACTGCTTTCAGGCTGACCTACTCCAATATGACATGCATTCAATGCCCTGAATGCTTTGCCTGCAAAACTGTAAGTAAAGCTTTGGAAACTACAACTCACTGACTGTTTCTCAGTTTCTTCTTGCGTCACCGATTGCACTCAGCTACATCTCCCAGCAAAATTACTACCTTTCACAACATCTACCTGCCCTGGGATCCCATAATCTCACCTGTGAGAGACTGTACCCACTCTGCTGCATCTTACCATCTATCCCAGAGGATCTGTACTGCAGCGCTGGTCGCCATTGACCAGATACCACAGGTGGCGTGACGAATACCTACCCTACAAGCTCTAACATCCCCTGTAAATATTACCTCTTTCATTGGACGCCCAGGGCCACAGACCGGGTCACTGCTGCTGTGACACATCCCTTCAATACACCGGCCCGGTACCGAGTATCCCTTCCCCGCGGGCGATCCAGTTCATTTTAATGAAGGTGAGATCACCAACATTTTAGGTCGAGAGCGGGTCCTTCTTTATGTCCGGATTGATCCAGCAGAACTGAAGACTCTTTCTGATAGCACACTACCAACAGGGCAGAAAGATCCTGTAAGGCATATTGTGCCAATTCAGGCCAGGTGTCCAGTTTACAGGCCCAGTAGTCAAAGGGGAATGAACTGTGAGGGAGAACATCGATAGGGGAGGAGAGGTAATTTTGAACCATAGTTGACAACTGCTGTCTCCTGTCTGTTGCAATCGATTCAGTATTAACAGTGGTGTGAGCCGTACTCGAGAAATCAGTCCACAACATGGTCATGAAACCCCTGTCTCCAACGCCACTTCAGCTGTGTGCACCACAAACACCTTTTCCATGTTGCCCAGTATGGCACATGGTAGAACCTGTACCACTGCTGAGTGCTGGGAATGCCTCTAAAAAAACGGTTTACCAGAGTTGCTTGTTTGTTCGCCAATATTAGCTCTAGTTTCTCCTGTGGCATGAGGTTCTGTAATTTGTCTTTATAGCGTGGATCGAGGATGCTGGCCAACCAGTAGTCATCATCCTTCATAATTTTGGCAATGTGGGGGTCCCTTTTTGGGATCCGCAAGACATAATCACACATGTGGGCCAATGTTCCAGGTGTCAATGATGCACTGCCAGTGGTGGGTGGAGGAGCACTTTCTGCCAAATCCACATCCCTCCAGTCATGCACAAACCCTGTACCTG
>JARQOD010000003.1:229464574-229519019 GCA_033576555.1 Oophaga sylvatica | reverse complement strand
GTGTGCAACATCTACTTTGGGAAACCCCCACCTGACCCCTGGAAAGTTTTAGGTGGAAGGGCCCCAGTTTTGGTCGAGTCATTACTATAAAAATTTACTTAATCATCATTCAAAAAATTTTGCTGAAGTGCAGAAAAATCTTTTTATATTTGCCTTTAAAAATTGGGCCCCACAGAGAATTGGGCCCCCTTGAGGAAGGCACACAGCCGAAACGGGTCGAGGGGGCCCTGGGGGGTTTTCTTTGGTCTGTCAGGTTGTAAGTTGTATGCTATTGATATTATTTTAAACGAAATCTCTGTGGACCAATTGTAATGGAATAAAAAATATGTTGAATTGCACTTGCGCAATCTATTTTGAATGAGGTTATATAAAATCTTTTCATATTAAATGTGCAATTTTTAAAACAGTTTGAAGTCTGCATTTGCAGAAAATTAGTTTGAATGTGGATCATATGTAATTTTTTTATATATTCCCATGTGGTTCCTTTTTTTCCCAATGTTTTTTTTGGGGAAGGTTTTTTGTCTTCATCCCCCGCTGTATCTATTTTTCTATAAAATTTTTTGTATTACATAGTTGATTTGGGGGGTTTTTTTGATCGTTGTCTTTTTTTTTTGTGTGAAATTATCAATTGCTGTGGTGGTCAAAAGCCCCGCTTTTTTTTTTTTTCAGTGTTAGATGAGAACGGGATAGAAAAATTGCATTGTTGAAAAATTTTAAACAACCAAACAAAGTTTCCTTATTATGAAGTAGGTTCAATTTATTTCCATGTTTTTTAAAGGAAAGGTCCCCAAATTTGGCAAACCAAATACCCTTGGAAAAGAGTGCATGAAATCCCCTAAAATAGTTTCCTTAGAAGGAGTGGCCTTACACTAAGTGCTAGGTGTTAAAATTTTCCCTGGTGGGCAATCAACCGTGAAATTTTGCTTTACGGTTTAAAACCCCCCGGAAACAAAAAAATGGCTATTTTCAGGGAAACATGGTCCGGTGATCTGTGGTGGTGTAAGAAGGCATGGAGAATGGCTTCGAAAAAAAGGTTTTCCCCCGTTTAAAGGGGCAGGTTTTCCTTTTTAATTTTTGAAGAACTTTTCCCCCCCTGGGGGGAATTTAAAATGTGTGCAATTTTTTTAGGGGCACATAAACCCCCTTGGAAAAAGTAACTGGTTTCCACACGTTTTGGGAAAGGTGAGGTTTTTTTTAAAAAAAACGGGGGGACGAAAAACGGATGAAAAAAATGATAATTAAAAGGGGCTTTTTGACGAAGGGAAGGTAAGTCGGATTAAAAAAAAAGGGGGGGGGGGGGGGGGTGGGGTTGGGGGTTGTTCCAGGATACAGCCCAATGATTAATTGTTTGGGCCCCAATCTTTGTGGGTCTGCTGTTAAAAAAATAGCTTTTCTTTGCCCCCTTTGTGTTACTTAACAAGCATGCGGTTTAGGAATCACTCGTTCAAGTAAAGGACCCGTACATTTTAGTGTCCCTATCCAAAATGCAAAACCTTGTAAAAATCCCCCTTAAATCTAAAACATCACTCGCTTTCGTGGGGGAAAAAGTTTACCGTTAACATAAATTTTTTCTAAAAAAAAAAGTCCTCGTAGTTCAACAGAATGTTTTTTTTGGGTATGATAATTTCTTCCACCCCTTGCATGGATTTGGTATGGAGCTTGTGAGGATTGGATATTTTAATAATTTGGGGACACAGGAATTGAATTTTTCCTTGTTTTACATTTAAAGTTATATTGGGAAAGAGGAAGGGGTGAAAAATGATGCAAATTTGTTAAAAATTTTTAAATTTTAAATTTTTTCCAAAATTTTTTCTTTCCACATTACCCCTTTCCATATATAAAATCTAATCGTGACTATGAGAATGTTCTTGTGGAAGTATAGTAAAACAATATTTTCTTTTAAAAGGTTCTTTTTTTTAAATGAAAAAGGGAAATTATATCCGAAAAATGGAAAATAGGTAAAGTGACTAGAAAATTGCAAGGGGTACATCATTGTTCCCCGGGCCCAAATAAAAAGACAAGTTGCAGAAATAGAGGGGTAGCGTTCCCTGGTTTGCCCTTTTCTAAGCGAATATGAAACAGGTTTATGACACAACATAACCAGGTTCAAAAAAAATTCATGAAAAGGGGTCAGAAAGTGGTAAAAAATAACACGGTGCCCATTGAAAAAAAAAAATCTCCCCAGCTAAAAAAAGTGAGGATAAAACCCCGGAGCTGATTTTCATACAACGGACTGAAACAAAAAAAATGATTAATTACAAAATTGTATGCTTTCAGCAGTCAATGCCAATCGGCAGAAGATCCCCCAAGGCAGCAGTGTAAGAAGGGATATGGTTATTTTCTTGGGAGAAAAATTTTTCCCGTTGCAGCAAGTTGTGTAAAAAATACGTTTAGCAAAAAAGATTTTATGCTTACAGAGGCAATGGCAAAACCCCGGTTGTTGGGAAAAATGCAGAGAGGTGTAAAAAAGAGAATTTTTTTTAAGAGATATTAACCCCCAAAAAGGGTTGAAAATGAATGAAGTTGAAAAAAACACGGGGTTTTTTTTTGGGTTTCCCTGCAACAGGGCAGAAGCCCCAACAATTTCTCTAAACCCGCATGTTTAAAGCATTTCCTTATTTTAAATTTTTTGCAATTTTTTTAGCAATGCGAGGTTTTCTTGCTCTGTTGAGAGTCTGGAGCTTTTCTGCATTAAGGCTCTAGTGTGAATTTTGGGAACCCCCCCCAATAAATTGGTCCCTGGTAGGCTTACTTTTGGGTAGTTATGTTGCATGGTAGAGGTTGTTGTGGTTTTTATTGGAAAAGGGTTTGGTGGTGTGACTGCCCTTGGTTTTGATTGTGTGATATTCCTTTGCTTTCCTACTTTGGTTTTTTTAACCCCATCCTCCACCTCGGTGCATTCCTTTTGTGAGGGGGCTTGGGGTGGTTTGGCAGAGGCCCCCTTGGGGGGTTAAAGCGGTGCGGTCTGCCCCGGAAAAATTTTTAATTGTGAGGTTGGGGAAACAGGTGTTATGACGGTTTTTAAGGGAGTCACCTTTCCATCGGGTTCCCGGGGATCATTGTTCGGGGCTGAATCCTTGTTTTTGTTTTTTTGAGCCTGCTGTTGTGTTGCATCTCTAAAAAGATAAGCATTTTTTCTTTTTTTTTTGTGCTTGATTTTTGATTTTGTCCTGCTTTCGGGGGGGCCCTTTAGGGCCCCCGGGGGGGTTTTCCCCCCTCGTTTAGTTCGCCTGATGTTTTCTTTGCTTTTCAGTATTTTCAGGGCGCTTTTTTGTTTTGTACACAGAGAATAATTTGGTGTGAGGTCGTGTGATTCAGGTTGTTTTTGAATTTGGGGGTTTTGGGGCTTTCAGGGTTTTCGGGATTGCGAAAATACTTCCCCTCCCCTTTTCTTTTTAGTTTTTTTGGGGCCCACTTTTTGCTCTACTATTTTTTGTGTCTGTATTTTTCTTGTTAACGCCATTACATGTTTGGGGCTTCTTTATTTTGGGGTTTTCTCTGGGGGGGAGATAGCTTTCCTTTTTTATCTTTGGTGTATTGTTTCTCAGGCTTGACGAGGGTTGGCCAACGTAGGCGCTCACGGTGCTTGTTGTTGTGGTTAGTCAGGGTCTGCATCTATAGTTCCAATGTTTGGTGTATTGCCTTTTTTGCCTGCCCCTAGCTAGAAAAAATACGTATACCCGGCCAAAATTTAAAATTGTATGGTCTCAAAGGAAAAAAATTTGTGAAAAAAAAAAAGGTTGTCAGAGTTGTCAGAGATTTTTTTGTTTGTTGCATTTTTTTTTTTTTTTTTTTCCCTCTGTATCTCTGGGTGCTGGGGAGGAGTTTTTTTTCAAGGAGTTTGCACAGTTGTCGGGCCCTGGGATCAGTTCCCCTGGGGTTTTAGAGTATTGTGCATTTCTTGTAGGTTCCCCGTTTTGGAAACCCCAGGATTCCCATGCCAGATTTTTTTTTTAGGGGATGAGCTAATTTTCAGAATTTCAAAAATAATTGTAAATTTTTTTTTGCCTTAAAATCTAAGTCCTCAGGGAAGCAGCGCGCAGGTTCAAATTGATCTCTCTCCTGCGCGGCGACCTCAGGATTGGTCTTTTTCCCGAACCTGGGGATCTGTTTTGGTGATGTTGATGCCTTTTTTCAGGCTTTGGGGTTATTGTACGATGAGTAATGTCACGTCAAGCTGAAAACCCTTGTTGGCATTAAATAGGGGCTTGATGACGCTTGGTTATATGTCAGGATTGTAGGTGGGCAGCCCGAAAGTGGAATGACGACGCTTTGGCGGCCCTTTTCGGAAGGGTCTGTCAGATAATGTAAAGGATGTTATGGTGGGATTCCCTGTCCCTTGTGGTCTCAATGATTCTATGTCATTAGCGATTCAATTGACAGACGTTTGCGTGAGCGGAGAAGTATGCGTTGAATAGTGTTGCCTTGTGAACCTGCTTTGAATTCCATTGCAGTGTGATGAGTGGTGTCTGGGGCACAGCGTCATGAGTTTCGAAAGCGCAATGGGTTATGTTTCT
The DNA here is from genome assembly GCA_033576555.1 of Oophaga sylvatica. Classification (NCBI taxonomy): domain Eukaryota; kingdom Metazoa; phylum Chordata; class Amphibia; order Anura; family Dendrobatidae; genus Oophaga; species Oophaga sylvatica. The sequence goes on along the minus strand of JARQOD010000003.1, from coordinate 229,514,502 downwards.
ACTGTGGTGATGCCTCTCATGCTATTTCAGTTGCCCTAGCGGGGAAGACGTTTTTGCCGCTCAGTTGTCTTGGGTAGTGTTCAGACTAAGTTTTTATTAACTGTCACTCTGTATGCTCTCTGTCTCATTTTCTGCTCAGGCTTTCGTTGATTCTGGAGCAGCTATTAACTGATGGATTATGATTTTGCTAAAACGTTGTGGGTTTCCCTTGATACCCCTACAGAAGTCTATTCCCCTACTGGGGATCGATTCTACTTTGGTGAGAATAAACCTCAGTTCTCTACTCAGGTGATAAAGAGGGTTGAACCTGATATCGAGAGGCTGCAAATTTTTGGTTCTGTATAATCTGCATGATATTATTCGTACTGGGTTTCCCTTGGTTTCAGTTCATAATCCTGTTTTGGATTGGAAATTGTGTCTGTAACCAGTTGGGGCTGCAATGTGTATTACAACCTCCTGTTTTTTCTGCTCCCCCAGGCTCAGGATGTTCCTGACTTTTTGATTGATTTTTTCTGATTGTATTTAGCGAAAGTAAAATCTGCATCCTTGCCTCCCCATAGGGCTATGACTGCGCATTAAATTAGTGCCTGGTAGTAAATTCCCTAAAGGTCGCTTTTTAATTGTCTGTACCTGAACATGACGCTATGCGGTCTTATATCAAGGAGTCATTGGAGAAGGGTCATATCAGACCATCCTCTTCCACCCTTAGGTGCGGTTTTTTCTTTGTGGCCAAAAGGATGGTTCATTAGGCCGTGTATTGATTATCGTCTTTTGAACAATATTACTGTGAATATCAATACCGTTACCCTTGATTTCTGACCTGTTTTCAGGGTGAAAAACGCTATTGGTTTACAAGCTTGACCTCAGGGGGGCATATAACCTTATTCGGCATTAAGCACGGGGATGAATGGAAGACGGCATTCAATACCCGGAGGGGCATTTTGAGTACCTTGTGATGCCCTTTGGGCTCACTAATGCTCCTTCTGTTTCCAGTCCTTCATGAATGACATTTTAGGGATTTTGTGGATAAATTTTGATTGTTTATTTGGATGTATCTTGATTTTTTCTAATGATGGGACTCTCATGTGAAAACATGTTCGAACTGTATTCCAGATTTTTGAAAGGAATGTCTGTATGTGAGGGATCAAAAGTGTCTTTTTGGGTACAGAGGATCTCATTTCTGGGATTCATTTGTCCCCATCTGTTATTGAAATGGACCCGGTCAAGGTTCAGGCCATTGTGATTGGGTCCAACCTACTTCATTAAAGGCTCTTCAAGATTTTTGGGTTTGCCAATTTTTATCGTAAATTTATTGGTAATTTCTCGGTTATTGTTAAACCATTAATGATTTGACCAAAAGGGTTCTGATGTGGTGAATTGGCCTCCTGAGGCAGTCTCTGCATTTCAGGAACTTAAGCAGAGATTCACTTCTGCTCTGTTCTACGGCAGCCTGATGTTTCTCTGCCATTTCAGGTGGAGGTTGATGCCTCTGAAATTGGGGCAGGTGCTGTTTTGTCCCAAAAAGATCCAGAGACCTCTAAAAGTAACCCTTGTGCCTTTTTCTCTCGAAAATTTTCTCCTACTGAACGTAATTATGACGTGGGTAATCGGGAGTTATTGGCCATGAAGTGGGCTTTTGAAGAGTGGAGACATTGGCTGGAGGGAGCCAAACATCAGGTGGTGGTCCTTACTGACCATAAGAATCTGGTTTATCTGGAATCTGCCAAGCGACTCAATTCTAGACAGGCAGGTGGGCTTGTTTTTCACACGTTTTAATTTTGTGGTTTCCTTTCTTCCTGGCACTAAGAATGTTAAGGCGGATGCCCTCTCGAGGAGCTTCCTTGCCGACTCTCCTGAGTTATCTGATCCTTTGTTATTTTGAAAGAGGGTGTAGTACTTTCCGCCATCTCACCTAATTTGAGACTTGCTCTGGAGGGGTGTCAGGAGGATAGGCCCGAGCGCTGCCCTGTTGGAAAATTGTTTGTCCCGGACCAGTGGAAAAAGAGTGTGATGTCTGAGATTCATTGTTCCGCGTTGGCTGGGCATCCCGGAATTTTTGGTACCAGAGACTTGGTTAGTCGGTCCTTTTGGTGGCCTACCTTGTCTCGTGATGTCAGGGAATTTGTGCAGTCCTGCGGGACTTGCTCTCGCTTCAAGCCTTGCTCTCGCTCTAGTGGTTTGTTGATGACATTGCCTGTGCCCAAGAGACCATGGACCCATATCTCTATGGATTTCATTTCCGACCTTCCTCTTTCTCAGAGAATGACCGCCATCTGGGTGATTTGTGATAGGTTTTCTAAGATGATACATCTTGTGCCATTACCTAAGTTGCCTTCCTCCTCTGAATTGGTGCCGTTGTTCCTTCAGCACGTGGTTCGTTTACACGGCATTCCTGAGAACATAGTGCTGACAGAGGAGTCCAGTTTGTTTCCAGATTTTGGAGGACTTTTTGTTCTAAACTGGGTGTTCAATTGTCTTTCTCCTCGGCATTTCATCCTCAGACCAATGGTCAAACTGAGAGAACAAACCAGACATTGGAGACTTATCTAAGATGCTTTGTGTCTGCTGATCAGGATGACTGGGGTCTCTTTTTTGCCTTTGGCTGAGTTTGCTCTTAATAATAGGGCTAGCTCTGCCACTTTGATGTCTCCGTTTTTCTGTAATTCTGGGTTTCACCTCGATTTTCTTCAGGACAGACGGAGGCTTCTGTCTGTCGGTGTTGACTCTGTTGTGGAGCGTATGCAACAGATTTGGGACCAGGTAGTGGAGAGGTTGTCCCTCTCTCAGGAGAGGGCCCCAGCGGTTTGCTAACCGGCATAGGACTGATGGTCCTCGGTTTAAAGTGGGTGACTTGGTTTGGTTGTCCTCAAAAAATATTCCTATGAGAGTAGCATCTCCTAAATTTAAGCCTAGGTTCATTGGACCTTATAAGATCATAGAGATTCTTAATCCTGTTTCTTTTCGTTTGCTTCTTCCAGGGACATTTAAGATCCATAACGTGTTCCACAAGTCCTTTTTGAAGAGGTTTGTTGAGCCAGTGGTTCCTGCTGCTGTGCCTCCTGACCCTGTTTTGGTTGAGGGCAATCTGGAGTATGTGGTTGAGAAAATATTAGATTCTCGTTTTTCTAGACGGAAACTCCAGTATTTGGTTAAGTGGAGAGGTTATGGTCAGGAAGACAATTCTTGGGTGTTTGCTTCGGACATCCATGCTAGGAGACTCATCCCTGCGTACCATAGAACTCATCCTGACCGACTGGTTGCTCAAATGAGGGTTCGGTGACCCCTCCTCAAGGGGGGGTACTGTTGTGAGTGGGCTTGGATGAGTTCTGAGCAGAGGCTCCCTCTGGTGGTTACAAGCGGTGCTGGTCTGTCCAGTGAAGATTGTGAAGATTGTGAGGATTGGGAATCAGGTGTTACTGACTGGTCTTATATAAGGGAGTCACCTTCCCATCAGGGTTGCCGGTGATCAATTGTTCTGGTCTGAATCCTTGATTCCTGTTTCCTTTGTAGCCTGCTGTGTCGTGTCTGCATCTCCTGCTAACAGATAAGACATTTTCTTCTTTTTGCTTTTGTGCTTGATTTTTGCATTTTGTCCTGCACTTCTGTGGGGGCCTTCAGGGTCCCCTCCGGGGGCTTTTGCCCTCTCAGTTTAGTTCAGCCACTGATGTTTGTACCTTTGCTTTTTCCAGTATTTTCAGTGGCTTCTGTTTTGATTTTGTTTACACCAGAGAACTAATTTAGGTGGTAGAGGTCGTGTGATCTCAGGTGTTTTTGAAATTAGTAGAGTTGGTGCTTTTCAGGGTTTTCTGGGATTGCAGTAAGTACCCTTCCTATCCTTTTCTATTTAGTTAGTTTGGGCCCAACGTTTGCTCATACTATTTTCTGTCTGTGTCTGTATTTCTTCTTGTCTAACCGCCATTACATGTTTGGGGGCTTTCTATTATCTTTGGGGTTCTGCTCCGGGGCAGATAGCTTTCCTATTTCTATCTTTAGGTGTAGTTAGTTTCTCAGGCTGTGACGAGGCGTCTAGGACCAACATAGGAACGCTCCACGGCTGCCTCTAGTTGTTGTGGTTAGTCAGGGTACTGCAATCTCATAGATTCCAACTGCTCTGGTGTATTGCCTTTTTTGCCTGCACTCCTCAGCTACCGAAACATAACACATTCCTCCATTATAAGTGTGTGCATATTTGTATGTTTGGTATTTTTTGTTACCACAGTTCGCATTACCTTGTTAGTCTGGTTGGTGCCTTATGGTACATTACTACACCCCTCTACCTTAATTGGGGGAAGGGTACAGACTGAGGGCAGATTTAGGAGCTAAATCAAGGTACTTGCCCCTGCTTTTTTACCATTAGAAGTAATCCAGGGAACAGGGTAAGCAAAAGGTGCCCCCTAGCGTTAAGGACAGGGAAGGAGTCCTTGGTTGCAGGACACCTTGCTAGTCTGGTTGGTTTCTTATGGTAACTACTACTCCCCTCTACCCTAATTGGGGAAGGGTACAGACTGAGGGCAGATTCAGGAACTAAATCAAGGTACTTGGCCCTGGTGTTTTCACCATCAGAGGTAATCCAGAGAACAGGGCAAGCAAAACGCACCATTAGCATTAAGGACAGGGAAGGAGCCCTTGGTTCCGGGACACCAGGCAAGAGTCGTGACTATAATATGTAGAATTGGTACAGTGTCTAGATCAATGACTGTGGAAAAATAGTTATATTGTGATATTATAGAGGAATGCTCTAGCATTATAGTTTCCTAAAGTTTTCTCTTTTTTAATATTGTTTTGGTAGATTCACAGTTTGTTGTGTGAATCTTTGGTGTCTAATATTTTTTTTTCATTTACTGAATAAATTCAAATGTACTGTGAAATCTATTTTTTTCTACCTTTATCCTCAATTGTTCACACAAAATAATTTGCTTAACCATTATCAACTTGCACTATGAAGAGTATATTGACATTTAATGAACAAAAGGTTGTATTCTGAAAATGAGAAGCAGCATTGATTTCATGCATCAGTTGATTCAATTGCTTGAATGTGCTTAGTAATGTTTTAGTCAATATAGTTGAGAAAGTGTAATCTTTATGCACATAAAACAATTGAGAGGGAATAAATCTTAAAAAAAAATGCTTCAATGTTTAATTTTAATTAGAAAAATATTTAGACTTGAGAGTCCTCAGTGGTTGATACCTTTTAATGGCTAACTGAAAAGATGGTAACAAATTGCAAGCTTTCGAGACTACTCAGGTCTCTTCATCAGGCATAGACTAATACAACATCTGAAGAATCACATATTTATACACAAAATAGCACAGAAAAAATGCAATAGGTAGGACAAGTGACATGAAGCAGAACTGTCATTATGGCAGAGGGATTAACATAAATATGACTAGTTCATAGATAAGGAGTGAAGGTTTTATTACCCTCTGATTGGGGTCTGGTATTGTGTTGTGATAACCCTAAAAGGTCAGGGAGGCAGATTCCTTAATTGTTGTAGAACGACATAAAACTCTGGGATATATTCATCCCAGCACTAAGAGTGTCAAAGGTCATCATAAGTTTATATTCCCAGACTTTTCTATCCTTCTCAGATTTGAAGTTAGATTTTAATACAAGTAATTCCATATCTGTCATGCTATGACCGGGCATACAAAAGTGTTTGGCCACAGGTAAATCCATTCTTTTTTCTCTTATCGTGTGGCGATGAGAATTCATCCTTGTTCTCAGTTTTTGCCCGGTCTCCCCCACATACAGACCCCCAGTTGGACATTTAGTACATATAATTAGGTACACCACATTAGATGTGATGCAGCTGAAAGTACCTGGTATCTTGTCTGTATGTGGGGGAGACCGGGCAAAAACTGAGAACAAGGATGAATTCTCATCGCCACACGATAAGAGAAAAAAGAATGGATTTACCTGTGGCCAAACACTTTTGTATGCCCGGTCATAGCATGACAGATATGGAATTACTTGTATTAAAATCTAACTTCAAATCTGAGAAGGATAGAAAAGTCTGGGAATATAAACTTATGATGACCTTTGACACTCTTAGTGCTGGGATGAATATATCCCAGAGTTTTATGTCGTTCTACAACAATTAAGGAATCTGCCTCCCTGACCTTTTAGGGTCATCACAACACAATACCAGACCCCAATCAGAGAGTAATAAAACCTTCACTCCTTATCTATGAACTAGTCATATTTATGTTAATCCCTCTGCCATAATGACAGTTCTGCTTCATGTCACTTGTCCTACCTATTGCATTTTTTCTGTGCTATTTTGTGTATAAATATGTGATTCTTCAGATGTTGTATTAGTCTATGCCTGATGAAGAGACCTGAGTAGTCTCGAAAGCTTGCAATTTGTTACCATCTTTTCAGTTAGCCATTAAAAGGTATCAACCACTGAGGACTCTCAAGTCTAAATATTTTTCTATCTACTGGCTAACACGGTACGAAGATACACATCTTTCCTATATCTAATTTTAATTAGCAGCAAGTGCAAAGCTATTAGGATTTACTTACAGATCCAAGTTCAACTACTTGATACGAAAGCTGTGAAAACAAAATATCTGAGTCTAATTGTAGTTACTGTATTTACAAATGGCAGGAGATAATTATACATGATTTTGTAGTTGACTTTACTATCACCAAATGAAAGTAGTGAACATCTTTGCTTGTCATAAGTGAATAAATAATTTATCATAGTGGTGAAAAACTTGTGCTTATGTTCAACAGATTCAATTGCATAATACAACTGAGAGCTCTGAGAATTTAAAAACCTTCAAATGCAATCATTGTAGTTTTTCAGTCATTGGATGCAGGCGTTTTTCAGTCATTGGATGCAGGCAAGATTGAAAACGTATTTTATACAATATAGATGTCTAGTGAATTTTGTATTAACAGGGTCCTGCTATTCAATTGTTTTTGCCTCATGCAGCATGAATCAAAAACCTGCTATATGATTACAGCTAGGTATGTTTTTCCATAGAACATCCCTGGGTTTCATAGAAAGTGTAGATTAAAGAGATGGTCAGTGACTAAAGATAGAGAGACTTTTTCTTGCTGTATGGCTGGCTCTTCGTACCGCTGCTCCAGGTGGTTGACAGATCTCTCCCATGTGGGTACATAAGAAGAGATTTGTCACTGAGCTTGTGCAACGTGGATAGAAGTTGGTGGAGATTACACCAGATTCTATTCTCTTCCTACAGTCAATGGACGGTTCTTCAAGCTATGTTTTTTCTGAAACATCAGAGCACTTCACAAAAAAAAAATCTAGCTACAATCAAGCGTCTCCACTATCAGGAGTAATCTGGGGAACAGGGATAGCTTAAGGTTCCCCTCACTTGAGGGACAGGGTAGATGCCCATTGTACCTGGCAATAAGGTGACTTTATCATTTTCCACACCTTATCTGGATCAACTATGTATCCTGTGGCTGCTCTGGCAGAGCAGTTAAAAAAATTTGGAGGTGGCAGACCTCAATTCATTTGCTTTGCAGCGCTCACATTTGACTCCAGCTATAGGGTACAGGGCTCCTGGGCAACCTCTGTAGGAGCCTATAATAGCTTTGCTGGATAGGTTCTCTGGGGGTCGGGAAAAGTTTGTGGTGTATAACGAGGCCTGCAAACTATAGGGCTATGTCCATATTCCTTGGGTACCAAGGAGCAGTGTGTGGGAATAATAATCTCCCTGCTCCAGAGGGACCCCCAAGCTTGGACATTTTCCCTTCCATCTGGTTCCTAGTTGCTCCAGACGGTCTAGGAATTTTTTAGTGCTCTGGGTCTCATTTATGGTGATTTCAACCATATCTTCTTGGCAGAATCTAAATTATGTCAACTTCAGCAGGGAGACCGGCTACCGGTGTAGTTTTGCTCAGAATTCCATGAATGGTCCATGGACACTAGGTGGAATTGTCCTGTATTCTGAAGCCAGTTTTGTCAGGGGCTTTCTGAGAAAGTAAAAGATGCCTTTGTAAAGCGACACCTCAATGTTCAGGTCATCATCTGTATAATGAACCTAGGTCTGAGTCCACAGAAGAACCCATGGAGTTGTGGGGTGGGGGTGAAGTCATTGAAGTCATTGTCCTCCAGCGGTTCGGCTCAAAAGGGAGAGGTTTTTTTGCTTATTTTTGAGGGGTATGGGTCATTTTGTTTCTTACCTGCTCATCCATACATAAACAAAAAAGAGCCACTGGAAGATTAAGAAACCCAGGTTGCGTGGAGGTTAGCAACCTGAGTGTACATACTGTATTTCCTCAGTTGGTAGGTCGCAATTCTTTCTACCTGCCAAAATCCTTTAAGGAGGAAGAAAGGTGTCAATTTCTGTCTCTTTGGACAGAGGGGCAGGGTTTAATCTGGTTGATGCTTGGTTCATCCAGACCCAGGGCCTTATTCCTCAAGAGTTGTCAAGACCTATTTCAATAATTTCTTTAGATTCTGCACCTCTGAGTCAGGTGCATTTCACTCAAATTGTTCAGGATATACATCTTCAGGTAGGGGCCATGCACTGTCAGGCACGGGAGATAGTGAGGTGGCACTATTACTGTCAAAATAACTGCATGACCACTCGTTATCCTTGATAATTACCAGGTCTCTACCAGAGTATTTGGCTGTTTATGAGGATGTGTTTTCAGAAAAAGGGTGTCAAGAACTACCACCTCACCTCCCTTATGATTGCTCAATCAAGTTGATTCCTGGGGCTAAGTTGCCGAAGAGCAGGTTGTATAATATTTCAAGTCCTGAGAGGCAGACCATGAAAGATTAGAGAGCCTGGCTAAGGGACATATCAGAATTGTTGTGAACGTATTGGAGACGACTTCGGAGCTGAAGCTCCTTCTGGTGGTTGCTGAGGGTATTGAACCTATATTGAACACCAAGAGTCCTACACCTGCAGTTGACGAGTGGTTGTCAGGTAATACTGACTGGCCTGATATAAGTGAGCTGACCTCCCATGATCCTCGCGGTGATCAATTGTTCTTCGTGGTCTAGGTTGGAATTCAGCTTGCTTTTCTGCTGTCTCCTGCTTGCATTCAGATAAGTCTCTTTCAGTTTTTTTTACTGTGGTTTGAATTCTTTGCTTTTTGCTGCTTTGCTTTTTGTCTTCAGCCAGGTTCTCTTTGGGGGGGCTTTGGCTGGTCTCCGTTTGTTTTTTTGTATTTGTTCATTTGCTCAGTTCTTGTGATATTTTACTGCTGGGTTGCTACGTGTCCACACCAGAGATCTGATATAGGTGGTCGAGACCGTGTGATCTCAGTATTTTTGGATTCAGAAGTGTTGAAGTTTTTCCTAGGGTTTTTCTGGGTTGCAGACAGTATTCTCTCCTGTGCTGTCCCATCTAGACAGTTTTGGGCCCCAGCGTTTGCTCAATATATTTTCTTTCTGTGTTTGTATTTTCACCTTGTCTAACCGCCATTATATGTCCAGGGGCTTCCTATTCTTTTGGGGTCTACACCGGGGCAGTAGGCTTTCCTCTTTCCATCTTCAGGGATAGCTATCTCTCAGGCTGTGATGAGGCGTCTAGGACTCCATAGGAACGTCCCATGGCTGCTTCTAGTTGTGCGGTTAGTTTAGGGGTCTGCAACCTATTAGTTTCCAACCTCTCTGGTGTTAGGCTAACTATGTGGTTTTTTGTTCCTGCCTCATCAGCTACTTAAACATAACAGAATCACCGGCCATACTGAAAATTCTATGGTACTCAATAGAAGGGAAAAATAGTAAAGGGAAAAAAAAAAGTTGTCAGAGTTGTCAGAAATTTTTTTTTTTGTTTGTTACATTTATTCCTCTTTTTCTCTTGGGCGCTGAGGAGGAATTTTTTTTCTCCTCAATGGAGGTCAAGCATTTGTCCGATCGTGTGGAGCAGCTTGCTGCTGAAGTTCGGAGTATTGCTATCTATCTTGCTGGGTTGCCTGCTGTGGAACCTAGGATCCCTCTGACGGATTTATTTTTGGGGGATCGGTCTAAGTTTTTAAATTTCAAAAATAACTGTAAGTTGTTTTTTGCTTTGAAGCCTAAGTCCTCAGGTAACACAATGCAGCAGGTTCAAATTGTCATCTCCCTGTTGCGCGGTGACCCTCAGGATTGGGCCTTTTCCCTGACACCAGGGGATCCTGTTTTGAATGATGTTGATGTGGTTATTCAGGCTCTGGGGTTATTGTACGATGAACCTAATGTTACTGATCAAGCTGAAAAAACCTTGTTGGCATTGAATCAGGGTCATGAAGCCGCTGAGCTGTATTATCAGAAATTCAGAAAGTGGGCAGTCCTTACTAAATGGAATGATGATGCTCTGGCAGCTCTTTTTCGGAAGGGTCTGGTAGAGACTGTAAAAGATGTTATGGTGGGATTCCCTGTCCCCTCTGGTCTCAATGACTCTATGTCATTAGCTATTCAAGTTGACAGACGTCTGCGCGAGCGTAGAAATATGCGTGAGATTGTGATGCCTTGCGGGCCAGTCCTTGAGCCCATGCAGTGTGATGGAGAGACTTCTGGGGCACAGCGTCATGAATTTCATAAGCGTAATAAGTTGTACTACTATTGTGGTGACGCTTCTCATGCTATTTCAGTCTGCCCAAAGCGGGGAAGACGTTTTGCGCACTCAGCTGTTTTGGGTAGTGTTCAGACTAAATTTCTGTTGACTGTTACCTTGATTTGCTCCATGTCCACATTTTCAGCTCAGGCTTTTGTTGATTCAGGGGCAGCTATAAACCTGATGTATTTTGATTTTGCCAAACATTGTGGTTTTCCTATGATACCCCTGCGGAAGTCTATTCCTTTGCTGGGCATTGATTCTACCCCCTTGGCAGAGAATAAACCCCAGTTTTCTACCCAGGTGATAAAGCGGGTTGACCCGGACAACCAAGAGAATTCCAAATTTTTGGTGTTGCATAATGTTCATGACATTGTTGTACTGGGTTTTCCTTGGTTACAGACTCACAATCCTGTTTTGGATTGGAAATCTGTGTCTGTAACCAGTTGGGGTTGTCAATGTGTTCGTGCTGACACTCCTGTTTTTTCTGCCCCCAGTCTCAAGATGTTTTTTCTGCCTCCCCCCAGTCTCAAGATGTCCCTGACTATTTGATTGATTTTTCTGATGTGTTTAGTGAGAGTAAGTCTGCATTATTACTTCCTCATAGGAGTTATGATTGCGCTATTGACTTAGTACTCGGTTGTAAATTTCCCAAGGGTCGGCTCTTTAATTTATCTGTACCTGAGCATGAGGCTATGTGATCTTATATCAATGAGTCTTTAGAGAAGGGTCATATCAGACCATCCTCTTTACCCTTGGGCACCAGCTTTTTCTTTATGGCCAAGAAGGATGGCTCATTGAGACTGTGTATTGATTATCGACTCCTGAATAAGATCACTGTTAAATATCAATATCCGTTACCTTTGATTTCTGACCTATTTTCTAGAGTAAAGGGTGCTTGTTGGTTTACCAAGCTTGAATTTAGGGGGCGTATAAGCTTATTCGCATCAAGCACAGAGATGAATGGAAGACTGCGTTTAATACCCCAGAGGGGCATTTTGAGTACCTAGTGTTCCATCTTCCAATCCTTTATGAACGATATTTTCCGGGATTTCGTGGATAAATTTCGGATCGTTTAATTGGACGATATCTTGATTTTTTCCAATGACTGGGATTCTCATGTGGAACATGTTCGGACTGTATTCCGGATTTTGAGAGAAAACGCATTGTATGTGAAGGGATCAAATTGTCATTTTGGCGTACAGAAGGTTTCATTTCTGGGATTCATTTTGTCTCCGTCTGTTATTGAAATGGACCCGGTCAAAGTTCAGGCCATTTGTGATTGGGTTCAACCCACTACATTGAAGGCTCTTCAGAGATTTTTGGGTTTTGCTAATTTTTATCATAAATTTATAGCTAATTTCTCTGGTATTGTGAAACCACTGACTGATTTGACCAAGAAGGGTTCTGATGTGGTGAATTGGTCTCCTGAGGCAGTTTCTGTGTTTCAGGAGCTTAAGCGGGGATTCATTTCTGCTCCTGTTCTGCGCCAACCTGATGTTTCTCTACCATTTCAGGTGGAGGTTGATGATTCTGAGATTGGTGAAGGAGCTATTTGTCCCAAAAGGATCCGGAGACCTCTAAGAGTAACCTCTGGGCCATTTTCTCTCGAAAATTTTCCCCAGCGGAACGTAACTATGATGTGGGTAATCGGGAGTTATTGGCCATGAAGTGGGCTTTTGAGGAGTGGAGACATTGGCTGGAAGGAGCCAATCATCAGGTGGTGGTTCTCACGGATCATAAGAACCTGGTTTATCTTGAATCAGCCAAGCGACTTAATCCTAGACAGGCCAGGTATGCCTTGTTTTTCACAGGTTTTAATTTTGTGGTCTCTTTTCTCCCGGACACTAAGAATGTTAAGGTGGATGCCCTCTCAAGGAGTTTCTTCCTGGATTCTCCTGTGTTAACTGAGCCTGCTGTTATGCTGAAGGAGGGTTCTTTCCGCTATCTCCACCCAATTTGAGACTGGCTTTGGAGAAATTTCAGGAGGATAAACCTGAACATTGCCCTGCTGGGAAATTGTTTGCCCCAGACCAGTGGAGGAAGAATGTGATGTCTGAGATTCATTGCTCCACGTTGGTTGGCCATCCTGGTATTTTTGGTACCAGAGATTTGGTGAGTCGGTCCTTTTGGTGGCCCACTTTGTCTCGTGACGTTTGGGACTTTGTGCAGTCCTGTGGAACTTGTTCTCAGTCCAAACCTTGCTCTCGCTCTAGTGATTTGGTAATGCCATTGCCTGTGCCCAAGAGGCCATGGACCCATATCTCTATGGATTTTATTTCCGACCTCCCTGTCTCTCAGAGAATGACCGTTATTTGGGAGATCTGTGATAGGTTTTCCAAGATGATACATCTTGTGCCACTACCTAAGTTGCCATCCTCCTCTGAGTTGGTGCCCTTATTTTTTCAACAGGTGTTTCGGTTGCACGGCATTCCAGAGAACATTGTGTCTGACAGAGGAGTCCAGTTTGTGTCCAAATTTTGGAGGACATTTTGTTCCAAACTGGGAGTTCAGCTGTCTTTTTCCTCTGCGTTCCACCCTCAGACCAATGGACAGACTGAGAGAACAAACCAGACCTTTGAGACTTATTTGAGATGTTTTGTATCTGCTGATCAAGATGACTGGGTCTCCTTTTTGCCCTTGGCTGAGTTTGCTTTGAATAATAGGGCTAGGTCTGCCACCTTGATGTCTCCATTTTTCTGCAATTTCGGGTTTCATCCTCGATTTTCTTCAGGGCAGGTGGAGGCTTCTGTCTGTCCTGGTGTTGACTCTATTGTAGAGAGAATGCAGCAGATTTGGTATCAAGTAGTGGATAAGTTGTCCCTGTCTCAGGAGAAGGCCTAGCGGTTTGCCAACCGACATAGGACTGATTGTCCTCGATTTAAAGTGGGTGACTTGGTTTGGTTGTCCTCAAAAAATATCCCTATGAAGGTTGCATCTCCAAAATTTAAGCCAAGGTTCATTGGACCTTATAAGATCATGGGGATTATTAATCCCGTTTCCTTCCATTTGCTTCTTCCAGAAGCGTTCAAGATTCACAACATATTTCACAAATCTTTATTGAAGAGATTTGTCGAGCCAGTGGTTCCTATGGCTACGCCTGCTGATCCTGTTTTGATTGAGGGCAATTTGGAGTATGTGGTTGAGAAGATATTGGATTCTCGTTTGGCCAGGCGGAGACTCCAGTACTTGGTGATGTGGAAAGGTTATGGTCAGGAGGACAATTCTTGGGCGCTTCTTCTGACATTCATGCTGAAAGACTGGTCTGTGCCTATCACCGAGCTCATCCTGATCATCCTGGTGGCACAAGTGAGGGTTCGGTGACCCTTCCTCAAGGGGTGGGTACTGTTGTGAACGCATTGGAGACAACTTCGGAGCTGAGGCTCCCTCTGGTGGTTTCTGAGGGTATTGAACCTATGTTGAACACCAAGAGTCCTACACCTGCAGTTGATGAGTGGTTGTCAGGTGATACTGACTGGCCTGATATAAATGAGCTGACCTCCCATGATCCTCGCCGGTGATCAATTGTTCTTCCTGGTCTAGGTTGGAATTCAACTTGCTTTTCTGCTGTCTCCTGCAGAAAAGGATTTATGACTCACTACATAGACACTTTTCACACTTCCAGCAGAAGGACTTCAGATAACTAAGAACATCATTCCCACTGCCTCTCCATTTGTAAGAAAATGTTAATTCGTTTTCTTTGGCTTATCTTTAAGAAGCATCACACCTCCCACCAAATGTCTTTACTGTAGTAACCCTTAAATGTTGTGCCTTTTTTCATTAAGCTATTTGTAATCCTGCCTGAAGAAGGAGCCTGTGTGCTCTGAAAGCTTGCCAACATATAATTTTCTGGTTAGCCAATAAAGGTATCACTAAAAATACTCTTGTCATCTTTGGATGGAAAAGTATTCACATCGATAACTATATTTTGAAAACCATTTTCTGGTAAATGTAAAGGTAGGGATTCATCTTTATTTTCATCCTCCTTTCATCCACAACCTAATGGCCAATTTGAGCGAGTGAACCAAAATCTTGAGACATATCTTGGATGCTTTGTGTCCGAGAAACAGGAGGAATGGGTTTTGTATTTATCCCTTGTGGAATTCGCTGTAAATAATCATTATCATGCATAAACTGCAAAGTCCCCGTTTTTGGGGCACATGGGTTTCATCCTCAGTTTTGCGCTTTCAATAGTAATTGTTCTTCTGTTTTACCTGAGAAGGAATGGTTTTCCTTATCTATTACATTGGTATAGCGAGATGTTCTTTTTAATTTAAAGATGGGTTCCAGATGCAAGAGTATGGCTAATCTGAAACACTTGATTGGTCCCGACCTGAATGTGGTTGATTTGTTGTGGTTAGCCTTGATTCATTGTACCCTATAAAATTCTTGCTGTCATCAATTAAGTGGTGTTTCACCTTGCTCTGCTATCTACTTTTAAGATCCATAAAGTATTTCACTGTTCTTATCTTAAAAAAATGTGATCTCCACGTTACCATCTCTACCACCACCTTCCAAAGTCATGGTTAATGGAAATCTGGAATTCCAGTTGGTTAAAATAGTTGATGCTCTCTTGGTTCGCCAGTCTCTTCAGTACTTAGTGCATTTAAAGGGTTACAGTCCAGAGGGAAAATTGTGGTTACCAGTGTCTGATATTCATGCACGGATTAGTTCTCCTGCCTCTCTGACCTGCTGCTCCGACGATGCCGCTCCCCCACCTCTCCACCACAGACAGAGCCGTCATTCTATAAATATTTTGTCTCATCCCTCCTTAGGTGGAGGAAGGAGCAGAAAATTGTTATTATAGGAGCACAACAAGGTATGAGACCCCCAGTGTCTCCAACATCAAGAGTAATCAGGAGGAGAGGGATAGCCTAGGGTACATTTAGCTCAAGAGACAGGTTAGGTGCCAATTGTCCCTGGCAATAACATGATACCACCTGTTAGGATAGTAAAAAGGTTTAAATGTGTTGTATTAAATTGTTTAAGAGGTGTACACTAGAGATGAGTGACTTTGCCTCCGTGAGGGTCGAGTCGGGTTTCGTACCACCCGACTTTCCCAAAAGTCAAGTCGAACGAAGCCCGCAGACTATCGGAAAAAGTCGAGTCGGAGTCGAAAACCCGTCCCCAATGCAAGTCAATGGGGAATAAAAGTCGGCAGTGAGTGGAGGACAGTAAACACACCTACAGTGCCCATTTCAATGCCAACGACATCAATTCTTATTACTTAAGCTTGTCAACCTTAATTAACTTTATAATAATAGTAACGCATTGAAAACTGGGGGTTATTTGGCTAAAGTTGTGTGGGGCAGGGCTGGCTCCAGGTTTTCGTGGGCCCCGGCCGAAAGAGTCTCAGTGGGCCCCTTTAACACATACCACAATTCATGATGCTCCGATACGGCAGAGAAATATAGGTATAGTACAATGCCAAATAGTTCACTTCTTACATTACATGAGTGATATCTATTGTAAATTCTACAATAGCTCAAAAAACAGACAGTATAGTCCTCCATACAGTATTATGGGCACCACATAGTGCGCCACACAGAATAATGAGCCCCACATATCGCTCTATACAGAATAACGAGCACCATATATTGCTCCATACAGAATGGCTCCATATAATGCTTCATACAGAATAGGCCCCATATGTGCTCCATATGATGCTCCTTAAATAAAGGGCCCTATATGATGCTCCATAAATAATGAACCCTATATGATGCTCTAGTATATGATGGGCCCCATATATGATGCTCCAGTGTATGATGAGCCCCATATAATGCTCCAAATATAATGGTCCCCATATATAATGATCCATATATAATGGGCTCCATGTGATGCTCCATATATAATGTGCCCCATATGATGCGCCATATATAATGGGCCCCATATGATGCTCCAGTATATGATGTGCACCATGGATGATGCTTCAGTGTATGATGGGCCTATATAATGCTCCATACATAATGGGCCCCATATGATGCTCCAGTGTATAATGGGCCCTGTATATGATGCTCCAGTGTATGATGGCCCCATTTATAATGCTCCAGTGTATGATGGGCCCGATATATAATGCTCCAGTGTTTAATGGGCCCTATCTATTATGCTCAAGTGTATGATGGGCCCCATACAAAATTCTCCAGTGTATAATGCTCCCCAGGGCCGGCGTCAGCAAGTGCCGAGGCCCTGAGCAGGCGGGAGGTCCACTCGCCGTCGGGCACCCCGATGCCCGTTAGCGGATGAGAGCGATACCAGCGCCGCCACTGGGCCCCCCGCTTGCTCAGGGCTACGGCATCAGTCGGCGCAATACTTACCTCTCCCCGTGCCTCCGCTGCCGCAGCTCCGGGTTCCAGGGGGCGCCTGCAGGGCGCCTGCGCTTCCTATCACAGCAGCGCTGCTGAATGATGTCATCATTCAGCGGCCGGCTGTGTCAGAGAGAGCGCGGACGCCGGACAGGTGAGATGTGAGGTGTATGTGTCTGTGTCTGTATGTCTGTGTGTATCAGTGTGTGTGTATGTAGTGCGGTGCTTTGTGTGTGTTTATGTGAGCGATGCGGTGCTTTCTGTGTGTGGTGCTGTATGTGTGATGGTGTTGGGGGGAGGCATTGATGGTGGTGAGGAGGCAATGATGATGATGATGGGAAGACAATGATGATGATGATGATGGGGAATCAATGATGATGATGATGATGGGGAGACAATGATGATGATGATGATGGGGAGGCAATGATGATGATGATGGGGAGGCAATGATGATGATGGTGGGGAGGCAATGATGATGATGATGGTGGGGAGGCAATGATGACGATGATGGGGAGGCAATGATGATGATGGGGAGGAAATGATGATGATAATGGGGAGGCAATGATGATGATGACGGTGGGGAGGCAATGATGATGATGATGATGGGGAGGCAATGATGATGATGATGGGGAGGCAATGATGATGATGATGATGGGGAGACAATGATGATGATGACGGTGGGGAGGCAATGATGATGATGATGATGATGGGGAGGCAATGATGATGATGACGGTGGGGAGGCAATGATGATGATGATGATGGGGAGCCAATGATGATGATGATGATGGGGAGGCAATGATGATGATGATGATGGGGAGGCAATGATGATTTTGATGGGCAGGCAATGATAATGATGGGGAGGCAATGATGATGATGGGGAGGCAATGATGATGATAATGGGGAGTCTTTCCACAGCGCCCTTTCCTGAGCCATAGCAGTGAAGAAAGCAGCACAGTGAAGAGGAGAGCTCCATATTTTGTATGGAACATTATATGGGGACCAGTATCCTGTATGGAGCAATTTATGTGGTCCAGTGTTCTGTATGGAGCATTATATTGGGTCCAGTATTCTGTATGGAGCATTATATGGGGAATGGGGGGTTGACAATCTGCATGGGGTATTATATGGGTGATGAGGGGGAGACTATGTGGTGCCCATAATATTGTATGGAGGACTGTACTGTCCAGTCTGTACTGTGAGCTGTGAGGAATTAGCGGTTTTTGAGCTATTGTACAATTTACAATAGATATCAGTCATGTAATGGAAGAAGAGAAGTGTTTGGCATTGTACTATACCCATATTTCTCTGCAGTATCTTTGCATCATGAATCGTGGTCTGTGTTAAAGGGGCCCACTGAGACTCTTTCGCCCAGGGCCCATAAAAACCTGGAGACGGCCCTGATGCTCTCCATATATTGTTCCAAACATTAAAAAAAATGAAATGCCTCTCCTCGCTGGGCACTGCTCTACTCTGGACTCCTCAGCGTCGCCATCTTCCAGCTCTCTGCATTGTGACTGTTCAGGCAGAGGGCACACAGACGTGACGTCTTCGCACTCTCTGACCTGAATGTCATTGTCAGGAATGCGGAAGACGTCACAGTGGTGGAGCAGGGTGAGGTAAGTATTGCAAGTGCTGGGGCCCTGAGCAAGCAGGGGGGGGCACACTTGTGGATGCAAGCACTGGCACCGGGCCCCTCATAGTACGTCGGTGTCTCTGACGGCGAGTGGGCCCCTCCACTTGCTCAGGGCTCCGGCACTTGCCCGGGTGCACCAGGTGCTGATGCTGGCCCAGGGGTGGACAGCCCAGTAAGGGAGGTGGAAAAACTGGAATATGTTGAGGTGTAGGCTGGACATTCAGCAGCTGCAAATGCAGGAATTGGAGAAGTCGGAGGAAGAGGAGGACAAAGCGAGCCATTTTGCTGGCAACCTATGTGTCATCAGGGGAAGGTGGCAAAAAATCCTTTGAAACGCAGGCATGGTTCTGTGGCACCCAGGAGTTTAGTTGCCACAGTGACCTTGCCTTCCTCCATGGAAAGGTGATGTCATGCCTGAAAGCACATAGGGATCCCTTAACATGTAACAGAGCATGCAACATCTTTTCTTACTCCAGACCAGAAGGGGGAGCTCAAACACCTGATAGGAGGGGAGCTTCCTTGGAATATTCTGGCTGGGGGAGGAGTTAGTCAGTGTAGCTGGAGGGACGAGAGAGGGAAGACGTGTGGAGACAAGCTGGGGGACAGGGGATCCCATCACCTGTGGGAGACTGTACCAACTCTGCTGCATCTCACCATCTATCTCAGAGGATCTGCACCGCAGCGCTGGTCGCCATTGACCAGATACCACAGGTGGCGTCACGAATACCTACACTACAAGCTCTAACCCCTGTAAATATTACCCCTTTCATTGGACGCCCAGGGCCACAGACAGGGTCACTGCCGCTGTGAAACATCCCCTCAATACACCCGCCCGGTACCGAGTATCCCTTCCCTAGCAGGCGATCCATTTTGGCGTCACGAACAGGATATCGAAACCTGGTGTCACCGGGTCCTATGTGCCTATATTGAACTGTTTAATTGTGCCAGCGACATTGCTGAAAGTTTGTGCAGTTGCTGCCATTACAACGTCGCGAGGTGTGCAGAGAGAAGAGAGGCGTGCAGTCGTGGGCAGAGCCAGAGGGAGAGCGCGCGAAAAGTGAGGTGCTGCGCGCGAAAAACGGCAGCTTGCAGAGCACAGGGAGCTGAGGCCTGGGATCACGGCGCGCACCGCTCATCCAGCCGATGGAGCCTGGCTAAGATTAACTAAGGGGGAGAGAATGTCTCATGCAGTAGAATATATAGCGGCGGACGCAGCCGCAGCCCCCATAGCGCCGCCACATGCAGAGTCAGGTGCAGCCACAGCTCCAATAGCACCGCAGAATCCAGCGGCCAGCGCAGCCACAGTCCCTAGAGCGCAGCAAGATCTGGTGACCGCCGCAGCAATCCCTTTAATGCCGCTCTCAATGCCATATATAACTGGAGCGGCCTGGCTACCACAATACTCAGGGGAGCCTGAGTACCCTGAGGGATTTCAGGGAGAGACTGTGCAGTTTATTTGATGTGTACCCCCTGTCTGAAAACCAAAAAGTGAACATTCTAATTGGACAGTTAACTGGTGCAGCGCAGAGAGAAGTAAAGTCCTGGCAGGACACTGATAAAGAGACTGTTAAGCAAATTCTGGCTAAGCTGAGGAGCACCTTTGACACGCGCACTGCAGCAGAAATAAAAATGAGGTTCTATGGGTGCAAACAAAGGATGCAGGACAGTATACGGGACTATGCTCTTAATCTTCAGGAGGCACTGTGGGCCATAAAGCAGATTGACCCAGACAGCGTGCAGGATGGAGACAGATTTTTAAAGGAGCAGTTTGTTGAGTGACTCCTGTCCAGCACCCACAGGTCACAGCTGCGCATCATGGCCGAACAAAATCCTGACCTGAGCTTTGCAGACTTTAAAGACAGGGCTATCCGGGCGTTACATGAACCAAATGTCAGCCGTCCAGCGCCCTCTAGGCGTCCCGCCATTACATACCACCAGGAGGCTGCATCCTTTCCTCAGGCTCTCTCTGAGGCTGACGCACAGACCCTGCATGATGACCCGTCTGCAGAGCTGCGTCTGCAGGTTCAGGAGCTGACCAAAAGCGTGGCTACACTAATCAAAACCGTGCAGTCCTTGCAAGTGCCCCAAAAGGAGAAGATAGAGTTAGCCTCCAGTCCAGATGACGTCCATGGCGATGGAAGAAGAGGATCCCACCGATCAGAGGGAGAGACAACGATCGCTACGACAAGGGCGGATGTCCCATTTGCCGCCTCTGCGGAAAAGCAGGGCACCTCGCAAGATTCTGTTATTTAAACAAGCGACCCCTGGGGCAGAGGGCCAACCCCCAGGAGTAAGAGGACCAGGCCCACAGAACTGGTGAGCCAAGTACGTCGGAGGACGACTGGTCCTGCCAGTGGTGATTGATGGCATCCCAATGAATGCTTTGCTGGACACTGGCTCTCAGGTGACTACTATGCCATATATTCTTTACAAACGGTACTGGGCTGACTCTGATTTTACTCGCGGCCCAGCTGATGAGTTAACAGTAGTTGCCAGCAATGGTCAGCCTTTGCCACAGAAGGGGTATAAGGAAGTGACCATTAAGTTGGGGCAGGTAGAATTAAAAAACCAAGGTATAATAACTGTAGACATTGATCAATGAGAATTTAACCCAATAATGACCTTAGGTACTACACTATGTTGCAAATTATTATGCAAATGATATTTTTCTCTGATTTTCCTAAGTGGTTGGTGAAAATGACAGTCAGAATTTCTTCGATATAACTTGCGTTTATTTATGAAAAAAACAGAAATATGGCAAAAATTGTGAAAATTTAGCAATTTTCAAACTTTTAATTTTTATGCCATTAAATCAGAGAGATATGTCACAAAAATAGTTAATAAATAACATTTCCTACATGTCTACTTTACATCAGCACAATTTTGGAACCAAAATTTTTTTGTTAGGAAGTTATAAGTGTTAAAAGTTGACCAGCAATTTCTCATTTTTCCAACAAAATTTACAAAACCATTTTGTTTAGGGACCACCTCACATTTGAGGTGAATTTGAGGGGTCAATATGACAGAAAATACCCAAAAGTGACACCATTCTAAAAACTGCACCCCTCAAGGTGTTCAAAGCCACATTCAAAAAGTTTATTAACCCTTTAGGTACTTCACAAGAATTGAAGCAATGTGGAAGGAAAAAATGAACATTTAACATTTTTCCCCAAATTTTTCTTTCGACACAATTTTTAAAATTTTGTCAAGGGTATCAGGAGAAAATGAACCACAATATTTGTTGTACAATTTCTCCTGAGTACACCGATACCCCATGTGTGGGGTAAAACCAATCTTTAGACGCACGGCAGTGCTCAGAAGGGAAGGAGCATCATTTGAGATTTTGAATGTCAAATTGGCTGGAATCGAGAGCGGACACCATGTCGCGTTTGGAGAGTCCTTGATGTACCAACACAGTGGAAATCCCCATAAGTGACCCCATTTTGGAAACTAGACTCCCCCAAGGAACTTATCTAGATCTGTGGTGAGCACTTTGAACCCCCAAGGGCTTCACAGAAGGTTATAATGTAGAGCCGTGAAAATAAAAAAATCATATTTTTTTCCACAAAAATGACTTTTTGACCCCAAAGTTTTATTTTTATAAGGGTAACAGGAGAAATAGGACCCCAAAAGTTGATGTGCATTTTGTCCTGAGTACGCTGATATCCCATATGTGGGGGGGAACCACTGTGATCGCCTTACTGCGATCTTTGGGAGGCAGAATGAACAAATCCACAAAAGGTGAAGAATTGGTTTTCTTTTTTACGCCGTTCATAGTGCGGTATTAGTGATTAGGCGACTTTATTCCTTGGATCGGTGCGATTACAGCGATACCAGATTTATACCCTTTTTTCATGTTAGCTTCTGTCACACTCTAAATAGACGCTTTTTTTTGGAAGAATTTTTTGTAAGAAATTTTTGCATCGCCGTATTTTGAGAGCTATAATTTTTCCATATTTCGTCCGACAGAGTTTTCTGTGGGCTTATTTTTTGCGAGACGAGCTGATGTTTTTATTGGTACCATATTCGGGCACATAACGTTTTTTGATCGCTTCCTATTTCGATTTTTGTGGAAGCAGAATGAACAAAAACCAGCAATTCAGGAATTGTTTTTTTTTTCCTCCGTTCCGCTTGTGGTAAAATTGATAAAGCAGCTTTATTCTTCGGGTCACTACGATTACAGCGATACCTCATTTATATTTTTTTTTATGTTTTGGCGTTTTTTACACAATAAAAAATTTTATAGAAAAAATTATTATTTTTGCATCAGTTTATTCCGCGAGCTATAATTTTTTTATGATGCTTTATAGCAGCTTGTTTTTTGCGGGACAAGATGACGTTTTCAGCGGTACCATGATTATTTTTATCCGACTTTTTGATTGCGTGTTATTGCACTTTTTCCAAGCGGTATGATGATACCGCTTGGAAAAAGTATAATTTACTACTTTTTTGTGGTTTTTTTACGGCTTTCACTGAAGGGGTTAACTAGGGTTATGCTTTTATAGATGGTATTTTTACGGACGCGGTGATACCAAACGTGTATTTTTTTTTGTTTTTTGTTTTTTTTATTACATAAAAATATGTATTTTTTGGGGGAATTTTTTTAAATTATTTTTTAATATTGTTTTTATAATTTTTTTTAAAAAATTTTTTTTTTACCTTGTCCCTTTATGGGACTTTCACTTTTTTACTTTTGATTGCAGTTACAATGCATTGCAATGCTCCTGCATTGCAATGCATTGTACCTATAGTGAAAGCTGCTGCATACCTCCCAACTTTTGAAGATGTGAAAGAGGGACAGAGGTTGCGGCGTGCAAATTTTAGGCCACGCCCCGGCCACACTCATTTAGCACTGGTGATCACTCTGACTGGTACTGAGGGCACACTGGCTGGCATTATGGGATCAGTGGCTGGTACTGTGGGCACACTGACTGGTACTGAGGAAAAGAAAGAGCAGAGTTTTAAAGTGCTCCTCGGGGCTCCGCCGTGTACTCCTGTGTCCACGGGAAAAGTAAGCTCCCAGCCGGGACAGCGGGGCAGAATCTCTCTCAAAATCGGGACTGTCCCGCTGGATCTGGGACAGTTGGGAGGTATGAATACTCCCCACCATACACCTTGTACACGCACGGCTCCGTACACCTCGTGCGCACACGGCTCCACTCCATACACCTCACACACACAGCTCTGCTACATCCACACTGTAAATCCCTCCTGATCCCTCAAAATCGGGACTGTCCCGCTGGATCTGTGGCAGTTGGGAGGTACGAATGCTCCCCATCATACACCTTGTACACGCACGGCTCCGCACACCTCATACACACACGGTTCCCCTCTGTACACCTCGCGCACACACGGCTCCACTCCGTACACCTCGCGCACACATGGCTCCACTCCGTACACCTCGCGCACACACGGCTCCACTCCGTACACACACCATACACCTCGTACACATGCGGTTCCGCTCCGTAGACCTCGTACACATGCGTTCCACTCCATACACACGCGGCTCCACTTCTCTACACCCCGTACACACACGGCTCTGCTCCACTCCATACACACACGGCTCTGCTCCGCTCCGTACACACACGGCTCTTCTCCGCTCTGTACAAACACAGCTCAAGCACGGAGCCCTTTGCGTACGGAGATGAGCGGCTCAGCTCCGTACACTTCGCACACACAAGGCTCCGTTTTGTACGCCCCGTACAAAAACAACACTGCTACAGCCACCTCGTACACACACGGCTCCGCTCCATACACCTCGTACACACACGGCTCCGCTCCCTACAACTCGTCACACACGGCTCCGCTCTGTACACCTCGTACACACACGGCTCCGCTCCCTACACCTCATACACACACGGCTCCGCTCCGTACACCTCGTACACACACGGCTCTGCTCTGTACACCTCGTACACACACGGCTACGCTCCATACACTTTTCACACACGGTTCTGCTACATCCACACTGTAAATCCCTCCTGACCCCTCACATAAACTTACCCTCATCCAGCACCATGACAACCACAGCACAGCTCAGCACAACAGAGACCTGCACCAGGAGCCTGACCATGTGACATCCAACTCCTCCCCTCCTGTGACCTCATCACAGGTCCTGCTCACACAGACTCAGCAGGTCATTGCTCTACTGTGATAAGCTAAAATGGAGCACTGGGAGGGCAACTATAGGGTGTATGGGGGGCGTGGCTGCTCATCTCACTGCGGGACATATAGTGTCCCGCCGGGACAGCGGGGGGGGTTAGAATCAGGACAGCGGCTTTCCGTAACTAGATGACCCGGAGGTTGTCATGACAACCCCCGGGTCATCAAGGCAGAGATCGGGCCCTGCAAATACATTGCAGGGCGCCGATCTGAGGCAGAGGGAGCTCCCGACCCTCTGCCTCCCCCCCTGAGCGCTGCGATCGTGCTCAATCGCAGCAGTCAGGGGGTTAACAGCCAGGGGCGGTGGGGGCGCCGCTTCTGGCTGTCAGTGCAGGAAGTTCGGCTACTGCAGCGCTGAGCTCCTGCACTGATCGGGCAGAAGAGGCTGAAATTTCAGCCTCTTCTGCCTGATCGCTGTTGTGTTTGGTCAGTCACATTGACTGACCAATCACAGCGCTATAGGTGCGGGGACCGACTGCAAAGGTCCCCGCACCGCTTGCTGTGCATGTCAGCTGTCGGCACTGAACTACCACTGCGTGTTTACACGCAGTGGTAGTTCAAAGGCATGACGTGCACTGTCCGTCAAAGGGCCAAAACTGACACCTTGCCATGACGGACAGTGCACATCATTGCACATTTAGGGGTTAAAGAACTGAAAATGGTCATTTGTGGAATTTGCAGCATTAGGAGGTCACATTCACTGAACAAAAAAGCTACTTAACTCAAAAACATCCTAACAGGCCAAGTTACATGTTAACATAGGAACCATTCTTTGATATCACCTTCACAATTCTTTCATCCCTTGAACTTGTGAGTTTTTGGATAGTTTCTTCTTGTATTTCTTTGCATGAAGCCTCCCAGAGCTGTTGTTTTGAAGTGAACTGCCTCCCACCCTCATAGATATTTTGCTTGATGATACTCCAAAGGTTCTCTATAGGGTTGAGGTCAGGGGAAGATGCTGGCCACACCATGAGTTTATCTCTTTTTATGCCAATAGCAGCCAATGACTCAGAGGTATTCTTTGCAGCATGCGATGGTGCATTGTCATGCATGAAGATGATTTTGCTCCTGAAGGCACGTTTCTGCTTTTTATACCATGGAAGAAAGTTGTCAGTCAGAAACTCTACATACTTTGAAGAGGTCATTTTCACACCTTCAGGAACCTTAAAGGGCCCTACCAGCTGTTCACTATGATTCCGGCCCAAAACATGACTCCTCCACTTCCTTGATTACATCGCAGCCTTGTTGGGACATGGTGGCCATCCACCAACCATCTACTACTCCATCCATCTGGACTATGCAGGGTTGCTCAACACTCATCAGTAAACAAGACTGTTTGAAAATTAGTCTTCATGTATGTCTGGGCCCACTGCAAAAGTTTCTGCTTGTGAGCACTGTTTAAGGGTGGCCGAATCGTAGGTTTATGCACCACAGCAAGCCTTTGAAGGATCCCACACCTTGTGATTTGAGGGACTCCAGAGGCACCAGCAGCTTCAAATATCTGTTTGCTGGTTTGTAATGGCTTTGTAGCAGCTGCTCTCTTAATCCGATGAACTTGCCTGGCTGAAACCTTCCTTATTCTGCCTTTATCAGCACGAACACGTCTGTGCTCAGAATCCGCCACAAATCTCTTAACAGTACGATGATCACGCTTAAGTTTTCGGGAAATATGTAATGTTTTCATCCCTTGACCAAAGCATTGCACTATTTGATGCTTTTCAGCAGCAGAGAGATTCTTTTTCTTTCCCATTATACTTGAAAACTCTGGCCTGCTTAATAGTGTGGAACATCCAGTTTTTATTTCATTGGGCTCACATGGCAAACTAATTATCACAGGTATCTGAGATTGATTTCAGTGATCCAAAGAACCCTGAGACACAATACCATCAATGGGTTTCATTTACAAAAAAAAACAAAAAACGCTATGACACTTAAAACTAATTTACATAATAATTTGGAACATAGTTTAATGTGATAGAAAATTGTCTTGCCGAGGTTATTGTTTTGTTGCAACAGGTAGCCGAAACTGCTGGTTCCAATGAACAACGGGTCCTGCCAAAGGAGATCGGGGCCCTGATGCAAAGACAGCAGGTAGAGCTAACTGGTGGAGAAGTCAGCAGTGTCAGAGTGAGTGATTTATTCCCCATTGCAATACCCCAAAAAGTGAAATGTTAATTTGGTGTCGGGCAGCCATAGGCCTCAGAGGAAGAGATTACCAAGCTCTGGTAGAACCAGTGTACTCTGATAGTAGGCCCACTATCCTGACAGCCAGAGGGGTAGTTGATGTACATAAGGGGAGGGTACCTGTATACATCTTAAATTGTGGGGAAGAGGAGGCCAAACTATCTCAGTATGCCACCGTTGCTAAGCTGTTCATTGTTAGTAACAATGCCATTCAGATAGCAGAACCCCTGATCTCGTCCGAACAGGCAGAGGACAGTGGCTCTGCAAAACAGCTGGAGGACTGGTGTCAGCAGCTGCACGTAGGCACTAACTCCACCCCTTTCTCACCAAAAGAATGGGATCTACCGAGTAGTTCAAGAGTTTGAACGGGTGTTCAGCAAACACCCTTTAGATTTTGGGCAGGCAAAAGGGGTCTAACATCATATCCCCACTGGAAAACATCCGCCCATTAAAGAAAGGTACTGGCCTGTACCTCCAAATCACTACCAATATGCCAAAGGTATGTTACGAGAGATGAAGGAGGCTGGGGTGATCAGAGACAGTTGTAGCCCCTGGGCAGCTCCACTAGTCCTTGTTAGAAAGAAAGATTGTACAATGAGGATGTGTGTTGATTGCAGGAAACTTAATAGCATTACCCACAAAGACGCCTATCCGTTACCTAGGATAGAGGAATCACTAGCTGCATTGAGAACTCTTAACTATTTCTCTACCTTAGATCTCACTAGCGGGTATGGGCAGGTTCCCGTGGCAGAGGCAGACAAAGAGAAGACCGCCTTTGCAACACCAATGGGCCTCTCAGAGTTCAACTACATGCCGTTCGGGCTTTGTAGCGCCCAGGAACGTTCCAGAGATTGATGGAGTGCTGTCTTGGACACATGAACTTCGAGACAGTTCTGTTGTACCTTGATGACGTCATTGTCTTCTCCAAGACCTATGAGGAACATTTGGAGCACCTGGCTAAGGTGTTCGAAGCCCTGTCCAAATTTGGCCTAAAGTTGAAGCCGTCCAAATGCCACCTCCTGAAGCCCAAGGTGCAGGTCAAGTAGTGAGCGCAGAAGGCGTGGCGCCAGACCCTGACAAATTCACTGTTATCCAGGACTGGCAGAGACCTAGCAATATCCATGAGGTACGCCAGTTCCTCGGGTTGGTAGGCTACTACCGAAGGTTCATCAAGGGCTTCACTGAAATAGCGGCACCTCTGCAAAATCTCCTTGTGGGTCAGCCTAAGAAGGCCAGGAAGAAAAGTTCTACGTTTGATTGGAATGACGAACTGGAAAGCTCCTTCACTCGGTTGAAGATGGCCCTTACGGGGGATGAAGTTCAGGCCTACCCAGATTATAACCAACCATTCATCCTCTATACTGATGCCAGCAACGTTGGACTGGGAGCAGTGCTGTCGCAGGTACAGAATGGCAGAGAAAGAGTGATCTCCTACACCAGCAGGAAACTTCGTCCCACCAAAAGGAACCCTGACAACTACAGCTCCTTCAAGTTAGAGTTCCTCGCCATCGTCTGGGCTGTGACCGAGCGATTCAAACACTACTTAGCTGCGGCAAAGTTTACCATCTTCACGGACAACAATCCGCTGACTCACTTGGAAACCGCAAAGCTAGGTGCGCTGGAGCAGCGATAGATGGCCCGGCTGTCCAAGTATGAGTTCACCATCAAGTACCGAGCGGGGCATAAAAATGCCAATGCTGACGCACTGTCCAGAATGCCCAACTTACCAGACGGGGGAGAAGATCTGGACACACTTGAAGAAATTGAATTACCAGCCTTTCACCGTCCAATTGCAGCCCAACGTGCTCAAGTGGTGAAAAACAAGTGCTATATCACGAAAGAGGCCACCCTAAACCCATTGCCTCACCATGAGTGGGCAGAGACACAGGATAGCAACCCAGCAGTCTGCCTGGTAAAGGAGCTACTGACACAAGCTGACTCGCGTCCTGGTCCAGATGCCCCACAAGAGTCCCAACAGCTGTGGAAGGAAAAGGGCAGACTGTTCATCTACGAAGGAAAGCTGTGTCGGAGTAGTGTCAATGCCCGAACTCACGAACTGGTCTGGCAAGTGGTGGTCCCGAGGCAAGATGCATCAATGGTGCTGGAAGCGTACCACAATGGAGCAGGACACTTCGGATGGAAGAAGTTAGAGGCCCTACTGCGTGAGAGATTCTACTGGATTGGTATGAGGAAGGCCATTGAAGATTTGTGCCGAGAGTGTGGACCATGCAACTTGAGCAGAAAGGATCGTAACAGCCAGCGAGCCCCGTTGCAACCAATAATCACCAAACAGCCACTTGAACAGGTGGCCTTGAACCATGTGAAGCTAACTCCAAGGCGTTCAGGCTATGTTTATGCCCTAACCATTGTTGACCACTACTCAAGGTTCTTGGTAGTCATGCCTTTTAAAGTCCAAATAGCAAAGACAGCAGCCAAGGCATTCCAACAACACTTTTGTCGACCACATGGTTACCCTGAATGAGTGCTTACTGACCAAGGTCCAGCTTTTGAAGCAGAAGTGTTCCAGGAGTTCTGTAACATGTACGGCTGCAAGAAAATCAGAACAACACCGTACCCTCCACAGACAAATGGCATGTGTGAGAAGATGAACCAAGTGGTAATTGACCTCTTGAAGACTTTGCCTCTGGAAGAGAGAAACTTGTGGCCAGAAAAGTTGCCAGATCTGGTGGATCTCTACAACCACATTCCGGTGAATTCTACCAACTGTACACCGTCCTACCTAATGAGAGCGAGACCTGGCAAATTACCAATTGATTTGGAAATGGGAGTCCTGACACCTGAGGTAACATCACCGGATGCAGACTGGGATACTGAGAGGCAGCAACGGTACCGCAAGGTGCAACAATGCGTAGAGAAGAGTTTGTCTCAGGCAAGACAAAAATAAGAAAGAACTTACAATCAGCATGCACCTGCAGTTCCCTTGTCACCTGGTGAACAGTGTAAGCTTTTCAGGGGATTTAGCTCTGGGATCGCCGTCTTGGGGAGACGGAGTGGCATAAAGAGACCATTCACAGACAGTGGTTCTGTTAAAAACTGGCCGCAACCAGTTTTATTAAAGTCCACAGCAAACAGAACATAAATTAAAACAAAATCATAAACATAAAGCCTAGGCGTGTCCCGCCACTAATTACACTTAGATAGATTACCCTTTCTATCCGGGTCCAGACTCTAATAGCCTGTGCCCAAAAAACACATATGTTCAGTAGTTACCAGCGTGCAGCTCACATGAGGCTCCAATGGCGTCTGAAGTCAGATCCAGACTGAGAGATAGAGCCCCTCTGAACTTCTCAAGCAGGTACTTATGGCTGCCTAATTAAGCAGCTGTGTTCACTCCGGGTTGCACTGAAAACCTGTCCCAGATAGGAATGGAATGAACACCGCACTGACAACCTATTTTATGCGCCCCAGCTAAGAAACCTGGGGGAGATATACACGCCGTCCAGCACACACCCCTTCACTGTCTCACATATCCCCCCCTCTTCTCCAGACCGGAGGACTGGTCAGAAATTCCGAAAAGACAGTGAACTCTGGACAAGGCATCAGCATTACCCTGTAATTTCCCAGGTCTATGCTCAACCGAGAAATTGAACTCTTGAAGTGAAAGGAACCACCTTGTCACCCTGGCATTCCTTTCCTTGTTCTGCTTCATCCATGTCAGAGGAGCATGGTCTGATTGCAATTTAAATCTCCTACCCAAGAGGTAATACCGTAGGGAGTCCAGCGCCCATTTGATTGCGAGGCACTCTCGCTCCACAATGGCATAATTTTGTTCAGCCGGTGTCATTTTTCGACTTAGATACAGGACTGGGTGTTCTTCACCCTTCACGACCTGTGATAACACCGCCCCTAACCCCACATTAGAGGCATCAGTTTGAACAAGAAACTCTTCCCTGAAATTAGGGGTGACCAGAACTGGTCTTTGACACAAAGCCATTTTCAACGACAGAAATGCTTTTTCTGCCTCCGGATTCCAATTTATCATTTTGGACTTCCCCCCTTTTGTCAGGTCAGTCAATGGGGCAGCAATGGAGGCATAATTTGGTACGAATCTGCGATAGTACCCAGTGATGCCCAAAAATGCTTTGACCTGTCGTTTTGTGAGGGGTACAGGCCAGTTTCGAATTGCCTCTACTTTATCGATTTGTGGCTTGATCAGCCCTCTGCCAATCACATAGCCCAAGTACTTGGCCTCTTCTAGGCCAATTGCACATTTCTCTGGGTTTATGTTCAGCCCAGCTCCGCCTATCGAGTCTAGGACGGCTTGTACCTTAGTGAGGTGGCTCTCCCAATCAGAACTGAAAATTACCACATCATCCAGGTAGGCAGCTGCAAAGGCTTGATGCGGGCGTAGGATCTGGTCCATAAGCCTCTGAAAGGTAGCTGGGGCTCCATGCAACCCGAATGGCATCACCAGATACTGAAACAAACCTTCCGGGGTTGAAAAGGCCGTTTTTTCTTTTGCCTCCTCAGATAGGGGTATCTGCCAGTACCCTTTTGTCAGATCGAGGGTTGTAATATAACGGGCACCCCTAACCTCTCGATTAGCTCATCTACCCGTGGCATCGGGTATGCGTCAAACTTTGACACTTCGTTCAACTTTCTGAAATCATTACAGAACCTCCAGGTTCCATTAGGTTTTGGGATCAGAACAATCGGGCTACACCACTCGCTTTGGGCCTCCTCAATGACCCGAGGTCTAGCATACGTTTGATTTCAGTAGAGACTATCTTTCTGCGGGCTTCTGGAATTCTGTACGGTTTTATTTTGACCTTAGTACCGGGCTCAGTCTCGACATGGTGTTTTACGAGAGAAGTCCGGCCGGGCAAGTCAGAAAACCTCTGCCGATTTTTCTGCAGAAACTCCCGTACTTCCTGTTTTTGGTGCACGGACAATGTCTCACCAATGGTCACAGGAGGTAGAGATGGTTTTACCCCTTTCTCTACTTCACCGAGGCCAACAATGCCTCTCTGTCCCTCCAGGGCTTGATCAGATTGATATGATATATCTGGTAGGGCTTCCGTCTCCCGGGTTGGTGTACTTTGTAAGTAACCTCGCTCACTTTTTGTACGACCTCGTATGGACCATGCCACTTGGCCAAAAACTTACTTTCCACCGTGGGAATTAGAATTAGGACTCGATCCCCGGGATTGAAAGACCTAATTTTTGCTGACCGATTATAGACTCTGCTTTTAGCTTCTTGGGCTCTCTGCAGATGATTCTTCACCAATGGCATAATTTTAGCCATCCTCTCTTGCATCTGGGCAATATGCTCTATAACACTCTTGTATGGAGTTGTCTCGGTTTCCCAAACCTCCTTGGCTATGTCCAGCAAGCCCCGCGGATGCCGACCATACACCAACTCAAAGGGAGAAAATCCCGTAGAGGCCTGGGGAACCTCTCTGACCGAAAACAATAAGTAGGGTAACAGGTAGTCCCAGTCCCTCCCATCTTTCTCTACTGCTTTCTTTAACATATGTTTTAATGTTTTATTAAAACGTTCAACCAACCCATCCGTCTGGGGGTGATACACAGATGTCCGAATGTGCGAGATTTTAAGCAACTTACACAGTTCCTTCATCACTTTGGACATAAAAGGTGTGCCTTGGTCCGTGAGGATCTCTTTAGGAATTCCTGTCCTGGAAAACATATGAAACAGTTCCCGTGCAATATTTTTAGATGCCATATTTCTTAAAGGGACCGCCTCGGGGTACCGGGTTGCATAATCAAGGACAACTAAGATGTATTGGTGTCCCCTGGCTGATTTTACAATAGGACCTACCAAGTCCATTGCTACCCTTTCAAAGGGGATTTCTATAACCGGCAGCGGGATTAATGGACTCCGGAAGTGAGACACCGGAGCATTTATCTGACACGAGGGGCAGGTTTTACAATAATCCTCCACATCTCGATAAACCCCGGGCCAGTAAAACCTCTGAAGAATTCTTTCCTGGGTTTTGTCCATCCCCAGGTGCCCACCCAGCACGTGGTTATGGGACAAACCTAACACCATACTTCTATATGACTTAGGTACCAGGAGCTGACTCACGGCCTCTCCCTTTACTTTAGTGACCCTATACAGCAGGTCATTGTTCATGGCAAAATGGGGAAATTTTTCATCAGAGCCGGGCTCTTGTGGGATCTCATTCAGAACAGTTATATTCTCCCTGGCATGTTTAAGAGTGGGGTCTTGCAATTGCTCACTCCCAAAATTGCCACGGGACACCGGTAGGTCAGGGACATTCTGTTCTAGAGAAACATCCTCCCCCTCCCCCAACATCACCTGAAATGGAAATTCATCTTTTTTTTACAGTCATCATCATTATCAATATCATTATCATGATTACTATCAGCATCAGCATCATTATCATGGTCATCATCATTATCATGATCATCATCATTATCATGGTCATCACATAAGTTTAACGGCCCACTAGCCTTGTGTTCCGCCCCTCGGGACTGCGCACCCTCAGTAGGAGCTTCATCACACTGTCCAGCAGAAACATTTTTTTTCCAAAGACCCCAAAACAGGGGAAAGTCACGACCCAATATGGCGGGATGCATCAAGTTCTTCACTACCCCCACTTCATATGAGATCTCCCCGAGTTTTGTGACGAAGTCTGAGGAGGTTACTGGGTAGACTTTGACGTCTCCATGTATGCACACCACGCTTAGGTACCTATCTGTGACGAAGTTCCCATCAGTCAGACTAGCATGTATTAGAGTCACTCGACTTCCTGAGTCGAGTAGGGCCTGTACTGGGCACCCATTTATCACGACCTGACACAGCTGTGGGCCAGTCTCCTCGACTAGGGTGGCCACGCACACGGGCTCGGCGAGGAACGAGAGAGACTGTCCAGCGTCACAGTCCATAGGTTCCCCCACTAGTGGACAATTGGCTGAAATATGACCTTGTTCACGGCATCTCCAACACTGTCTCAGGTCAGGGTGTTCAGACGGGGAGACCTTCCTAGGTCTGGGTTCTCCTGGTAGGTAAGTATCACCCTTCCGCTCATACATGTCCCCTCGGGGCTGACCCGGACTATCAACAGCCCCCCTTGCCCCCACAGCTGGAACCCTCTTACCGGAAGATGACGGAGGCCGGGTATTCCGAACTGATGATCGCTCGGACGGCTGGTCACGTAGATAGTCTTTGGTGGCGAAATACCTTTCTATTAGGCTGACCAGTTGATCGGCATCTTTGGGGTCTCCCTGTCCGACCCAGAGCTGGACCTCAGGGGGAAGGGCCCAGATGTACCGGTCCAGCACCACCTTTTCAACCATTTGGGCAGGGGTGCTGACGTCAGGTTCCAACCACTTTTTTACCAAAGAAATCAAGTCATACATTTGTGAGCGAGCAGGCTTGTCTCGCCTGTATCTCCAGTTATGGACTCTCCTGGCACGGACTGCCCTCGTCACACCCAGGCGGGCAAGAATCTCCGCTTTCAACTTAGTATAGTTTTTGCTGTCCTGCTCGCTGAGGTCAAAATAGGCTTTTTGGGGTTCCCCAGTCAGATAGGGCGCGACCACCATAGCCCATTCAGATTGTGGCAGATTCTCCTTCTCTGCCAGTCTCTCAAATATAGCCAGATATGCCTCCACATCGTCATGAGGCGTCATCTTCTGCAGAGTCTGTTTTACCGCCTTCTTTACAGCGGATAATGCCGGTAACCCGGCGTCTTCATTCGGGGACGAGGTGCTAGGAGTTTTTTTTAGTGCTGCAACCTGCTCCAGTAACAACCGGTTGGTTTCCTGCTGTTGCTGCTGGCTCTGCTGGGCCTCTAGGTGTTGTTGCTGCATGGCCTGCTGTTGTTGCTGCATGGCCTGCTGATGTTGCTGCATGGCCTGCTGATGTTGCTGCTGCATGGCCTGCTGGTTCTGGGCCAGCTGCTTAACGAGCTCCTCCATACTGCCGGACATCTTGGGCTGGCTGACAGCCTTCACCCAAGACATATACACTTCACAGTCTTCTCCACAATAAGTTCAGTTTTGCGGTGCAGACACCTTTTTTTTTTTTTTTTTTTCAAAGTCTTCAGCCACTGTGCTGCCCCAGCATTCAAGCACCAATTGTAAGCTTTTCAGGGGATTTAGCTCTGGGATCGCCGTCTTGGGGAGACGGAGTGGCATAAAGAGACCATTCACAGACAGTGGTTCTGTTAAAAACTGGCCGCAACCAGTTTTATTAAAGTCCACAGCAAACAGAACATAAATTAAAACAAAATCATAAACATAAAGCCTAGGCGTGTCCCGCCACTAATTACACTTAGATAGATTACCCTTTCTATCCGGGTCCAGACTCTAATAGCCTGTGCCCAAAACAACACATATGTTCAGTAGTTACCAGCGTGCAGCTCACATGAGGCTCCAATGGCGTCTGAAGTCAGATCCAGACTGAGAGATAGAGCCCCTCTGAACTTCTCAAGCAGGTACTTATGGCTGCCTAATTAAGCAGCTGTGTTCACTCCGGGTTGCACTGAAAACCTGTCCCAGATAGGAATGGAATGAACACCGCACTGACAACCTATTTTATGCGCCCCAGCTAAGAAACCTGGGGGAGATATACACGCCGTCCAGCACACACCCCTTCACTGTCTCACAACAGGTACTCAAAAGAAAAAGGTGACTCCACAAGCTTGACGACCACTGGGAAGTAGAGCCATATACCATTATGCCCTCGGACTTTGACAATACAAAGGTGTGCCTTATCAGTAAGGATGGAGGAGAAAACTCCACAGTGGTGTCCAGGGATCACGTGAAATCGTGCCCCGAACAGTTAAAGGGAAAGATTGAAGATAAGGACATTCCTTTGTCAGTAGAAAAGGTGGAAGAAAAGGTCCGCAATGTACTTGGCGAGTTCCCTGTGAACTGGACGAGAGTAAATCAGGCTATAGTAGTGCCCGTCTTGACCTTCCCTCAACCAACAGTGCCTGAAGGAGAAGTGACTAGGGTTGAGCATTCCGATACTGCAAATATCGGGTATCGGCCGATATTGGCTGTATCGGAATTCCGATTCCGAGTACCGATATTTTCGTCATATCGGATACCGGAATCGGGATTGTCACTGTCACTGTCAGTGTCCGTCGGTCGGGTCTGTCAGGAGTCAGCGGCACTTACCCGGCAGAAGATCTCCGGCGGTCACATCCCGGACTGCTTAATGGCCGCCATCCTCTTCTCCCCGGCGGTCACATGCAGTTTCTCGCGATAACTGCAGTGACTGCTGGGTAATCGCGGCCGTAAAGCAGTCTGATGACGTCACCGCCGGGGAAGCTGGTAAGCAGCTGTGCTGCGCCGGGATGTCAGGCTCTGCCTGTCATTCCGATGTAGCAGAGCTGGATCGTCGTGGGACTGTCGTTATGGACTGCGTCGGACAGGTGGTATACTGTTGGTTTTTTTTTTTTAATTTTTTTACAGGAGATCGATGGCGTCGCAGGAATGAGAGAGTAATAAAAAAAATGAAAACTGTGTTGTCTCTTTTATTTCATTAAAAGACTTTTTTCTTGCTGTGTCTTTTTTTTACACATTTAACCCCTTACTGCCATCGGACGTACTATCCCGTCCATGGTACCTGGGCCCGTATGACCGGGGACGGGATAGTACGTCATAGGCGATCAGCTGCGCTCCTGAGGGGAGCGCAGCTAATCGCCGCCGGGTGTCAGCTGATTATCACAGCTGACACCCATGACTGTGTGTCAGGAGCGGTCACGGACCGCTCCCGGCACATTAACCCCTTGCACACCGCGATCAAACATGATCGCGGTGTACTGGGGGCACAGGGGAGGATCGCGCAGGGTGGGGGCTCCCTGCGCGCCCCCCTGAGACCCTCAGATCAGCGCGATGTGATCGCGCTATTCTGAGGGCTTCCTCCCTACCAGGACCCGGATCCAAGATGGCGCCGGGGTCCTGGAGGGAGGCGGCTACCTCAGTGCCTGCCGAGAGCAGGCACTGAGAAGCCTGCATCTATGCCTGTGCGATCGCTGGTGTGACAGAGTGCTGTGCACACTGTCACACCAGCGATCTGATAAAATACTGTGATGTCCCACCCTGGGACAAAGTAAAAAGTTAAAAAAATAAAAATAAACGTGTTATAAAAAAAAATCCAAAATAAATAAAAAAAAATATATATATTCCCCAATAAATTCACTTCTTCCTGTAAATAAAAAAAACAAAGCAATAAAAGTACACATATTTGGTATCGCCGCGTCCGTAACGACCCCCCCTATAAAATTGTCCCACTAGTTAACCCCGTTAGTGAACCCCTTAAAAAAAAAAAAAAAACGAAGCAAAAAATCAATGCTTTATCATCATACCGCCGAACAAAAGTGGAATAACACGCGATCAAAAAGACCGATATAAAAAAACATGGTACCGCTGAAAACGTCATCTTGTCCCGCAAAAAACGAGCCATCATAAAGCATCATCAGCAAAAAAATAAAAAAGTTATAGCTCGCAGAATAAAGCGATGCAAAAATAATTTTTTTTATATAAAATTGTTTTTATTCTATAAAAGCGCCAAAAAATGAAAAAATGATATAAATGAGGTATCGCCATAATCGTACTGACCCGAAGAATAAAACTGCTTTATCAATTTTACCACAAGCGGAACGGTATATAAACGCCTCCCCCAAAAGAAATTCATGAATTGCTGATTTTTGTTCATTCTAACCTCCCAAAAATCTAAATAAAAAGCGATCAAAAAACGTCACGTGCTCAAAAATGGTACCAATAAAAACGTCAACTCGTCCCGCAAAAAATAAGACCTCACATGACTCTGTGGGCCAAAATATGCAAAAATTATAGCTCTCAAAATGTGATGATGCAAAAACTATTTTTGCAATAAAAAGCGTCTTTTAGCGTGACAGCTGCCAATCATAAAAACCCGCTATAAATAGTAAATCAAACCCCCCTTTATCACCCCCTTAGTAAGGGAAAAATAATAAAATTAAAAAAAAGTATTTATTTCCATTTTCCCATTAGGGTTAGGGTTAGGGTTGCGGCTAAAGTTAGGGTTAGGGTTGGCGCTAAAGTTAGGATTAGGGTTAGGGTTGGAATTAGGGGTGTGTTAGGGTTAGGTTTGTGGTTAGGGTTGGGACTAGGGTTAGGGGTGTGTTGGGGTTAGGGTTGGAGTTAGAATTGGGGGGTTTCCGCTGTTTAGGCACATCAGGGGCTCTCCAAATGTGACATGGCGTCTGATCTCAATTCCAGCCAATTCTGCGTTGAAAAAGTCAAACGGTGCTCCTTCACTTCTCAGCTCTGCCATGCGTCCAAACAGTAGTTTATCCCCACATATGGGGTATCAGCGTACTCTGGACCCCAAGAGTTATTGTGTAATTTGTCCTATTTCTTCTGCTACCCTTGGGAAAATAAAAAACTGGGGGCGAAAATATCATTTTTGTACAAAAAAAAATATTTTTTTGTTTTTACGGCTGTACATTATAAACTTCTGTGAAGCACTTGGGGCTTCATAGCGCTCACCACACATCTAGATAAGTTCCTTGTGGGGTCTATTTTCCAAAATCGGGTCACTTGTTGGGGATTTCCACTGTTTAGGCGCATCAGGGGCTCTCCAAATGCGACATGACGCCCCAAACCATTCCATCAAAGTCTGCAATCCAAAACGTCACTACTTCCCTTCCGAGCCCCAACGTGTACCCATACAGTAGTTTTCTCCCACATATTGGATATCAGCGTACTCAGGACAAATTGGACAACAACTTTTGGGGTCCAATTTCTCCTGTTACCCTTGTAAAAATAAAATATTGGGGCAAAAAAATCATTTTTTCAAAAAAAAAAAGGATTTTTTATTTTTACGGCTGTGCGTTATAAACTTCTGTGAAGCACTTCGGGGTTCAAAGTGCTCACCACACATCTAGACAAGTTCCTTGTGGGGTCTATTTTCCAAAATGGGGTCACTTGTGGGGGGTTTCCACTGTTTAGGCGCATCAGGGGCTCTCCAAATGCGACATGACGCCCCAGACCATTCCATCAAAGTCTGCAATCCAAAACGTCACTACTTCCCTTCCGAGCACTGACGTGCGCCCATACAGTAGTTTTCTCCCACATTTTGGGTATCAGCGTACTCAGGATAAATTGGACAACAACTTTTGGGTTCCAATTTCTTCTGTTACCCTTGTGAAAATAAAATATTGGGGACGAAAAAAATCATTTTTGTAAAAAAAAAAAGATTTTTTATTTTACGGCTGTACGTTATAAACTTTAGTGAAACACCTGGGGGTTAAAAGTTCTCACCACACATCTAGATAAGTTCCTTGAGGGGTCTAGTTTCCAAAATGGCGTCATTTATGGGGGTTTCCACTGTTTAGGCAGATCAGGAGCTCTCCAAACACGACATGGCGTCCAGCCAATTCTGCGTTGAAAAAGTCAGACGGCGCTCCTTCCTTTCCAAACTCTGCCATGCACCCAAACAGTGGTTTACCCCCACATATGGGGTATCAGCGCACTCAGGACAAATTGCACAATAACTTTTGGAGTCTTGTTACCCTTGGAAAAATAAAAATTGGGGTGAAAAGATCATTTTTGTGGAAAAAATATGATTTTTAAATTTTACGGCTCTACGTTATAAACTTGTGTGAAGCACTTGGGGGTTCAAATTGCTCACCAAAGATCTAGATAAGTTCCTTAGGGGGTCTAGTTTCCAAAATGGGGTCATTTGTGGGGGGTTTCCACTGTTTAGGCACATCAGGGGCTCTCCAAATGCAACATGGCATCCAATCTCAATTCCAGCCAATTTTGGTTGGAAAAAGTCAAATGGTGCTCCTTCCATTCCGAGCTCTGCCGTGCGCCCAAACAGTGGTTCCCACCCACATATGGGGTATCAGCATACTCAGGACAAATTGGACAACAACTTATGTGGTCCAATTTCTCCTGTTACCCTTGAGAAAATAAAAAATTAGTGACTAAAAGATAATTTTTGTGGGAAAAAAATAGGATTTTTTATTTTCATGCCTGGGCATTATAAACTTGTGTGAAGCACTTGGGGGTTCAAAGTGCTCACCAAAGATCTAGATAAGTTCCTTAGGGGGTATAGTTTCCAAAATGGGGTCACTTGTGGGGGGTTTCCACTGTTTAGGCTCATCTGGGGCACTGCAAACGGAACATGACCCCCA
Source organism: Oophaga sylvatica (assembly GCA_033576555.1). NCBI lineage: Eukaryota > Metazoa > Chordata > Amphibia > Anura > Dendrobatidae > Oophaga > Oophaga sylvatica. The sequence goes on along the minus strand of JARQOD010000003.1, from coordinate 229,474,555 downwards.
TCAACGTCTGCATTCCAAAACGTTACTACTTCCTTTCCAAGCCCTGCCGTGCACCCAAACAGTTCCCCCCCCCACATATGGGGTATCAGCGTACTCAGGACAAATTGGACAACAACTTTTGGGGTCCAATTTCCTTGGGAAAATTCAAAAATTTGGGACTAAAAAAATCATTTTTGTGGAAAATTGTTTTTTTTTTTTCACACCCAGGCATTATAAGCTTTTGTGAAACACTTGGGGGTTCAAAGTGCTCACAACAGATCTAGATAAGTACCTTAGGGGGTCTAGTTTCCAAAATGGTGTCACTTGTGGGGGTTTCCACTGTTTAGGCGCATCAGGGGCTCTCCAAACACGACATGGCGTCCAATCTCAATTCCAGCCAATTTTAGTTTGAAAAAGTCAAACGGCGCTCCTTCCCTTACGAGCTCTGCCGTGTGCCCAAACAGTGGTTTTCCCCCACATATTGGGTATTGGCGTACTCAGGAGAAATTGCATAACAACCTTATCTGTCCATTTTCTCCTTTTACCCTTGTGAAAATAAAAAAAAAGTTTGTAAAAGATCATTTTTGTGGCTAAAAAGTTAAATATTCATTTTATCCTTCCACGTTGCTTTAGTTCCTGTGAAGCACCTGAAGGGTTAATAATCTTCTTGAATGTGGTTTTGAGTACCTTGAGGGGTGCAGTTTTTATAATGGTGTCACTTTTGGGTATTTTCTGCCATATAGACCCCTCAAAGTGACTTCAAATGAGAGGTGGTCCCTAAAAAAAATGGCTTTGTAAATTTTGTTGTAAAAATGAGAAATCGCTGGTCAACTTTTAACCCTTATAATTTCCTAACAAAAAAAAATTTTGGTTCCAAAATTGTGCTGATGTAAAGTAGACATGTGGGAAATGTTATTTCTTAACTATTTTGTGTGATATATTTCTCTGTTTTAAGGGAATAAAAATTCAAAGTTTGAAAATTGCAAAATTTTAAAAATTTTCGCCATATTTGCGTTTTTTTCAAAAATAAACGCAAGTTATATCGAAGAAATTTTACTTCTAACGTGAAGTACAATATGTCACGAGAAAACAATCTCAGAATCGCGAAGATCCGTTGAAGCGTTCCAGAGTTATAACCTCATAAAGAGACAGTGGTCAGAATTGTAAAAATTGGCCCGGTCATTAACGTGCAAACCACCCTTGGGGGTGAAGGGGTTAAAAACTTTGGGATTAATAATGGATCGGTGTCTTATTGACACCTCTCCATTATTAACCGGGCTTATTGTCACCGTGCAATCAACGGTGACAATAACCCCTTATTACCCCGCTTGCCACCGCTACAGGGCAAGTGGGAAGAGCCGGGTAAAGTGCCACAATTGGCACATCTTTTGATGCGCCAAATGTGGGGCTGCTGTAGCTGGTATTATCAGGCTGTTGAGGGCCAAAATCCATGGGCCTTGACAGTCTTTTAATACCAGGCCGCAGCAGTCTGCATTTTACTTGGCTGGTTAACAAAAATAGGGGGGATCCCCACGCCGTTTTTTTTTCGAGGGGATCCCCTATTTTTGTTAACCAGCCAAGCTAAGCAGACTGCTGTGGCCTGGTATTATCAGGCTTGCAAGGTCCATGGATATTGGATCCTTACCAGCCTGAAAAACCAGGCCTCAGCGGTCTGCTTCATCTGGCTGGTTAACAAAATAGGGGGGACCCCACGCTAATTTTTTTCGAGGGGATCCCCTATTTTTGTTAATCAGCCAAGATATGCAGACTGCTGTGGCCTGGTATTATCAGGCTGGCAAGGTCCATGGATCTTGGCTCCTTAACAGCCTGAAAATCCAGGCCTCAGCGGTCTGCTTCATCTGGCTGGTTAACAAAAATAGGGGGGACCCCACGCCAATTTTTTTCGAGGGGATCCCCTATTTTTGTTAATCAGCCAAGATATGCAGACTGCTGTGGCCTGGTATTATCAGGCTGGCAAGGTCCATGGATCTTGGCTCCTTAACAGCCTGAAAATCCAGGCCTCAGCGGTCTGCTTCATCTGGCTGGTTAACAAAAATAGGGGGGACCCCACGCCATTTTTTTTTCGAAGGGAACCCCTATTTTTGTTAATCAGTTCCCTCTGACGTCACTGATGGAGTCCCTGGCTGACCTGAAGTGAAAGTGGAAAGCAATCAATTAAGCTTTCCACTTCCTCTCCTGTCAGCCAGGAGAGGAGCTCATTCATTTGGGGGTTTACTGTGAGGCTGCAGCATTAGCTGCGGTCCCTGCAGTAAACATTAACCCTTTCTGAAGGATTACACCGTGGGACCTGACTGTGCATCGGATTGGTAAGAATAATTTTGCTTTATTATTTTATTTTTATTACAGGAAATGGTTTTAGCAGGTAAATAAAATATGGTCAAAAACTGTGTGATTATTTCATTAAACTTCTTTTTTATTAAAGTGTGTGTGTTTGATTTTTCTTTCATACAATAGGATTAATAATTGATAGTTGTCTAATTGACAGCTCTCAATTATTAACCTGGCTTAAAGTGACCTTTCAATTGCAAGGTCATTTTAACCCCTTATTAACCCATTCGCCACCGCTACAGGGCAATGGGAATAGACGGGCAAAGTGCCAGAAAGGGCAAATCTAATTAGAGATTTGCCCTTTCTGGGGTGTCTGGGGGCAGATGTTAAGTAGCCGGGGGGGCCAAAAAAAATGGTCCCTCTCTGGGCTATTATTATCTGCCCCCACTCACTGGCTTTGTCTGTCTGGTTGCGAAAATAGGGCGGGAGCCCACGCATTTTTTTTCAGCAATTTTACACCTCATATATATATATATATACATGTCATTGAATTTGTGACACATATATATATATATATTTATAGTTCATACACTTCTACATAGTATAATAGCCGCTAATTCAATTGCCGGCTTTTGTGAAAATGCAGAACCCGACATGAAATGACACTTGGTGTACATAGGGTTAACCATGTCTTTTCATGTAGTTTGATATCTGATTTGCACAAACAATTACATGAGTGTAAAAGGTATGCCACACTAAACAATATCGCTAACGGGATCGCTAAAAAAGTCACTATTTAGCGATCCCGTTAGCAATGTTGTTCAGTGCGGCAGCTTCCAGTGACGAGCTTCCTGCTGTGATCTCGCTCGTCGCTGGAATCGTTCCGGACCCTATTTTCTCGTCGGCGCTCCCGCTGGGTAAGTATCTAATCGCTGTGTGGCACCTTTTCTTAGCGATTTAGCGGTACTTTTGTACCGCTAAAGTCGTTAAGAAGATCGCTAACGGCGATAGCGTCATTAACTATATCGCTAAATGTGGCCGCATTTAGCGATATAGAAACAATCCCGCTAGCGATCGCATTAGTATGCGTCGTTATTGTGATCGCTAGCGGGATTGTTTAGTGTGGCAGTACCTTTAGTGTGCAAAATTTCACACCTGTAGGGGTTAATTAAAGGTGTAAATTCGTAGCAAAAAAGTCCATTTTTTTTACAACGAATTTACACCTTTAATTAACCCATACAGGTGTGAAATTTTGCACACATAGACTGATGTAATTGTTTGTGCAAATCAGATAGCAAAGGACATGAAAAGACATGGTTAACCCTATGTACACCAAGTGTCATTTCATGTCGGGTGCTTCTGTCTTTTCACAGATGCCGGCTTTACCCGGCAATTGAATCAGAGGATATTTTACTATGTAGAAGTGTATAAACTATACATATATGTATATATACATGTCACAATGACATGTATATATATATATATGTATTCTATGTGTGTATATTTAGTGTTTACAAGGAAAGAAAGAGGTTTTTTTAGTTGCGATATTTTGTTCCCATAGACTTACATGGGACTTCCGGTATCGGTATCGCCGATATTTTAGTGATATCGGCGATACCATTCCGATTCCGATACTTTTGGATATCGGAAAGTATCGCTCAACTCTAGAAGTGACTCAGGATCAGCCTGAAGTATTGCAAGTTCCAGTGATAGAAGCCACCGCTGCAATGGAACTCGAAAGTCCACCTTCTGCCACCTGTGAATTTGTCATGCCCACAGTGAGAAGGGTTAGTCCTAGAAAATCAGGTATACCCGTGCTACGTAGAATCACCAGTAGCATAACCACTAGGGAGCACACTACACCTGTAGAAGTTAACACAGTGGACCCAGTCAGGTCACTACAGACACCAATGCTCCGTAGGTCAATCCGTACAACCAAAGGCCTACTCCCAACTAGGTTTCACATATGAGTGAATTAAGTACATGAGAAATGTAAATAAGTTCATAATGTTAATAATTGCAGCTATTAAGCTATGTGCCTACAGAGACTACTGTAAGAACTCTTAACCATTCTTATTTCATTCTTTTAATGGACGATTGGGTCACTGGACTCGGAGTGACCAGGACAATACTTGTAAATAGTTAATATTAATGACCATAGAACAAAAACCGCCTAGCGTGGCTGAAGATGTGGGGGAATCATCCATGCCTTGTAGCCCACCCAAGGCCTACGTTGAGGGTTTGAGGCGGGTCCCTCACATTGTACTTAGTAGGGTGAAAAAGGACACCCCATTTCAGACTTCGCCAAATGTATATACAGTGCCTACAAGTAGTATTCAACCCCCTGCAGATTTAGCTGGTTGACACATGCGGAATTAACTTGGCATTGTGACATTTGTACTGTAGATCAGCCTGGAAGTGGGAAATGCACTGCAGCAAAAATTTTTGTTTTAATTTTTTTTTTTTTAAAAACGTTAAAAGTTAATTCAGAGTGTCATTTATTATTCAACCCCTCAAACCACAAGAATTCTGTTTGGTCCCCCTAAATTATTAAGAAGTAGTTCAGGCACCAAGAATAATGAGCTTCACATGTGTGGATTAATGATCTCTTTTGCCAGCCTTTTCTGACTATTTAAGACCCTCCCCAAACTTGTGAACAGCACTCATACATGGTCAACATGGGAAAGACAAAGGAGCATTCCAAGCCCATCAGAGACAAGATCGTGGAGGGTCATAAGGCTGGCAAGGGGTACAAAACCCTTTCCAAGGAGTTGGCCCTACCTGTCTCCACTGTTGGGAGCATCATCCGTAAGTGGAAGGCTTATGGAACTACTGTTAGCCTTCCACGGCCTGGACAGCCTTTGAAAGTTTCCTCCTGTGCCGAGACCAGGCTTGTCCGAAGAGTCAAGGCTAACCCAAGGACAACAAGGAAGGAGCTCCGGGAAGATCTCATGGCAGTGGGGACATTGGTTTCAGTCAATACCATAAGTAACGTACTCCACCGCAATGGTCTCCGTTCCAGACGAGCCCATAAGGTACCTTTACTTTCAAAGCGTCATGTCAAGGCTCGTCTACAGTTTGCTCATGATCACTTGGAGGACTCTGAGACAGACTGGTTCAAGGTTCTATGGTCTGATGAGACCAAGATCGAGATCTTTGGTGCCAACCACACACGTGACGTTTGGAGACTGGATGGCACTGCATACGACCCCAAGAATACCATCCCTACAGTCAAGCATGGTGGTGGCAGCATCATGCTGTGGGGCTGTTTCTCAGCCAAGGGGCCTGGCCATCTGGTCCGCATCCATGGGAGGATGGATAGCACGGCCTACCTGGAGATTTTGGCCAAGAACCTCCGCTCCTCCATCAAGGATCTTAAGATGGGTCGTAATTTCATCTTCCAACAAGACAACGACCCAAAGCACACAGCCAAGAAAACCAAGGCCTGGTTTAAGAGGGAAAAAGTCAAGGTGTTGGAGTGGCCTAGTCAGTCTCCTGACCTTAACCCAATTGAAAACTTGTGGAAGGAGCTCAAGATTAAAGTCCACATGAGACACCCAAAGAACCTAGATAACTTGGAGAAGATCTGCAAGGAGGAGTGGGCCAAGATAACTCCACAGACCTGTGCCGGCCTGATCAGATCTTATAAAAGACGATTATTAGCTGTAATTGCAAACAAGGGTTATTCCACGAAATATTAAATATAGGGGTTGTATAATAATTGACCCACACTTTTATGTTTAAAATTTATTAAAATTCAACTGAGCAACATAACTTTTTGTTTTGTAAGATCTATGCTTCTGTTAATAAATCCTACTCTCGTTTGCAGTTTGAAGGCTCTAACTTATTTGCATCTTATCAAACCAGCTAAATCTGCAGGGGGTTGAATACTACTTGTAGGCACTGTATTTAATGTTATAATTCCTGTAAATAGTTATAATATGTTTTTCTTTGTTTTCTTAGTCCAGGAGTACTGAATTGCACTAGGGGGAATGTGGCACCCCAGGAGTTTGGTTGCCACAGTGACCTTGCCTTCCTCCAGGGAGGGTGATGTCATGCCTGAAAGCACAGAGAGATCCCTTAACAGGTAACACAGCGTGCAGCATCTTTTCTTACTCCAGACCAGAAGGGGGAGCTCAAACACCTGATATGAGGGGAGCTTCCCTGGAATATTCTGGCTGGGGGAGGAGTTAGTCAGTGTAGCTGGAGGGACGAGAGAGGGAAGATTGTGGAGACAAGCTGGGGGACAGGGGCCATAGCAGGGCTCACCCCCAGGTCTGAGCGCCAGAGACCGGACCCCTGGAGTCTGAGGCTGAGAGGGTGGAGTAAAGTCCCAGCAGCAGAATCCAGAGGGCAGAGGACGTCAGGTTCTCTGTCCCAATTAAGACTATTCTTCAAAGCAGCAGCACATGTGAGCCGGAGACTCCATAAGTGAGTGTTTCCTGAAACAGGCTACAGCTGCTTGTTATGAGAGTGAAGTTCAACTTAAATAAGATACAGAGAGCAAGAGGAACTTGGACGGAGCTTATAGCAGCCAATGCCTCACAGAACAGCGCTAGAAAGGAGACCTCACATCCCACCTGTAATAAGGGGATCTGTTATGTTTTGGTAGCTGAGGAGAGCAGGCAAAAAACGGCAATACACCAAAGAGGTTGGAATCTATTGGATTGCAGTACCCTGACTAACCACCACAACTAAAGGCAGCCGTGGAGCGTTCCTACGTTGGTCCTAGACGCCTCGTCACAGCCTGAGAGATTAACTACACCTAAAGATAGAAAGAGGAAAGCTATCTGCCCCGGAGCAGATCCCCAAAGAACATAGGAAGCCCCCCAAACATGTAATGGCGGTTAGACAAGAGGAAATACAGACACAGACAGAAAATAGTATGAGCAAACGCTGGGGCCCAATCTGCCTAGACAGAAAAGGATAGAAAGGATACTCACTGCAATCCAAAAAAACCCTAAAAAATGCCAACGCTACTGATTGCAAAAACACCTGAGATCACACGACCTCTACCACCTAAATCAGTTCTCTGGTGTAACAAAACTAAGCCGCAGCCACTGAAAAAACTGGAAAAGGCAAATTAACAAATAACAATGGCTCCAGCGGAACTGAGAGGAGCCCAAGCCCCCCGGGGGGGGGGGGGACCTGGCTAACCTCACAAAAATGCAGAGAAATATGAAAATGGTAAGCACAAAATCAAAAACAGAAAATATCTTATCTGAAAACAGAAGAAGAGGCAAGACTCAGCAAGCTTCCAAGTGAACTAGGAACCACAGTTGAGACAAGAATAATTGATCACCGGCAACCATGATGGGAGAGAACCTCCCTTATATCAGACCAGTCTGTAACTCCTGATTGCCAATCCTCATTGAATGGTTCAGTACTGTTTGTAACCACCAGAGGGAGCTTCTGCCTCAGAATTCATTTCCAAAACATTCACAACAGGGATCCTAAACTGCTTTCAGGCTGACCTACTCCAATATGACATGCATTCAATGCCCTGAATGCTTTGCCTGCAAAACTGTAAGTAAAGCTTTGGAAACTACAACTCACTGACTGTTTCTCAGTTTCTTCTTGCGTCACCGATTGCACTCAGCTACATCTCCCAGCAAAATTACTACCTTTCACAACATCTACCTGCCCTGGGATCCCATAATCTCACCTGTGAGAGACTGTACCCAGTCTGCTGCATCTTACCATCTATCCCAGAGGATCTGTACTGCAGCGCTGGTCGCCATTGACCAGATACCACAGGTGGCGTGACGAATACCTACCCTACAAGCTCTAACATCCCCTGTAAATATTACCTCTTTCATTGGACGCCCAGGGCCACAGACCGGGTCACTGCTGCTGTGACACATCCCTTCAATACACCGGCCCGGTACCGAGTATCCCTTCCCCGCGGGCGATCCAGTTCATTTTAATGAAGGTGAGATCACCAACATTTTAGGTCGAGAGCCGGGTCCTTCTTTATGTCCGGATTGATCCAGCAGAACTGAAGACTCTTTCTGATAGCACACTACCAACAGGGCAAGAAAGATCCTGTAAGGCATATTGTGCCAATTCAGGCCAGGTGTCCAGTTTACAGGCCCAGTAGTCAAAGGGGAATGAACTGTGAGGGAGAACATCGATAGGGGAGGAGAGGTAATTTTGAACCATAGTTGACAACTGCTGTCTCCTGTCTGTTGCAATCGATTCAGTATTAACAGTGGTGTGAGCCGTACTCGAGAAATCAGTCCACAACATGGTCATGAAACCCCTGTCTCCAACGCCACTTCAGCTGTGTGCACCACAAACACCTTTTCCATGTTGCCCAGTATGGCACATGGTAGAACCTGTACCACTGCTGAGTGCTGGGAATGCCTCTAAAAAACGGTTTACCAGAGTTGCTTGTTTGTTCGCCAATATTAGCTCTAGTTTTCCTGTGGCATGAGGTTCTGTAATTTGTCTTTATAGCGTGGATCGAGGATGCTGGCCAACCAGTAGTCATCATCCTTCATAATTTTGGCAATGTGGGGGTCCCTTTTTGGGATCCGCAAGACATAATCACACATGTGGGCCAATGTTCCAGGTGTCAATGATGCACTGCCAGTGGTGGGTGGAGGAGCACTTTCTGCCAAATCCACATCCCTCCAGTCACGCACAAACCCTGTACCTGACCTTGGCAAGCCAACATTTTCACTTGCCCCCTGAGAAGCATCCTCCTCCCCAAAATAATCATCCCCCTCTTCCTCCTCCTCTTCCTCTTCTTCCTCCACCTCATCCAGGACAGTTCCCTGAGCAGACAATGGCTGACTGTCTTCAAGGCTTCCCTCCTCCTCCTCCGCTGCAGACGCCTGATCCTTAATGTGCGTTAACTTTTGCATGAGCAGACGCATAAGTGGGATGCTCATGCTTATGATGGTGTCGTTTGCGCTTACCAGCCGTGTGCATTCCTCAAAACACTGACGGACTTTACAGAGGTCTTTCAGCATTGACCACTGCACACCCGACAACTCCATGTCAGCCTTCAAACTGCCTGCCCGTGTATCCTCCCACAAATGCATTACAGCCTGCCTCTGTTCGCACAGCCTCTCAACCATGTGCATGGTGGAGTTCCACTTTTTTGCAATGTCTATGATTAGGCGGTGCTTGGGGAGGTGGAGCGACCGCTGCAGCCTCTGCATATGACTGGAGTCTACGGGCGAGTGACGGATGTGCGAGCACAGTCTTCGCACCTTATGGAGCAGGGCTGGTAACTCCGGATAATTATTTATGAAGCACTGCACCACCAGGTTCAAGGTGTGAGCCAGGCAAGGTATGTGTCTGAATTTTGCCAGGGCTATGGCTGCCACAAAATTACAGCCGTTATCACTGACTACCTTGCCTGGCTCAAGATGTAGACTGCAAGTAGTCGGCCAGTACCTCCACGGTGTGTCTGTTGTCACCCAAAGACATCATTTTTAAAACAGCCTGCTGACGCTTACCACTATCTTTTCGATAGTGGAACACCTCGTGTGCAACACAGGCAGCTGCGGATGGAGTGCTCGTTTGACTGCGCTCTGTCGACGAGCTTTCGCTTCTGGAGGAGGAGGGTCGAACGTCTATAGCCAACTGTTGCCTATACCGTGGGCAAGGCTGCTCTGTCCCACCACCGCTGTTCCCTGTGGAGCCTGCATCCACTACATTAACCCAGTGCGCAGTGATGGACACGTAACGACCCTGGAAATG